>OY998181.1:74405006-75635006 GCA_963921935.1 Galeruca laticollis
GTGTATTTCTTATGCCATTCCTTCTTTTTGCTTCTATTGCCGTTTAACTAAGCTCTGTTTCCAAAATTTCTTCGCATAGTTCTTGTCTCAGAATTGTCTCAATCCTGAACCACCAATTATTGAAATGGTTCACCTCCAAAATTGGAACAGGTAAGCTTGACAGTCCTGAAATTTTTCTTATTATTACAAACGAAATCTCGTCACTGATTTCAGCTCGTTTTTCTTCTCAGTGGATCTCTAGAGTGGCCACGAATCTGGGATCATAATCTTTTAGATATTGTTCGTAATAAAGACCACTTTTAATATAGTTTTTTAAAGCTATTTTATTATACAAACAGTAACAGTACAATTCAATACATAAAACATGACACGTTCTTCTTGGTTGTGTCACCTTTCTCATTTGTCACATATTTCGTACAGAACGATAAATAATTTCAGATTCCTGCCGCATGGTTACAACTAAAGACAGTTATGACATATTAAACAGAGGGGGCGTAAACAATAGTAAACATCGAATACTGAACTTTTTCTATTATCCTGTAATCCCTCCGGGTTTAGAAGGTATCTAAATAGGAGACTCTTCTTCTGCAGGACATTCAAAGATGACGTCCTTTGCAGTTTCTTTTTTCTCTCCTTACGGTCAGTTAATCTAAAATAGAAATAAAAACTCGTTGTATTTGCATTATAAGTATACAATTCATTCAGTCTCATTGAAGTGATTGAGATTTTTCCGGGTAGATAATCTTTTGATTACATTATTTTTTGCGACCGTAACAGGACATCAAATGGAGAAGTCCCAACGGGTTGGGTAGGTGATCTTTTCATTACAGCGAAGTTATTCGCAACTATCAAGCTACATAGACGTTATATATTATTGAGAAACACTTGTGGTGTTTATGTAGCAAGTGCTCCTCGTATATAATTCTTAAGCCATCAAGCCATTAACCTTCGGGAAACACTTACCATTTACTCATTGGAGTTAAATAATACCATTGTTTATCAAAATCACTGGGACAATATATTTAACACTAAGTATTAAAATTACTGACCATGGAAAACTTACACTATGAACATTGCTACCATTATTACTGTAGAGAAATGAACTCTCCTCTTTTATAAAAAAAATTCTATATATACATTTGTTGTGGGATCGTCTATAATTTTAGAATTTCACGGCTTGATACGTAACACACTACTCAAAAATGATGTGGTTTTATTTTTTATTCAAGAACAGTACAATAAACGTCAGAGAAGTAATAAAAATGTGTTCTGTCATAACTAACAAAATTAGGTTAGAAAATCTTCTTTTACTTGTCGTGTCGCAGGAGTCTTGGTTCCTCTGTTATAAGTGTCAACCTTTGGTAACTGAAGTATTTGACACTAACATGGGTCCCCGCCTTGAAACACTTTGGGGTTTCAAAATGAATTGACTTGGTTGGGTAGAACGCATATCTTGACTACAGGACGCTTCAGCTCGGTCGTAGCAGTTCTAATGGTTACGGATCGTATGATGTTATCAACGCCAGAGTGGATTTGGAGGATTCGTCCGAGTTTCCATTTGAGTGGTGGGAGGCCGTCTTCTTTAACTATTACCAACGTGCCTACCTGAAGTAGTTAAGGATAATTTACCTTCCATTTGACTCTGGTCTGAAGGTGTGAAATATATTCTTTGGTCCACCGTGACCAAAAGTGTTGGACAATTTGTTGCGTTCTTTGGAAACGTGAGAGTCTGTTTTGTTTTATATTAAGAAGACTTGGTTCAGGGATTGTCGTCAATGATTCTCCTATTAGGAAGTGCGCAGGAGTTAAGGGATTCAAATTATTTGGATCATTGGATAATGGATAAAGTGGTCGGGAGTTTAAACAGGCTTCTACTTGACACAATACAGTCACAAACTCTTCGAAAGTAAGAGCTGCATCACCCATTATACGTTTTAAGTGGTGTTTAGTAGACCTTACACCATATTCCCATATTCCTCCTAAATGAGGAGATTGTGGGGTAATAAATTGCCACTGTATACCCTCCTTAGAGAGATTGTCTGAAATATATTTGTTGTTAGTGTTAAGAAATTATTTGATTTCATTGTTTGCGCCAACAAAAGTTGTACCATTGTCTGAGTGGAGTTCATGGCATTTGCCTCTCCTAGACACAAAACGTCGTAAGCAAGCAATAAAGCATTCGGAAGTGGGTCACTTACACCTTCTAATTGCAGGGCCTTTGTAGCAAAGCAAACAAACAATGCTACATAGGCTTTGTTAGTTTTAGGGTTTCTTTCCTTTCGATCTCGAAGTAAAAATGGTCCGGCGTAATCTAGACCGGAGACAGAAAATGGACGAGATGGTGTGATACGAGATGATGGCAAATTGCCCATTAAGTATTGTTCAGGCTTGGCATTGAATCTAAAACATCTAACACATTCACGTACGACGTTTTTCACTAGTCTGCGACCAGATAGTGGCCAGAATCTTTCCCTAATGGAAGCGAGAAGAGCTTGTGGCCCTGCATGTAAGAGTCTGGAATGTTCAGAGCGTGTTGAGATTAAAGTTAAGTGGTTCTTATACGGGAGAATGATTGGATGCTTTTTAGAAAAGTTAAAAGTAGAATTGTCTAAACGACCGCCAACCCGTATTATCAAATTCGAATGGTCAAAAAAGGGGTTTAGGCTAAGGAGTTTGCTCCTTTCTCCTAGTGGCTTAGAGTTGACTAGGTTGTAGTAGTCATCGGGAAAATGATGACGTTGTACGGAACGAACCAGAAAGGTTGAATAATTCTCAAGTTCATGAGTTGTCAGTGGTCCAAGTTTGTAACTTGAAAACCGTTCGATACATGAAATAATATCATTTCCAAATTCATTTAGTTAATTAGCAAATGATGAAATATTTGTACGAACTTCTGGAAGATCATGAATAATAGTGCTAACCTTTCTTAAGTCACATTACGGCCAATATGTAGTTGGTTTTGCTGGCCACGATGGCCCGTGAAACCAAAATTCGGCATTTATTAGGTCTGTTGGGCTAATTCCGCGTGATAGTAAGTCGGCTGGATTATCCGTGGTATTCACGTGTCTCCATGATTGAGTTTTAGATAGATTCTGAACTTGCGATACTCGATTGGCGACAAAAGTTTTGAGAATGTGCGGTGAAGAATTTATCCAGGCTATACAAATCGATGAATCAGTCCAATATGTGATATTCTTGGGATGGAAGGCACATGATACCTTTTCAACTACCTCTGCCAATAAGAGTGCGCCACAGAGTTCAAGTCTTGGTATAGTGATTAATTTGACTGGAGCCACACGTGTTTTGGCACACAGTAAATTAGAAGTACAATTTCCTAAAGAATCGCTACAGCGAATGTAAATGCAAGCACCATATGCTGTTTGTGATGCGTCGCAGAATCCGTGTATCTGTTTTGTTATAAAGTTAGACAGTATGACTTGTCTAGGTATTTTTAGACAATTGATATTGCGCAATTGAGAATGGTAGTTGGACCAAGTAGTGTGTAGGTCACTAGGTACAGATTCATTCCAGGAAATTTTCAATTTCCAGAGTTCTTGCAAAATTATTTTTACTGTAACCGTGACAGGAGATAATAGTCCAAGTGGGTCAAATATATGTGCAGTAGAGGATAGTATTTGTCTTTTAGTAATCTTTGATGGCAAGTTAGAAACGTTGATGGAAAATTGTAAGCAGTCATTAGAAGGATTCCAAAGCAGGCCTAACGTTTTGTTTGGGGTTTTATCACCGATATGTAAAGTACTAGAGCCCGCGTTGAGCTCAAAATTCTTCACGATAGAATTCCATTTCGTTAGAGGAAAACCATATTTCAATATAAGTTCAGAAAGCCTTTCTTTATTGCTATATATTTCATCTGCAGTATTGGCTCCAGTGAGGAGATCATCAACATAGAAATCATGTAATATAACGTTACAGATGTCATGTAATTCACTTAAATGACGATAAGCTATTTAATGAAGTGATCTAATAGATAAGAAGGCAGCCGATGCAGTGCCATAAGTCACAGTATTTAGCTGATATGTCTTAATGTCGTCGTTGGGTGCGAATCGCCAGAGAATTTTTTGTAAATTTCCTTGTGTTTATGTTACCAATACCTGGCGATACATTTTCACTATGTCTGCACTCAAAACGTATTTATGTTTCCGAAACCTCAAAAGAATGTAAAATAAGTTGTCTTGAATATTAGGGCCTACCATGGTGATATCATTGAGTGATAGTCCAGATGTTGTTTTTGCTGAACCGTCAAAAACTACACGTAATTTTGTTGTGGTTGAGCTATCCTTTGAGACACAGTGGTGTGGAAGGAAGAATCCTGAATCGTCAACTTGAGAATTAGCAAGAGACATGTGACCGAGTTGTATATATTCGTCTATGAAATTGTAATATTGTATTTTTATGTCAAGATTCTTATCAAGTTTCTTTTCTAAATTTAGAAAGCGGCGAACAGCTGTATTTTTTGAATCGCCAAGTACAGAAGGATTGTTTTTTAGTGGTATTGTGACTATAAAGCGTCCGTCATTGTGTATCGTCATTGTATTTTTGTATTGTTCCTCACAGAGTCTTTCTTCGTCAGAAAGGTATAATGCCTTTGGAACTTCCTCGATTTCCCAGAATTTTGTAAGCTGAGATTCTAGAATATTAGTGGAGAGAGAACAGTGGTGTGTGACCAACTTTTGATTATTAGTAAATATGGGGCCTGAAACTAACCATCCCAATTTTTTTTTCGTAAAGTAGGTAGGCTATTGCCTAGTTTTATCTGACCTATACACAAAGTTCCCAAAAGGTATCAGCACCGATCAACAAATTAATTGGAGCAGGTTTGTAGAACGTGGGATCAGCCAGCGCAATTTTGTCAGGAATGTATAGTGTACTCAATTCAAGTGGTAAAGATGGCAAGTGGCCTGTAATTTGGGGTAAAATAATACAGTTTATTGACGTCGAAAAGTTGTGGATATTTGATTTGAATTTTAGTGACGTTAAAGACTGAACATTGCGGGACGTTTGACTAATTCCTGATACTGAAATGTCAATTTGCCTTTTGTTTAGTTGTAAAATGTTACACAGTTTTTCAGAAATAAAATTTACCTGAATTTCACTATCAAGTAATACCCTGCACTGATGTGGAATTTTAAACTTGTCAAAAACAGTGACAAGAGCTGTAGAAAGTAGAATCTGAGGTGATGTATAGAGTCTAGTTGTCATGCTAATCTGTGTATTATTAGAATTTGAAATAGTACCTGAAGCTCCTGGACTATCAACTGTCAATTCATTCACAAGCATTTGATTTTCATTTACATGTGAATTTGAAAAATGGAGTGATGTGTGGTGTATTTTCCCCCATTTTCTACAACCTGAAGACTTGCACTCTTTGGTTCGATGATTCGAACCTAAACAGTTAATACATAAGCGTAAACGTTTTGCAGTATTCAATTTCTCAGATGGGGATAACTTTGTAAAATCAGGGCAATAGTATGAAGTGTGATTATTGTTACATAAATTACAATTGAGTTTGTTGGATGTTGTTATAAATGACTTTGATTGTTTGTGAGAATTATACTTCAGGTTACATTTGGGTTCTTCAGGTAGGTTGTAGTCTATTGATGATAAAACTTTACAACGTTCCTCAATGAATTTTAATAATTGTTTTAAAGTAGTTATGTTAGCAGCATCATTGCGCGATTCCCATGCCCGATGGGCAATACGATCAAGTTTGGTAGTAATTAAGTATACAAGTAAATCATCCCAATAATCAGTAGGTCTCTCTAAAACATTTGAAGCATTTAGATTTTTTTCAACATTTTCAAGAATAAAATTTAGACCTTCATGAGATTCTTTAGTTAACGTGGGTAATTGGAATAATCATTTTATGTGATTCTTTATTAAAGTTTGTTTATCTTCAAACCTATCACAGAGTAATTTCCAATGATTTTATTTTGCAGCTGCACCTTGAAGTGACAGTCGCAAATAATGCAATTTTTGTACATTTGACATCATAGAATTATCATGAATTATTGATGTAAAGCTGTCTCTAAAAAATAACCACTGATCTAAAGAGCCGTCAAATGTAGGTAAATTTAATTGTGGCAAGCGAATATTTGTATGGGGTGTAGTAATATTTGAATCATTATTGCCATTTCTATTCATACTTTCATCATCATCTTTTTCGTGTGATATAATATATTTTTCAACAGCAGAAGCTATTTTATAAAATTCATTTTCAAATTGTTCTCGGACAGAAGAGTGTACAGTGTCATGGTTTGTATCGAAATCAGGATCTTCAGATTCAATAGCAAGTTGGGCATTGTGAAAATCTTCAAAAAATGTTTCTGCCTTTGCTAGGCGTTGCTGTTAATCAAGTAAATCTACCTCATCATCATCCTTTATAGATTGAAAATATTTAGTAAATCTTGTAAAAGAGCCTTTTGCTGACGTACGTTTAATTTTATTTTGATTAGACATGGTTTAAGTTTCAGTATGAAATGTATAACTATGTCCAATTTCAAATAACAAATCTTTGAATGAGTTACGACACCTCCAAGTATTAGTAAATGCAGTGTAATGAGTGAATTGACTCTTACAGCCTTTGTTGTTAAATGTAGTGTGATGTCCTACGTTGTAATTATGTGAAAATGTAATAAGTATGTGTCAAACAGAATACCGCTTATTAATAGGATGACAGTAGGAATATAGGTAAAATGGAAAGCACTGACTTGAATAAATCCTGTTATAGCTAATTGAATAAAGGCCTTGTGTCCAGTTTCCAGTAAACTCTATCCGATGTCGAAGGACCATATGTTGTGGGATCGTCTATAATTTTAGAATTTCATGTCTTGATTCGTAACACACTACTAAAAAATGATGTGGTTTTATTTTTCATTCAAGAACAGTACAATAAACGTCAGAGAAGTAATAAAAATGTGTTCTGTCATAACAAAAATCTAAACCAAAGTAATTAGTTACAAAAAACAAAACTAACAAAATTAGGTTAGAAAATCTTCTTTTACTTGTCGTGTCGAGTCTTGGCTCCTCTGTTATAAGTGTCAACCTTTGGTAACTGAAGTATTTGACACTAACAACATTGTTAAACCTAACATCGGCAGTCGATGATCTTTTTTCAACCTTGTCATACCTTAATTATTTATTGTTAAGCCGCGTCGTTAATATATTTATAAAACAGTCGTAATTCCTCAATTTGTTAATAACCCTACCACACTTAGTCAGTGACCTTCAAGTTCACTGGCCGCTAGCAATACTTGGAATTAAATTAATTAAATCTGATTAAATCTAATAATGTCTTTTGGGATCGTCACACACTGTATGTACACCCTACTTTACGGAAAATTTTGACAGTGTCACATAAATATTGAAGTGACATATTTTTAGAAAAAGCATTAATTGGCAATCATCGACGCTGAGAAATATATTTGAAAATTGTGTCTAATATGACACGTAACAGGTGGAGTGTAGGTATATATTTGTAACCGCAGAATCAAAATCTTTAAAAATATGAATTTCGTATGCCCAAAAATACAAAAGAGGCCCATGTCTCATTTACACCCGGTATAGGGTAAACAAATTAAAACAATATAAATGATAACATGCAATATACCTAACTTCG
The DNA here is from genome assembly GCA_963921935.1 of Galeruca laticollis. Lineage (NCBI taxonomy): Eukaryota > Metazoa > Arthropoda > Insecta > Coleoptera > Chrysomelidae > Galeruca > Galeruca laticollis. The sequence continues at coordinate 74,412,643 of OY998181.1, forward strand.
TTTAGGCGACATGATCATTAGGGTGGAGCGATTTTATACAAGAAAAAATTATTTTTAATTTTTCTTTTGACCTGTGTGCTCGATTGGTGTCTTTTTATGTGTTTAATGAAATGGCAAAATCTGGGTTCCTAAATGTGACGTCTTCGGGTTCCTAGATGACCCCGAAAATTTACCTAAAATGAAAAATGTATAAATAACCAAATAATTTTGTTTATTTTACTAGTTACAGCTCTTCGCTTGGTTTTCTTCGCAGAAGACCAGCCCAGAATCCACCAACGAGGAGATGGCTGCAAATCGGGTTCCACCCTCCCAATTTATCTTCAAAACTAAACGTTAAGGTACCTCAAATAAGTATTTCGAAGTTACTCACAGAAATGTTTTTTGGCTTCAACTTTTGGTAATTTTTGCCTCGATGATATTCTAGCTCTTATCAATCCATCACGTGATTGATTTTTTTTGTATTAGATTTAATCGTTAGTAATTAGGTTGTATATATTTTTTTACATGCACATATAATATGTTTAACTGCCTACGGTATTTTATCTGTGAGGGTGCAGAAATTACCTCCTAACGTTATTTTTTTTTCTTAACTATCTGAAGTTGACAGATTTCTCTTCCGCGTCGCTCGCCTTGGTACCAACGCCCCGACTGCGCAGTTCAACAGTCTTCAAAGTGCTTACGTAATTTCTCATCTAAAGATTTATTATTGTTTTTTTTATGACTAATTGGGATTGTGTTTAAATGGATTTCACTGACTCATGTAACTATTCTTAAGAAATGGGAACCTGTAATAATAATGCCTAGGTAAATTTGATTACAACCTGTCAAATATAATTTTTTTTAAACTTAAACTTTAAACTGTAAAAATGGATATATGGTTATGAAATTTACTATTGTTTATAATTGGAATTTTTATGGCTTATGATATTGTAGTCTAAATTTCGTACCAGGGGTAATAAACAAGTGCAAGTTCGAGGTTAGTCCTTTTATTTTATCTTTCTCTTGCTAGATTAGAGTAGATTGTGCGTACTTATAGGCCTGACATAGAATGGAAATCTAGCTGGCGCCCTTTTCTTTTGTACATCTTTATAATAATGTGGATTGTTCGGAACATTTGACTCGATCCACGACCGTCTCCACTCGAGCGAAGCCGAAGGCCGTAAAGGTTGAAGACCTGGGACAACCGAGGAACCTCACCAACTGTTAATTTTTTTAAAGAGTAAATTGGTAGGTTACAACTAGTAAGAGAGTGGGAAAACGCTAAAAATTATTGAATTTGAAGACATTTATTTCGATACCAGGCATCATCAGATTATAAAATTGAGAAAATCGCTCCACCCTATAATGATCATTGCACTGAATTTGTATGAATCCCGTTGATGCTGCAACACTGATTCTTTAGTAACTGAGCGGCATTTTTCTATATTTGTTTTATTCCTCTCGTTTCTTTATTTCTTTTTGAGGGCTTCGGTAAACGTTTGCCCTGGGAAATACTAATGGAACCTCTCCGGAAAGAGGATTTTAGTAGATTTTCCAGCTTAACTTATTGCCTATATGTAGCTAGAGTCGTTTTCATAGTGATTGTTAATTGGTTAAATACGCTGTGAGATATTGCTACTACTTGAATAGCATACAAAACGACGCTTTAGAGCGTTTTTTTTTGGTCGACGACGTACGAAACAGAGGGAAAAGGGTTTTAATGTATTCTTTTATGTTTTAGATAGAAATTTTTGAAGTAAGAAGCTCTAGAAAACAATTCGTGAGGAGAAATTATTGTTTGGAAGGTTTCCGACAATTTAACGAATTTTATTTTACTGCCCCAGCTCCTCCTAGCTATTTTACTAATATTTGTTCTCTTTTAATCAATTTTCCAACTACAGGATTGGCGAAAGAATGTTCTGTCAATAATTTGAAGATTTATTTTTCTAAAACTTAATTTGAAATTGATTCGTGCTAAAAAAGTATCAGAGCCAATTTCCTCAGTTTGAGGGAAAAAGGAGAAAACTCAAATTTTTTAATATTGATATTGAATAATTCTATTATAGTAGAATACTACCAAAACTGCCATCTATGGATGTCAGTAAAACTTTGCGCCATGTACACGTCTCAAGTTTAGAAACAATAAAATTTCCATTTAATTAACAATTAAAGTAACTAAACAAGTTTAAATCACAAAATTTTTTTAAATCCTCTAAAATACCATGTCGTATATTAAATTTATCCACCTTTTTCTATTTTCAATTGATACTTACGAAGAAACATTCTTCCAAATAATTCTCAATTATTAGTTATTTTCCAACTAATTTTAAGCTGATCAAAAAAATCATTTGGCAAGAAAAAAAATTTATAAGACTTGGCCCAATTTATGCAGCCTTATACCAAAAATTCGGCCCAACGGCTATAATAAAAGAATTTGATATAATTGGCCACTACGTGGGGCACATGATAAATAAATAATAAAAAAGAAAAACCATAGTAAATATATTAATACAATATATATATATATATATATATATATATATATATATATATATATATATATATATATATATATATATAAACTTTATCTATGCTGTCAATAACAACACAGAACGTAAAGAAAATATATTTAAGATTGAGCTTTTCAACCAAATTATAGAATGAAATGTATTAAACTAACTAAAAATAATGTAAACATACGAATTTGTTACGAGAAAGCTTCTGTGTGAGTGAAACGCGTCAAGTAGTTGAAATTGAAGATTAGTTCAAATATAATGAAGTTTTAAACAAATTATATAAATTATATTGTTTTATATCATCCTTTTATTCATTTATTGAAACGACAAACCCCCAATACAAAATACAACAGCATACAATATGGTCATGTTTACATTTAACTAACTTAACTAAGTAACAGTAACACAACATGATAATATCATAACAAGCATATATATACAATCACTTGAAAGGAACCTTAGTAAAGTACTCTTAAAGACTTGGAATCAGCCATTAAAAACATCCAATCTATCCTCTCTATTTAAAAAATCTAGAGATCTGTCTATGAATGAATGTTTACCATAATTAGTTGTGTGAAAACTAATGGAAAATAATTTACAATGCCGCAGCGCTCTTTGTGGAATTTCCAGATATATTTATATTTCAGGCAGCAAGGATGGACATGATGCAATACCATTTAGTATCTAATAAATCAGAGAAATGTCAAACATAAGCTTTCTTTTATCCAGAGTGAGCAATTTTAGTTTATGTAAAATATGAGAATAGTCATGATCAATGAGATTCAAATTAAATCTATAATTACAGTATCTCAAGAATTTGTTTTGTAATCTTTCGAATAATAACTTATAAACAATATAAATACTGAGGGGTCCAAATAACTGTTCCATATTTCAGTTGAGATTTGACCAACCCAACATAAACAGACCTCACAGCTTCCAGAGATAGATCATTAGAATTCCTCAAAGTAAATCCGAACATCCTTTGATACCCAACCACCAATTGATTGATATGCTCACCAAAATTTAAGTGAGAGTCAAAAAGTATTCCCAAATCCTTAGCCAATTCTTACTTATCAGCAATTGACCATCTATTGAATACGAAAATGGGATTATAGTTTCCTTTTTCCTAAAGGACATCTCAAAGCATTTTTCAACATTTAAATCCAACAAGTTTACCCGACACCATTCAGACAGATTATCTAGCTTCCTTTGAATTAAACCAATATCGATGTCATTTCAAACTACTAAGAATAATTTGAGGTCATCAGCGACCATTAAAAACTCACTCCTTTATATCATCTTTGAGATCATTAACAAACAGGCTAAACAACAACGGAGAACAGTGCCCCCCCCCCGAGGGACCCCAGCGCTTACACCAATTACTATTGACAAAAAATTCCAAATTTTTACCTTTAAACTTCTCCCACTAAGAAAACTAAACACCCAGTTCGCTAATTTGTCTGAAAAACCTAGATTTTTTAATTCCTCAATCAACAAGTGATTATATGGCATCAACCTGATCCCCTCTCTCTACGGCAGCAGACAGCTTACCATTGTATATAAGCATATTGGTTAATGAAAATCGACCCCCCCCCTGAAGCCGTGCTGCTCATTAATTATAATCTCTTAACACTGTAACACTGCCAATTCAAACAGTTATACATCAAACTATCAAAAACATTTGGGATTTAAGACTGTATAGATACACTGCGATAATTTTTAATATCACTTCTTGAACCTGATTTAAATATCGGTGAAACAAAACTTTCCTTCCAACTATCAGGAAACATACCTGAAGATAAAGATGAATGAAATAGCGGACACAAAGGCTGCATTTGATTAAGGATATACTACCTTGTTTCAAGACCAAATTTGGAATACCATCAGAACCTAGATTGTAATACTAGTAATTGTTACATTCTTCATTCTAAAACAAATGTAACTACTCTAACCTTACCTGCTAAATTTTGTATCGGTTATGAATCAAATTTCAGAGGTCTATTCTCTAATCAGTAACAATGTCATTCGTAGACGTTCGGAACTGCATTGAAAGAACCAATGGAATGCTCAAAGGTGTGCAATACGATCCTGCATTTGTGTCAAGAATTATATATGCTTGTGTTATGCTCCACAACATTATTATAAAAAGGATTATGCCTTCTTCATCTTCTTCGGCATTTTCCTATATTATGAGTTCGCTGTTATTTCGATCCACAGTTCCCTTAAGTTCCAATCTCCTTCTTTCGGAATATACAAATTGATGAATATCTAATTTTATAGGAAGATGACAACAATTTTGTCGATGAAGATGATATTGGCCGATTGGACAATCCTCAATTATTAAATAGGGTTAATTATATAGTGTGGAATTAAATTATAAATAATCTCTTTAATTGAGTAAGACTTCTTGTATATTTTAATACAATAATTGAAGAACTACGAACTACGACCCTATCGACTTCTGACCCATTATTTTTTTCTACGTCTTCATTCCCTTCCATTTTTGAATTTGACTTTAAAACATCGGGGTTATTTTGACACTTGTTGGAGGCAGTGTCATTTTTTTGGTCACCGAAACATTATTACTAGATTTTTTAACACTGGTTGATATTGCTTTTGTACTTAGTGGTTTCACTCTATTGGTCACATCAGATATTTTGGATCTAACCTCAGTTGTCTTGGCGAGGTTTGTACCATTTTTTACTGTTCTGGAGAGTTCGTCATTAAATTTTTTACTGAAATCGGCTACTTATGCTTGATTTCCGTTATCATTTTCATCAGACAAATTGTCTGTATTAGTATTGTTAGAGTATGCCACACTGTTAGTATAAATAACTTCCGGCGTTCACCTTTTTATTTGATGTCTCTAACTCTATTGGGGGTAAACCAGTTTTATATTTTGTTTTGGTCAAAAATAATTTATTGCATATACGAATCGCATCATTCTCTAGCATAGTCATCTTCTTTAGTATTCCTATGAATGGGACATCATCTGGTTGGTGGTTATCTATATTTTTTAGTACACTGAGGCCCAGAAACTTGTTGGAGGCATAATTTATGAAATTGTCAACGCATATATTATCAGAAGGCGCACATTCTGAAGTTACAGTGCCTTGAATGTCTTGAAGTTAAATGAATTTTTTTAAATCCATAGAAAAATTTCAGATTTAGACCGTTGATAGAACTATTTTTCGATTCAGAAACAAATTCTGTATAAACTGTGATGTTTTCATATTTTTATTTTCACTTGTCTATAAGTCACAGTGCCTTAAAACTTGAAGTAAACTATAACTCTACGAATAACAAATTGTCATGACTTTATAATTATGCAAAGTTTTGTGAAATCATCAGAATAGAAAGATTTAAATGAAACTATTTTCGATCCAGGAGAAACTTCTATATCAACTGTAAAATTACCATTTTTATTACCGCTGGTCTTCAAGTCTTGCGATGCACAATAATCTTTAAAATTTATAAAAAATTATCATGCCTTCCAAATTTTGCAAATTTCTCTGGTACTAACAAACATAGAGATTTTAGTAAAAGCTTTCTCTATTTAGAAGAACTTTCTACAAGAACTATGGAATTTACACACTTTAATTGCTACTAGTCTTCAAGGCACAGTGTTGAATAAAATCTAATCTTTAGTATCCATAAATAAACGGGTTTAAAGATTAAAACTAACTTTTCCGCATCTGTGGCCCTGAACAATATTCTATCATAAAATTGTTACTTGTATACACTTCGGGGCATGTATCGTGCAAACAAACCAAAATTTTCCCAAAAATAATCAATAAAGAATCATAAAATTGATCAATCGTTTACTCTCTGGAGGCTGTATCGTGCTAACAAACTGAAGATTCTCCAAAAATGACAAAATGTCGTACTTCAAGTAACATAGCACCCGTTGTACTGGCTCTGGTGAGCTGAAAACCAATAGGGTTCATCTGTGTCCTTAACAATATTCAATCATAAAATTGGTGACTTATTGCAGTCCGGAGGCTGTATCGTGCTAACAAGACATGTAAGGAAAAGTGGCCGACGACAACGACGACGACGACATACACACAGGATTTTTTTCCTAAAAACTGTTTTTTCGTGTTGTTGTTGATGGAAAACGTAATAATATCTAGAAAAAAATTCAAAATTCCAACTTTTTTTGGGGTAAACCAATACTTTTCTCGCATACAGATAGGTTGGGCGGAAAAGTAAAAATTATCATTACTCAATTATGCAAATTTCTCTTGAACCATCAACTATAGAGCTTTGAATGAACTTTAGATTTCGGAGCAAATTCTCCATGAACTATGCAATTTCAATATCTTTAATACTACTGTTCTTCAAGTGCCTTGAAATAACCATTAATTTTTTATATCCACGAAAAATTATGATGACTTCACAATTTCGCTGATTTCTCTGGAACCATTAGACATAGAGCTCTGAATAGAACCACCTTAGATTCAGAGAAAAATTCTCCATAAATTGCATAATTTTAACATTTTTATTGTCACTGGTCTTCAAGAGAAGTAAACTATAATTTTTTAAATGCATCAAAAAATATCACATCTTCCCAATATTGCAAATTTCTCTGGAAGCATTAAACACAGAGCTTTGAATGAAAGCTTTTTAGATTAAGAAGCCAATTCTCCATAATCTTTGCATTTTCCATATCTTTATTAATACTAGTCTTCAAGTAACAGTGCCTGGAAATAACCAATAATTGTTTAGATCGATGAAAAATTATGATGACTTCACAATTTTGCTAAAGTCTCTGTATTTATTAGATACAGAGCTTTACAGTATAAACAGAGTGAAATAACATCCAGTTAAATGAGCAGTTCAATCACAAATATTACATAGATTATACGTTACTAAAAAGTGCGATAAAGTACGAAAAACAAATATTAACTGTCTCGACCCTTACTTCGTGGAATCTACTCATATTAGTGTTTTAAATGAAACTCACTGTTTCTAGCTAATTCCACAATATAATAAAAATTGTTGAAAATTCTAAAAAATTGACAATTGTTTCGATAAATCAATATCATCGTCAGAATGACAGAAGTTACATTTCATTTGATACCTACCTGATGTTTAGTAGTTATTTTTGGCTAGACCAAGAAGTGACCTAACTTGTCATTGACTCAATATATATATTTATATATATATATATATACATATATATATATATATATATATATATATTAATAGAAAAAAGAAGAAGATGTGATATTACAAATATTGAAGCTTAGATATTATTAACCCTATGGTGATATCCTGGATATCATTTTTCCAATTAAGATCAGTATAACTGTGCAATGATATAGGAAACCAGGAAAACTATATCTGCTGATCTTTACAATTATCACTTAAGAAGACAGTTTATTAGTGGAGAACTCCCTAGATTCATCTGTTCATTGACAACTTCATATTGTTGGTTTCTTGAATGTCTTCTGATTTCCAATTCTTCAGGGAAATCCAGTTCTTGTTTCTTTTCACAAATATGCAGCACTTCTAGTTCTGTGTTAGGTGTCATTGAATGATTGGTGTCTAGTAGATGTTTTGCGTATTAAGATTTATCTGGTTGTTTTAATCTGTATGCTCGTAAGTGTTCACTGTATCGGATTTCAAAATTTCTAAGGGTCTGACCCAAATAGACAGCATTACATTCTGAACATTTGAGTTTACATGTACCTGATTTCTTTAATTTTGGTATTTTTGTTTTTACATTTAACAATTTTGTACTAACGTTACTTTCTGTTTTCGAAGAAATTGTTGTATTCGTTGCTAAAGATAATATTATTAGAAACATTTCCTGCCTATGTGATGGTTTTATAAGTTTTTATTACATCAGTTTGTTTAGGAAATGTTAGTTGTAATGTCACTTTTTCCGCTTTTTTAATAATTAGCTTATTTATCATAGGCAATGATGTTGCTATTTGTCTAATTGTATTAATCTCTCTATCAAAATTATATTTGTTCATAGGAACTGAAAAAGCTCTATGTATCATTGAATTATATGCCACTAGTTTATGTGACATGGGGTGATTGGAACTATATGGAATTGTCACATCAGTGTGTGTTGGTTTTCGGTAAATTGAATAATTATTATAATTATTAACTCTTTGAATTTTTAAATCAAGAAAATTGATTGAGCTATTCTCTTCAATTTCTAATGTAAATTTAATTTTTGGTTGTAAATTGATAATGTGGTTGAAAAATACATCTAATTGTCGTTCACTACCTATAAAACAAGCTAATATGTCATCTACATATCTATACCAAAATAAAATATTTTTCGAAATATTACTTTCAAAGATCTTCCTTTCTAAACTGTCCATAAAAATGTTTGCCAAAATAGGTGATATGGGGCTTCCCATTGGTAAACCTTCATTTTGAATATATATCTTATTGTCAAAAGTGAAGATCAAATATAGAGCTTTGAATTAAACATCTTAAGATTTAGAAGCAAATTCTCCTTATATTTTTGTTACCAATGGTCTTAAAGTCACAGAGTAAACTTTAACATTTTTATTTCCACTGGTCTTCAAGTCACGTGGTGTCTTGAAGTGAATACTAATTTTAAAATTCTATTAAAAATGAACACGACTTTTCAATTTTGCAAATATCTCTGGAACAATCAAACGTAGAGTTTTGACCACAGCTTCTCTAGATTTAAAAACGAATTGACCAAAAGCTGTATAATTTGCACAGCTTTATTGTCCCCGGTGTTCGAGTCACAGTGTCTTGAAACACATTCTGATTTCTAAAATCCATAAAAAATAGCCATTAATTTTCTAGATCCATGAAAAATTATGATGACATCACAATTTTGCTAACGTCTCTGGACCCATTAGACATAGAGAGCTGAATAGAACTACTTAAGATTCAGAGAAAAATTCTCCAGAAATTGCGTAATTTTAACATTTTTAATGCCTCTGGCTTTCAAGTGAAATAAACTATAATTTCTAAAATGCCTAAAAAATATCACATCTTTCTGGAACCATCAAACATAGAGCTTTCAATGAAATCTTTTTAGTTTTAGAAGCAAATGCACTTTTGTTACCACTGGTCTCATTGCCTTGAAGTAAACCCTGATTTTCAAAATCATTAAAAATTATCATGATTTCCTAATTTTGAGAATTTCTCCGGAATCATCAAACGTTAAGATTATAGTAGAACATTTTTGGATTCACAAAAAAATTCTCCACAAACTTCGAAATTTTTATTACCACTGGTCTTCAAGTCTTGAAGTAAACACTGAATTTAAAAATCCATTAAAAATGAACACGACCTTCCAATTTTGCATATCTCTCTGGAACAATCAAACGTAGAGCTTTGACTAAACCCTCCCGATATTTGAAAATAAATTGTCCGTAAACTATATAATTTGCACGTTTTTATTGCCGCTGGTCTTTAATTTCTGAGATCTATGAAAAATTATCATGACTTACTAATTTTGCAAATTTCGGTGGAACCATCAAACATAGAGCTTTCAATGGAACTTCTCTAGATTAAGAAGTTAATTCTCTATGAAATTTTCAAGTTTTTATTACCATTGGTCTTCAAGTAAGTGTCTTGAATGAACACTAATTTGAAAAATCCTTAAAAAATTATAATGACTTCCGAATTTTGCAAAATTTCTCCAGAACTATTAAACACGAAGCTTTTATTGAAATCTTTTTAGATTCAGGAACAAATACCTAATAAATGATGGAATTTCCAAATTTTCACTGCAACTGTTCTTCAAGTCCCAGTGCCGTGAATTAAACTATATTCTTCAAAATCCATAAAACTTTATCAAGACTTCCTAATTGTGCAAATTTTCTCGGCATTGAATGAATCTTCTTTAGATTAAGAAGTAAATTCTCCATGAACTATGGAATTTCCATATTTTCATTGCTACTAGTCTCCAAGTCACAGCCACAGTGATTTGAAATAAAGTCTATCAAAAATTATGATCAACAATTTTGCAAATTCCTCTGGAAACATAGTGCATAGAGCCTTGTACAAAACTTCTGTAGATTCATTGCGTAATTTAGGAAATTTGCACATTTTTAATACTACTGGTCTTCAAATAACATTGCCTTGAAGTATACTCAATCAAAAATTATCATGATTTCCCAATTTCTTCGGAACCATCAAACGTAGAGCTTTCAATGAAACCTCTTTAAATTCAGGAACAAATTCTTCATAAACTTTGGAATTATTCCACTGACTTAAAGTATAGAACTATGCATAAACTACGTCAGGCAAATCTGACGATTTTTAGCAACCCCCTTCCCGTGACCTTTGTCACATTTTTGAAACCCACTCCCTCCTGGTGTGACGCCAAATCTATATTTATAAATAATCAAAATAAAACATTTGAAAAATGTTTTATTCCCATTGAATAAACTTGAGTAAAATAAGCATAAATATAGACAGAACAATTGAATAATTAAGAAACGTTTACATATAAATTTCTCGTTGTAATATTTTGAATTTTTATAAGTGACGTCACAAATTTTTTGATTTTCGAAAATTCTCTGGAACTATCAAACATAGAGCTTTCAATGGAACTCTCTAGTCTCCGTAAATTTTTCATAAACTGTTGAAGTTTCAAATTTTTATTATCTTTATTATCTTCACGAACCCTTTTAGATTTAAAAAAAATCCTCTATCAAATTTGAAGTTCTCATCTTTTTTAGGGCAACTGCTTCTCGAGACACCTCGAAGTTAACTATTTTTTTTTCATAATTTCTTGAATTTTCTTACTTTTATGTTTACAAATTCCAACGTGTTGAAATTATTCTCCATTTTTTCTTTATAACCTTAACTTTGTTACAAGCTGAAAGTATACGTACTTTTGTTACCAACTTCGAAACTTTCTTCTAAAAGAGTTTTAGAATTTTTTTCCTCTCTACGTCTGCTATCCACATATGTTGATAAATCAATAATTTGTACCACTTTAGAACTTCTGTCTTGATAAAATGTACTAGATAAAACCACTTGCTTCTTTATAGTTTCAAATTTCACTTCACCGTATTACCCGTCTTCGCACAATGAATAAATCAGATTTAAACTTTAGACTAAGTTTGGAAGTATCCCTACAAGAAACTCTGATCTATAGTTAATGGGAGTTTATGCAGTTCATTGTAAAATAAATCAACTAAATAAAACCACATAGAATAAATGGCTTAGAAAGTTTTATTGGAAGTACTTGATGAAATCTTAAAATATTATTGAGTAAAGTTTTGGAATATGTTAAGTCGCTCATACGAGGCCACCGCCCTTTACATATTCCATCAAATAAGTGATGAGCTTCTTATGTATATACCTAGGGACATGAAATGGATGATATTGTTGGGGATTATACCTATAATATTCACGTTAGTGGATTGGACTTGCTAAATACCTATACGAAATATGATAAGTGTTTTTATGTTTGTGAATATACAATGTATGTATTTTAAAGAATTTTACCGAAATAACTAAATGAATGGTTTTTTATCGACATAACTAATTATGTACCTTTCATTTTCATAATCATTATCAACATATATCGTCTCACTGCTGTGTATGGGCCTTTTGCCTCTTTTCTATTATGCTATTTTGCTATTTTTTCCTGTCTCGGGCTAATCTTGCCTATGTATGATGACCCTTTAACTAAATGAAAAATAAACATTTTCCATCAAAACCGTTTCAGAAGTTAAAAAGATTGAGACCAAGCTGCTGTTATGAAATCAGTTCATATGCATTTAAGTTAAGGTTCAAGCATTACGTATAAAAAAACACACAAGAAAAATTTGTTATAAAACTTAATGCAGAGAAAAACGAACAAATATGTAATACTACGGAATGAATCAGACATTTTTAAAAAAATCAAGTCATGTAATTAAAACAGTTTTTCCGAAAATATTGAATCCTACGTCGTAAATTGCTTTAAATTTAAGGCAAATCAGAAGACAATTATGTAACACTACAAAATGAATCAGTCTTTCTTAAAAATAATAAAAGGATGTGAATAAAATAGTTCTTCTGATAATATTAAATCCTACCTAGTAATTATATTAATTTTTTCCGCACTTTTCGCTCTGTAATATCTTTAATAATATCCAATGAATGTATACTGTCGCAAACCTTGTGTTCTATTGAAATAATAGCCAATCCAGATAATCTATTCTGTGTCATGATGGTTCGCAGATAATTTTTTATTATTTTAAATTTTGAAAAGCTTCTTTCACCACTTGCAGCTGTTGCTGGTAAAGTTAAAAGGATCCTGAGCGCAATACTGATATTTCAACCAAATCTCGAATCTGTTACAAATTTCAGAACATCTTGAGGAGTTAAATTACTATTTAAAAACATACAAAGGACTGACAACTCCTCAGAAAGCTCTAATGCGTTTATATGACATGTTATATGTTGAATTTTCGTGGATCAAAATATCCTCGAGGTTCCTATAATGCTCTAACAATGTGTCTCTTGGGAGTTCTCTTAAGGCTATGTTATACAAAAAATCGAAATGTTCACTATACTCAGAAATCTGTGAAAATCTTAATTCAAAGGAGTTTGTAGCTGTTGAAGCTTTTATATTATAGTTACTTTGTTGATATACTCTAAGCTCTACTTAGATAGGTGAATTATAAAATAATATAAAAAGAATGTCAGATTGATATATAATTGATTGATGTCAAAAAACTATTTTTCTGATAAAAGCATATTTCTAAAAGTTACTACAGTTTTTCCTAACTAAAGTTAATAAATTAAAATAAAGAGTCAGGTTCACGGTTAATAACTTTAACAGGTTATGGGACCAGAAATGCGCAACTGTTAGAAACAATTTATTTCATTTTGCTTGTTCCTGTTGTGAATAGCATCGTTGAAGGACAAAAATGGAAACGATGAAAGTTCAAATAGGCTTCCTAAACATTAAAGTGAATTGGAATACATGGAAATATAAGTTGCGTGTTCTACTACGAGGAATACCAGGTGCAACTGATGTTATATTAGGTAAATTGCTCAGACCAGTTCCTGCATCTTCTACAGCAACTACAGAAGAACGAATGGAGTATGCTCTCTATCTGTAAAAGTTGGAAGGGTGGGTAGACCCCACAGCACTTAGGCCACAATTGGCCCATTGTGCATCCTTCTGAGATTCAAAACTTCATACTAGCTCGTCATCCAGCCTACTTCTCTGAAGTAGGCGATAACGTCGCCTGAATTAAGTTCCCTCATACTGGCGTGTGTTAGCCTGTGCTCGCCGAATACATGAAACCTAAGATGAGAGAGTGTCTGACATTCACAAAGAATGTGCTTGACAGTCTCATCTTCTTGCTCACATCCTCTACAAAGTGGGGTGTCAGAGAGACCCAGTCTGTGGAGGTGTTTTTGTAGGTGGCAGTGACCAGTCAGAATACTCGTGGCTGTTCGTAGGTTCCGCCTGTTCATAGTCACGTATTTTTTGGCAACTTTGCTGTCCGGATATTGTAGCAGTTCCTTGGCAAGCCTGCAGCCTTCTGCGACGTCCCATCTACCCTTAAACTTATTAAGGGAGTGTTCCTTTAATAGGTGGGCCATCGCTGACGCCGATAGACCAATGAAAGTGCCAGGTCCCAAAAGTTTTTGGAAGGCTGCCTTCCTGGCTAGCGAGTCTGCAATACGGTTTCCTTTCGATTTCTCGTGGCCCTTAATCCAGCCTAAAGTGACCTTGTTGTTGTTACATGCTTCGATTAAGGCCATGATATGAAGGTTAAGTATTTTACCAAAGCAGATACTAATGCATTACTGATACTCACAACTAATATGACTGAAGAAACTCTTCAAAAAGTGATGAGATTTACTACAGCAAGAAATGTTTGGTTAGAACTTCACACAGATTAATTGATGGGAAAACTGAAGATATAAATTAAGAGTTAAGCACTGAGTTTTTCAGTTATAAACGACAAGCAGGTGGTGACATTGCAACACATACTTCAAAGCTGAAAACATTTGGCAAAAAATCACCAAAGACAAGTTAGTTCTTATGAATAATTGTTGTTGTGATTTACCTGAAGTACTGTTAATATCTAAGATACATGATACACTGCCAGAAGAATATTTTTCATTCAACTCTAGCTGGATGCTAATGTCGAAGTCAGATAGAACACTAGACAATCTTACCAACCAGCTATGTGCCCATGAAAAAGCATTATCTAATAAAACGGAGAATAGAAATGAAGAGACTTCAAATACAGGAAAAAAATCAGACAAACGTAATTTCGAGAAGGAAAAATATACAGTATGTCACTATTGCAAGAAAGTGGGCCATAAAGTTCGTCAATATGTCAAGTGGAAAGCCGACGGAAGACATCCAAAGCATACAGTTAACAATAATAGTAATAAATCTGATGAGAGAATTGGAAATGTAACACTATCAGCCCTTAATGAAGAAATTTTAACTAGACTGTGATCAAAACAGTTGGTTTGTTGATAATGGAGCAACTAATCATATCTGCAATAGAAACGATCTTCTCCAGACATTTGAGCACTTCAATAAAACATACACAGTAACAACCGCAAATGGAGTATTCATCGAAGATATTGGCAAAAGTTCAATAATAATAGAAGCTTTTGTATATAGTAAAAAGTATTTTATTGAATTAGCTAATGTGTGGTATGTTCCTGGTATAAAGAAAAACCTTTTTTCTGTATTTGCTGCACAAGACAAAAATCCACATAGTGAATTTCATACGAGAGTAGAAGAATGTACTCTAGTAATTGATGGAGAAATCAAATTAATAGGCGATATACATCGATACGGAAGTTTGTACAAACTAGCTATTCGAAATGTTATCTCTGAAAAAACCATGTTGGTTGTGAATATGGTTTCGGATAGTAGTTTGTTGCAGTTATACCACGAAAGGTTTGGACATCAAAATAAAAGACACGTAAAATCTATCATTGAAAAAGTTTTAGATATAAAAGTTCCATAAGATATCGAAATATGCGAAGACTGTATTTACGGAAAATCACATAGATTGAAATTTGGAACTAGAGAACGTGCCAAAGCACCTGGAGAGCTTATTCACTTGGATGTATGTGGATCTTTCAAAATCTCAAGCTCGGGAAATCTCTATTTTGTACTTTTCAAGGACAATTTTAGTGAATTCAGATATGTTTATTTTCTGAAAGAAAAATCTGAAGTTGCAGAAAAGCTAAAAATCCTGTTGAATGAATTGAAAATAGCGGTACACGTAGTGAAAGAGCTACTTTTAGACAATGGAGGTGAATTTACCAGCAGCATTTTTCGACAAATTTTACAAAAGAAAGGAATTAAGCATAGATTGGTCATGCCACACACGCCAGAGCAAAATGGTTGTTCAGAAAGAAATAATAGAACTATTGTTGAAACTACAAGATCAATCATGTATGCAAGAAACAATTCACCGCAGATTTTATGGGCTGAGATTATAAATACTGCTGCATATATTTTGAATAAACAGGTATATCTGGTGTAAATGAAAAATCTTCCTATGAAGTTTGGACAGGGAAAATACCTAACATCACGCATTTGAGAGTTATAGGGTGTACCTGTTACGTACATATTCCCAAACAATGTCGAAAGAAAATAGACAGAAAAGCGGTAAAAGGAGAATTGGTTACGATAATGATGATGGATATCGTGTATGGTGTGAAGAAAAACAACAACTCATAAGATCCGGATATATTAACTTCGAGGAGCAACCTTTAACTAGATGGACTGAAGATAAGAAAAGTACTGAAACTGAAGATGAAAGGAGTTTAGATAGATCTAAAGACGATATTCTACCAAAAAATCAAGAAATAAACGAAGAAGATTTAGAAGATAGATTTAAAGAAGAGCCAAAATTAGTAGAGAATATATTAAAAAAACATAGAGAAATAAAATAACCTAAGAAGTTTGAAGAGTTTGTAGAACTTAAAGAACCACAGACTTACCAAGAAGCTATTGATAGTAATTATAAAGACATGTGGATGGAAGCCATGAATGAAGAAATAGCATCTTTGAAAGAAAATGAAACATGGATTCTACAAGTTAAAACTAGTCCGGATGGCTCTATAGATAAATTCAAAGCTAGATTGGTAGTCAAGGGATTTTCACAAATATATGGTGAATCCTATGAAGAAACTTTTAGTCCTGTTGCTAAATCTGGAACAATAAGAGCTTTGTTGAGTATAGCTGCTAATGAGAAAATTAATTTGAGCCAATTTGATGTCTCTACTACATTTCTTTATGGATATCTGGAGGAAGAAGTATATATGAAACCACCAGAGGGGTATCAACATGGTACTAGTAAAGTTTGCTGTCTCAAACGTAGCTTGTATGGACTTAAGCAAGCTCCGAGATGCTGGAATAAAAGATCCGTAGATTTTCTTATAAACCAAAATTTTAAGGCAAGTGATGCAGATCCATGCTTGTTTATCATGAACATGATATGATTCTATTGGCACATTATGTTGACGATGGACTTTCAGCCACGAGTAACGAAATTCTGGAAAATGCATTAATGAATAATTTGGAAAAAGAGTTTAAAATTCCTCTCAAGGTTTGAGCGGAGTTTCAGCTAATGCTTTGGTTTCTGGTATGGGTGACGATAGTTTGTTAAGCTAATCTTTCTTCAAAAAGAACTTTTTTGCCCCTGCTTGTTTTTGTCGCTCTGCTTCTATTTCAAGTCTGCGTTTTTTATATTGGTCTCCCGACAAGCTTGGTCTACCGTCAGCTATTTTATACTGTAAAAAATGAAAACATAAAACAAATTTCAATAGATGTAATAGCAAACGTTAAAAAGTCGAGAGTAATTCTTTTTATCTGACTGCTACGTTGTTTTGATTAAACCGATTAATCAATTTTGCTAGTAAGCAGTTACGGATGAGAATTGCCTTTGCCGGGAATCGAAACCGCACACTTCTTGGGTGTAAGGTTGATGTCGTAACCGTAAAATAATTATGGGTCCGATAGAAATGTTAAATGTTCTGTAAACCGAAACATATTTAGTTAGTTTATTACTGGAGGAATTTGTGATATAACTTCAAACAGTCAAAAAATACTTATATTTTAGCATATAGATTTAAAAATCCACTTGAAAAATAGCAATGAAATAAAACAGATTTTTTACTTTAATTTTGGTTGATAAAAATATTTCTACTTCTGCATAGTACCAGTACCAGAAGCTTCTCAATCCGAAAAAAAGCTGTTTTAAGTGAAGAACATGGTGAGACATACAAAAGCAAAAATATAACCAAAACTCAAAGAATCAGTGGAAATGGTGTTTGTCAGTTACTAATAATCGTTAGTTGCTTCAATTACGATATCAAAATTGAAATAAACTCAAAAATGTAAAATTATTAGTAATTTTTGTTGTACCTGTTGTAAAATAGTATAATAAAATTTGATTTAAAACGTATTTATTTCGATCGTAGAAATTATGTTGCGTGTTGCTAGTGCAAAAAGTGCATATTTGTTGCAGCTTGAGACGAACTAGAGAGCTGCAACCATGCAACAAATATGGACGTAGAAATAATGTTGCGTGTTGCTAGTGCAAAAAGTGCATATTTGTTGCAGCTTGAGACGAACTAGAGAGCTGCAACCATGCAACAAATATGGACTAGTTACACAAATATTAAATTAAAACTATTTGCCTATAGGAAGAGACAGTACAATTTTTAGCAAGGCATGTTCAATAATACGTATTTTTTATTTCAGATTTCTTCAGTTTGACTAAGCAAATGTTTCTTCGAAAAAGATTTCATACCAATGCCACATTTGAATTTTTTTCTCCTGTGTAAAGCAGATTTGTAGTTAAACTACTTTTCCTTCCAAAATATTTCAAAAACATGTTACATTTGATGACTTTTTGCCTGTCTAAGTGGGCAAATGTGAATTTAAATGACTTTTCTGAGAAAATGTTTTCAAACAAATGTTACATTTTAATGGCTTTTCTCCTGTGTGATTACGCGTATGTGAAAATTAATTAGTTTTGACTGCAATAGATTTCAAACAAATGTTACATTTAAATGCCTTTTCCCCTGTGTGAGTACACAAATGTGAAGTTAATCCACTTTTCACTACAAAATATTTCAAACAAACGTTACATTTGATTGGCTTTTCTCCTGTATGAGCAGGCAAACGTAAATTTAATTGAATTTTATGTGCAAAAGATTTCGAACAAATGTTACATTCCATGGCTTTTCTCCTGTGTGTGTACGCGAATATGAAGTTAAATGAGTTTTCTGTGCAAGAGATTTCCAACAAATGTTACGTTTTAAAATGGATATACTTACCTAGTAAATTCACGCATGTACTCCAATATTTATATGATTAATCTGCCACTAAAATTCACTTCACTTTTAAATGTAAGAATAGAACTTCTTCGACTTTGCATAAATTTCGTATAAATAGATAAAACATTTCAATTATCAGTCTTATTATCTTATCTCTTACAAACATTCTTCACTATTCATTAGTATGTTGAAAATTTAACTCGAGAGTAGAACATTTTTACTAGAAGTCTTCTAAATAACTAGTGGAGAAACAATATTTATTATTAATAAACATTCTAAATAAGAATACAATGTATATATAAATATATGAGAAAAATTTGCAGAGAAAAACCAAATAAGACATTGGTTCACAATGGAGAAATTATAAAATATTTTGCTTAAATGTGATATTTGAAGGATTCCCCTAAAATGTGGCGTTGAATGAATGTAAGTAAAGGGTATTTCTCCCAAAGTTTAAAGAAAGTAGTCGCCATCAAACACAAACGAACCAAAAGTTCAGAAATGTAAAATCTGCCAAAAATTAGAATGAATTTCTTTGTATTTTACACCTAAAATCATTACATATTTATCTAAAGAGTTGGTTCGCTATTTCCTCTTTAGGTTTTAGGTATTTCTTCTTCTCCCTTTCGAATAAAAATAATTCAGGTAATATACTCAAATATTCCCACTATCCCCACTCAGAAAGACACATTGTATTATTCCTCTAAGATCCAACCTGAAATAGGTTGGAAGGTGGCCCATAAAATTCTCAAATTCCAATCTGCCAACCTGAGTGGGTGTTGGATGGCTAATGGCTAGGTTATAAGATAGGAATGAGTCAATTTTGCCGCCCCTAATTTTTACAGCTCTGGCCAAATACCCGGCTCGGCCCCCCTTAGATCGGGCCCTGTGAGGGACTAGGAAATTTCGTTTTTACAATTCCAATGAATACTTCATTGGAACTATAGACTCATATTTGATGTGTTTTTTTGTACATACTATATTATAATAATGTCATAGTAATAATACGTACAAAATTAAACTGTAAGGTGAAGCCGCAAAGTTGATGATTAGTTGGAATTTGTTCATCCTTTCGGGCTTGTTTCTCAACCTGTTTTGAACGTAATTAATTAGACTGGGGACTTTATCAGTCTGATACGCTAATGAGGATTTCAAAACTATACAAACTATGATAGAACGTCGCAAATTTGTCAGCTAAATACAGACTTACTGGAAAAAATTCCAAAAATATGATTCACCTCACAGAAATAATAAAAAGATAAACGGTTTCAAGGATTGAAACTAACTTTTCCGCATCTGCGGCCCTGAACAATATTCTATGAAAAAATTGTTACTTGTATACACTTCGAGGGATGTATCGTGCTAACAAACCGAAATTTCTCCAAAAATAACCAAAAGTACAATATAACTGGATTTATAGGACCCGCTGTACTCACTCTAGTCAACTGAAAATCAATAGGGTACATCTGTGAGACACCTTGAGCAATATTCAATCATAAAATTGATCAATCGTATACTCTCTGGAGGCTGTATCGTGCTAACAATCTGAAAATAATCCAAAAATTATAAACATTTGGTACTTCAAGTACCATAGCACCCATTGTACTGGCTTTACTGAGCTGAATGTCAATAGGGTCATCTTTGAGACACTTTCAATAATATCCAATCATAAAATTGGTCACTTGTATATACTCCGGAGGCTATATCGTGCTAACAAACTGAAACTTCTCCAAAAATGACAAAAATATCGTACTTAAAGTACTGTAACATCTGTTGTATTGGCTTTGGTGAGCTGAAAATAAATAGGATTTATCAGTAAAATGCCCTGAATAATATTCAATCATAAAATTGGTGACTTGTTGAACTCCGGAGGCTGTATCGTGCTAACAAACTGAAATTTCTCAAAAATGACAAAATGTCGTACTTCAAGTACCATAGCACCCGTTGTACTGGCTCTTGTGAACTGAAAATCAATAGGAATCGTCTGTGACATGTCCTTAACAATATTCAATCATAAAATTGCTGACTTATTGCACTCCAGAGACTGTATCGTGCTAACAAGACATGCAAGGAAAAGTGGCCGACGACGATGACATACACACAGGATTTTTTTTCTGAAAACCGTTTTTTCGTGTTGTTGCTGATGGAAAACGTGAAAATAATTGAAAAAAAATCTCAAAATTCCAACTTTTATTTTGGTAAACCAATACTTTTCTCGCATATAGAAAGGTTGGGCGGAAAACTAATATATTCCTGTGAGCCACTGCGATCATAATAAAAATATGCATATGGGGTGTCAAATTAAAAACGTACCAAACTATATATTTCAAGCCCTAAAGAAAATTCAAAAATTTGCAAAGACATGTAACACTTATTTTTAAGCCTGGGTTTCAACTAAATCACGTCAACCCCTAAAATCCTGAAAGGAAAGTGGGGTTGACTGATGAACATTTTAAACATCGTTCAACGACTTTTCCGAAAATATCACATACTTTACCTTTTTTTAGCAGTTTGCGGAAAATCTGATGAAAATTGTAAACAAGTTATATTTCTCCAATGGCATTCTAACGAATTTGTTCCAACTTTTTCGTGTCCACTGTATATCGAGGAGCACAGCACAGCAGTACCTCATATGAGCACTAGGAGTAAAGTCAGAATATATAAAACTTGCGTAAGACTGGTCATCGCATACGCTATAGAAAGTGAAGTGAAAAAATAAGGGAAATATGTGAGATCCACGATGTAGTAAGATGGGCAAGAAACCAAAAAAGGGAATGGAGATACCACGTGGACAGAATGCCAAATTATCGACTGTCAAAAATTACAAAAGAAAAAAAACAAAATACACCTCGGCCACTTGGACGACCACCTATAAGATGGTATGAAAGCTTGTCTTCAGCATCCCAAATACTCTTGGCAAATCATTGATGAAAACACAAGACAAGATGAAAAAGAAAAACAAGAAGAAGACAGATACGCTAACCTGTCGATAGAGACACATTACTGGAAGCAAAAATTAAATTCAATGTCACTTGTCAATGTTCCTTGACACTGCGTTTCAAAATCTCAACGGAGATGTTGCCAATACACCATAGTAATATACTACTGTCGCTGTCTCTTTTCAATATTGTAGGATAATAACTGTCTTAAAATCCATTTGAATAGAGGGAAGAACCAAGTGTGACAATCAAAACTAACCTAACAAAACCAGTGACAAATAACCCGATAATGATATCTCACCCTTTATGACATAACGCAGACAAAGACAAATAATAGAGGTAAGACGGGCAACTCACTGACAAAAAATGCTTCGGAAGATGTGCTACCATCTTTATTTGTCACCAAAAACTAAAAGAAGTGTTCTGTCGTCGATTCTAGCTTTTAAATGGTAGTAAATTCAAATTATGTGATATGGCGGAAAATTTAAATTCGATTGATTTATGATTTCTAAGAATGGGGAAAAGCTGCAACAACTTAGTTCAAATTTAGTTTAGAGTATAATTCTATAAAAAATCGTGTTACATACATATCTAATAGATTTTATAATTCATGTCGTACTTTTTATTACTTTACCGCCCAACCTATCTAATATGCGAGAAAAGTATTGGTTTACCCCAAAAAAGTCGGAATATCGAAAAAAAAAAATTGACTTATTTTTACGTTTTCCATCAACAACAACACAAAATATTGCTTTTTAGAAACAAAAATCCTGTGTGTATGTCGTCGTCGTTGTCGTCGGCAACTTTTCTTTACATGTCTTGTTAGCACGATACAGCCTGCGGAGTTCAACAAGTCACCAATTTCACAATTAAACATTATTCAGGACATCTCACTGATGAGCCCTATTGATTTTTGGCTCAC
Source organism: Galeruca laticollis (assembly GCA_963921935.1). Classification (NCBI taxonomy): domain Eukaryota; kingdom Metazoa; phylum Arthropoda; class Insecta; order Coleoptera; family Chrysomelidae; genus Galeruca; species Galeruca laticollis. Next base: position 74,435,283 of record OY998181.1, read on the forward strand.
CAGTGCCAATATAACAGGTGCTACAGTACTTTAAGTACGATATTTTTGTCATTTTTGGAGAAGTTTCAGTTTGTAAGCACGATACAGCCTCCGGAGTATAAACAAGTGACCAATTTTATGATTGGATATTGTTCAAAGCATCTCAAAGATGAACCCTATTGATATTCAGCTCACTAAAGCCAGTACAACGGGTGCTACGGTACGTGAAGTACGACATTTTTGTAATTTGAAAAAAAAATTGTTTGTTAGCATGATACAGCCTCCAGAGTGTATACTAGTGACCAATTTCATGATAGAATATTATTCAGGGCCACAGATGCGGGAAAGTTAGTTTTAATCTTTAAAGCCGTTCATTTTTGGAGGAGTTGCAAGTACAGTTTATGGTTCAAGTGGAAAGGAAAAGCAACTTTCTTCTAATTATCCCCAGTAATGAAATATACAAAAACAATGTAAATAGTAATTTAAATCTGATAGTGTTACAATAAAATGCCTACCAGATAAATTTAAAACTGGAAGTGCAATTTTTTGTAGTTTTCCCCCTTCTTAACACACATCCAAAAAATGATTACCAGAACAAACTTTCCCCCTTAAAATGCTTCTTGGCTGGCTGAATAAACTGGGGATATTGATTCGTTACAACCAAATATTTTTCATATGCTCGTCCGCGGGAAAAAAATATCTGTAAAATATTAATATAAATTGCTCATTTTAACCATTAGTGAACAACACGCTCTCGAGGGGCTGGCATTTTGAATTAAATCAATAAAATAAAATAAATTAATAACCAAACAACGATAGTGGCAAACTGTAAATGCCTAACCTCAATTATTTGTCTCTGGATGTCAAAGAGATTAACGAACAAGAGTGAACGCGACCGAAATTCTACCCCAATTTGAATTCAGCCCAACGCAACCAAAGTGACTTGTTCTTCGTGACAAATATAGATGGCGCGAAGGATGCGTATCTTTTTTAATAAGAATAAGTGCACACCCCCTGAACGCAGACATATAGAAATGAATTGAACGGTATTTTCACAAAACTCTACAGAGAGACAACGCGACTACACTTTCAATAATTGCCACTACAACGATTTGCCCATCTCTTACTTTTCGTGCTGTTTTCACTGCACAACTGAATACGGATCGCTCAGTTCATTTATATATCTCTATGTTTTATGATTTGAAAAAAACAATACAATAAACAAATAAAGGTCAGAGATAAAATTTTCTTTCATTGAAGTGGATTTAGACTCTGCTGATTCCAAATCCGTTTATATCGAAGCTCTAGCACTTACTGTTCGTTCGTGGATGCTTCAAACGGACGGACACCAGAAGCCAGAATATAAGATTTTGGTTTTTTCGTCCATTTTGGCGACTTCTGTGTAGAAGTCTAAAAATTACATTGAAGAAATGAATTTAAAACACACGTTACTTACAATATTCCATTAGTTATCAGTATTTCGTTGGGATTATTATTACTAGTTCTGGGTCATAAAAAAATCTACTCGAAACACACGGAGCTATGTAGAAGCAGAAATATAGTTCAGTCAAGTTTGTGGTTGCAATTTCTGTTTATTATTGGCAATAAAAGGGACTATAAATTGCTTCAAGGTACGTTTGACACCCTCAGAGACTTGGAGTTTTCTTACGAGAGAATAACATCATTTCCTAGCCAGGGAGGAAATCCGAAAATCAAGATGAAAAGTAAATACTGTATAAAAAAGGAATAAAGTGCGCAGTATAGCAAACTTGAGGGTAGTCAGAATAGTGAAGAATAAGTCGTAGACAGAATTAATCCCGAAAAACTTGAAGCAATAATATGAGCAGACAAAATTTCCTGATAAGCAGATAGAAAAAGGACACAATTGTTATCCATATTGGAAAGAATGGAATAATTATTGAAACATAATTTTCTTTATGAGAAATTAACAATTGCCAATTTAATCAAAAATATTCAACCTTCAATAATTAAACGTCAAACAAAAAATGAAATTACAGTTTTAAATTCAATCAAAAAAAGTAGAAAATAATAACCTAACAATTATAAACCCTGACAAGGCAAACGCCACTGTTACATTAAAAACTGAAGATTATGATTAAAAAATATGTAATTTATAGAATCTAGCGATGTACAAATTCTTAGAGCAGACCCAACAAAAAAGTTTTCTAATAATGTGAGAGATACTGTTAATAATTCAAATGATCTTTTAAGTGATTATGAAAAGAAATGCATCGTAAATGGGCAATTCTTCCATTACCGTAAATTTTCCATTTTCAAATATTGAGAAAAAAAAATAGTATTGCATATTGATTTCAGTGGGTAATGTAATTATACAAAAAGCACAGCTGAATTTTTAATTTTGACAGTTTCTTTAAACGTCATATCCATGTGAATGAAACGTGATCCATATTTTATGACAAAATAGAACGTTTTTTAGTATGTTTAGATTTAAAATAGAATATTTTTCTAATACGTAAATATCTCTTCACTTCTTCATCTATAACTTCCTGATTAGAAATTCGGAATAACGTATTATTTATTGAAAATGGTACAGATTCCAACTTTTTAAAATTCCAACCCTTGGAACGAGCTGCATATCATTTGATGTCGGCCACTTAAACAGACTACCAGATCTATCCAAGAAATTTATTCTTATAGTCTGTTGCTTATTGTCTGACAGCACGCGAAAAAGTCACAGATGCTAGTCAGGTAGTGAACCATAAGCGTCACAGCTCATCTAAGGAATTTATTTACTATTTAATTTTATACCCGATCTGATATATAAAGGTAATATAAATGTAAATTCGGTTAGTTAAAACAACTAACTGACCTTCATACATTTGTAGAGTACATACAGTTGAAACAATTAATTATTTTTGAAATTATCATGTAACGCAACTATTCTGACTGAATATTTCATTAAATACCTTGAGAATTTGAAGCAGGTCCATTCTTGGGAGACATATTAACAAACCATTCATCAATTCATTATCCAGATAATTGCTTTCTGATTTACGAAATGGTGATAATAGGATTTCCATGAAACATTACAATAGGGTCCTACTACGGATTGTCTCAATGACTACTTAGAAATTTTGCAGGTATATACGGTGAAACTTGGTCTCGTCCAAATTTGTATAATTTGTTTTGCTCAGAGTCGCTTATGTTCCATAAGTGTTAACTGTGTTGTGAAAATGTCTTCAAGTTTTACCCCAGTAAAGTGTAAGAGCGTGCTTAGCTCACAAGCGAAGACTATAGTGTTAAATGTGATTGATGCTGTTGTACATCAAATGCCGGCTGCTACTGTTAGAAATATAGTTTCGACATGTTCCAATGTGACAGGAGTTGGTGAATCTACTATTCAGAGGCTTCTAAGAGAAAGGAAAAATGGAAATATATCTCCACCTAAAAAGTCAACTGGAAGAAAACCATTTGACCTTGATGAACATATGCAAAATACAATAAGACGAAAAGTACATGGACTATATTTTAAAAAAGAGATCCCAACCCTTGACAGAAATCTAAGAATGGTGAAGGAGGACGAGCATTTGCCTGACATAGGGCGAAAAACTTTGTGGAAAATATTACACAAATTAAATTTTACTTGGGAGAAGCAAAGTCGCAAATCAGTGCTAATCGACAACTAAGAAATGATATGTTGGAGACGCCAGTATTTACGAGACATTCGATGAAAAAAATATGGCAGGACAAAAGTATTCAAACCAGTCGTCAAGCTTTCATAGGCCTGAAAACTCCTATCGGTAAAGGTCGCCGACTAATAATAACGCATATTGGATGCAATCAAGGGTTCGTTGAAGGTGGTTTACAGGAGTTTCAGTCAACATCAACCAAAGACTATCATGAAGAAATGACTGCAGATGTATTTTACACAAATGGTCGAATTAATTCCAAATAATGCTGTAATCGTTATGGACAATGCCACTCATCATTCATTTGAAGATGATATGTTGAAAAAAGAACTTCTGAAGGTTGCTTCAGATCACAAGCTACAATTTAAAAAGTTTGTTATTGACGAAATAGCCAAGAATCATGAGATAACAGTGTTTCGTTTGCCGCCATACCATTGTGAATTAAATGCGATAGAGTTAATATGGGCCCAAATGAAAGGTTATGTAGCTAGACAAATTAACACATTTAAAATGAAAGATGTTCGTGAACTCATGAAGTACTCACTGACAACAATAACTGAAGAGAACTGGAAAGATGTTGTGAATCATGTAATTAAAGAGGAAGAGAGAATGTGTGTTTTAGATAACCTAATAGAACAAACTATAGAACCGATAGTGATCTCTCTCGACGCGTCTTCGGATGATTCTTGTATGGCCAGCGAAGAGGATGATACTATAGATTGAATTTCATATTTCCTATAAATGGTATGTTTACTTTACTTAATATACATTAATTCATTGTCAATAAATTTGAATTATGAGAATTAAACTATATTCTTTTCAATTAATTTAATTCAGTGTTTTTAAATGAAACTCAAGGTCTCTAGTTAATTCCACAATATAATACAAGTTATTGAAAATTCTAAGAAATTGACAATTGTTTCGATAAATCAATTGATTTATCGAAACAATTGTCAATTTCTTAGAATTTTCAATAACTTGTATTATATTGTGGAATTAACTAGAGACCTTGAGTTTCATTTAAAAACACTAATATGAGCATATTCCACGAAGTAAGGGTCGAGACAGTCAATTTAATTTAATTCAATAAAAATGAAAATGTAACTTGTTAATAGACCTAAGCGAATGAGTTTTATTCCAACTGTAATGTTGACCGAATCTAATTAAATAAGTAAAATGAACTAATATCGTAATCTCCGCCACTGCCGCACTGTTTATCCTTTTGCTGGCATTGTTCAGTTTTATTACCTTATTGTATTTTGAGCTGAAACAGGGATGTACAGATAACCAATACATACACCTACTTGTTTTGCATTAGAATTTTAGTATTTACTTGTAAAATTCTTAGGATCACTCTGTAAGAGATAATTTTCTATTTGAATATTTAATGAGGCTGTTGTGCAGTCGGACATCAAGAAATAGACCATAGTTTATCCCTTTTTATTTGATCAATGACTCCTAAAATAATTCAAATTTAGAGAATTAAATATTAGATATTCTTTTAAAATAACCTGGATACCATTGGTCATAGGTACTGTGATCCAGTCAGATACATTTAATTCCATTTGCTTAGATTCTTGATTATTTGAAGTTTTTAAGTCATTTTCTTTTAACATAGGTGGCAATGACATAGGAAGTTCAGGAATCTCCTGAACTGTGGCAATCGATGGCAATAATTCAGGTTTTGTTAACATCGCATTATCAGTAATAATTGTAAGTAGTAATTTAACCTTTGCATAATATTTTTCGTAGTGTATTTTCCTATAAAATAGTGAGAACAGTTGGTACCGAACTCACATGGAAAGCAACTCAAAGTATTCATTGTTAACGTAGGATGACGTTTGGACCAAGTTATTTGATGTGTTTCTCTGGTACCTTTGAATGCCTTTGGTGTTCGTGGCAACAAAGTACTTACTACTTCAATATTTTCGGAGTTGACACTCTTAGTGGGTATATTAGTGATTTGATCTTTCATGTTCTTTTCGAATGAACCATAATTATTAATATTCTTATTTGATGCAACGATTTGGTCAGCAGTTCTTTTTAAAGTTGCACCAATTCCATCCGGAGCTCCTTTGCCGTGACCTGCTTCAAAATAGTTCCAGGACACTTTATAGAGAACTGGGAACTTTGGAGGTATATAATTTTCCAGAAGATAGAAGAAATACCTATTTCTATATTGGGTACTTGTACCATCAGAGTAAAAGTGAATTGTATTAACTCCTTTATAGATGTCTGAATAATGTTCAATAATTGGGAAAAATGTGTAGTAATTGCTGATGCATTGTGACATAGGGAAAAAGAAATTGTACAGAAACCATATTTCTTTGAAGCAGTATACATCATTCCAGTATGTAATATGATTTGTTTACGAGATGCCCCAAAATAAACTGATTGAATTTCAGTTCTATATTTGCAAGAATAATTCTCTGAAAAGTCGACATCTAATATAATTGCATTATTAGATAATTTGTTTCCCAGATCTTTGAAAATTGGGCATCGGTGAGAAATATTTAGTTAAATTAACTTTCTCGACCCTTACTTCGTGGAATCTACTCATATTAGTGTTTTAAATGAAATTCACTGTTTCAAGCTAATTCCTCAATATAATGAAAATTGTTGAAAATTCTAAAAAATTGATAATTGTTTCGATAAATCAATATCATCGTCAAAATGACAGAAGTTACATTTCATTTAATGCCTACCTGATGTTTACTAGTTATTTTTGGTTAGACCAAGACGTGACCTAAATTGTGATTGACTTAATATATGTTAATAGATAAAAGAAGAAGATGTGATATTACAAATAATGAAGCTTAGATATTATTAGCCCTATGGTGATATCCTGGATATCATTTTTTCAATTAAGATCGGTATAACTGTGCAATTATATAGAAAACCAGGAAAACTATATCTGCTGATCTTCACAATTATCACTTAAGAAGACAGTTTATTAGTGGAGAACTCGCTAGATTTATCTGTTCATTGACAACTTCATATTGTGGGTTTCTTTAATGTCTTCTAATTTCCAATTCTTCAAGGAAATCCAGTTCTTGTTTCTTTCCACAAATATGCAGCACTTCTAATTCTGTATTAGGTGTCAATGAATGATTAGTGTCAAGTAGATGTTTTGCGTACTGGGATTTACCTGGTTGGTTTAATCTGTATGCTCGTAAGTGTTCACTGTATCGGATTTCAAAATTTCCAAGGGCCTAACCCAAATAGACAGCATTATATTCTGGACATTTGAGTTTATATATACCTGATTTCTTTAATGGTGGTATTTTTAATTTTACATTTAACAATTTTGTATTAACGTTACTTTCTGTTTTAAAAGAAATTGTTGTATTCGTTGCTGAAGATATTATCTTTGAAATATTATTAGAAATATTTCCTGCATATGTGATGGTTTTATAAGTTTTTATTTCATCAGTTTGTTAAGGAAATATTAGTTGTAATGCCACTTTTTCCTCTTTTTTATCAATTAGCGTATTTATCATATGTAATGGATAACCGTTGGATGTTGCTATTTGTCTAATTGTATTAATCTCTCTATCAAAATTACATTTGTTCATAGGAACTGAAAAAGCTTTATGTATCATTGAATTATACGCCGCTAGTTTATGTGACATGGGGTGATTGGAACTATACGGAATTGTCATATCAGTGTGTGTTGGTTTTCGGTAAATTGAATAATCAAGTACATCATTAACTCTTTGAATTTTTTAATCAAGAAAGTTGATTGAACCATTTTCTTCAATTTCTAATGTAAATTTAATTTTTGGGTGTAAATTATTATTGTGGTTGAAAAATACATCTAATTGTCGTTCACTACCCATTAAACAAGCTAATATGTCATCTACATATCTATACGAAAATACAACATTTTTCGAAATATTACTTTCAAAGATCTTTCTTTCTAAACTGTCCATAAAAATATTTACTAAAATAGGTGATATAGGGCTTCCCATTGGTAAACTTTCATTTTGAATATTTATCTTATTGTCAAAAGTGAAATAATTCTGATTAATATATACATCAAATAAATTAAGTATATCTGATATTATTCCTGGATTAATATTTTTATCTTCTAGTAATTTTCTTACAAGTATTAGACATTTTTTAGGACAGAATGTAATGCTGTCTATTTGGGTCAGACCCTTAGAAATTTTGAAATCCGATACAGTGAACACTTACGAGCATACAGATTGAACCAACCAGATAAATCCCACTACGCAAAACATCTACTTGACACCAATCATTCACTGACAGCTAACACAGAATTAGAAGTGCTGCATATTTGTGAAAAGAAACAAGAACTGTAATTCCTTGAAGAATTGGAAATTAGAAGACATTTAAGAAACCCACAATATGAAGTTGTCAATGAACAGATAAATCTAGGGAGATCTTCACTAATAAACTGTCTTCTTAAATGATAATTGTAAAGATCAGCAGATATAGTTTTCCTGGTTTTCTATATCATTGCACAGTTATACTGACCTTAATTGAGAAAATGATATCCAGGATATCACCATAGGGCTATTAATATATATGCTTCAATATTTGTAATATCACATCTTCTTCTTTTCTCCATTAACATAATATGTTAAGTCAATCACCAGTTAGGTCACTTCTTGGTCTAACCAAAAATAACTACTAAACATCAGGTAGGCATCAAATGAAATGTAATTTCTGTCATTCTGACGATGATATTGATTTATCGAAACAATTGTCAATTTATTAGAATTTTCAACAATTTTCATTATATTGTGGAATTAGCTATAAACCGTGAGTTTCATTTAAAACACTAATATTAGTAGATTCCACGAAGTAAGGGTCGAGATAGTTAATTTCACTAAATATTACTCACCAATACCTAATTTTCAAAGATCTGGGAAACAAATTATCTAGTAATGAAATTATATTAGAAGTCGACTTTTCAGAGAATTATTTTTGCAAATATGGAACCGAAATCCAATCAGTTTATTTTAGGGCATCTCGTAAACAAATCATATTACATTCTGAAATGATGTATACTGCTTCAAAGAAAGATGGTTTCTGTACAATTTCTTCTTCCATTTGTTATAATGCATCAGCAATTATTACACATTCATTCCCAATTATTAAACATTATTTAGACATCTATAAAGGAGTTAATACAATTCACTTTTTATCTGATGGTACAAGTTCCCAATACAGAAATAAAAATTTCTTCTACCTTCTTGAGAATTATATACCTGGAAAGTTCCCAGTTCTCTCTAAAGTGTCCTGGAACTATTTTGAAGCAGGTCACGGCAAAGAAACTCCGGATGGAATTGGTGCAACTTTGAAAAGAACTGCTGACCAAATCGTTGCATCAAATAAGGATATTATTAATTATGGTTCATTTGAAAAGAACATGAAAGATTAAATCAATAATATACCTATTAAGAGTGTCAACTCCGAAAACATTGAAGAAGTAAGTACTTTTTTACCACGAACACCAAAGGAATTCAAAGGTACCAGAGAAACCCATCAAATAACTTGGTCCAAACGTCATCCTACGTTAACAACGACTACTTTAAGTTGCTTTTCTTGTGAGTTCGGTACCAAGTGTTTTCACTATTTCATAGGAAAATACACTACTAAAAATATTATGCAAAGGCTAAATTACTACTAACAATTATTATTTATAATGAGATATTAACAAAACCTGAATAATTGCCATCGATTGCCACAGTTCAGGAAATTCCTGAACTTCCTATGTTATTGCTATTGATAAAGAAGATGATAACTTATAAACATCAAATAATCAAGAATCTGAGCAAATGGCATTACATGTATCTGACTGGGTCATAGTACTTATGATAAATGGTATCCAGGTGATTTTAAAAAAATATCTAATATTTAATTCTTCAAATTTGAATTATTTTAGGAGTCATTGAACAAATAAAAAAGAATAAACTAAGCATACATTTCTTAGAAAGATCTGGTAATCTGTTTAAGTGGCCGACATCAAATGACATTTTCTTTCGAAACATTTTTCATTAAATTTACTACAACATATAGTCATTAAAATATCATCTAACTTTTCCTCCATCAGGATTTTAAATTTACTTGGATAATACAATAGCAAATTAAAATTTCCATGAAGCACACAAATACATGTATTTCTATTCGATACTTTTGGAGGAACAACCCCGAAAAGACGCAGCTCACAAAAGGCTGCATTAGAAATTTGAAAATTATGTTTATTGATAAAATCACCATAAAGTGTTTTTAACGAACCGTTCAAATAACGTACTTGCTTCTTTTTTGTAATTGTATCTTTCTTTTTTTCCTGGGCACTGCCATGAAACTTTATCACTGATAAAGAATTTATGGACAGTAAATCTCAGTGTCCTAAATTTGCTTATTCTTTTATGATCACATTTGATCAATGTGGAATTCTTCCTACAGTGCTCATTCTATAGGACAGGAAAGGACGCGCATATAGGGGAAGTCGATATTTTTTTAACAGTTTTCCCTTAATTACTTTGCTAAATATTTATTTTGATTTTTTATCTCGCAGTTTATTCAAATTTTCACACAATTCTTTGCTTAGAACCTCCCTGAAGAGAATTTTCTGTCTAATTTCATTGTTAACTTTATAATTTTTAAGCATTACTTCAACTTTAGTTTTAGGTGATTTATCTTTGAGTGATATTAGTTTCCTTTTGGTTCTAAAATACCGTGTTTTATATCTAGATAAAGCAGTACGCAGCTTTGTGTTTTCAGCTTGTATCTGTAATAAGTAGCCCGGACACTTCGAACAATGTTACGTCCTCTCAGTTTTTGATAATATTAACTTTTGTCCTAAAATTAATAATTAAAAAGTATTCCATATGATTGCGACTTAGGGGCCCATATTGTATACAAACATAAATGTCGAGAATGTAATGCTGTCTATTTGGGTCAAATCCCACTACGCAAAATATCTACTTGACTCTAAACATTCATTGACAACTAAAACAAAACTAGAAATATTCCATATTTGTGATTAGAAGCAAGAACAGGGTTTCCATGAAGAATTAGAAATTAGAAGACACTTAAGAGACCCACAATATGAAGTCCTCAATGAACTGATAAATCCAGGGAGTTCTCCAGTTTTAAACTGTCTTCTTAAGTGATAATTGTTGAGATGAGCAGATATAGTTTTCATGGTTTTCTATATCATTGCACAGGTATACTCATCTTAAATGGGAAAAAGATATCCAGGATATCCCCATAGGGCTAATAATATGTAAGCTTTAATATTTGTAATATCATATCTTCTTCTTCTTTCTCTTCATATATATTAAGTCAATCACAAGGTTAGGTTATTAATCATCAGGTTGGCATCACATGAAATGAAACTATGTCATTCTCACGATGATATTTAATATCGGAACAATTGTCAAATTTCTTAGAATTATTAACATTTTTACACATATTGTGGAATTATATAGACACAGTTAGTTTCATTTCAAACAGTAAATTTTTATGGAGGTTTTTGGGGCCGAAAGCCCCTCCGCAGATCAGCCACTGACTATTAGTAATTAATTCCTTTTAATTTTAATTATAAATTTTATCTTGGCGACTTTGTATATTCAACCAAAGCTTAATGTGCAGTATTTAAAGAAAGGATTAATCAGAATCCATCTGCATTATTACAATGATTACCTATTATGATTAATATAATTGACTGAACGATGCCTTGAATATGCTAGTTGAATTAATACGGTCTGACTGGAATTTTGATCCTTTCCGAGGAAGTATAGTCCCTTTTAGTCCTTTTAGGTCCTTCAGTAAATCGAGAAACGCCATGGAACTTAACAGAGATTATAAGGGACTCTGAAATCGACAACGCAGAATATTTCAAAATGCGATTAACAGTTCTGGAAACTGGTAACTAATTTGAGTGTTTCAACTGGACTGTTACATTATTTATGACATTGACGTCGGTAGTTTTTATATACTGTCCATAGAGGTTGTCATATCGTGTAACGATGTTACTATTTTTCGTTCCCGACATCCGACAGTATATATTTTAGTTTCTTATTTTATTAGTATTATTAAGTAAAAAAAAATGTAATAATGCAAGCTTCACTTTCATTTATTAATTTTTTTACACACCCCACTTTCATAGCAAGCTGTGAATTTATTTATTAATTAATAATTTCAGAATATGCGTATTACTTTTGACACACCTGGGGTATATTGTATACGGGTGTTCATTTCAGGACTTCCCACCCTAATTTTCTCAAAATGTGGGTATTTTAAAAAAAAATCCTGGGACACGTCAACAAATATATCGAAGGGGACAACTCTTTATTATAAAGGCAACGCGCTCCCTTTCACCCCCCGCCAGGGGGAGTTGCCAACTTCAAAATCTTAAATAGGAAGTGGTATCGAGTTATATCTCATTTTAAAGGTCTTTTTAATCTCTACACGTCGGTTTTAGTTTTTTTTTGAATTGATCGATTCGTTGTCGAGGTATTCAGGAAAATCTATTTGCTGCTTCGTACCATTAAAATAAAAACTGCAACTGTTTATTCTCATTCCTTTTATCAAAACTAAATTACAATATTGTACACAGACTTTTAATTTAATAATTGCTCAAAATGTTGCCCATTGTTGGCCAAACAATGGTATAACCGCTGTTCAAATTCGTGACGCACATTTTCAAACACATCTTTTCGCATTGCTCGACATTCTGCAGTAATCCTTTGTCGAAGGTCTCCTATATACTAGGGTGGGCCGAAAAAAATTTTTATTTTTTTTTAAAGTTGTAATACCGCGGAAAACTTGCGAATCATAATTAGAAACAAAATACAAAAAAAATTTTCAGAATCGGTTAATATCTTCCGGTCCCGCATTAGCCTTAAAGTTTGACTATTTAAAAAAAAAACTTAATTTTTCTTATTTTTCGAAAAACATTTTTTCATATTTATTTTTTAACGTAATAGTTATTTATGCGTTGAGATAGACCCTAAGAACATTGTGTTTTAATTTTATTGTGATTACTGGATATCTTCCGGTCCCGCATAAGCTCTAAAATATGCCAAAATATTGAAAATTTACAGTTTTTACGAAATTTGTTTTCTTATGTTTAATTAGTTTTGAATCGTTCCACTTGCGATATTTATTTTAAAACCACTTCTGGTTGCTAAATAAGCCTGATTATACAAGCAGAATTTTTTTAGCTAAGACTGAGTGACACAATAGGGATTATAAATAACAACGAACATAGAACCTTTCAACTTATACCTGTATTATTATAAAAAAGTACAATTAACAATTATTAGTTGATTGTCTGCATCATTGTCTCTATTTTTTGGTAGCTGAAGAAGGTACTTTGAAATTTGATTTACTGGCGAAGTCGGGCATGGCTGATCGTGACAGTAGAGTACTTCTGATGAATCCGTCCCTTGCTTCAGCGCCACAAACTCTGCCCGAAGCTTCCGTCACTAGTTTCACACAACGCTCAACTGCCTGTGTGTGAACTGGGAATTTCTTGTAATTGATGTTCCAGTTAGGGATGGAGTCACTGTTGATGTACGATTTGATCTCTTCATCACTGACCTTGGCCAAAAGTGGGGGAGAAGATAAGTCGCAGGTCATCCAGTTGACAATATCTGAGTACTCTTGAGCATCAAAGTTGATTTTTGGCGGTGTGAATGTCCTTACTTTCTTCCTTTTTGAATCTATTTGCCTTGCCTTTAGGATTCGACGAAGTCCGAGCTGTCTTATCAGTTTATTGTCATCCTCAATCATCGCCAACATCAAATGTTCGGGGTGGGAAAAATAACCATTTCGCTCAATCACTGGGTTTACAACAGCAAGCAAAGGCTCGGGCAAATATCTTGTTGATTCAATTGCTTGGTAAACAAGCTTTGGACCATCTGTAAAGTTTTTGCTTTTTTTGATAGCAAACCACATTGGCATATACGATTTCAAGATAAACAAAACTAGCTCTTGAAGTTCAGGTGAGGGGTTTTCTTCACTTATGTAAAGTCGCAAAGTTCTATTTGCTTTGGTTAACCACCTCGAGTGTGATAAGTGTCCGGGATCTCGTACAGACAAATCCCCTTTACATGTCCCAGATTTTATTGCCATGGAGATATCAAGTAAGTACTGTTGATCCTTGCTGAGAACCTTTCTGTCTACCTCCGGTATCTGACAATCTATAGACTGGAAGTTAATTACCGGGAGTTTTTGACAAGCAACAAGTTTTTCACCGATTGGTCCTCTTGAAGTACTAAGCCCGGTTGTTTTGCCATCTAGATGTTCAAAGAGGTGCCGGAACGGCAGCTCATTAAAGTGGAGCAGGCAAATTGCCCATTGGACGGGCCTCCTACGCTAATACGTCTAGCGACCACTTCTGACACATCAAAACTGACACTCAAGTCGCGGCAGGTTGCGTGATTCATGGAAGCTGGTAGAGGGGGAAGGCTTGTGACGGAGGGGGCGGGGACGCATGGCGGGAACGATGATTCACCCACCAAGCACAGTCCGCCGGGTAGCTGCTCTAATCTCCCTGGCGGGTTAGTTGTATTAATCTGTTACGCAACCGGGAAATGATGACTGAACTTGGCAGTATTCTTAAATTCCCTACAATAGGTTTGTGTGAATATAAACGATGACTATTACTTTAAAAAAATAATTAATTATCATATTCCAAAAATACCAAAACATGTTGAAATTTCAATATTTTGGCATATTTTAACGCTTATGCGGGACCGGAAGATATCCAGTAATCACAATAAAATTAAAACACAATGTTCTTAGGGTCTATCTCAACGCATAAATAACTATTACGTTAAAAAATAAATATGAAAAAATGTTTTTCGAAAAATAAGAAAAATTAAGTTTTTTTTTTAAATAGTCAAACTTTAAGGCTAATGCGGGACCGGAAGATATTAACCGATTCTGAAAATTTTTTTTGTATTTTGTTTCTAATTATGATTCGCAAGTTTTCCGCGGTATTACAACTTTAAAAAAAAATAAAAATTTTTTTCGGCCCACCCTACTATATACTGTGGCGGGGGTGTGTGAACAACTGCTTTTAGATGTCCTCATAGAAAAAAATCACATGGTGCTAGATCTGGGGACCTAGCTGGCCACTCTATAGGTCCTCTTCGCCCTATCCATTTACAGGGAAATACATTGTTTAACCATTGACGGACCGGAAGCACACAATGGGGGGAGCTCCATCTTGCTGAAAATATAACTCAGTTTCGTCTAAAAAGTTGTTGCCATCTCTATCCAGTTGATTTTCAATTGCTTCGGTAATTAACGGATTGATTGTATTTTCTAGCATATTCAAGTACATCTCACCATTTAGATTTCCATTTATAAACAATGGACCAGTTACTTGATTTCCTAGTATACCGGCCCATACATTAATTTTTTGGGGATGCTGGGTATGCTCTTCGACAAATACATGGTCATTTTCATTGCTCCAATATCTGCAATCATGATTGTTGACAAAACCATTTAAATAAAAAGTACACTCATCAGTGGAGCAGATATTTTTTTAAAAATTCGTTATTGTTATTGATAATTGTAGTCATTTGTTCACAAAACTCAATTCTTCTGTCAAAATCGTCTTAACTTAATTCTTGACATATTTTCATTTTATAGGGATGGAATTTATTAATTTTTGTAATTTTGTGGACAGAGCTTAAGGAAATTCCAGTTGCAGCAGAAATGGTACGTAACGAAGTATTAGTATTCATACCAAAATAACCTATCACTTCAATTTGAGTGGCTTCATTTAAAACTCTTGGCTGATCATGTTTTAAATTTGCAACAGATCCTGTTTGAGTAAATTTGGCGATTAGATTTAGGACATACCTATGAGAAGTGTTCTTATCTGGGTGCCTTTCGTTAAATATTGCAGCAGTTCGTCGAGCACATTGGTTTTCGGCGCCGTAAATTAACACTATTTCAACTTTCTCAGCTAAAGTGTAAACCATTTTTAATAAATTGCTGTTTCACACAACTGGTAAGTATGGTAAACAATTCAATAGGTATCATGTCTTCTATTTTCTCTATCAAAAACATATTTTCTGGCATTTTTTTATACAAAAAAGTTGAAAGGAATAACAAAACAAACAATTGCAGTTTTTATTTTAATGGTACGAAGCAGCAAACATATTTTCCTAAATATTTCAACAACGAATCGATCAATTAAAAAAAAACAAAAGCCGACGTGTAGAGATTAAAAAGACCTTTAAAATGAGGTATAACTCAATACCCCTTCCTTTTTAAGATTTTGAAGTTAGCAACTCCCCCTAGCGGGTGGTGAAAGGGGACCTTTATCATAAAAAGTTGTCCCCTTCGATATATTTGTTGACGTGTCCCAGGATTTTTTTTTAAATACACACATTTCGAGAAAACTAGGGTGGGAAGTCCTGAAATGAACACCCTGTATGTATTACTTACTGTACCGTTCGCGCAAATCAGTCTGCGCCGTTCTTAAGATTGTTAAGTAGGGGACCTCCTGAGTAGGGTCGAGAGAAAAATTGATAAAAGCGTGAAACGGTACGATATAGCTCTCTTACTATCTGCCGTGCTTTCCGCTGTGCTCTTCGCCGTTTCCGCTGTCTTCCGCCGTCTCCGAAATTGTGACTTATTTTCGCCATCGAGGTAAGCGAATTTGAAAACTATTTTGTGAATAATTATTTCTGTGATTAATTCATTTGCTCGTAGCGTGTTTTGTAGTTATACTAATAAATTTTATTTTTGCTTACTGCTTGTTTGATTTGAGTGATCGTGTATTTGTGTACAATTCCGAATTAAAATTTGATCCGTTGGTTTTATTAGGGAAAAGAAATATAGTTGGGAAACTTCCAAATATAATCACTGCCATAGCAGGTAGATTCTTGGGGGATTTTCAAAGTATTTCGGGAATCCCAATTGCGGTATGGAAAATTAGGGAGAAGAAATATAGTTGGGAAACTTCCAAGCATCATCGCTGTCATAGCAAGTAGATTCTTGGGGGATTTTCGAAGTATTTCGAGTAACTTTTAATCTAGTACCATAGGCCTTGGTAGCGTAACTATAAAACTAGACCATTTGATAATAGGCAACTTAGAGGAGCCTCGTCTTTGTACGCTGCCATAGCAGGTGCACCCTTTGAGGGTTTTCCATGGCGTGAAACGAAATAATCTCGAGAGCGGTCGCTGCCATAGCAGGATCGCCAGGGAGAGGTTTTCGGATTCTGTCGGCTAATTGTTCTTTAAGTGATTGATTTAGCACCAACTGCCGAAGTAACATCCGTACGTCAACTGTGATAACCTGGAATAGTCTTGCCATAGCAGGTACACAATTCGGAAGGTTTCCAGGCTGATTGTTACAAATTCCGTTCTCTCGAGTACTCATTAAGTATAGTATCGGTAACCGAGGGTAATTTATTAGTTACCGCTGTCTTATTTTAAGCCGTACACAAATCATGCACGAAATGGAACGTATAAAAGCAACAGCTCTACGAATTTTTTGTTAGTTAGTTGTATGTGTTTGGCCGCGATATATAGTCGTGAATCATAAACTCTGCCGTAGTAAATAATCGTGAGTGGTGTGTCATTTTATAAACATTACTATCTATAAATCTTTTGAGAATTTAATTTTTGTATGAAAATGTGTGAATCTACTCCTAAATTAAAAAAGAAATGCCGGCAATGCAGTATTGAATATTTGAAATATGGATTTGCGGAATCTTCTACAAACAAATCATTACCTATGTCTTCAATTTGCCGAAAAGTTTTTTCATATGAAGTTATGAAACCTTCTAGGCTACAAGAGCATTTACATAAAATGCATCCTGATAAGAAGAACAAAGATATATTCTATTTTCAAGAACTCGAAAAACAATATTTAAAACAGCCAACTATATCAAACCTTTTTGCATCGTCTTCTAAACGAAACGATGATGGGCTACGAGCCTCATATAACGTTTCATTGTTAATCTCAAAGTCAGGAAAACCACACACCATTGGCGAGTAATTAATTTTGCCGGCAGTCGAATGGATATTAAAAACTGTTCTCCATAATAAGATACCATTTGATATCATTAAAAAAATTCCTCTCGGTAATAATTCAGTGCAAAGAAGAATAGATGAAATGGAAAATGACGTTGAAATATCATTATGCGATTACCTGAAGACTTGATGAATCGATGAATCAACTCTACCAAGTAACGAAGCTCTACTCTTATCATACGTACGATTTATAAAAGAAGAAGAAATTCAACAAGAAATATTATTTGCTAAGAATTTGGAATATAATACGAAGGGACATTCTATACTTAATATCATGCAAGAATTTTTTCAAGAGAAAGAAATTCCTATTAGCAATATTTTGTCTGCTGCTACTGATGGTGCTCCAGCAATGACCGAGTGTCATAAGGGTTTTATAGCACATTTGAGAAAAGCAGTGCCAAATGTACTCGCTGTACATTGTATTATTGACCGTTAGCATTTGGTTGCAGAAAAATTAAATGAACGTCTGCATGCATCCCTCAATAACGTTATTAAAGCAATCAATATCATTAGAAGCAATTCATTGAATGACCGTTTGTTTCATAAGATTTGCAATGAAAATGATGAAGACTACAATCGCTTGCTGCTGCACACAGAAGTATGTTGGCTCTCTAAAGGTGTTTGTCTGAATCGTTTTTTCAATCTATTTGACTCAGTGTTGAAATTTCTTGAAGGAAACTAACAATTGTGC
Source organism: Galeruca laticollis (assembly GCA_963921935.1). Lineage (NCBI taxonomy): Eukaryota > Metazoa > Arthropoda > Insecta > Coleoptera > Chrysomelidae > Galeruca > Galeruca laticollis. The sequence continues at coordinate 74,453,666 of OY998181.1, forward strand.
GAAAACCTGATTACGTCAAAAAATGACATCGCTTATTTGACGGACCTGTTCAAATTATTTAATCAAGTTAATCTACAATTGCAAGGTGATGATTTGAATTTAATTAAAACTGAAAACGTCATAGCTGCTTTTGCAGGAGAACTTCTTATATTCAAAAGAAATATTGGTAGAGGTGAGTACAACCATTTTCCCACATTATCATCAGTGTCTGCAGAACCGGAAGATTTACTTACTTACTGCCACCACTTGGAAGTTCTTCATGTTGATTTTACAGAGCGTTTCCAAGATATTTTAAACATGGAAATACCAAGTTGAATTATAGATCCTGTCACAAACACAGATACTAAAGGCTCATCAAATTTGGAAGAGGAGCTATTAGAACTCACAACTAACGAAGAACTGAAAGTAAAATTCAAACGTGGATATCAAGAGTTCTGGCTTCAGAAACCAATACCAGTTCTCTATCCTGGATTGTGGACAATAGTACAGAAGTTGTTATTGCATTTCCTTCGTCCTATATGGCTGAGCGTGCATTTAGTGCAGTAACTGATTTGCTGTCAAAGAAGAGGAACAGACTACACATCACTGAACGTGGCGATCTGCGATTGATGTTAAAGAAATTGGAACCCGATATTAACAAACTGGTAACACTCCACCAGCCTCAACAGTCTCATTGATTTTTTCTTTATTATTAATTTTGTATTCCTTATTGTATTGCATTTCTTATTTCTATTGTGATTGTATTTCTTATTGATTCTGTGTTTATATCTAAAAGTTTAATAAACAATTTTATTGTACATTTGGTAGTCGTTTAATAAATTTCTACTTCAACATTCATCTAAAATAAAATTTAGACATTAACTGAAATTAAAGCTAAATACATATCAATAGGGACGGTACAGATGGTATTCAAATAAAATTAACTACTTTGGACTAACCAGCGACTGGGGTGGGGGGATGGCGGGGCGGTGAAATTTTTGTTCTCTTCTATAGGGGGCGGTGGTCCAGAAAAGGTTCTTACTGTTATGTTGAGTTAATTTCCATTGATTTTCACCTGCAACCGCATAAACTAGTAATGCTTTGCACGGTAGCTTTTGTGATTATAAAATATGTATTGTTTGGTATAATGATTGGGTTCTGAGTAATAACGTAACTAGATAGTGTAGATACCGAAGTATTTTAAGTTATTTTAAATATATAACTCCTTGGTTCGTTTTATTTCTCCTTTCCCAATTATTTCGAGATCGAAATAAAGTTTATAATTTTATAAAGCACCGGCAGTTTCATTTTTCCGATAGTGGTAAAGCCTGTTTCTCACTTCGCATGGCATAGAGGTCAAGAACAACAGACCCCTGGAATTACTTAACCTTCATCTGTTGCTACCCTGGTAACTCTTGACGCTACATTTTCGAGAGTTCGGTGGAGTAAACCATCCCAAAAATCTTGCGCCCGAGAAAATCTGGTAGATATTAAAGCCGCAGGTGTCATAGGGATGTCCGTTATATTTTGGAGTAAGAAAGAGTACGTCACAATTGTTGTCAAAGCAATTTGAATAACTAAAATTCTTCACTGTTTGAGCAAATATCTTTTATTTAAACGCTATATTAGATGCGGCTTTCGAGATAATATGAAAATGAGTCAGCCTGTGTTATTTAATGCTTTATGTCAATCAGGAAAATTTTCAATTTACTTTATAAACCTATAATTTTAAAGAAAATTATTGGGATAATCTTTCATTATTTTCAACATCAAAAAAACCATATTCATGGGTATACATACGTATAGGTTTCTTCAGAAAACTTTATTTTTTTTATTAATGCCTCATATCACCTATTTAAAGCACGCCCCAGCGTGTTTAAATCGAACTTTAAAACACGCGCGTTTTTTAAAGTCCCTATGGTAACAACAACAACTCGAGAAACGTAAGTATCAATAACAACTTTTTTTATTACTTTTTAAATTGTATATTTTCATTGTGAACCAATGTCTTATTCGGTTTTTTCTGCAAAATTTATTCATATATTCATATATACATTGTATCCTTTTAAATATATATAAAGAAAGTTTTTGATTATTGATCTGACAGCAGTACCTCCTAACGTCAAATGAAAATAAATACTATTCAAGATGGACTTTCACGAATCTTGGCTGGGCATCGAGGGTGGACTTTTATGAAATGAAACTTGGCTGGGCATCGAAGACGGACTTCCATTTTTTTTGTGGTAATAATATAATAATAATATTTTATGATTTCAAAATGCACCAATAAAAAAATAGCGTAAAGTATTCGTGGATATTTGGTCTTTCAAACACTTGCTCTATTTCGAGCTTTCCGGCTGCTCCGTCGTGCTCGAAAAATCGCGCGTCTTTGAAATACCTCTTTATCCACTTATACTTTAATATACTATTTTTTTATGGTGCCTCATTTTACCTATTTAAAAAACACCTCAGCGTGTTTAAATCGAACTTTCAAACACGCGCGATTTTTAAAGTTACCATGGTAACAACAACAACCCGAGAAACGTAAGTATCAATGACAACTTTTTGATTATTGATTTGACAGCAGTACCACGAAACGTCAAATAAAATAAATACTATTAAGGATGGAGTTTCACGAAACTTGGCTGGGCATCGAGGACGGACTTCCATTTTTTTGTAGTAATGATATAATAATAATATTTCAAAGTGCACCAATGAAAAAAAATAGCGTAAAGTATTCGTGAATAACTGATCTCTCAAACACTTGCGTTGCCGTTGCTGCGCCGTCGTGCTCGAAAAATCGCGCGTATTTGAAGAACCTCTTTATTCACTTATACTTTAATATACTATTTTTCAAAAAAAATTGTGTGATATTTTTGGGGATTACTTAAATAAACTCTGGTTATTCTGTTCTGTATTGCTTTTTCCTCCCAACTCGATTAGTCGAATATGCGAAAAAATATTTGGTTTACCTCAAAAAAAGTTGGAATTTTGTAAACACGAAAAAACGGCTTTTAGAAAAAAGGCCCGTGTGTATGTCGTCGTCATCGTTGTCATCGACCACATTGAAAGAAGGAGATATACCAAAAATTACACCAATTTGACGAGGATTTTACATGAACGTTTAGAAGAAAAATTACACAATCTTGAACAACAAGATATAATAAAAAAAGTTGATACGCCAACTGAGTGATTAAATGCTTTAGTCATAGTTGAAAAACCTAACAAAGATTTGCGTTTATGCTTGGACGCCAAGCATTTAATTAGGCCATAAAAAAGGAACATTTTTTGATTCTTTCTTTAGAGGATATTTCTTCAAGATTAGCTGGTAAGCAGTACTTTAGTGTTCTTGATTTGCGTGATGGGTACTGGCAACTAAAATTTGATCCTGAAAGTTCTGAATTATGTAAATTTGGTACTCCATTTGAAAGATACCAATTCTTAATATTGCCTTTCGGAATTTCCTCTGCACCAGAGATTTTTCAGAAAAAAAATTATTAAGTGTTTGGTGACATTGATGGAATAGAATTATATTTTGATGACTTGATAATAACTTGCTGAACTGAAAGAGATCATGACACAAATTTAAGATTAGTTTTACAAATGGCATCAAAATATTATATGAAAATCAGTAGATCCAAAATACAGTTTAAAAATGAAAGTGTAAAATTCTTAGGTCAATTTTTTTCTAAAGATGGTATCTCCATAAATAAGTCTTACGTTGAAGCTATAATTGACATGTATTTACCAACAAATAAACCTTAATTGTTGAGGTTCTTAGGTAGGGTCAAATTTGTAGGAAAATTTATACGGAATTTGTCAAGTATAGCTTCACCAATCAGAAAATTATCCAGTTGCATTGAAATGAAAACCATTTAGCAGCAATACAAAATCTTAAACATTGGCTTCCTAGTGCTTCTCTTTTAACATTTTTCGACCCTGAAAAGTAAATTTACATGGAAACAGATTCCTCTAAAGATGGTCTTGGTACATGTTTGGCACAAGATGGTCATCCTGTTGCTTTTGCCTCAAGAAGCCTGTACGAATTTCAATTAAAATTTGCACAAAGCGGGCCCGTACGGCCCTGATTATACTGTTTATTTTTACCCTTACGCTACAACGACCAAAGTTCCTTGTTGGCGCGAAAATTAGGCGATTTTAGCCGATTCTCTTAAAAACCGCTAAAAACAATACTCGATAAATCAGTCGTTAGCATGGCAATCTACCGAGTGGAACTCTGCTTCGCTCTAATATTTTTCTATTTCTCACTGTTAAGAATTCAACGCTGCCTATAACCTTTTCCCTAATAGGAACATATTTTTTATTTCTTTTTTGTAATTAAAATTTAGAAATAAATCTAAATTTAGCGCGCCTATGGCCATTTTAATGAATTATTCCTCACTATTGAATGCACAGATGGAAAAGGACAGAGCGAAAACCTGTAATCTCCCGTAAAAAGCGGAAGCAATTAATGAACCAAAGGACTTGCCGGTAAATATTCGTCGTGTTCGCATCGAAAGTTACGAGTAGTGCGAATTCATTGTTTTTGTAAAGAAAATCAAAATTGCCTTTGATCTTAGTGAACGTTGCACATCGGAGCATCTGGGGCCCCAAGGAAGCAGTAGAGGATCAACAGGTGAGCTCATTTTCAATTCTTCCTGTGCTATACGTAAGATAAAATTTTGATTAATATATGTTTTCATATTTTCCGCATTCACTCACCCTAAAAAATGGGTTTTATTATATTTTATTTAGTTCATTTAAGTTAGTGATTGTTTTGAGGATAACTGTATGTACAGTTACTTGTAAATTTAATTTGTTACTTTGAGAGATTACCTATCAATTTTCACGTGGTTCCAGAAGGGAAGCCATCTATCTTACACAGTTGCCAAATCGTTTATATTTGAAATTTACCATATTTTCATTTTCGCTGATCACTTCAGACTATTTGATAATAATATAATATATTAACTTCAATAGTGAACTTTAAATTGTGCGGTTGCTTTCTTTAATTTACATGGCAAGAAGTGTCAAGATTTTCACCGACACTCGAGGCATATTGGGCTCAGTGGAACTCCCTAGTCCTGGAAGAAAGGCTATTGTAAAGAGTCCTTAAAATCTATATTGGTTCCGAGATGAGGAGACAGCTAGTTATCCCTAGAACGAGAGTAGCTGAGGTACAGAAGAAGTTACACGGCAGTCCATCGGGAGGCCAACTGGGAGTGAAGAAACCCCTTCAGCGAGTCCCTGGAAGGTATTATTGAATGAACAGATTCGACGATGTGAAGGAATGGTGTGAGAGATGTACGACTTGTGCTACGAGTAATGGACCACATCGCAAGAGAAAGGCACCTATGAAACTGTATAATGTTGGAATCCCTTTCGAAATTATTGCTTTAGACATAGCTGGACCATTTTCGACGACAGAAAATGGTGGTAAATACAGCCTGGTTCAAATGGATTATTCCACAATGTGGGTGGACATTTTCGCGATCCCGAATCAAGAGGCCCCAACCGTCGTGGATGTATTGGTGAAAGAATTTATCAGCCGATATAGAGTGCCCTTGGAAGTCCACAATGACCAGGGAAGAAATTTCGAAAGCCATCTATTCCAGGAGATTTGCGACAAGTTGGGAATGAAGAAGACTAGTACAACCGCATCACATCCACAGTCGGATGGAATGGTCGAGAGAATGAACAGGACTATTGGAAAATACCTGTCCAAAGTAGTTTCCAGCTATCAAAGAGATTGTGATCAGTATATTTCCCTATTTGCATTGGCATATCGATCTGCCGTCAATGAATCCACGGGTGAAACACCTGCGAAATCCTGTTTGGACGTGAAATGAGGCTTCCTTGTGACCTGGAATATGGCTGTCGGCCTGGAGAAGATCTAGCACGAGAAGACTACGTGACGAAATTAGTTCGAACAAATCTTCAAGTTGCCAGCGACAGAATGAAAAGTCGGTATGACACGCAGGCCACAGTAGGCGGTTTTAAAGAGGGAGACAGAGTCTGGTTACACAACTCGACGAGGAGAGAAGGATTTTCTCCAAAATTACAAAAATCCTGGGAATATCCATACTTAATCGAGAAAAGGATCAATGATGATATCGCATAAGCAAGATCCCCAACGGAAAACCAAGAGTAGTTCACCAAAACCGACTAACGCCATTCGAAGGAGGCCATGACCTAGAGAAAGGAGTAAACCATATTCGAGATGTGTCTGACCGTACCTTCGATGAATTTATGGGCGCGTATGGGGGTACCAGGAGAGCTAGATATAGAGTCACTTCAGAACAACGACAAGATTTGTTCACTCTCCCGGAAGATTATTCACTGGCATACAACATCCTCGCCCGTATCAAGAACGCACGAGGGTTGGCAACCGTCTTTCGAAAGAAGGTCGGGCAATTATAAAAGCTTGAAGACCAGATTCCAGCCCCTGGCAAGACATTGAGTCTGAAACACAATTCGTGGTACGTCTCCTACGTGGTCACTAAAAATTAATTTCAAGATCGATCTACCTACCGCGATGTGTGGGAAGCAAGCACTTCAAAATCTCCGAGACCATGTGTTGGAATCCAGTGTGAAGAAACTGGCTATGCCTAAGGTAGCGAGTAACCAGTTGTATTAGCTAGTCATTAGGAACATGGTAGAGGTGATCTTCCAAGATACCGGTGTCCAGATATTAATTTGCAGCTACAACCCCCGTTACCAGTATCCGATGAAGACGGTGCCCTGTTATTTCCATAAGATCGGAAAGTGTAGAAAAGGCGACAGTTGCCGATTCAAACATCAAGTCTCGGCTACACAAAAGTTCGAGGAGGAACTTTCATTTAAGGAGAGGGTAATGTTATGAAATAGCACACTAATGTAGTCCATGAATGCGATTCTATCTAAGCCATGTATGAATGTCAAAATTTTGGCGGATGCGCAGAGATTTCTTAGAATTGTATACAATTTTTTTGTGACTATCGTATCTAGACATTGTTTTTGTTGCCAGTCTCATCTAGAGAATTCGAGGGAGCCGATTGTTTTTGTGTAAGCCGCAATCTAAAAATATCTAGTAAAAAAGGCACTAATATATAAAGGACCGACCAGCGGGAGAAATCAGTTTATTCAGTGATCTCGTAAGATAAACAACTGAACAAGTAAATAGTCTATAGTATATAAATTAGTTTGAGTGCATATACTGTGTATATAATATAATTTTGTTAATATATGAATTAAGTGAATAGACATACCGTGTGTATGAATTTATACCACCCTTCGTTAAAAACTTTTGAATAAATAAGAAAAACATTACAATATTATCTGAATTCTTAAACTTTTGTAATTATATTATTTTGACTGCGCCATGATATTTGTGGAAGATTACTTAAATAAACTCTGGTTATTTTGTTCTATATTTTTTTAATTAATTCCAATACATGTGTAAAATCTATATCTCTATCTTCGACAGTGACCAGTGATACTGCAACTTAAATGGACATAACATTCTATGTCTCTAATAACATCGTAATTGTTTACTATCAAAGGGTTCTTTTTAGATATAGTAACTATACAACCAATTATACAGGCTTGCGTATATAAACTTATAATTCCCAAATTCTAAATAAAAATTCTGGGATAATTTTACATTATTTCTAGTATTTGGAAAAACAAATTTATAGATGCATACGTATATGTTTCTATAAAAATCTTTGGTTTATACAACAATTTTTCTGCCTCTAATAACATCGTAGACGTACACTATCAAACGTTTCATTTTGTAAATAGTAACTATGCAACCAATTATTCATGTTTGAATTATACATGTTTGTTTAAATACATTAGCAATTCGTTCATTACATATATTTACATTATTTGTTAGAATATTATATATTTCACGTGTCAATAATGTATCAAATTCCAGGAGATACTTTTTGTTCCTCATTCCGCTGACACGCCTCTGTTATATCATTTAGTATATAAATAATGAAAGGACGTTTCATTTTCAGTTATAATAATATTTTACGACAAACATTCAATTTTGCGCCTGAATAATTATTGCGTTATATCATTACATTATTTTTCTACGATCACCATTAAAATTATAATTGAATTTTCGATTGTTTATGCCGTTTTACGTTTCGATTGAATCTAGAATAAAAATGTCGTAAAATGAGAAAAATGTGTCATAATTTTTTTATGGATAAATGAACATCAATGGCGTAACACGTAACTATTTTTAGGTTAGCTTTCTTAAATTGTATGAAAATATTTCTCTCTGTTTTTTACGATGTCATGATTCATTTACAAGAACTAATTCATTCTGAAATAAGTTTGGGTTCAATTTATAAACGAATATAAACCATTTACCATAGGCGGCGTTAACAATATTTAGGGTTAGTGAACTTAATTATTATTGGGAACTTACCATTAAGCCACTGATCTCTAGTTTGTTGAATAGAGAGTGATGTAACGGAAATATTCATCGTGATCTCTTTGTTTTACACCTGCAACACAATAAATTTGAGTAAACTTTAAGTCATTTACATATTTGTGGTGATAACTAACTCAAATCTGGTCAATTACTCACTGATTTAAAAGTATTTAAAGATTTTGAACATTGATAAATACATAAATATACAGGAGCACATAAAAACAAAAAATGTAAAAAGCATTTTTGAGTGAACGACGAGTACTCAGTGTGTATATACTTATTAAAATGCAGCTGAGCTCTTTCGGCCATTAGGCCATTCTCAAAGCTGTCCTATAGATTATAATGTTTGTAAAATTTGAAAAAACAATTTAAAAAGTTGAACTTACGTCATAAAAAAATCCTATAACAGGTGTCAAAAAACATCTAGCTAATAAAATTGAAACAATGTAATGTCAAGTCATTGTGACAAAAATATTATTAAAAAAAAACATTAAAATACCCCCTTAAGAGGGTGTACAATTATATTTCACATCATGGAAAGTCCCATTCAGAAGTGTAAACTAAATGTTATTCGATGACAAGTTTGACGTTGAAATACGGTGGCTAATAAGCCAGCATGCCGTAAAACAACAAGTGTATAACAATACAACATATTTGTGTGATGAATATTGAATCAAATGTATGTTTGAAAGGATGAAAAAATTCATATAGCGAACTGAACATTGATGGATATATATATATATATATATATATATATATATATATATATATATATATATATATATATGTATATATATATATATATATATATATATATCACATTTACTTTAAATTTAAAAAATGGAATTAAAGATGTGATAAAACCAAAAAATTGAAGAATCTCCATTCAAGTTAAAATTCCCAACATTCATCTAATTTAGATAAATAGGAAAATCCCCCTTCCACGCTTGATTGTATACTGAAAATTGACTTAGGGGTTGGATCCATTCCCCAGCCAGTCAGGAAAAAGCGTAGTAAACCTAAACGTGTAAAATGCTAGATAACATAAATTAAAACACTTAGTTGTAAATACATCCATGGAGGAGTTTACATAATCTAGTAACGAAGGTGGAAAAGTACGCTGGCGAGGTGAACCCAACAGCTGATGGCCTCCCATATGAATTAGATGTAAATGGTAAAGTGATTTTGACCTGATGACCCAAACTATGTCCCATACATAACTCAGCGTCAAGAACACGATGTGATTATTCAATTTAGGTTAATTGTTACACACTTAGACCCATACTAGGTATGTACAAGAAGAGAAGAATTCATAGGAGTATGTTAAGAGTGAATGGGTAGGACAGAATGTGATAAGAGCTGCAAGATAAAGAACACTTGTTGATGAACCCAACTATGACCCATACATAGCTAGGTAACACGGGAACAATGTGGTTAATAAGTTTTTGATAGGTATGACAAACCTAGATCCATACTAGGCATGTACAGGAAGAAACGGGGTGGAAGTGTAAAGAGAAGAAAGAGATGGCATATATGCCAGAAGTTGTAGTGAGGAGAGAAGAAGTCAAAGGAAATAGTTAGTTATGACAAACCTAGATCCATACTAGGCATGTATAGAAGAGAAGAAACCGAGTGAAATTATAAAGAGAAGAAAGGATGGCAGGCAGCTATGCCATGGTTGTGACAAACCTAGATCCATACTAGGTCTATCACGAAAAAGAGGAGACTGAGGAAAAGAGTAGCTAAGAGTGGAAAGATAGCAGATGTGCTAGCAATAAGAATAGATATGCCATACCTAGAACCATACTAGGCATGCGCAGGAGAAGAAGAAAAATAAGGAAAAGTGAAAAGGAGGGTATGATTTGCTCAAATTTGTAAGATAGCTTATATGCTTAACTAAACTATGACCCATACATAGCCTGGTGTCCGACGTACACTGTGGTAATCTAGAACCAGTTCCAAGAACAAACCCAGATCCATACTAAGCATATATCAGATAAGCTCCATGAGGGACTTTTTTTTGTATTCCTATTATTTGGTTATTTACTAGTGAGACAAACTATGACCCATACATAGCCTGGTGACTAGCCAACAATGTGTTTGAGAGATAATTGTAGAACCAACCGAAAGAATAAACCTAGACCCATACTAGGCGTGTCCATGCATAGTTCTAGGGATGGAAAGAAAAATTATTATTAAGCAGATACAATGAATTGGTTGTTGGATGGAGTATGAAAGTTTCTAGGTGTCTGAAACACAGTGTGTAATGCAGTGATAGATGTGGTGCAAATGTGAGAGGTGAATAAGGTTGAGCAAACTTGAAGTAGAATAAATAGAGGTAAAGAATGGATAGAAGATAGGGAAGACTCAATCATTCGCCTTTTACGAATCAGCCGAGTTCTGGGCGAAAAAATTTTGGAAAGGATCGCCACGGTGAGAGTGTGAGTCGGGCTTTGTCCATTTGATGCAGAGAATGTAGATAACAGGAGCATAATTGACAATAACTTTGAAGAGTCAACACCAAAGAGTGACAATAAATTAGTCGACAAAAAAATTGTTGACTATCTACACTATATTGAGAATGAAATCGAAGCTCAATTACTCGCAGATTTTTATAACCTTAAAGGAAAGCAATGGCGCTCCGATACAGAAAATAGAGGGTTGTATCAGCTTTAATTGAAAATTTCCAAAAAATCAGGTCTATCTTTTGAAAGAATAGAGCCACAACTGGCAAACGAGAAAACAGGGGAAGTTCTTAATGAGAATCTTATGAATACAGTTGAAAATGAGCCGAATAATATAATTATTGAAGTCGAAGAAGGCTTAGTACTGGATGAAGACTGGCAAGATAGTAATGTGTTGATGATGATATAAGTATGGAAATACGAGGAATATATTCAACAGGACAAGAATCAAATAGTTTTGGTAACAGTGCCATTGTTAAAGTATCAGGAAATTATAAGGAGGACAAATCAGAGGATAAGGAAGAACAATTATCACTAGAAAATAGAGAAATAAATGAAAGTGAAGAGAGTAATTTGACCGACATCGAACGTCAGACATTGGATGAAGATCAAAATCATTCTGAAGTTGACGATAATATTTCTAGTAAAAGTACCAATACTATTGTAGAAGATCAAATTGATATCATCGATACCGACAGCGAATTAGACATTCCTCTTGCACTGATAGTGGACAAAATCAGAAGTCCAGAACGAACACCGGGAAAAAAGTCAACATAAACACGAATAGGCCTGATACAAATGAACGATGCTCCAAAGTTCTGCCAGGTATTTGAAAAAGCCCTATTTTGGCCAGATACCTCGATTTCTCAAAATCAGACGAAGAGAAAAAAGGAAAAAATTCTGTCTGTCACTACATTGAATGCCTGGCGTGAATATTATTTAAACTGCCGAAATAGAAAGAATAAACAATGAAAAAGAAAAAAGAAAGCGGAAATGAGAGCGAAAGAATCTTGACCTAGAAAGTACGAGAAAATTGTAAAAAACTAGAACACTAAAAAAATAAGAAGATGGTAAAGGAGAACAAAAACTCAGGTCACTATAACACAAACAGACTAAACTAAAAATCGGCAAAGAGATTCTGGAAGTAGGATACCACGTCATTGTCAATTTCCAGGGTGATCTTTATCCAGGTATAATAACCCATGTAAGAGAAAACGATGCTATGATTAGTGCAATGGAAAAGTGTGGAAATAATTGGAAGTGGCCTCAAGAGAAGGACGAAATATGGTGCAGATTGGAAGAAATAGAGGATATAATAGAACCACCAGAATTATTATAAAAAACCTGTTTAATGTTGAAGAAATAGTAGATTTTGTTTAATGTTCAAATAAATAGAAATATATTTTATTCACATTTTTTATTTCACCCCCAAAAACTAAAATGTAATATTAGTTATTAATTCAAAAAATTAACTGTCTCGCCCCTTACTTCGTGGAATCTACTCATATTAGTGTTTTAAATGAAACTCAACATTTCTAGCTAATTCCACAATATAAAAAAAATGTTGAAAATTTATAAGTATTTATTTCTTCAGTTTGTTTAGGAAATATTAGTTGTAATGCCACTTCTTCCTCTTTTTTATTAATAAGCTTATTTATCATATGTAATGGATAACCGTTGGATGTTGCTATTTGTCTAATTGTATTAAGCTCTCTATCAAAATTACATTTGTTCATAGGAACTGAAAATGCTCTATGTATCATTGAATTGTATGCCGCTAGCTTATGTGACATTGGGTGATTGGAATTATATGGAATTGTCACATCAGTGTGTGTTGGTTTTCGGTAAATTTTATAATCAAGTACATTATTAACTCTTTGAATTTTCAAATCAAGAAAATTGATTAAGTTATTTTCTTCAACTTCTAATGTAAATTTAATTTTTGGGTGTATATATTAATGTGGTTAAAAAATATATCTAATTGTCGTTCACTGCCTATAAAACAATCTAATATGTCATCTACATATCTATACCAAAATAAAACGTTTTTTGGAATATTACTTTCAAAGATTTTTCTTTCTAAACTGTCCATAAAAATGTTTGCCAAAATAGGTGATATAGGGCTTCCCATTGGTAAACCTTCATTTTGAATATATATGTTATTGTCAAAAGTGAAATAATTCTGATTAATACATACATCAAACCAATTGAGTATATCTGATATTATTCCTGGAGTAATATTTTTATCTTCTAGTAATTTTCTTACAAGTATTAGACATTCTTAAGGAGAAATTTTAGTGAACATATTAGTAACGTCAAATGAAATAAGCTTAGCGTTATCTTGTAATTTGGATGCTTTTATTTTTCTGATTAGTTCCATTGAATTTCTAATTGAGTATTTAGACTCATATCCTCAACAAACTGAAGAAATAAAAACCTATACAACCATCACATATACAGGAAATATTTCTAATAATATTTCAAAGATAATATCTTCAGCAACGAATACAACAATTTGAAGCAGGAAGTAACGTAAGTACAAAATTGATAAATGTTAAACCAAAAATACCAACATTAGAGAAATCAGGTGTATATAAACTCAAATGTCCAGAATGTAATGCTGTCTATTTGGATCAGATCCTTAGAAACTTTGAAATCCGATACAGTGAACACTTACGAGCATACAGATTAAAACAACCAGATAAATCCCATTACGCAAAACATCTACTTACCACAAACCATTCATTGACACCTAACACAGAACTAGAAGTACTACATATTTGTGATAATTAACAAGAACTTGATTTCCTCGAAGAGTTGGAAATTAGAAGACACTTGAGAAACCCGCAATATGAAGTTGTCAATGAACAGATAAATCTAGGGAGTTCTCCACTAATAAACTGTCTTCTTAAGTGATAATTGTAAAGATCAGTAGATATAGCTTCCCTGGTTTCCTATATCATTGCACAGTTATACTGATCCTAATTGGAAAAATGATATCGAGGATATCACCATAGGGCTAATAATATCTAAGCTTCAATATTTGTAATATCACATCTTCTTTTTTTTTCTATTAACATATATTAAGTCAATCACAAGGTAGGTCACTTCTTGGTCTAGCCAAAAATAACAACTAATCATCAGGTAGGCATCAAATGAAATAAAATTCTGTCATGATGACGATGATATTCGGTTATCGAAACAATTGTCAATTTTTTAGAAGTTTCAACATTTTTCATTATATTGTGGAATTAGCTAGAAACGTTGAGTTTCATTTAAAACACTAATTATTAATTTAATTTGCTTATTACATTTGTGTCGAAACTAGGGACAATTTAGTGTCGATATTAGGAAACGTGTCGAAATTAGATTCTACAGTCTGACGAATTAAAGAACACTATAAAAATGTGAGTGTCGAATATATGTTCACATGGAGTGCTTTTAAAATGAACCATTTTTTGTTTCTCATATTTTGTTTGTAATTACAAGTTTTCTCTAAAAAAAAGGACTGTGCCCACACCTGAAGTAGTTTTTTTATGCATAAAAATTATCTTATTCAATTCAATGAGAGAATAATGACATTTGACCTGTTAAACTGTCGAAATTTGGGACATTTACCTTATATTAGTATTTAATAAACTTCTTACAATAAATACCTAATGTCATTTGTATAAAATATAGTCAAATAAATTTAGACTGAAATTGAACGCCTAATATTGGCTGTGACATCAAAAACTTTAGCATTTAGTAGTTTTTGAACATTTTTTACTTTTTTTAGCTATTTTACAGAATAATAATGATAGCCCAGCATTTGCTCATTTCTTCTGGAAATATTGCTATAAATGGTAGGATAATTCTTCCTCTTAAAAAGCAGTTACATGATATATCTTTTACCTTTCAAGATTGTAGTGACCTATGTATTTTTATACTAAAATTATAAACTTAAAGTTCTGCTTATTGTCATACTTTAGTCTACTTAGATTGTTGAACTTGCATACATTTTAAAAAGATAGTAACTTTAGATTCATTCCTACTCTTAATACTGCCTATTTTAAAAATATAAAATTAATACTCAATAAAAATTTGTTTCACGAACTCCAACTCTTCCAAAATGTAATAGCGCTTGTAAAGTATGCTGTTCAAGGATATATTCAAATAACATAGAAAAGACGATATTTATGATAAAATATATTTGCTGTAACATCTTGGTAAAAGTGAATGCTGCTATTTTGCGAACGGACAGGGAAGAATCTAAAATTGAAACATCCGTTTTGAGCCAGGTGCCAAATATGAACTATCTGATTACTTTAGAGACTGAGACTTTTGAAAAGTTTTTTGAAAATGAGGAAATATATCTTTTGCTGGTAAACATACTTAATTCTTTAGAAATGTGTGTATCATAATAATTTATCTATTATACTGAAGCTATTTTAAAAACTATGTATAAGCTAATTACACAGCAACCGCTGGATTTTATTGCAGGTTTATTCCAGCAGGCAGTTTCGTTACAAATGTTCACAAACAGTAAAATGGGTATGGAGCATTAACAATAAAAAAAGACACAAAACCCTACCCAATCTTACCTCTGTCAAAGTATTGTAAACTTCATATTTTTGCTCTTATGGAAGTATGTTGAAAAAAATATCATTTGTAACTCTTTTACCGTTTTGAAGTGTTATGTCTCGTTTTCTCATCGATGGTTTGTATCTATATATTCACCCATATTTTTACTATTTTATAATATCCCTAACTTCCTGCTGGAGCAAACATACTGATGCGCAGTAAAATTCACAGAAGTGTTCATAGATTTGCATCACTGATGTTTTTTCCATTTCAGGTTAAAATGTTTGGAAAAATTGGCGGGGCAAATGTCGGTGAGTTTGTAAAACGATGCTTGGCATCTACCACATCCGATGAAATAGCTGAAAAATTCAGCTACATTGGAAGAAAAGAAAAATACTATTTTAGTGTCCTTCAGCTTTCCAAAGCAGTAATAGGTAATTATATTTTTATTTCTATTGAGCAAATTCAATTACAGTTGAGTAATTTTATTCTGGTCACTGTTAGATGCAGCAGACAAAGTTTCAGTAACAAATTCCAGAATAGAATGTGAGAACGCCATAGCTTGTTGGTTGAAACGGGCCAGAGAGCTAGATTGGATCTCCAAGAAAAAATAAATAAATCAAAAGTTGTGAATTATCTATATAATTTTTTTTGGAATAATTATGTTAGTATTATTTTTAAAATATAATATAGAATGAATAAAAATTTAGTAGTCATAATTTTAAGTTATATCTGTTAGTATTGTTTCATGTTCTTTTCCATTTAGTTTCCATAAAAGTGCCTTTAGTGAAATACTTATTATTTTCTCCACAATCGTGGTATAAACAAGTTCGAATAACTTAATATTCCAGGTGATACATCGCCAAGTTAAACATAGGAAAACCCATGTGAATTTTGGTGTGGCTAAATATAGACTCCCCTCCTCATATTATAGAAAAATTTTGTTACAAATTTTTGAAGAAGTCAAGTTCGATACTGGTCAATTTATTTTCCTATTTTTTGTTAAACCATGGTAACAATGTGATCGACAGATTATCAGCGTCGCGATCGTTGCATGTTGCTGTCAGTGTAAGATACATGTGTCAGAATTTTATGTAATATATGTAAAATTAAAAGCATATTCAAACGAAGGTATTATTACTTATTCACACTATCAATTACTAGAATTATCAAAGAATATTGGTCCTTCGAGAGTCGGATTTGTGAATAAGTCTAGTATTATACCAATTTTCAATCAATTAAAATGAAACTACAAATTATACACAAGGAATCAATCCATCCACAAGTTGAAGAAGTGTGCCTATCCAGCCGTCCAGTCAAGAATCAATTAGAAATTCCTCGGATAGCAAACGGATCAATTAAGAAGTCAAGATTCTCAAGGAAATTATACTATTCGGTTACTATGTTCAAAGACAAAGGTTTCTCCTTTAAAAACAATTACGATACCTAGGCTCGAATTATGTGCCTCATTATTAGGTGCACAATTAGTAAAAGAAATTTGTAATACCAATTTTCCAACAGTACCTGTATACTATTGGAGTGACTCACAAATTGTTCTATGTTGGATTCAAAAGGAACCCAATCTGTTGCAAACATTTGTAGCAAATCGCGTATCCAAAATTCAAACTATGACCGATAGTACCAGTTGGCATCATGTTAATACAAAGGAAAACCCCGCAGACTTAGCGTCACGAGGAGTTTTACCAGAAAGGCTAGGTAATTCAAAATTATGGTGGTACGGACCTGATTTTCTCAGATTTATTTTCAACATACAAAAACGGAATGAAGACAGATTAACTTATCCTCTTACAGTCTCAGAATTAAATCATGCCACATTAATTAAACTAGCACAATCAGAATGTTTTTCTGAAGAAATAGCCATTCTCAAATCAAACAAACAGTTTCCATCAAAACACAAATTTAACATTTTTGCAACATTTCTTGACGAAAATAATATATTACGTGTAGGAGGTAGATTACGATTTACACCACTCTCCATTCATACAAAACATTCGATATTACTCTCTTCAAAACACATTTTTTCGAAACTACTATTTATACATAAACATCACATTTTATTACACCCAGGTCCTCAACTATTATTGGCATCCATCAGACAGTTCTATTGGCCTATCGGTGGACGCAACTTAGCAAGGAAAGTATCCAGACAATGTATAAGTTGTTTCAAATTCAACCCAACATTTGCTTCATATCCAATGTGCAATTTACCTTCAAAAGGGGGAGTTTATGTTCAATTTATTTTCTAATTTCTTGTTAAACCATGGTAACGATGTGATCGACAGATTATCAGCGTCGCGATCGTTGCATGTTACTGTCAGCGTAAGGTACATGTGTCAGAATTTTATATAATATATGTAAAAGTAAGAGCATATTCAAACGAAGTTATTTTTACCTATTCGCACTATCAGTTACTAAAATTAACAAACAACAGATACATTTCAATAGGCCTAACTTATTCAATAAAATGTATTGACAAAATTACAAAATTTCTCTTTTTTAGATTATAGTTTCATGGAAATAATTTGCTCATGTTTGGTGTAATACACACCTAAACTAAACATAATTTTGCCATCAAATTTAATTGAATAACTTAAGATTGGCTTGAGTACATAAGTGAGAAATAGTATTTTGCATTGTACGTTATTGAAACATTCCAGTTATGTATTTGACGTTTGAAATAAGTTCCTAAAACGTTCCCAAAAATCATACTGGCAACGTTTTGAAGAGGTGTTAAAAATAACGTTCCCAATACATCTATTAAACGTTTACGGAACGTCCTTTGAAACGTTCGACGTTCTTTGATCAGACACAGAACGTTCTTAAAACGTTCAAATAACGTTTAAGAATGGACAAAAACATTTTTGGTACGTAGAGTAAGTTGTAGACAAACGTTCAAACAACGTTACTGGGAAGTATTAGCGTTATTACGGTTAGAGTTCAACCACCAGAAACCAGTTTTCAAATAGACCAAATCTCATCGCCAGGACCATCGAAATTTTATTATGTTCAATCCGTATCAAATGATAACTTTGTATCTAAGCCATCTGATACTTTGACATCTTCCAGCCTAGATGTTTTGGTAAAAGTAATTTGTTCTCCCTCTTCAGTTACAATACAAAAAAAATAAAGGGAACGTGGAAAAACAGGCGTGTTCAAGTCAACGCCTGATATCGAAGAGTTGAAAAAAAAAGAGATTGAAAAGTCTGAGAAAACGGAAGTATGATGCCAGACAGGTGAAAAATAAACGGTTCTAAAGATTGAAACTAACTTTTGCGCATCTGTGGCCCTAAATAAAATTTTATCATAAAATTGTCACTTCTATACACTTCGGGGGATATATAGTGCTAACAAACCGAAATTTGTCCAAAAATAACCAAAAATGTAATATATCTGGATTTATAGGACCCGCTGTATTAGCTTTAGTCAGCTGAAAATCCATAGGGTACATCTGTGAGACACCTTGAACAATATTCAATCATAAAATTGGTCACTTGTATATGTCGGCGTCAATCAGTGAAATCCGTCGTTCCCTGAAATGCCTAGTCATTTCACGTATTGCCGGCAAACAGCGTAACTCAACTTTTGGTACACCGTTTGCCTAATAGTTTCAGGCATTCCCTGTAATGACGGAACTATTTCAGTCAAACGCTGTAACTAACTAAATGATTTAAGCTACCCTGTTTGCCGGCTTTAGTCAATCATTGTAATTAGGACAGTGTTGCCAGAATTGCATGAAAAATCAGTAAATAATAAATTGTAAACATAAACTCATTTATTGTCAGTATTTATTAAATCAGGACAAATATTTAGACAAATAACAAAAAATAAAATATGATTCTGAGATTAAATTCGCCTATCTCAAGTACCTATACATACTATCAAAAAATCATAGAACGAACAAATAGAAACTAAACAAAATAATAGCTAGCCTACCTACAAAAATATAATAATATGGTTTATTGGTCCTTCCATGACATCTTGAATTACCAAGAACTTTTTTTCTTACACAAGCACATCTGTTTGACAAACATTGTTTTTTCGCTGGTTTACATGAATACTTCAAATATTCTTGACCTCCGGAAAGTGAGAGCGACTGCACAGCTTCTTGTACTGATACAAACTTTTTAGGAATGTCATCTACTTGAAGAAATGCCTCTTAGGTTTCCATTAGATCACGTCGATTATACCATGATTTTATTGGACCACCTACACATCCGACTTGATAGACTCCATTTTTTAATCCGTTACAACACACATCAAATTTTGTATGTCAGAAGGACTTCTATCAATTTTATCACTAGGTAAAAGAACGCACGAACCTATATTTATTGGTAGAAGTTACTGGGCCACATTTGTAAGCATTTTTTCTGCTGCTCGCTTTTGGCCCCGGATTGCATCATACGTATCTGTTTTCTTCAAGTATTGCTGTATTTTGACATAATATACATTTACCTCCGTCTATAGGGCATGTAATGCATAACGTAATTTCTTCTTGACTAAATATTTTTTATGTATTTTCATTGGTCATCAATGTGTCTATTTTCTCTTGATCTTCAGCATTCGAGTCAACAATATCCTTGTCAACCTCCTTATGACCATCAACCATTTCCTCCATGCCATCATCAGATTGCAGGTTTTCATTTTCCATATGTTCTTCATCTAACATACGCAAGTCATTTTCATTTTCCACTTTCTTCAGTGAGTCTCTAGGTGATTCATAGGAGATAATCTAGCTTTAGAGTCAACTCCAAATAATGTATGGTGAACATCCAATTACTTTGTCGTAGGAACTATTCTTCTGAAACTATACGAAATAACAGCTCAGTGACCATTTTTTTAACTATGGTCGTACATCCATGCTTTAAGCATATTTTCCACATCTGATTGCTTCTCTCTATGCTCCCCTGCAATTGTGGATGCCTTGGTCGACCATGAAGAATTTTTAAAGTTGGCCAAATTTTCACCATTTCCGATATCACAGATACCGTGAATTCTGGACCATTGTCGCTTTGGAGTATACTAGGTGCACCAATTTCCAAAAATATTTTCAGCAATTCGTTTGCTACCTCATTCGCAGTTTTTGTTTCATGAGGACGTAAAAATGAAAAAAATTGTTAGGTGATACTGATAATTAAGAAGCAACGGTACTCATTGTCAGGGCAGTATTGGAAATACATAAGGTCCATTTATCCTCTAGAGTTGAAGCTTATTGAAATAATAGGTTTTATGATCAGATTTGCATGAGACGTGTTCCCGGCAAACTTCATATGTTTCGAGCAATGTTTCTATTGCATATCTTCCAATGTCATATTTTGTTTTTAAAATGTGCATTATTTCATCCCAACCGCCATGACCAACATTAATGTGTGCTTCATAAACAACATCAAATATGTTTTAATAAGGAACTACAGAAACATACTTTCCTTCTTCATGTTTGCCTTCTTCAGTTACTATTTTTTTCTTCTACCACTTCCAACACATCATATAAAGATAAAAGGTGATACTGTCTTCTCGTTTTTTTCCCAGACGTTTGTTTAGACTGCAGCAACCTAAAATAAAAAAAATAAAACGTTATACCATTTTTATAAATAAAATCTACATGCTCAAAATCCAATACAAAAGCACACAATAAAATCACTCTTTCCCCATGCAAATGAATATAATATTTTGTCAAACGTGACAACAGTGTGCGAATTCCAAGTGATTTTGTAGGTTGCAGTAATTTGAGGTTTTGTTTGAAATCCTAATGGATTTACTTACCTCCGTCAATTCCGCAATGTTTCAAGTTTTTTTCTTGTTCGATTGTAGTGATAGCCACTTCTTATAAAACAACTCTGAATTTTTCGACCTTCCAGTTTTCACAAAAAGAACACAACACAACAAATCGCAGCGTTCTTCTGAATCCGGCAAACAGGGTAATTTGAATTATTTAGCTAGTTACAGCGTTTGACTTAAATAATTCCGTCATTACAGGGAATGCCTGAAACTATCAGGCAAACGGTGTACGCTGTTTGCCGGCAATACGTGAAATGACTAGGCATTTCAGGGAATGACGGATTTCACTGATTGACGCCGACATATATACTCCGGAGGCTGTATCGTGGTGACAAACTTAAATTTCTCCAAAAATTACTAAAATATCGTACTTAAAGTACTATAGCACCTGTTGTACTGGCTCTGGTGAGCTGAAAATCGATAGAGTTCATCTGTGAAGTGTCCTGAATATTATTCAATCATAAAATTGGTAACTTGTTGAACTTAGGAGGCTGTATCGTGCTAACAAACTGACATTTAACAAAAAATGACAAAATGTCGTACTTCAAGTACCATAGCATCCGTTGTGCTGGCTCTGGTGAGTTGAAAATCAATAGGGTTCATCTGTGACATGTCCTTAACAATATTCGATCATAAAATTGGTAACTTGTTGCACTCCGAAGGCTGTTTCGTGCTAACAAGACATGTAACGAAAAGTGGCCGACGACAACGACGACGACGACGACGACATACACACAGGATTTTTTTTCTTAAAACCGTTTTTTTGGGTTGTTGTTGATAGAAAACGTAAAAATAACTTACAAATTTTCTAATTTCCAACTTTTTTTGGAGTAAACAGATACTTTTCTCCCATATTAGATACATTGGGCGGAAAAGTAAAAATTTGATATTTCCAGCGATAGTGACGACAATGAAGTTGATCAACATATCCTCTCGCAGTATTTAGACAAAGACACAGATGATGCATGCTTATACTGCACTGAGCTATACTCAAATTCCAGGTACAGGGAAAAGTTGATTAGATGTCACATTTGCAAATCTTGGTGTTACAATGAATGTGCAGGTGTCAGCAGCCAAATTATCATTTGTGAGTTGCTCAAATAAAGTTTTCTATTACTGAATTATAAACTTATTCGTTTCTTTTGGATCACTAGAGAACTTTTAAATTAAACATTTGGTGAAAGGTGGATTGGAAGAAGAGGTCCAGTTGGGTGGCCACCGCGATCACCTGATTTATCGGTACCGGATTTTTTCTTTTGGACCCCTACCCCTACAACCTTGGAAGAATTAAAGGAAAACATAATAAATGTGATTGTAACTATTCCTAGAGAGATGTCGATAGCTAGTTTTCGAAACATTATTAAAAGATGGCGAATGTGTGTAAACGTCCCAGGACAAATATTAATATATAAGATATCTCCTAGATAAAATTGCAGGAAATATTTCTAATAATATTTCAAAGATAATATCTTCAGCAACGAATACAACAATTTCTTTTAAAACAGAAAGTAACGTTAGTACAAAATTGTTAAATGTAAAAACAAAAATACCAACATTAATTGTATATATATATATATATATATATATATATATATATATATATATACTCAAATGTCCAGAATGTAATGCTGTGTATTTGGGTCAGACCCTTAAAATTTTGAAATACGATACAGTGAGCATACAGATTAAAACAACCAGATAAATCCCACTACGCAAAACATCTACTTGACACCAATCATTCATTGACACCTAACACAGAACTAGAAGTACT
Organism: Galeruca laticollis; assembly: GCA_963921935.1. Taxonomy (NCBI): domain Eukaryota; kingdom Metazoa; phylum Arthropoda; class Insecta; order Coleoptera; family Chrysomelidae; genus Galeruca; species Galeruca laticollis. The sequence continues at coordinate 74,476,668 of OY998181.1, forward strand.
GCATATTTGTGAAAAGAAACAAGAACTGGATTTCCTTGAAGAACTGGAAATAAGAAGACATTTACGAAACCCACAATATGAAGTTGTCAATGAACAGTTGAATCTAGGGAACTCTCCACTAATAAACTGTATTATTAAGTGATAATTGTAAAGATCAGCAGATATAGTTTTCCTGGTTTTCTATATCATTGCACAGTTATACTGATCTTAATTGGAAAAATGATATCCAGGATATCACCATAGGGCTAATAATATCTAAGCTTCAATATTTGTAACATCACATCTTCTTCTTTTTTCTAAAAACATATATTAAGCCAATCACAAGTTAGGTTACTTCTTGGTCTAGCCAAAAATAACTACTAAACATCAGGTAGGTATAAAATGAAATGTAACTTCTGTCATTCTGACGATGATATTGATTTATCGAAACAATTGTAAATTTTTTAGAATTTTCAATAACTTGTATTATATTGTGGAATTAACTAGAGACCTTGAGTTTCATTTAAAAACACTAATATCTCCTAGATGTCTCAATTTTATTACCAACTCTATTAACATCCATGTCATGTAAATAAAACATATTTTTGATGTACACAGTAATACTTGAATTCGCAGTTACATACACATCCTATGAACTTCTTTTTAGTAACTTCCTATAAGAAACATTCATACGATGTTGATTTGTATAATTTTCACAAATGTCACATACAGAACGTTACTGTAATATTACAAATTAACATGTTTCTAAGATGATCACATGTTGCTGTTACTTTTACATCTTTCGAAATAATTTCTAGTAACATCTAGCTATTACGTCTATATGATGTTAGTTCATAAAACTCTCAGTAATATCTCATATTAAACATCACAGTAACATAAAAAAAAGAAAACAGAAGAGGAACTGACGAACGAAACAAACAGTAGTTATCTGTGGACTCAAATGACAAGCATGAAATGGCGGATGGTTTTCAGTTATGTGTTATATTTTATTTGCAGGAAGCACATATTTTGCAAGTAATACTTGAATAAAGTGGTCTTCGTTCTCGTTAGTTCCTACTTAGCTACAGTTTCTATACTTAGTTATAATTCTGGTTTTAATGGACGAACAACAATTGTTATCGGTAAGTTCCTATTCCAAAATCATAGTTATTAAAACTGAATACTTATTCAATACTTTAATCGGCTATTATACATTGAAATTCCAGGTGGCGGAATTGTACACTAACATTATATAATAGAGTCTACAAAATAAGGGTTTTTTCAATTTTTAAAATATTTTAGTTAGTAAGTATATATTTTAAAAACGATTCACAATATTTCAAATCCTAGATATGCATTATACCCTACAAAAAACATGCTCGTATGTTGGCAGATAGTTGGATCTAGAAGAAACTATCTTCAATGTTCAAGATGTTTCAGAAGCTACTTACACAAATAAAATAAAAAACAAATAGTTGGTAATTATGTAATGATAGGGGAGTAACAATTTCAGATAGTCTGATACAAACATTGTATTAAACAGTACAAAAAATATTGAATCAAGTATCTGTAGTTCTAGTTTTTGTAGTAGCAGTCCTAGCCATCAATATAGTTTTGCAGGTTTAGAAAATTTTAACATTATTACTAACAATTCTTGTGAACAATAAAAGACTGTTTAAGATTTTGAAAACAGAAATTTCTGTTAAAAAGCTCATTTCCATTTGAAAATTCACTGAATACAATAAATGAGCTGTAGGTGTCCCTTAAAATGATACCTATATACATCTAGTTGAAGAATATATAACTTATGATACTGAATGCTCCAGTCAACAAACAGCATTCAATTATTTATTATTGTAGAAAAACAGCTATTGGATACTCAATTGGATAAAATCAATTATACACTCAATTAACTTGATAATGTGTTCATATCTCTTCTTCATAAATAATTTTTTTGTATACAGTGTATCAATAATGCTTAGTTTTCATTAAGTTACAATTTCACGATGTTAATATACAATTTGTTCCAGGATGAAAAACAAGATGAGAATAGTATATTATTTTATATAGAAAATAAGTATGAATTTTCATAGCACACCTGAAATTACCTGCCAAAAGGTGTCAGGCAAGTAATAGAAGGTGAATAATGAAAGTCACTTCTTGGAATAAAACATGTTATTATTCCTTTGAAGAACCCCGCATGTATCTTATGGAAAATGGGTCCCAGTCAATTGGCTGAAAATCAAGTTTGATGTAGTTTATGATGATCGATCAAAGGTCTCCATGGGCACAATTTGATATGAAGTAATTGTTTTATAAGCTGCTGTTCAGAACATCTTTGAATGTTTCACAGATAAGGATTTTGAAGTGTACGTTCTGGAATGGTTGAGGCACTCGAAACAGCCACTCTTGCGTGAGAAAAAGTAACCGTAAGTAAACGATAGAATTTTCTTCAATCAGATTGGATTTCCGTTGATGTAACGTGATGTTTCATAAAATCTTCATGGTGTAAAATTTTTATTAGTTTTGATATAATCAAAAAACTATTCTTATAAATTTTCTGTAAACTAGCTGTAATGTATGTGTATCCGGTAAACTTCATTAATTCAGTTTCAAAGTATGTTACGTTATGGTAACTAAAGATTAATGAACCCTTTTTTATTTCTTACTTACACTGAATGCGTTCAATAGTTTCCACTTTCCAGACTTGTTATGTAATATGCTTACACAATTTTTTTTTAGGTTGGATTCCTGGACAAGGTATTTTTTTTATAATTGTGTACCTGTTTTTTTCAAATTTACTGTACTGTTCATTAATAGTGAATAAACGTTTTAAATCCTTTATTGCCTTTTTTGCTATTTCATTTTAAATGTACAGGAGGAACAACTAAGAACGACTGTAGGCCACATCTCAGAAAAGAATCATGGTACAACTTTCCAAAAAATTACCTTTAGGTAAGTGATCATAAAAAATTGCTGGAGAATATTTTACAGTCTCTAAAATATCCGCTAGGGGTGGAATGAACACTCGAACACATAATACTCCAAAAAAACATACTAAAGGTGTCCCAAAAATACAGTTTTTGAAATCTTGATGAGATTATGAATACATATTATTAAGGAGATTTATTTCCATTATTCTTCAAACTTATGAACAAATGTATAACTTTTTCGTTTTTAACCGATAATAATGATTTTAGCTGCATTTAGAAGAGTTTTTCTGTTCAATAAGATTGATAACAAAATTAGAAAATTTTGTATTCACTCGGAAATTTCAAATGTAAATTGAAGCAATTTTTTTAATTTTTATATCTGATATTGTAAATCTTATATCTTGGAATAGATTCCTTTTTTAACCCCTTTTCATCAGAATTTGAAAAATGCCTCATTACATTTGAAATTTCCGAGAAAAATGGGAAAATTGTCGACTTTTTCAAATAGCGTTAACAAAATTGTCCAATTTTGTTATTTTTATTAATCATATCTTATTAAAGAGGAAAAACTCTTTTAAATGACGCCAAAAACATGGATATCGATTAAAAAAAGTGTTATGACATTTGTTTTTTGGGTTGAACCTCCCCCCACCCCTTACTTGAAGAATAATGACAAAAATTCTCTAACTACATTTTTTTATAATCTCAACAATATATCAAAAATTGTATTTCTAGGATACCTTTAGTATGTCTCTTTTCAAGATAACCACAGTATTATGTTTAAGTGTTCATTCCACCCCATAGCAGATATTTTAGGAATTCAAAAATATTTTCCAGCGATTTTTCAGGGTTATTTCCTGAAGGTATTTTTTTAAAGTTGTACCATGACTATTTTTTGAAATATGGCCGACAGCCGGCGTTCTTAGTTGTTAGCCCTGTATTTGCTGATTAGGCACAGAAACATCTATAGGATATCATCTAGAATGTTTGAAGTATATTATTTAGAGATTTATGGAATGTCCATACAACATCTACTAGAATACACTGTATTGTTTCTGAAATGTCGCATTTAGATCATTGATAACATCTTATTTTTTAGACATTGCATTAACATTCAGAAAATGTTGAAAGGCATTTCAGAATGTAACAGAAATGTTGTTTTCAGTTCGTTATAAAGACTTCCTTTTGAGGAAGTTCTAGTAACATCACAGTAATGTAAAAAGGCAGCACTTTGACATCGCTGAGAAGTTAAGTTGAAACATCACAAAAGATTACAGCCACAAGCTGGGCATAAGCGGTTGTATAGATGTGCATGTGATGAGAACAAAAGGAAAAAAAGGAAGAACATTATCATAATGTGATGTTGAAATAACATAACTGTAATATTTATTTGCATAGTGGGTAATAAATTGCCTCAGAAAATGCTTAACGTGGTTTAACCTAAATTTTAGGCCATAATTTCCAGAAAAAGTAGCACAAACTATATATGTTTAGAAAGCTTGAAAATTGAGCTTTGTGTTAGAATAAAAATATACAGGGTGATCTATTCAAAATAACAAAGTTGCCCTATCCCTAAAAATCGCCATGATAATTTCTGGTCAAACCGGCATTACGATAAAATATCCCATCATTGAGAAAAAAACTTTTATAAATTTCAATAAAACTGGCGAAAACCGCATGTTTCTATTCCTAAGACTGTTTGAGTAATAAGCGATCAAAACCCCGAAAAGTTAAGCGGGACACCCGGTACCTATTACAGTTCCGTTGAAATGTTTCGGAAACCTTATGCGTTTACTGGGCTGCTATTCCCTCCAATCTAACTGCTTCCGCCCCCCCCCCCTCCAAAATCAGATCCTGAATACGCCTTTGCTTCTGGTTTGCTTGACGTAACTTCCACAAGTTTCGTTCGTATATTTTGATGAACTTTCGGTTTTATCAGCGATTTTACAATAGGTGGAAATGTTTGCATTTTATATACATTAACAGTTCTGATGGAGAAGCATTCATACCTTGAATCATTAAATTAGTAGATTTTTATATTCTAAAAGTGCTTCAAATATACTCATGATAAATATCACCTTTAATTTTTTCCTATGAACTTATTTTTATTTCATTGCAATGAAAATGTAATAAAGTATAATAGTAGACGTGGAAAATTAACTTCCAGTTATATTCTGTACATTTTCTAACAATTCTCTCTAATGGCCAAGCTACTGGAACGGTTCAATATGCACATAAAGATGTATTTACTGGAATATATAAAACATAAAAGACTCTCATAATGCAACGAGTTGCATTGTAGTGATGCTTTTGTATATTTTATAATATTATTTGAAATATGACGAAAGAATTGGTATAAACTTAACACATCGCCGCAATATGCATTAAGCTTGACGAGGTAGAAAGGATATTATCGATATTTTCCTTCCTCCTTTTTGTGAGGTTATAGCAGAGGATGAGAGTAGAAAGAACAAATCAAAATAGACGGAAACAAGAATCTGCGAACTACGGAAATAAACACTCAATAATTCATGAATTTCCAAGAAGTCCGTGTCAATTTTCAGTATTCGGAGATACTTAATGATGAAAAATGAAGATAAACTGAAATACAGATATTCTTTCAGTAATTAAGGAGATTAAATAAACGACTAGATGGGGGATTTTTGAGCTTGACTAATTCTCGACCACGTTTATTCAAGTGCCGTTCATTAATTTGAAAGATTTCGATGGAAACTTTTTCTAGTTCACTTAATTGTTGGACCTATATCAAACCTTAATTTGAAGTCTGATATTTCAGCAATGGCGTCACTGAAAGAATTTCGTGAAAATCGAGTTTTTTAATATCTTTCTCCAAGAAGTTAGCACTAGCGAATTGATAAGCTAGATTTCTTACTTCGTTGGGTTGGTTTGCCCAAAGTGTCGAACAAATTAATGAAAGTTGCAAGATATATGGGAATTATTGAAAATTTTGAATATCTGATTATTAGAAATAGAGAGTTGTATGGATGGTCTAGATAGTTGAAATATATATGAAAAAAATATGTCCGATTATTGAATTGAAATTGGGGATTCTTCTAGTTAGTCGGGGATGTCGTCGTAAGCTGTTGTTAGTAGTCGTACTAGAGGAAACGGGAGCTTCCTCTTGGGTTTTCTGCCGAAATACCGTTTGAGATCCACGGTGTGAGAAGAGCGTTTTTCGATAATTCGTTGCCTGATTCGATAGTGCGACTAACGTATCGGGCTTGTAAGTTGTTCAGACGGCAAGGAATTGACTCGATATCGATATTGACATATACGGTGTTGCTGGCTGCGTAGGGTGCCTTGTACTGGCAGTATCTGATAATTGACTGCTCACAAGATGGTCGGGAAGGGTGAAATAGACGTTACCTCTATAGTCGATTATATGACGGATATATGTCTTATACGTTTAAAGTAAGGTGGTTGAGTGAGTACGTTCGAAGCTTTCGCCAAGCGCCTTAAGAAGATTAACTCGTGATCGTTCTTTATTTAGTGTGTCTGTTAGGTCGGTCATAGAGTTGAGAGTGTGAGTAAATTTCACTTCCAAATAAACGGCTTCCCTACGGATTTCGAGCTGTTCTCCCCAGAGCACGAGGCGAAAATTTGTTGGTAGAAGTCGTTCGCTCATGTTGGAAAGGTGTTTGAACACGATTGCTTGGGTTTTTTGAGTATTGAGAGTCACCCGCCATCCCCTGCACCAATTTAGTCAGTAGATTTTGGGATCGAATAATGAGATAGCGAAGGTCAGTGGCGGAAATGGCCTACGAGAAAGCTCATTAACTTTTTTGTGTCAAATGAAAAACAAAGGAAATACGATTTTTTTCAACTTTGACAGGCCGCCATTTTGTTTTTACTGGGCTGATTTGGGTCGTTAACGAACTCGTCCAAGATTTTGGCCTAACCGATTTTTGTAGCGAGTTTGGTTTGGATCCGTCAAAAAATACGCCCTCTATCGTGCTTACAAATTCCATTATAACATGTATATATATATATATATTTATATATATATATAAATATATATTTATATATATATATAAATATATATTTATATATATATATATATATATATATATATATATATATATATATATATAGGTGGGGATAACGGGGATTGGGGATTTCAGTCCAAAGAATCAACGCAAGATCTTTTATTCACAAAATGCCGCCAAGCTTTCGTGTCCTTTTGACACTTCTTCAGGGCACTATAATATATATACAAATATAAATATGATTTAAAAATAAAGAAATAAATATAAGTACTTACATGTAAAATATTTTAAGTAAATTCAATATAAATAATCATTAAAAAAGTTGTAAATGTAAAAGTTTTTTAAATATAATTATAATATACATGATGTCATATTTCACATAAGACAAATCAATACATAATTTATTTGTTCGTTACTTGGTTATTTTAATTTTTTTAGGTTACTTCATAATTATTTAATGAAGTTTGAATTTTTGGTTAGATTATAACCTTATAAAATGACTTTGACATATATTTTGTTTTATATTTTGACGTTAATAGAAGAGGAAATAAGGTTAGATTATAACCTGTGAAAATGACTTTGACAAATAATTTCTTATATTTTGACCTTAATAGAAATGAATTTATTTTTATGAAATAATCTTATAAATAATGAAAAATTATCTAATATAAAGATAACACAGAAAAATATAAAAACGATTGGAAATTTAAATAGTAAATTGAAAGATTCTACACCTGACTTAAAAAAATCAAATGTAGTCTATGAAATAAAATGCAATAACTGTGATCTTAACTACATCGGTAGCAGCTCTAGAAATTTGACTAATCGCATCACATCTCATAAAAGTGATATAAAACTTAACAAAAAATCATGTGCATTAACACAACATTCCATTGAAACAGGCCATTAAATGTTATTTAATGAAGCTAAAGTTCTACATACTGAACAAAATATTTCTAAAAGATATTTTCTTGAAATGGTTGAAATCAACAAGGCAAATAACAGTATGAATAAGAAAAGTGACATTGAAAATCTTAGTAATATTTATAGCTACCTTTTGAATATTGAACAAAATAGATAATTTTTCATTATTTCTATGATTATTTCATAAAAATAAATTCATTTCTATTAAGGTCAAAATATAAGAAATTATTTGTCAAAGTAATTTTCACAGGTTATAATCTAACCTTATTTCCTCTTCTATTAACGTCAAAATATAAAACAAATTATATGTCAAAGTCATTTTATAAGGTTATAATCTAACCAAAAATTCAAACTTCATCAAATAATTATGAAGTAACCTAAAAAAATTAAAATAACTAAGTAACGAACAAACAAATTATGTATTGATTTGTCTTATGTGAAATATGACATCATGTATATTATAATTATATTTAAAAAACTTTTACATTTACAACTTTTTTAATGATTATTTATATGGAATTTACTTAAAATATTTTACATGTAAGTACTTATATTTATTTCTTTATTTTTAAATCATATTTATATTTGTATATATATATCAAAATGCCCTGAAGAAGTGTCAAAAGGACACGGTAGCATTGCGGCATTTTGTGAATAAAAGATCTTGCGTTGATTCTTTGGACTGAAATCCCCGTTATCCCCATCTATATAACATTTTTCAGTCGTTATTTAAAAATTTTATATATATATATATATATATATATATATATATATATATATATATATGTATATATCAATACAGTTCCTCTATGTAAAATTGAAAAGAAACATTAAAATAAGGAAAATTATTTATATTTGTATGCAATACTTTCGATACACACTGTATTATATGTATAATCAATAATTTTGAAAAATGCGGTATACAAATCAATTTTGACGTTTTAATTTCTGATGACATTTATGCAGAATATATCTAATGATAGATAGATTATATTACGATTTGGAAAATATATTTGAAATTTTAAAATACAGATGTCTCTGCTAGCAGAATTACAATTGTAATAAAATAATTCAAATCTCTCTTTGTTATAGGGAAACATAAATTAGTATTTTTGTAAAGAAAAGGAATTTTTCGTAACCACAGGAGAAGAGATTTATTTATTTAGAAAAAGTTTAGTTAGTTGAATTTGAAATCCCCACGAGACAACATCATAATTAGAGGTGTCTCAATTTTTTTGAGAATATAGTGGAAATTGTATAACTATACAATCAGATCATGAAGCCATACATTATAAAGCCAGTGCGTGCATAATTCGAAGAAGAATTGCATCGTATAAAGTGTAAGTGGTTCCAGTTTCTAAATTATTTATTTAGAAAATTTGCAGCATTCTAAATACATTTAAAATACGTACGAGTTTTCCTGTTCCTATTTGGTGAGTCCACTCCAGTTTTAAAATTATTTCTCGAGAATTAACAGGACTTTTTAAATACATTTCAAAAATAGATGCATCTAAATGATAATTCGAACTAAACCAAAATTAATGTTACACATAGGAGATTTTACATCAAGTGAAGAAATTTTTTGAATAGACAATTTGAACGGAAAATTGCGTTATTTGACATTGATACACGTCAAGTGTAAATTAAACGAATTGAACTTTTGATTAAAATATTCAATTAGTTGATTTCTAGCATAGGTTGTTCTAATATTAAGTTTGCTAGAAAATACTATCTTCGTTTCTTTGTGATATTTTTGAGAAACAATAATTATTTTTGTAATTTTGTTATCTGATCGTATAATATATAATTTTGATTCCAACTCACTGTGGTATTCATTCAGTATCTATTTTCATCGTATTTAACATTTTGCATTCTATAGAAATGTTGATTTAATCAGTGACATTTGATAAATTTCCAGTGACAGTAAAATCATGAATGTCATAAGATAATTCAAGTGCCTTTTATTATATTAGATAAACAGTTATTCGAGATTCTGAATATTAAGTAATATTTAATTTGGAGAAGTCGTGAAAATTATAAATTTGAATTATTATTATTTAAAAAATTTTTGATCCCACCCTGAGACAAGAGTGATTAAGTCGATTGTGAATAAATTTATCTTTCAAAATACAAAAAATTAATTTATCTTAGCCGGGCATTGTTTGACAACTACTGTCAAAATTAAATTAGGTTACATACACCGCTAAATGTGTGTTTGCAATAGTGTCGCTACAATCACAGATTGTGAAAACTTTTGACGAATAATATTTCATATTGTTATATTCTTATATCTATTTAAATATAACTGTTGAAACTATAAAATTAAGGTATAGAGATATATAATAATATATATGTATATATATATATATATATATATATATATATATATATTTATATATTATATATCTACATATATATATATATATATATATATATATATATATATATATATATATATATATATATATATATATATATATACATTCACGACGTGAAGTGGCATCCGCCCATGTTAAAATCGCGGTAGCTGTGGCGTCCGCGGCACTATGACACCCGATATACGGACGCCACAGTGCATTGAGCTCCAAAATATCGCAAACGGTTCAGTGAATGCTTGGGTATCTATTGCTGATGAAATCAGCAGGACGTCACTTTGGTCGTTTTTTCTATAAACCTATACACCAAGGTTCACAGGTTCTCCGTACGCGGCGTTATAGTAGCACACTTATATATTTATTATACATCTGACGCACAAAGTGGCATCCGTCAGTATACATATCGAAGAACGGTATAGTTTGGCGTCAGTATATGTATTTTTCTTGCATAGTGGCATCCTGGCAGTGTTGTCGATCTCACTTTTGGTTATAGAAAGCTTTTGACATTGAATATGATGATTTATATCTGTTTTAATTTTTTGATACCATTGTTGACAGTGCGGAGGATGCTAGTTATTGCAGAATATTCACCGTTATCAATAGAAAAATTATATTTTCGTTCTACAATTCAATACAATACAAATCAGATTTTGATGCAAAATAAAACACTACTGGCAATAAAAATGAATAATGCTGGCGATAAAACAAACTAAAGAATTCTGAATTTCCGTAAATAGGGGGAAAATGAATTGATTCTTCTAACGTAAACCACGAGATGAAGTAAAATTACTACTCAATTTTCAGGTTAATTTTCGAATGGGTATATTTTTCTACCTCACTATAGAAGAATTCAAGTTTTTTTGTTTGAAAATTCCGAAAACCTAAATGCAATAAGATTACTAGGTGGATTGTTAGTAGTTGACCTAGAATAATGAATTTCACAAAAATTTCGGAGACGGTGAAACTCTCTCTGGCATATACAGGCTGTATCAATGATAACTGTATGGACGATAACTGAATCCTTATTTGATCTAAGGCAAAAAATGTTTTACATAAAAGTTGTAGAGAGCAATAAAAGCTATATATACACACTAGAGTATTTCTCCCAACACCATAGCGGTTTGGTGTTGGGAAAAAACTCTAGTCTGTTCATTACTACACCACCGGTTCCAAACAGTGCAGAACAAAAATGAAAGCTTTGTTCCAATATATAGGGAGTCTGATAAATGCAAAACTTAAACATGTGCTAATGGTTCTACTGGTGTGATGTCTGTATACAGGGTGTCCCAGACCAACATCCAATTAATCCTACAGAGTGAGCTAGAGCTCAAAATTGGGCGATTGAAATCAACTTTCCTTTATATGCTCCATTGAGCCGTGTGAGTTTGATGAAGGTTTTTTTCATACTCTTTAATAATTCGAAACCCGTGAGCAGTTAGGCTCTGAATTTTGAAGAAAAAATTTGAAACAGAATTTCAAAAGGAAAAGTGTGAACACAAAATTTTGAAAAAAGTCTTGAACTCACTTGAATTGCTAGACTTAGGTGTAACGCTAATGAAGATCATATCAAAAGAATAAGGAATCTAAAGAGATAATGAAGTAGTGAGGAATCCATCATGACTCTGTAAAAGGTTCCACATCAGTATCATCATTAAAGCTCTTCTCCATTGTGTGTTTTAGATAGAATAGACATAAATAAATATTTAATGAAACTCATACAAATGTTCGTACAAAAAAAAACAGTACATATTCCAAATAAATATACGTTCTCTTTATATACGGGTGTTTCTAAAGTAATCTAAAATATTGTAGTGGTTGCTTCGTCACTCCATTTTAAGACGAAAAGATCTCATAAATATATGTGATGAGTCTTGTCGTTAATGAGATACAGGGTGTTGAATTATTTCTTATTTCAACTTTGATGTTCTATAAATCGGTTTGAAATGCCGGTGGAAAAATGCCGTATTTTTTATGATTGTACTTACCTCCCTCTTTCGATTTAAATATTTCCAATCCATAAACGTAGCCACTACGATTATTTTAGAGTAATTTTTAATAGAAAAATTTAGCCACCTTAAAAAAATTCGTAGCGGCTACGTTTATGAATTGAAAAGTACGATTTTTAATAAAAAAATTTAGCCACCTTAAAAAAATTCGTAGCGGCTACGTTTATGAATTGAAAAGTACGAAATCAGTAAACATCTAAAGAGGGGAGTAACTACAAAATAAAAGAAAGACGGCACTTTTCCACCGGCACAGAATGAGTTATAAAACATCAAAGTTGAAATAATACAACAATTCAGTAACCTGTATCTCATTAACGACAAGACTTATCACACATGTTTATCAGAACTTTTCAACTTAAAATGGAGTGAAAAGGGCGTCCACTACTATATTTTAGATAACTTAGTAAACACCCTGTATGGTTTGCCAACGAAATTACTAGCCAGCCCGATATTTTGTTATTAAATGAGCGGACGATTTGAAATTTGGGTGATTTGTATATGTTAAACATTTATCATATCCTTGTCTTATCTTTGACGAAAAAAATAGAATCATAAAAAAACTTGTTAAAGACTAACTTTTATTCAAATGCGCTAGAAAGTAAAAAATAATTTCTTTGGATGTATAACGTGGATTATTCTGGATATTACAGATTAAAAAGCTTGTTTATCCGAACTAAACATTTTTGCGGCATGATGTGTGTGAAAAAAAATTGTATACTGAGTATCGTTATAATTGGGCCTCGCTTACGTTTTTCTTTTCAAATACGAATCTATATTACTTTTCCGCCCAACCTATCTAATATGCGAGAAAAGTATTGGTTTACCCCAAAAAAGTTGGAATTTCCAAATTTCTTTTTTGACATATGTTTACGTTTTCCTTAAACAACAACACGAAAAAACGGTTTTTACAAAAAAAAATCCTTTGTGTATGTCGTCGTAGTTGTCGTCGGCCACTTTTCGTTACATACCTTGTTAGCTCGATAGAGCCTTCGGAGTGCAACAAGTGACCAATTTTATGATTGCATATTGTTAAGGACATGTCACAGATATGCCCTATTTATTTTCAGCTCACGAGAGCCAGTACAACGGGTGCTATGGTACTTGAAGTACGACTTTTTGGTAATTTTTTGAGAAATTTCAGTTTGTCAGCACGATATAGCCTCTGGAGTTCAACAAGTCACCAATTTTATGATTGACTAATATTCAGGACATCACGCAGATGAACCCTATTGATATTCAGCTCACCAGAGCCAGTACAACAGGTGCTATAGTACTTTAAGTACGATATTTTTGGGGAAATTTCAGATTGTTAGCACGATAAAGCCTCCGGAGTGTATACAAGTGACCAATTTCATGATTGTATATTATTCGGAGCGTCTCAAAGATGAACCCTATTGATATTCAGTTTACTAACGCCAGTACACCGACTGCTATGGTACTTGAAGTACCAAATTTTTGTCATTTTTGGAGAATATTCAGTTTGTTAGCACGATACAGCCTCCAGAGTGTATAAAAGTTACCAATTTTATGATTGAATATTGTTCAAGATGTCTCACATATGACCCTACTGAATTTTAGCTGACTATAACGAGTACAGCGGGTCCTATGAATCCAGATATACTATATTTTTGGAGAAATTTCGGCTTGTTAGCACGATACATCCCCCGAAGTGTATACAAGTGACAATTTTATGATAGAATATTGTTCAGGGCCCCTGATGCGGAATTGTTAGTTTTAATCTTTGAGACCGTTTATTTTTAATTGCATTGTTTCTAATGCCAAGAGTCATGTTTCATATCCGCGTATTATTTACATCTGAACTACAGAGTGTTTTGGACATATTTAACTATAATGGTAACATTTCAAATCTTCAATTAAGTTCTTGTTGTATGATCAACTTAGCATTGATTCACTTCTTACTCACTGATATTTTTCAATTACAGCTGTTATGGAATATTAAAAGCGGTTAAAATTGTTCTCGTAATAGTTCAATATTCTCAAAACACTGTAGTTCAGATGAAAATACTACGCCAATATGAAATCTCTTGGCCTTCAAAAAATTGCAGTGAAAAATACAGGTCCGTATTTGAAAATAAAATTTTGTGGGTGGCCCAATGTGTACCATACTTTCTATACAATATTTATTCGCATGTGGATAGTCTACAAAAAGTTGCTATGGCAAAGTTTTGGAAAATCCTCGCAAATAAAAAGATGTAGGCAAAAGGAGAATTTCATAACTTTCATTTTTTCCGGTATAACTCCAGAACTAAAGAAGCTAGATTGTCTTGATTCAAATAAATGACCTCTGAAATACACAACTTTGCCCCCATTTAACCATCCCTATATCTCTTACCGTTACCATGATTCCAATGCATAGACTCGAATTTGAATAGCATTGTATAAGAAGTGTGGAAAGTGACATATTCCGTACGAGTGCAGGAAATACAATTTCTAACGAGTTATGTGCTTCATTTTTCCTACGACCATGAATATACAAATTGTGTGAATTATGAGTGTTAAAATATGAATTCTGAGTATATAATCATTATCATGCGAACTAACATAAAGCAAAAGTTGTTTTTGTTAGTCCGCATTCGGTACTCTCCATTGCCCTTTTTCCTATTACGACTAACCAAATACTGGACTTATTGCTTCACACGGATTCTGTCGTACAACGAAGTCCATATTTTCTTCCTTTTTCTAATAATTATCCATTAATTTAATTTTAATTGACTTCTCTTAATGTTGTCCAATTTTAGTTTTGTTCGACGTTTGCATAATTATGTAAATTTTCCTTACTATTTTTAATAAAATTTGCCCACAGTATATTTCCCATATTACCAACTGACACATCTTGGATTCTGCTGGATGCCACGGGCATGTGACAGCTTTCCTTTCATAATACTTTTCATGTGAATTATATATACATTTGAGGCCTGATGATAGCTCAGTGTGCCGAAACTAGTTGCCCCTTCAACTTGGAATAATATATGCTGTAGTACGGAGTTTGCGTTTAACTTACTGCTACAGACTACATTTGAGATGAAGAGTCTTCTTCATTTACTTTAATGTAAGTTATCATATCTGATAAACTACAAATATGAATTGAAAATCATGTTAGATATTTTTGGTTGTGGTAGAAATAAAAAGTCAATTATCCATTAGTTTATTGGTAGTTTGTTTGTTTACAAAGCTGATTTCAAGTTTTATTTCGTTGATATAGATATTAAGTAACTCTAAATTTAATAATAGAGTATATAAAATGAGTAAGGTGTCTCTATCATTTATAATAAAGTATGTCAATGAACAATCATAGGTACTTACAAAGACATTTTCACGTTCTTCTCCACTGCAGAAAAACTATCTTTCTAGCAAAGAAACTCGCACCATTATTGAATCAATCTGCGGTAAGTAACTATTTCTTTTTATGGATCCTGTCTCCGTTGTGATAAAAATCGTAAAATATTATCGTTGTTCTGACAAATTATCAAGAAAAATAGTTCATACTTGTAACTGCGTTATCAAAAATAAGTCCACTTGTTCGTGCAGTGACGTCATCGCCCTCTGATTGGTGTTCGTAGTCACGTGATAATGGGTTATAAATAACGAAATTTAAATTAATTTTATTTAATTTAAGACGAGTAATAAGGTTTTAAAAATGTTATTTCAGGTTTCTAAAAAATGTCTTTTATATGTAAAATGTAGCTTCACAAGGATTTGTAACAACCGTCAACGTCTCAATTACTAGAATATGTGTTTCATTCTCATATCTCAAAAGAAAAACAAATTCACATTTAAAGTTACTGGAAGTCACTTCGTACGCGATCTATACACAATATACAGGACGCACCAATTCTTGCACAAATTCAAATCTACATACTAATAATCCATCAAGGTCCCAGTGTTGCCAAATAATAGGAAGCCACACTGTGCGTGATCTCGATGCATTGGGGATGATCTATATACATATTGTGTATATCGGGGGATGCCACAGCGCTACAAATCTATAGGGATGCCACTTTAACCGCTATCGCGATATATATATATATATATATATATATATATATATATATATATATATCTAAATAGTGATAACTCAAATACATTTCCATAATTTTGGTACCACCCTTGTATTCTCTTGAAAGTTTCAATTGGATTGTTTCAGTGTCTTGCGTCATTGCAAAGATCGATCCTTTTCATTCATTTAGTAATGATGATTGGTGTACTTAACCTGACATTTTCAGTTTCCGCCATTATTCTCACAAGTCCGCGTGGGTGTGTGGATTCTCGATTTTAAATGTTTTAAACTTTTTACTTTTTAATAATGTTTTAATAAAAAATTTTTACCAGTAGTAGGCAAATGTATTGCCGACTGGACCTACTTCTTTAATGACTTGCTGTTGTGCACTTTTCCTGTGTTTAAGATCAATGATGCAATCTCGATCAATGTAAGTTGTAGAAATGTTTTTAATAACACTTTTTATAATTTATGTTTTTCTTTCATTATTGTAGTTCCCTGATGATGTAAATAAAGATTTACGAAAGCTGGGAGAATTGAATAGAGTGTATTTTTTCCTCTTATGCTGCAATCCCCAATAAGATATTTTTCAATTTGTGTTCTAATTGATCAGCAACGATCACGGCGTTTTTCGCTTCTCAGCTATATCTATATATATATATATATATATATATATATATATATATATATGTATATTGTATCTTGCTTATTAACTACAGTATCTTAGTGCTGTTTTTTCCATTTCAGTATTCCTGATGATGAGGACAATCATCCTCGAAAGCTTGAAAATTTTCCGGTAAGAGTACACTTTTTTCCGTTTCTCTTGCTGCATACCCCAATATTCACCAGTTTTATTCATATATATATATATATATATATATATATATATATATATATATATATATATATATATATAACCTTTGGAACGGAGGGTGATTTTGGCATCTAGGAACACCAAAACGAAAAACTGCATTCTGAAATAAGCCTAAAATTTTTTCTATTATTACAGTTGAATGATAACTGTGGTACTGAAACTCGGGTTCATTCAGATCATAGTCTGGTTTCATCTTCAAGTTTTATTAGAGCAACAGTGGATGTTTCAGCTACACCATGCATACCAAATAAGAGAAGTAATAAAAGGAAAACTCCTTCGAATTCACCATCATCGGAAAAAACATTGCAGCTACGTCGATTACCAAGAAAGGCTAATTTATACGCAAAAAATTAATGAACGACGTGCTGTTCCAGGCAGAGCTTGGGGAGCTCAATAAGTATACAAAGGTGATATCGGAAACCTCTACAGTTCCTCCCCAGATGCTACGAATACAAATACAACCACAATTTAGTAATTGGTATTCACCAACAACAAACATTTATTATCGATTACACTGTCTACAAACACCTTCTACTAGCGCTGCTTCTACTTATTATGCTGATTATAATCCATCACATGAGGTTCATAGTGATTCTTAACACATACTTAATGCATATATGTACCTAAGTTTTGTATTTTATATTTCTTTTGAACAAGAAGCATTAATCTCGTTTTCAATAATTTTAAAGTTTGAGTTACCTTCTTACATCCATGTTAAATTTTTTCTATAATTAATAAAAAGTTTTGAGATACTTTGTAAGGATAAACAAATTAACATTTATCTCACCTTCACGTATTTCTTTTGAAGAACTATATAAATGGGTGTATATGTTTAAGGAATTATTTGACTTAAGGCTTGTGGAGACTTTATAGTGGAAAATAGTATGTCTTGGTAGTTTCTTCCAGATGCTAAAAATCTGAGTCTGGCAGTTAACCGTTCATGTGCAGTTATTGCGGTCCTCATGCTTTATCAATGGTGTAACTAGGCTCAAGAAATCTGTATAGATATCTTCATCCATTCTGAGGTAATTACGCCAATCATCTGGTTCCATTTTCAGTTCTTCTAATAGGTTCATATGTGAAAATGTTTGCCGTTTTAAAAGCCACCCCTTACTCCACACGCGACGACAATTTCTCACTTTCACGTCCTTTTCTTCCATTTTATATGCACACGCTACTGCTACAAGAGCCAATTCTTCATTTTCAATAAACATCGTTCGAACACCGTTACACCAAGTCTAAGACTGTGAAGTATCTCCTTACGTCTGTAGCCAATTCAAAATGCACGTGATGAATGCACGTCTATGTTTTAAGACATGCACGTCCGTCTGTAGGGGACTTAACGGATGTTAAAATGTACACACTTTAACATGGTGCAGAACAATCTGGTTTTATAAGATATAAACAAACCCAGATGGTTGTGCCACCATGTTAAAGTACCTTGTAAAACCTCATTCGCACCAGGAACACTTCAACCAAAATAGAGATATTGAGTCTACAAGTCGACCAACTCTTTCTACCTTCTAATAACTCAATTTAAATCACTGGCATCCATCGCTTCTTTCTTTCACTTCTAACAAAGCTCTTGAAAAAACATTATTGGAAAAAAAACAATAACTTCTTGACTTCAGGAACCACGTTCTGATACCATGTTAAAAGTAGTACAAGGGATCTACTCATTCAATACCTACAGTTGTTGTGAAGTTGATTTATTAAAAAGTGGTTTTTAGTCTTTTCTTTTCAAATAGTAAATTTTAAATACTAGATCCCTTGTACTTCAACAATATAGTCAACATTATTTAGTGAAATTTCTAACGCTAGTACCTGAACTATGTTTAATTGATGAAAATTAACAAAAAAATCCAATTAAATTATTTCGTTACGCCACTGTATTAATTACCATTTAATAGAATTTATCTCTTATTCCAAGCACGATTTTCTAATTTATAAGTTATTGAGCTCCTGAAAATTGGGAAATTAGGGCATTCGACTGAAAAATCGATTCACTAATTTGAGTGATAATTAGGTTGGATCACGGTTGACACGTGTTACTTTGTAGAGAGAAAAAATCTCAAAAACGAAAAATAAAATGATTGAAGACCACGGAAGAAATAAAAAGAAGGTATTTTGTAAACAAACTGAATGCAAGTCGGTTAGAGTTAATTTATAAACGGAAAAAAGTAAGTTATATCAATGCAAAAGCAAAATTAAAAGATATTCATACTTGTTAGTTATAAGATACACACAACGCAAAAGTCTAGGGATATTTTTGTAAAATCCTAAAACTAATGAAAGAAAGAACCAGGAAGCCGTGTGATGATCCCAAAAAGACGTTATTCAAAAAGACATTATTCGATTTCAGTTAACATTAATTTCAAATATTGCTAGCGGCCAGTAAACTAGAAGGCCATTGGCAAGGGCAGCGAAATAGATAACAAACACGTCCATTTTATAAATATTGTATTGATACGGCCGACGAGGTCAAGAAAACGGAGCACTGACTGTGTTAGTTTTAATAATTTCCTATATACAGTGCTATTCAAAAATCCCCTCCCCCCTCGTATCTTTTGAACGGCTACGCTTACATTAATAAAATCTGGAGGGTGAAAATAAAGTGTTGTAAACTTCTCTACGAATGGTAACAAGTGACGTAATAGTATTAGATGACGTCACAGTGCCACTCTGGCCAATAATTTTAAATATGACCTTATGGCAAGTGATATCTCGTTTGAAAGGCATTGACATTGGCTACATAGCCATATTAATTTGGTTTGGGTTTGAATTAATTTTTACGGATAAATTAAATAAATACCAAAATTATTATTTCACATTTAAATATTGAAGATTTTTCAGTCCGCCTCTGGTTAGTAGTCAAAAAAATTCTCGTTTTTAACTTAATAGAATTTGTTGCTTTGCAAAGTTTTTCTAAATAGCTTAAATATTTAATTTTATTATTAGTGTTTTTAAATGAAACTCACGGTCTCTAGTTAATTCCACAATATAATAAAAGTTATTGAAAATTCTAAAAAATTGACAATTGTTTCGATAAATCAATATCATCGTCAGAATGACATAAGTTACATTTCATTTTATGCTCACCTGATGTTAAGTAGTTATTTTTGGCTAGACCAAGAAGTAACCTAACTTGTGATTGGCTTAATATATGTTTATAGAAAAAAGAAGAAGATATGATATTACAAATATTGAAGCTTAGATATTATTAGCCCTATGGTGATATCCTGGATATCATTTTTCCAATTAAGATCAGTATAACTGTGCAATGATATAGAAAACCAGGAAAACTATATCTGCTGATCTTTACAATTATCACTTGAGGAGACAGTCTATTAGTGGAGAACTCCCTAGATTTAACTGTTCATTGACAACTTCAGACTGTGGGTCTCCTAAATGTCTTCTAATTTCCAGTTTTTCAAGGAAATCCAGTTCTTGCTCCCTTTCACAAATATGCAGCACTTCTAGTTCTGTGTTAGGTGTCAATGAATGATTGGTGTCAAGTATATGTTTTGCGTAGTGGGATTTATCTGGTTGTTTTAATCTGTATGCTCGTAAGTGCTCACTGTATCGTTTTACAAAATTCATAAGGGTCTGACCCAAATATTCAGCATTACATGTAACACAGAACTAGGAGTACTGCATATTTGTGTAAGGAAGCAAGAACTGGATTTCCTTAAAAAACTGGAAATTAGAAGACATTTAGGAGACCCACAGTGTGAAGTTGTCAATGAACAGTTGAATCTAGGGAGTTCTCCACTAATAGACTGTCTTCTTGAGTGATAATTGTGAAGATCAGCAGATATAGTTTTCCTGGTTTTCTATATCATTGCACAGTTATATTGATCTTAATTGGAAAAATGATATCCAGGATATCACCATAGGGCTAATAATATCTAAGCTTCAATATTTGTAGTATCACATCTTCTTATTTTTCCTATAAACATATATTAAGCCAATCACAAGTTAGGTTACTTCTTGGTCTAGCCAAAAATAACTACTAAACATCAGGTAGGCATAAAATGAAATGTAACTTCTGTCATTCTGACGGTGATATTGATTTATCGAAACAATTGTCAATTTTTTAGAATTTTCAATAACTTTTATTATATTGTGGAATTAACTAGAGACCGTGAGTTTAATTTAAAAACACTAATATGAGCATATTCCACGAAGTAAGGGTCGAGACAGTCAATTCAATTTTATTATTGTTTAACGAGACGTTCAAGAGTTTACATAGGCAAAATGGTACGTACTCAAGCCGACAAAGTAGCAGATATATCAATAATTGGTGAATCTAGAAAGAATCTCCATGAAGCGAAACGTTTATTTAATGACAGATACTCAGATCGCCATATCTCGAGAACTTATTTGAGAGAGCTTCTTCACAAGTTTGAAGCAACAGGTAGATTTCCAGATGCCAAACGATCTGGTCGACTAACATTTAGTGATGATAAAAAAATGATATAGTTGCTGAAATGGTAGTAAACCCTATTTCCCCTTCATCTAAAGTTGCGTCCATCAGTGAAGTAAGTAAAAGTACAGTCAGAGAGTGTTGGCTAAAAATAAATTTCATCCATACAAGTTAAAAATGGTGCACCACCTTTCGGATGGCGATCCTGACAGAAGACTCGAATTCTGTGAATGTATGACTAATAAAATTAGTCAAAACACACATTACACAAAAACAATTTGTTTTAGTGACGAAAGTACTTTTTGCCTCAATGGAAATATGAATACACAAAATGTAAGGTATTGGAGTGACACAAATCCTCACACCTTTCGTGAACAACATACCCAATTTCCAGAAGAAGTCGATGTTTGGGCAGGTATTTTGGGACACCACATAGTTGGTCTTGTTTTCCTAAATTCAAATTTGAGCGGTGAAGTGTATCTGGAGATGTTACAAAATGTAATTGACCCGTTAATTCTTGAAATTCTGGAAGATAATCAAGATGAATTCGGCCATCTGGAAATAACATTTCAACAAGATGGTGCTCCTGCACATTATTATGGTGCAGTAAGACGTTACCTGGATGAAGAATATCGAGGTAGATGGATCGGCTGGCGAGGTCTTATAAATTATGTTTTTAAAAGGACTTCATTTATTTATTGAAAGTTATCTTTTGTGTTTCTGTGATTCTCATTAAATTGTATAAGATGGATCAGTTTTTTAGGGATGTTACGTGTGAGATGTATGACACTTTAGAATTTTCAAATGTTAATGATCTAAACAATGCTCTGAAGGGGAATCAAAACCTATTTACTATCATTCATCGAAACATTTGCAGCATGAAAAGGAATTTTGATGGATTTAATGTTTTATTATCTCAATTAGAACAAAATTTTGATATGATTGTTTTAACCGAAACATTTGTTAGAAATGATCTAGAATATTTCGAAAATCCGGATTATAAACTTGTGTATAATTATGGTAATTTAAATAGGAACGATGGAGTAGTGGTTTTTTTTTAAAGAATAAATACAAATACAGATCTCAAATAGTAAAAATACAACAATTTCCAGTTGTAGAAATATGTATTACTTGTGAGAACGAAAAAGAAATATTAATAACATGTATGTATCGCTCTCCATCTACTGATAGTAATGAATTCATTATTGAGCTACGGCAGTACCTTGAACAAAAACATAGATTAAATTTGCAACAACATATATTTTTAGAAGATATTAATCTAAATATTAAGGGAAATATGTCAGAGCCCGCCTTTGAGTACCTTAATATATTATATGAATTTAATTTTGAATCGTTAATAAACAAGTACACTAGGATAAAAGGAAAATCGAAAAGTTGCATTGATCACATTTTTCTAAAAAGTAACTGCATTAATATCAAACAAAATATCCTAGCAGCAACGTTTGAAAGCAATGTATCGGACCATAAAGCTGTAATATTAAATATTCCACTGAAACCCGTGAATTCTTTCAGTATTAAATATCTTCATAAAAAAGTCATTAATTACAATAAACTGAAAAATGATATGCAAAACAATAATTGGAACAGTTACTACAACTCTGAGGATATAAATGAAAAATGTGACATATTTATTAATACCTTGGTAGAACAGAATACTTAATTAATAAAAATAGAAAAAATCAGAACAAAAAAGACATAAATGGATGACAGTTGGCTTGGTAAATTCAGTTAATAAAAAAAATAGATTATATAGAGAATATATAAAAAGTCCCAATGATACATTAAAAAAACGATTATTCCAATTATATAGAAAAATTTAAAACACAAAAAGAATTATTACAGAAATGAGATTATTGAAAATAAAAACCATAATAAAAATTTATGGAACATAGTAAATAATTCAACTGATTATTTTTTGACGTTTCTTAAAACCAATGAAATGCTTCTTCATTTGACACAAGGGTAAGTTTCAACCAATCATGTCATTATTATAGTGGGAATAAAGCTCTTGTGATTATTCTCGGGAATAATAACTGTTGCTTTTATTTGTCTAGCAAGTGTCAGATAGTTGTCAAAATAATTATCTAATTGTGTCAACGTTATATATAAAATGAGTGAACATCATAGGTTTAGTACCTTTTCTGATGAAGAAATAACGAATAAGATTATAGAAACTACTTCGAAAAATATTCTAATAAGTAATCAGTCTATATGGAGACAATTTAAGACCTTCACCAATTTGTGAATCAAAAAATAATCTAGTCAAATATAACTCGAGAGTTCCATAAATTAGAAAATAATTTGACAGATTTTGTTCAAACTTGTTGCCATTTGGCAATAGCCACTCGAGCCCTGCGGGCTCTCGTGACTATTGCCTGGCAACAAGTTTTCAAAAAATCTGTCAAATTATTTTCAATTTATTCTCACTCTCTTGTTATATTACTACTGAAAGTAACTCTCAAAAAAAGTAACGGAATTGCAATCTCATGATGGTAGATGCCGCTCAGTAGACAAATATAACATAGCCGAACTCTTTATAGAGCACTTTAGTAACATTGGTAAAAATTATGCTGATAAAATCTTGAAACCACAAACGACACCACGAAGAAACAAAAACAGTGTAAACTCTATATTCCTATCTGACACCACTGAAAACGAAATTGAAATCATAATAGATTCACTTAGAAATAGTAGAGCACCAGGCGTAGATGGCATAAAGGCCGAGACTTTAAAAAATATTAAATATGAGATAATACCACAAATAGTACATCTCATAAACTTTACATTTCGTGTAGGTAAATGTCCCAATCAATTCAAAAAGACCATTATCTTGCCATTACATAAAAAAGGCGACAAAAGCGATATGTCTAATTACAGACCAATCTCCTTGATAACAAGTTTAACAAAAATATTTGAAAAAACTGTAAAACAAAGATTGGTTACATTTTAAAAAAAAAATAACTATATTTCAAAAAGTCAGTACGGGTTCCAGGAGGGTTTGTCTACTAGCGTCGCAATAGTGGAATTAACAAATACAATCTATCGGTTAGTTGATGACTGTAAACCAAGTATCTGCATATTTCTCAAAGGACAGACAGCAACAAGTGAAAGTTAATGACGTTGTCAGCAACTTTCACTCTACAACTTACGGTGTCCCTCAAGGCACCGTATTGGGCACACTTTTATTCAGTATATATATATTAATGGCCTTTTCGATGTTGAAGTGGCGAGTAAAATAATCAGTTTTGCCGATGATACTGCGGTTATGTACAGCAGTAACACTTGGGAACGCTTAAAAATAAAAATAGAGTCATATTTTCCAAAAATAATCGATTGGTTCATACATAAAAAGCTAACCATTAATTTAGACAAAACTTATTTTATGCCATTCAGTAGTTATACAAATTCCTTGCCACCTTACACTGAAATTGAAATTGGAAGTTCACAAAATATTAATATAAAATACACCCATGAAATAAAATACCTAGGTAAAAGAGTTGATTCTCACTTAAAATGGGATGCACATGTTGGAGACATTGCGAGGTGTTTACGATTACGGGATCCTTGGATGGGGTGGTATTTTACAAATACATTTAAAAACTATAGGAGTACTTCAAAAGAAAATTTTAAAAATTATATATAATAGAAAAATGGACTATAATTCTAACTTACTATTTTTGGAAAGTAGGGTCATGGATATCAGACAATTATATGTTTACTCTATTACATTGAACATCTATAAAAATAAAAAAATCTTACAAAATATAGAGCACAACTACTCTACTAGGTTAAAAATGAAAATTATGCAGCTACCAATATAAGTAGGAAAACAATTGGACAAAGGAATATTCTATATCTATCTGCCAAGATCTTCAATTATTTGCCCAATATGTATAAAATTTATATAACAACTATTAATTTCTTGAACATGATTAAAGGATTTCTTAAAAAAATTGTCCTGAATTCAAACAGGCAAGAGCTTCTTGCTATTATAGACCAAAAAAATTAGTAATAAAATAATCATTGATAATTAGGGAAACCATAAAATTAGTATATAAATTAGAATATGGTCAAACTTACCTGTCCACAACTCACACGTTTCACCCTTTTTTTATTGATATTTGATTATTGTATTGATTCCCTCCTTTAATCTGTAATGCATTTTCGCAGGATTGTATAGGTTTATTTTCATGTTTGTATAAAAGAAATTGCTTGTGCACGACCATATCGGTTTTAACGAGCTGAAATACAGCCACTGTTTGATATGTTGGTTCATACTATCTCTAAGCCTACATATACTCGTACAATCTTGGGAATTTGAAAAGTGATTGTTTGTGAATTATGTTATGAAATGTTACGAAGAAAATATTGTTGTTAAAATGTCATTATATAGTAGGGTGCTCTCTTTATGGTATTACAGGTGATTTTTGGTGTGCTATCTGCGAAAATGTTTTTTTTGCCGTGCCTTTCAGTTCGCACTGGGAAAAAATTTATTTTTGCAATTTTATTTTGTTTATTGTGATCTTGTTGCTGGTTGTTCTGTTTGTGAAGTGGTAGGTTCTTCTTCTGTATTATACCGTAAGTGATTTTGATATGATATCTATATATCTTCTGGTGATCTTTGCTAATACCGGAAGAAACTTTATTTTTACGGTTTTATTCATCGAAATCTATGTTATTTAATACACAGGGTCATCCTTCTGTGGGAATTCTATATTCATTTATCGACATTTATTGATTGTTAAAAATCATTGTATAATTTAAATTGAATTGTGCATAAATATTATGATTATTATAATTTTGGACCTTGGAGAAGCATAACTATGGGTAGTACACCTACTAAACTAGAGGTACAAAAAACTGGTACCGTAAACAATAATATTATGGTGCAACAAGATAGTTTTACAACGCATATAATAGTTTTATTGTATATAATAACGGTAGCTTTCATTCTGAAATTCATATGGTCCCTATGGAAAACGCATCGAAGAGCGTTAAAAAGAGACATCAGCCGAGGCATTGCAGCGAAGCAGACGTCAGGAACTTTGACTGTATGAAATTGTAAGTACTTATGCACTCTATTTTTATGAACGAATGGTAAATGTTTTGAATGTCAATAATGTGGGAAGATTTCGAAGATAAGCTAAGGGAAATTGTAGAAGAAATAAATCAACAGGGAAGAAGGGTTTTGAAAAAGGAAACTCCTAAAAATCGAGATATTCACATTCAAGTAATTAATAGTATAATAATTCTTTATAATAATTTATGCTAAATTGATAGGTAAAAATTGGAAAAACTTAAGTTTAGTACAACAAGAAAGTGGTAAAAATTATTCACATAAGGTTAGGGATAAAACTGCTAGGGCATTTGAAGCGCTGAATTGTATTATTAAAATACCTACCTCTATATATGAGGAGATCGATACGGGTGTATTACAAGCAATAAGCAAACAATTGAAAATGACGACAAGTATGAATGATTTTTTAATTTTGCGAGTAAGGTTTTACCGACGGAATTCAACGAAGAAGCAAGCAAGTTGCAATCATTTTTAGACTCATTAGATTTGTTACAAATAAACGCGACGGGTAATGAAGAAAATGCGATTCTAGTAATTAAGACAAGACTGACTGGAAAAGCTAGAAGTCTGATCATGACGCAAAACTCTATTATAGAAATTAGGAACAAACTATAATCAGGAATAAGACGAGACAACCGAAGCCTTCTCATAGCGAAACTTAATAAAGTAAAACAAAATGGGAAGGATGTAACACAGTATGCGACGGAAATAGAGAAATTGGCAGAGAAGCTACAGGCAGCATATGTGTCAGAAAGTCTAGCTGAGAAATACACCAAAGAAGCAATGATTAAGGCAGTAACGATGAATGCCACAGCGGACGCAACAGAAACGGTCATAGCAGCGGGAAGCTTTGAAACTACGCAAGAAGTATTATCCAAGTTAGTATCAATAGAATACATGGTAAGCCAACAACAAGTTTTACACATGAAGGACAATAGGTATTTCTTCAGGAAATCAGATTTTGACTTTAGGAACAATCAAAGGAGGGGAAACAACAGAGGATTTCACAACGGCAACCCCTCAGGAAGGACATTCAGACAGTATAATCAATGAAATGTTTACGGCAGATACGCAGATTTCAATAAGGAGAGGAAATTCAATAGGAACGGCAATTACAATAATCGAATTAACAATAACGATGAATATGCAAGATAGAAGATAAAATTGAAGAAATGAGAAGACAAATAGCACAGTTAAAGATAGAAAACTACGAATCAAGCATGGAAAATATGGAACTCAAGGAAAAAACAGAATTTTTGCAAGGAAACATAACACAGACCCAGAAAAATTTTAGAGAGAAGAATTTGATAATACATGGTATAGAAAAAGGTAACAAAGAAGATGAGGAACAACTAGAAAACAAATTAGAAGATGTAATGAAGAACGTTAATAATACAGTAGATGTTAAATCAGATATTTTAAAATGTAAGAGAATAGGAAATAAAAACAGTAACAAAAATAGGCCAGTACTAATAATGATGAAAGATGTGAATAAGAAAGTAGAAACTTTGGAAGGAACGAATAAATTAAAAGGAACAAAGATATATATTGATAAAGGTTACCCAAAAGATATACTGGAACAGAGAAAACAGCTAATAAGATATATGAAACAGGCGAGAGAAAGTGGAGCAAAAGCTAAGATAATCGACAATACATTACGGATAAATTATAACGTATATAGTCTAAAACAGCTAGGAGAAAGGAATAATCAGTTAGAAACACATACAGGATGAAATAAATCAACATTTAAGGAACATACCGAAACCAATCGAAAAACTTTTAATACAACCTTCAATGATAAACGTTTTAAACAAGTAAGAGGTGAATAAATTACCAATTTTACACTTTGAAAATAACCGTATCTCGCTAAGGATGAGCATCCGGATCAAAAATAAATTGAAATTTAGTCTTATTTACCGGTATACACAACTTCGACCTAGGACGAACGTTGGAAAAGCTAGAGGATCTGTCGGTAAAATTTGAAGTAAAAAGAATGAAGATATACGCAAATGATTATGTATACAAAAAGTGCACAATAGAAGAATTTATAGAAGAAGGGAATAGAAGGTTAAAAATTATACAAGTATGTATATGCGAAGTACCAAATTGGTACGGCAGAAAGAACAGATCCAAAAGATTCTAGAAATATATCACAATGATCCAATGTTTGGATGACATGTAGGAAACAATAGATTATTAAAGAAACTGAGAGCAAATTTTAGGTGGAAAAACATGGAGAAAGTCGTAATGAAGTGTGTAAAGAATTGCCACGAATGCCAAATGAATAAAGCAAAACCTAGTCATAAAGGGAAATTTGTCATCACGGACACATCTGTAAAACCGGTTGATATCATTTATATAGACACAATAGGTCTCTTGTAGGAAGTAACAACGGGAATCGTTATTGTATAACAATATTATGCGAACTAACAAAATACGCGGTTACGATACCGGTCATTAACAAAGAGGCAACCACAATAGCAAAAGCTATATTTGATAACTTTATAGCAAACTATGGATTGATGAAAGAGATAAGGACAGATCAAGGAACGGAATATAAGAATGAAATAATGAAGAACTTAGCGGAACTTTTAAAAATGAAACATAATTTTTCAACGGCATACCACCATGAAGCGATAGGCAGTTGTGAAAGATTACACAGAACGTTTAATGAGTACATAAGAAATTTTATCAAAGATTCTAGGGATAACTGGTGCGAATTTGTAAAAATGTTTGCATATTGTTATAATACAACACCAAACACGTATCACGGATACACTCCTTTTGAGTAATTATACGGTAGAAAACTCAACATACCAGAATTTTTAAATGTAGAAATAGAACCATGTTACAATCTTGAAAGGTATGATAAAGAGTTGAAATATAAGTTATAGTACGCGAATGAAAGAGCCAAACCGTTTTTGATAAAAAATAAGTTAATTAAAGTGAATAAAAGCGAAAAGGAATCTTCACCCGTAAACTTTAGGGTAGGGGAGTCAGTTATTAAACATGTTTACATTTCTGAATAGTGCTTTTCATGATATAAAATACACTTGTACACCCTCTTAAAGGGGTATTTTAATGGTTTTAAATATTTCAATATAACAATGACTTAACATCATACATTTCTTCATTTTTATCCACTGGATGTTTTTTGACACCTGTTATAGGATCTTTTTTTATGACGACAGCTCTGAGAATGGCCTAATGGCCGAAAGCGCTTAGCTGCATTTTATTAATAAATACACACTGAGTACTCGTCGTTTCATTCACTCAATTTATATCTAGTGTGTACACCATACCCACAGAAAGTTCTAATAAGGTATATATTGAAAATGAAGCTTTACCAATGGGAAGTCCTATATCACCAATTTTGGAAAATATTTTTAAGTAAAGTTCAGAAAAAAAAATCTTTTAACCCTTTCAGCACTATCGGGACTTATATATCCCAAGAGCAAATAATATTTCACTATTGGGTGCAATACGTCCAGAAATGCAGTGTTTTTGAATATTTCCGTAGAACATTCGTGGATTATTTTTCAACAAATTCACCATAAGAAAATGCAGCTCATATCATTCTTGGTGCCATTAGCCGAACAGATGATAGAAAAAGGCAGAGAGAAGGCTGCCGTAAAGAGACGTCTTAGCGGTAGATGTGGCCCTAGGAGCAAACGTCAAAAAATGATAAATGTTGGCGACCATTTGCCCAGTGAAGGTCCGTCCAGAAGAAGATGTCATCAGTGTACTAAAAATAAGGAGGAAAAGCGTACGAAGACAATCTGTATAGCTTATAACGTGCCTTTATATAAAAATTGGTTTTTGCCTTTTTATTCATAAAAAACTCAATAAAATATGTATGATAATATATTGGCGTTGTCTGAAATGCGTACCAATGGGACATAACGATCCCGCAGAGGAAAACTATTGGGACATATAATCCCAGGACTTTTTCTGAAATCTATGTCATTCAAAAAAATAATAATATCTTTTCCATACCTTTTTCACCCATATCGATGAGTACATTCACCTAAAACGAAAATATAATCAAAAAACATATTCAGTGGTAGAAGGGTTAATGTAACATTTCAAAATGTGTTATTTTAGTATAGATATGTAGATGATATGATAGATAGCTTGTTTTATAGGTAGTGAACGACAATTAGATGCATTTTTCCGCCATATTAATAATTTTCACCCAAAAATCAAATTCACATTAGAAGTTGAAGAAAATTACTCAATTTCCTTGATTAAAAAAATCGAAGAGTTTATAATGTACTTGATTATTCTATTTTCAGAAGACCAACTCACACTTACGTAACTATTTCAAATAATGCCATTCATCCCATGTCACATAAATTAGCAGCATATAATTCAATGATCAATTGAGTATTTTCAGTTCCTATGAACATATGTAATTTTGATAGAGAAATTGATACAATTAACCAAATAGCAACATCTAACGGTTATCCATTACATATGATAAATAAATTACCTACTAAAAAGAGGAAAAGTGGTATTACAACTAATATTTCCTAAACAAACTAAAGAAATAAAAAATTACAGAACCATCATATATGCTGGTAATATTCCTAATAATGTTTCAAAGATAATATCTTTAACAACGAATACCGATTTCTTTTAAAGCATAAATAATGTGAGTACAAAATTGTTAAATGTAATAAACAATAATATCCCCATTAAAGAAGTCTGGTCCATATACAGTCAAATGTCCATAATGTAATGCTGTCTATTTTGGTCAAACCCTTAGAAATTTTGAAATCAGATACAGTGAACACTTACGAGCATATAGATTGTAAAGATCACCAGACATAGTTTCTGATAAGGAACAAGAACTGGATTTCCTTGAAAAATTAGGAATCAGAAGACACTTAAGAAACCCACAACATCAAGTTGTCAATGAACAGATAAATCTAGCGAGTTCTCCATTTTTAAACTGCCTTCTTAAGTGATAATTGTAAAGATCAGCAGATACAGTTTTTCTGGTTTTCTATATCATTGCACAGTTATACAGGTTTAAATGGGAAAAAGATATCAAGGATATCCCCACAGAGCTAATAATATCTATGCTATTTGTAATATCATATCTTCATATTTTTTTTCTACTTATATATATACTACGTCAATCACTTCTTTGTCTATCCAAATATAACTACTAATCATCAGGTAGACATCAAATGAAATGTAACTCCTGTCATTCTGACGATGATATTTAATATCGAAACAATTGTCAAATTTTTAGAACTTTTCAATGTATTGTGGAATTATCTAGAAATAGTTTGTTCATTTAAAGAAGTAAATAAATAATCAAAGATTTTCCCTGCTAGCTGTAAAATTTACCAGGAATATGGACATTGTAAATTAAAAACATTATTATTAAAACTTGTTTGGTTACCTTATTAGGAAATTTGAGTTTATGATAGAATATGTATATAAGTACAAGCAAATAACTTCTGGAACAAGAACAGTCACCAAAATAAAAGTATATATCGATGAACAGTAACAGAAATACATGAAAACAACGTACAAAACTGTGGTATCGAAAAATCGCAATCATAATTGAACTGTCAAACTAATCGTCTGTAGATGGTCAATAGGTTCACGAGCGCCTTTTATTGGAGATTAGTGCTTAGTTGAGGTTGGTGGAACCGAATTTTGGCCTCAGTCACTGATTTGTGGGTCGATATTTAATTGGTGAGTAAGTTGACGTTTCCGGTTTTAATTGAGCTTGGTGGAACCCAGAGAGTAAACAAGACAATAATCACTAGTAACCAATTGAAATATTTAATTGACGTTGGTGGAAACGGCTATTAGTTATCAGTAATATGTCATCTGTTAGATGCCGAATATTATCCTTCAGACGACATATAATGAACTGTCAGTCGTTCATTTTTCAGTATCTTATCGCTTTCAATAACGATTTAAATAAATCGTGATCATTAAATGGAACGTAAAGCTGATAAGTTTCACTAAATTAATAAGTGTCTAGTGGAAATTCTGGACTATAAATTCAAACAAACTATTGTCATTTCCCAAGGGATAGCGGAAAGATAAAAAGAAAAGCGAAGGTAGCAAAATGTTCTGAATACATAATTGCATTTGAATAGCATCGGCAAGTTTAATCAAATATATAAAAGCGAAACAATTTAAGTTCAGTTTTAATATCTTGTTCCTAATATATAGTTGAATTTATTAAAATTTTAAGGGAATTGTATGAAACGGGAACAAATGTTGTTATTGAAACCTGTGGGCATAATTGCTGTCGGTTGTAGGGAGTAATTAATTCATTTTGTTATGAAACGTTTTCTAAATTACAAAATTGGCACTTTGCGCAAATAAATATTCAACATTAAACCACGTTACCCTGCTACGTATTGCATAATGTGGCAATGAAGTATAAAGCTCGCGTTTTTTCCGATGGGGGCCAAATGCTCAACGTAATTTTTTTATTGAAAATTACATAAACTCAAATTATTGGTTGTGGGTCGTTACTTTTTGCAGTTTCGATTTATACCATTAACGTTTCTGTTATGGCTCGTTCACATTCAGTCGAAGTGAGCTGTAAACTTGGTAGGGGATGAATGTATATACGATACTTCTCATGCAACTGCTACTTACGCAGCTCTACACTGCAGCAAAAAAAAATTATCAGTCCATTTCTGGCTATCGCAATAAAAATTGTAGTTGCTATTGCAAAGTAGCCTTACTATAATCCCAGACACCATGGGATATTCATAGAAAAATCTTTAAATACACCAAAAAGTATGAGAATATTCCGAATCAACTAAGAATATTCTTATAATATTAATATTATTTTTGAATATTCTATTAATATTCCTTAGTGAATATTCACTGAACAATCCTGATGAATATTCTTAAAATATTCATTTTAGAATATTATCAAATTGAATATTCTTAAAATATTCATTTTAGAATATTAGTAAACTGAATATTCCTAGCATATTATTTTAAGCATATTTACTTATGATTAAATAAAATTAATATTATTTTCACATGGGACGAAATTTATAGTTCAAACATTTATACGGATATTCAACCCTACATAGGTGTAAATAGTTGAAATAAATAACCTTCATACAAATAATAAATATAATATATCAAATTAACCATGTATTAAACTCATTGAAGTTGAGATAGGGATTATAAGTTAAGAAAAAGAAATAAAAATATGCTCGATATGAACACTATGGGTGCGTTTGATATTGCGATCAGGGCAAACCGAGCACGTTCCAATTGCACTAATGCGTTTGACTTTACGTTTAGAGCGAAATCTGTTGCGATTGAGATTGCTCAGAGCGTGTCTTCCGTGCACACTCTCCTTTCCCGGTTTTAATGGATAGGGCATTGAAGGGAATAGCAGATTATAACCTAAAATTCGAAAACAATAAAAATAAATATTGTGTACACGTGACATATAATATTTGAATCCTTGGGTAGTGATTATAAAATTTAATATGGATGAGGATGGAAAATGTGGTATTTGTGGCATTGTCGGTCCTTTACAAGAAATTCAGCAGTACTTCATGGACACACATGTAGAAATAGAAAACCGTAAAAACATCCCTGAAAACACCGATCTTGGGGATCAAGATTGTATTGAAAATAGTAAGTAGAATAGAAGGTACTAAAATTACAATTGTTATTACTTTGGTAGTTATTACCCACGTATGTGTAGATGACCACTGAATTCATTCATTTTTAGCTAAATATAATGAAGAAAATTCGGAAAGGAATGATACCCATTTACGTTGGCCTGCAGAACATGTCCTATTACTAATTAGGTTAGTTGAAAATAAACAGGATATGTTCAATTCACCTCTAAAAAAGAATGTGTGGATAAAAATATCAAGTGAAATTACAAAACTGACAGGAAAAAAATATACAAATGAGCAAGTCGACAATAAGTGCAAAGGGCTCAAAAATACCTACAAAAAAATAAAAGACCACAATAATCACACTGGAAATGGAAGAAAAACATGGGAATTATATAAGGCCATTGATAGTTTTATGGGTAACAAACCCGAAATAACGCCTTTCGCTAATTGCAGTTCTAATGGTGGCTTAAAAGTAAACAGTGGTAAGTTGCAACACTCTTCATTTGAATTATACTAATAGCGTTTGTGTTCAATCCCAAAGCAGGTTCGTCTAGTTGTAATGCTACCGCAAAATATGATGCCGGAGTACTAGGGGATCTAGATCATACAGTAGTGTCAATCACAGCTACCACTAGCCGGTCATCGTTTACCTCAACATTGATGAAAAAACGGAAAGAAAAAGAAGATTTAGTCGAAAAAAAAACACCGAGAAGCTTGCACGTTATGATGAATTTTTAAAACTAATCAAATTGTCTGTCGAGCTTGAAGTTGGGAAAAAAGTTGGATAGAAATTCTGTAATATGTGTAATATAACTGAATTTGTTATTTAATTTGTTTTAGGTTTAATAAGTTTTAGTGTTATGAGGGTTTTTTGGTGTTGGGTTTAGGACTGTTTGTACTGAACTAAAATTTGTTTGTTTGCGCAATGCCATTTTTTGAGCTCAAAATGTATTGGCCACCAATAATGTCTAGCATTTGTCTTTAATAGTTTTATATTTAGATTCTCATGAAATGTTTACATGTTTGATAATAAAAAAATTAACATTGTCACTTAACTTTTTAATTTAATCCATTATAATGTGAGGTAAATCAAATTCGCAATATCATTTCTTTTAGCGATTGCAGCTGGATTGTTTGCAGAATCAATAATTCCACCATTTCCTGGATTCATCAATTGTTCTTCTTGCAATTCTGCATCTAGGTTCATATCCAGTGGGATATCATTTCTAATTTGGCATATATTATGTAAAATACATGCAGCTATTATGATCTGAGGTATCAAATCTAGGCGAACTGCCTCCAACATCTTAAGTCTCCTAAATCTACCTTTCAGTAAAGCAAAAGTCTGCTCTACTACTACTCGGTTAACAGACAACTTTTTATTGAAATTTCTTTGAATTTTTGTCAGATTAACATTATCTCCAAAAGTAACTATTAGCTTTAGACTCAACGATTAAATGGCCATCCTGAGGAAACTGTAAATCACTAATTACTCGCCCTATGTCTGATCTTCTGAACATGCACGCATCATGAATGGACTCAACTTCACCGGCATAACAGTCCAAAAATATTTTTTTTGTCATTACATATGCCTTGAAGTAAAATGGAGTGGAAACCTTTACGATTTATATAAGCAGCTGGATTATCTTTTGGTGCTTTAATTGGAATATAACTTCCGTCTATTGCTCCAACTATTAGTGATATATTTATAATGACATTGATGGTAGGTTCAGGATAAACTACTTACCTGGAAACCCTGCTCGACCCTGAAATCGATTTATTATCACATTACTTGTATTTTAATTTGGAAACACAATAATCTAGTAACTGGTGTTTACCTTGCGAAGTTTTCCACAAATTTTATACAAACTACTCGACTTACACCAAAACGATCCGCAACTCCCATTAAAGTAAAAATTGAATATTAATAAGTACCTACATGAGTCAGTATTTCATACGTACCTAAAACTTTCATATTTGCTAAATACCAAAGGCTAATTAACACCTCTTTTTCAGCCAAGATTTCCGGATTCCCTACAGTAATCCTTTGCTCAGTAATTGAATGAATTTGTGAGAGTATAACTTCAAATGTTGTTGGTGATATTCTAAAGTGGGATAGGAATTGCTAGTCTGAATAACTTGGTACAATGCTTTCGGCGTAATTCCATATTTTATTTAAAATTACTGGCACATCTAATTCATCGTCACTATCATCTAAGTCAAAACTAAATTCAACGGCAAAACGTAAAACCTGCCCCCGATTCATCACGATTCACCCCAGGCACCAATTCACACGTTGTTAATAACAAGGGATTGAGGTTAAACAAAAATAAGGTTATGTTAAATGTCAATTCCTGTTCGAGTTTAGAAAACGTTCAGAGCATACTCTAATAAAAAACCCACCCGCACTGCCCTCCCTAACGAGCAAAAACTCAAACGCACCCTATATAAACGGTTTGATACTGTGTGGATATAATGTTATTCGTCATATCGTCGTATGATAAAAAGAGAACAAAGATATAAATCAGCTATCAATCTACCCAATCGGGTCAACAAAAAGACACCAGCCAATTAAAATGCAACTGGCGTTCTCTGTACACAGGTTTATTGGTTAATTTCATGTATAATCTGTCTGTGATGGGCTTAAGTCTGGCATGCTCAAAGTCAAGTGTCAATAGGTTCGTTTCTCTTCCGTTTTACCTAATATCTATGGAGGGTAGAAAGTAAGAAGGACCAACTCAATGTATGAAAAAGTGTCCGCTGACAGGGAGCAAATTAAAGTGGCGCCATAGTAGCAAGTGTAAAGATTTTAAAAACAGCGCCATAAATTATTAGAGTAGAGTAACTTTCGCCCACTTGGATAACTTTTCACTGAAGAAAGCTTTCCCATTGTTTCTATGTTTTTTCCTCTTTGAATTTACAACAACAAATTCGTAATAATAATAATAAAAAATGGATCTACTAAAGACAGAGACATTAAATTTTCCAACTCTGCGCACGTCACTCCGTTTACAACTGCTAATTTCATGTCCTTTCCACTCGCTACGCTAGCGTTATTGTGGTCGGTTATTGAACTGTAATTTGCTGCTTACAGCTGGACACTTTTTCAACTTGTCCCCTATACAAGACGGTCCTCCTTACTTCTACCCTCCATTCTAATATCAACCAATGAACTGGAGTGGATTGACATCCACCCATAGCTTAAATATATTATAAGTAAAATATTCACCATTTTGATGCTTAGCAATGAATACACCAACACAAACTGGCTAAACTTCGACTTTTGGACAGTTCATTTTCTGAATGGGCTGATGTGACGTGTGATAAACTCCATGTTTCAGTTATATGTCAATGTCATATTTAATGTTAACCTATTCTTGTTGTGCTTTTATTAAAGTTTATTTTGATTTTGCTTTCAACAAAATCGTGACTAGTGGAACTCTTAGTGAGAAATTGTATTTGGGATCAATAACTTGTGCAGTTGGTGGATGTCACTTAAGAACAGGAGAAGGAATAATTATGTTTGGATTTTCCAAAGACCCTGTGAGGTAGGAGCAATTGTTTCTATATGCAATATATTATAGGTATATATTACTTTTTTAATATTTCACATTTTACTTTACATGTACCTATGTATTGTAAGGTGTGTAATTCTATGTTTTTGGTTTTTAATATTGATTTGTCCCTCTCCCTTTAATAACATGAAATAATAATATGTACTACAATAATCTTTCTGATGACGAGCCCTGTTCAGCAAAAAATACGTTTAATAATAGTACATATTCAATTTAAATTAGTAGTTGATTTATGTTTAAGACATGTGAAAGTATACCTACATTCATTTACTTTTTAGGGCACACTTATGGTTGGAAGATTGTAACTGTGCAGATTTCTTTGGAAAGACCACAGATGCTTTACAAAAGAATTATAGGTTGTGTGAACTTCACTTTCAGGAAAAATTTGTTTTCAAAGGAGGATATCCCAAGCATTTGTTTCAGCTAGCTGTGCCTACCCTATTTCCATGGTTGAAACGCAAAGGTCACATTTTGTTGAATGATCCACCAACAAAAATAGTTATTCAGTCTGGTAAATATGAAATTTAAGTAGACATTTTGTTCTTTCCTTTCAGGAGCGCGAGACCCTTGTGCTTCAAAACCTGTGTTACTTGGTGCAGCACTTGAATGGAACATGAAATGAGAGTAGGGAATGCATCATGTCATTAATTTTTACATTTCATTGCTCATAACATCACCCAACTTTTATTTTCATATAGGTCAAGTGAAAGTCTAAATAGTTGTGAAGGATTTACAGTAAATACTAGTCTAATAGATGCGAATAACAAAGAGATAAATTTATTGTAGAAAATTTCAGAACACACGGTAAAACATATTTTATTTTAAATAAAAATAAAAAAATGGAATGCGACCCACATTTTGTTTAGAAAAATAATACGAAATCAAAACAGATTAGAAAAAATAAAACATTTTACTGGGTCAAAGCAAAATAATTGTTTTGAATACAATTATTTTGATAACGAAAAATTAGCACGCTTTAAAACATAAAAAGTTGATTTTGCAATTCGACGAAAAAACCCCGAACCTAATTCGGGGGAAAAGCAAAAACGAGGTGCAGAGAGCGGCAGGGAGAAATCCTTTCCCTGTCACGGTAACGGTAGTAGTTTTTTTTAGTGTTAGCGGTATCAGAGGTAAAGTTCTCTCCGTTGTGTCAGGGTGTAATAGGGATACTGAGATATTCTTGACGATGAACACTGTCCCCCGTTTCGAGGCACAAAACGGTAGAATCACCCTCTACGCTAAGTTCTTTTCAACATAGCACGATACCGGTTATTGGCACTACCCGCGGTGGCTAAAAAGATAGCGAAGAATAAGCAGTATCCAGGCCAGAGGAAGGAAGTTTTCCAACGCCGTGAGTTTTTGAACAAGTTGAGATTTAAACTTTGTTTCATTTTGAGACATTTATTCGTTATTATTTGCGCTGTATTCTGAACTTGGGAGTTATAATTCAAATGTTATACATAGCGAGTAGCGATAACAAATATATTTAGTTGATTTTCTGATCTTTCAAGAGGACTGGACACATCTGGTCGTTCTCAGTTAAACATTGGATGTCCAGGCTCACAAATTTTGGGGGCACAGCTCGTTCTGTAATATATATAATTCACCGTGTGTGATGATATAATCAAATAATTGCAGATTTTCGCTAACCTGACAATAGTTAGGTTTTTCTTCCTAATTAGTAGTTATTATTCTGTTGCGCCACATAATTCGCTTCCACCTCGTAGGTAGGACGGATATAGAAATTAACGCGAGGTTAATTTGTACGTGGTATCAAAAAGGCCGGAGCGTATGATTTTCCATTTTCCTTAGGTT
Organism: Galeruca laticollis; assembly: GCA_963921935.1. NCBI lineage: Eukaryota > Metazoa > Arthropoda > Insecta > Coleoptera > Chrysomelidae > Galeruca > Galeruca laticollis. Next base: position 74,516,332 of record OY998181.1, read on the forward strand.
TTAGCGAACTTATGCTGATAAATGATATAATAGAAAAAAATTGAAATGAACAGAATATATATTTTACAAGACAGTCGACTATAGATATTAATTAAATATTTAACACAAATAAAATATTCAAAATAACAATATAGTTCATAGTAAACCCTTGTGATTGTTAACTTAAATATATAAACAGAATAATTAAACAAAAATTAACAACTTGAAAAAGCAAAAATCCCAGGATATTATTTTTTATTAAGATATTCTTCAAATAACTTTATTTTTTTTTCTTTCTATTTCAATTCGCTGTTTTTCAGCTTGCATTTTGTCTTGGTGGCGTTTCTCCTTTGCTTTCAATAGCCTTTATTTAATGAAAATATATTCTTTTTTCAGCTTGTTTTTACCAATTCTTTGATTTCCATTCTCCTCACATTTTTTTCATTTGCCTCACCACTTTCTTCCGATTTCCGCTCTTCGACATCAGCTGATTGGGCCTCATCGACCTCTGGAAAATTCTCACTTGAATTTAGTGAATGGTGACAACTATTTGTAGGCTTATCACCTAGAATTTCATCCATATTTTCGTAAAATTGGAAACATTTTGGTCCTTGTCCCGTTCTAAATTTGTTGTCCTTGGCCTTATTATAGCTCCTTGTTAAGCTTTTCTATTTGTTTTGGACCATAGTAATGGTTACAGAATACCCATGACTGACCAAATCATTTGTAAGCATTTCATACACATGCTTTCTCTTCCTTGGGTGATTAAAATCATCCACATAGGACCCCATTGACGAAATTAGAAGTAAGGTTTCTTTATAACCCCATGTATATACCACTTTACTGTTTTTACTGCTTTCAAGCTGTGGTAATCCAACCTCAAGGCCAACTTCACCCTGCTCAAAAATTTCATCGCTTTCCTCGTGCTCGGAGTTTATTGCCATTAATTCACGTTGAGCGTGCAATAATAATGACACTGCAAAGCTATCATCTAAACAAAAGGTAACAAGTATGAGCCTAATTTATTGTGAAGAAAAAATACTTTACCTGAAGTTGCTTTCTTGTAATCATCACTATCAAATAATAACTTATAAGTTTGTTGTGTTTCTGGATCCTGTAATAATAATTCGCAAATGTTATTAATATTACTACTATTGCTTCTGCAACTAACATTCTTAGACATGTTATTTTCGTTATTTAACATAACCTAAGAGGAAAAAAGAGCTCGAAGCCTCACCCCGCTTGGTAGTGCATAAGGGAAAAGGGGAAGGCAGTCCGGTGCAACTCAGGAGCATCAAGCCTCCGTTGAATGGAACACGTGCAACTTGCACTGGAGTCAATCGGAGCTGCTGCGGGACATGAAAGGAAAGCTTATATTATAATCAGCTGTTATTGATATTTATTTTTTGTCATTTGACCGCATAATTGATTAATACTTTTTGACGGGATTAATACTTTCTTGGAATATGAATAAGGGAATAATATCCTGGTGTTAAGATAATGTTAACAAAAAAATCAAAATATTCATATCTGTTGATAAAACTAAGTCAACATTCCTTCAAACCAGTAAATTATCTTAATAACTTGAGGCCGGTAAAAACTTACATGAGAACAACACACAATAATTAGTCACCATATGTTTTGGTATTTAAGCGAGAGTACACAATACCAGTGTCAATGTAATGTATTCTGCATAATGAAAAATTTAAGAAAATATCGATATTTTTTATACTTATATTTGTGAAATTTCTACAAATTATTACTACATTTACTTTTATAATTGCAGATACCACACCATTACAGCAACTGGCACGTTCATCTCAGGCCGTCGCAATACATTCTAGTGACTGTAACGATATAACGCAAGTTTATGAATCCACACACTGCCAGCTTTTAACACCGCGGTAAAATTGATGTATCTGATTGAAAAACGTCAACAATAAGGATGTTTTTCAGTTATACCTCAGTAACGTAGCCTTACCGGACAGTTTTATCCATTTGGGTAAAGTGAATGCTAAAAGCTCGCAGTGTGTGAGCCCTATAAATATTTATAAATTTTAAAAGATTAACCCTATATGTTTTGATAGAAACAAGTATCTGGTCAATTTTGTTTTTTCTTTATTTTTCATTCCTCACAAGAGAATGTAAGTATCTATAAATATTATATTTTACAAAACTAATGTTCAACATGTAGATTCCTGCTTTATATATTTTGTGAAACGCTGTCGTTTTGGCTTAAAAACGATGAAATGCAAGTTTATAGACTTCACACACTGCCACCTTTTAACATCACCTTACCCGAACAGTTAAAACTGTCGGGTGAAATTGATATATCTAACTCTTTGAAAAATATATCAACAGAAACGACATTTTTCAGTTACACATCAGTTCGGACAGTTACACCCATTTGGGTAAAACGAATGCTGAAAGATCGCAGTGCGTAGGCCTTATAAGGAACGTCCAAGAAAATGACCACTCAAGTTGGCTGTGGATGAAATTTGACGTCGTAAACATATTTCTATGATAATTTAAACTCTAATAGCAAGAATGCACACCTGTCAAATTAGTGGGCGGAACTTACAGTTAGAAACAGCAGGTAGATAATTGATCTCACTGGCCTTTAAAACGCAAACCTAACTTGAGCTAAAATTTTTTCGAACACTCGATATATAGTTGAATATTCATAAATTTTAAAAGTTTATAGAGAGTTATAAAGTTTATGTTTCATAAAAATTTGGACAATTTAATATTGAATTTTATTTGATTATGCTTAGGTAGTTAAGCCATATTTTTTTCTTAGGTTTAACCAGAATTAAGCACTAATGTTATTGGACTCATGTTCTGAATCGAATTTGTGCCTGTGCCGCTTTATTCACTTTAGAAGCCACCATCCAGTGAATGGTCGAGTAGAGAATTCCATCAGGCTATGAAAATTTATTGATTCACAGAAATTTGAAAAAAATGCATTTACATGCATCCTATGTACTAACCCTCCCCTCTCTCCCCATTAAATGTATGGTTCTGAGCATTCTGAGGATATTCCTGCAATATTCTGAATATACAAAGAATATCCCCTGAATATACAATTTTAAATAATTCTGCAACATTCCAAATGAATCTACCACGAATATTCATAGTATATATTGAATATTCTGGAAACATTCATGAATATTCTCAGAATAATCCTAGCTTATTAATAATACGAAAACTATTATTCATTTGGGAATATTCTCTGAATATTTAGAATATTCCCATTTTCACTTTCTAGGAATATTCCAAAAAGCATAAAGATATTCCTGACATTTTTAGAGAATATTCCAATATGCCAAAATGAATATTCCTCGGATAATTATAGAATATCTAATGTTGTCTGGGATGAAAAATATTATTCCGCTTGGAATTATGGCAAAGTATTTGGCTGTCAATACAAACACCATTCGTTTGTGATAAGTGAACCATTTTTATAACGAAGTTTTGTTAGTAGTTGCAAAGTGTTTTCGTATTTTATAAAAATATTTTACATCACCAGCAAAGGACTTTTATTGAAAAAGAACCGTTAAGCTCATCGGCTAGGTTCGTGTACGTACGCCGCAGTTCTGCTATTACTCGAGGTTACTGCGTTGTTGTAGGTCGTAGTGTTGAACGGAAGGTGGTAGGTGTTCTGTAGTTGAGGGTTGTTATTGAATATCTTTGGTTAGAAGGTTTTTAACAGGTATGTGAAATAAATGTTTCTATAATTTATTTATTCAGTACATTGAATGGATAATAATAAAAATGTGACGTTCACAGTTTATATTTAAATAATTGTTGATTCTTACCAAACATGTTCCGTGCAAATAAACAAGATGGCGTTGGAACATCAAAAATATTCCTACAAATAAGACATCTCCATGGGGTCTTGATGCTTTTTTGGACAATTTAGAGGGTAAATATTGAGGTATTGGCGTAGTTAGGTAAATTTCTAAATTTTGTTTCTTATCGTTTAACCCCGCGCCAACTGATAATGTTTGGCAGTAAAATTTTACTTTCTTTAAAGTAGATACTAGTGCCACAATTGTTCAACTCACTTATTATGTGACTTTTTGTTCATATAATATTATAATTGTATTTATTATTCCTCATGATGTTTACTTTTTTCTAGAATGAGATTTTTAAGTTCCACATTGGAAAAATAATTGAAATATTGTGTAGCTGAGATTTGCGATTATAAAAAATATTTTGTAAGCATCTGGGCTTTTGTAATGAAGGAATGATTGTGTTCTACAAAAAAAGTTAACTATTTTAGTTATACTGGGAAAACTTGAAAACAGTTCTTAGTTTTTGAGCTATAAATTTCTTAATAACAAAAAAAAACGGAAAGAAGAAAGTTCTGTTTTATGTTATTTTTTCACCATGGAGAATATATAGCCATGATAAGTGAAAATATAATTTGAGCATGCATTATCTTCACTCATTTTCCTATTAGTACAAATAGGAGGAAAGACTGGTAGAATCTCAGCCTTCAAAGACAACATCGATACTAATGTTGCCAAGCCAATTAGGCGATTGACCCGAAGACTACCACGATCGAAGGGAGAGGAAGCTGAGAGTATAGTTCGAGAAATGGAAGAAGAAAAAGTAATAGAACCATCTACTAGTTAATGGATGTCCATGGGACTATCACCAGCTAAACAACGTGACAAAGAAAGACACCCTCCCCTGCCTCGAATCGACGATACGCTAGACACTTTGGCCGGCAGCAAACTGTTTTCCACCTTGGACCTGAAATCTGGTTATTGGTAAGTAGAAATGGAATTAGGGGACAAAGAGAAGACTGCTTTTACCGCCGGATCTGGATTATGGCAATTCAACGTCGTGCCATTCGGGATTTGTAATGCGCCCGCGACATTTGAAAGACTCGTGGAGAATGTCTAGGAAGGGCTATCTTGGAAGACACGCCAACTGTATTTGGACGATATCGTAGTATTGGGGAAGACTTTTGACGAACTCCTGAAGAATTTGGAAGATGTATTCAAACGACTCCAAGTTGCCCGTATTAGACCCGAAGAAATATCAACCAAAACCGTGTCAACTCTCTAGGTCATATACTGAGCCATGAAGAGGTGGCGGTGGATCCAGAGCTTTCCATTGAGACGAAGACTGTCAAACGGCCATTGAAACCTTGAAGAGACATTTAAGCACGGCGCCAATATTAGGAAATCCATTACCAGAGGGAGATTTTATTCTTGACACTGATGCAAGCAACCTAGGAATTGGAGCAGAGCTCACACAGATCCAAGGAGGGCAAGAAATAGTGTTGGGATATGTTAGTAAACTTCTCTCCAAACCAGAACGAAACTACTGCTTCGCAATAAGAGAACTTTTGGCTGTAGTGAAATCCATGGATCAATTTTACCAGTAACTCTATGGAAGAAAGTTCTTGATTCGGATTCATCACGTAGCACTCAAGTGGTTAAAGCAGTTCAAGAATCCCTAGGGCCAGATCGCTAGATGGATTGAAAGACTTTAAGAGTACGACTTCCTGTCTAGACGGCCGCGCCCAGCAGACTGTTCCTACTGCAGCAAGGGGGAATCTAAAGAAGCTTTAGTTTTAAGAACTACAGTAGTCAAGGAATAATAGTCACCCACCACGATCAGAGAAGATCAGGAGAATGATCTTCGCCTAAACATGATTCGGCATTGATAGAAAATCGGCGACTTACCTGTCAAGAAGTTTCAAGATTTTCACCGACACTCAAGGCATATTAGGCTCAGTGGGACTGCCTCGTCCTAGAAAAAGGGCTGTTGAAGAGAGTCCTTGAAAACGATTATGGTCCGAAATAAGAAGATATATAGTTATCCCGAAAACTAAAGTAGCAGAGGTACTGGGCAAGGTATACCACAGTCCATCGGGAGATCATCTGGGAGTGAAAAAAACCCTTCGGCGAATTCGTGAAAGGTTTTATTGGGTAAACAGCTCCGGCGATGTGAAGGACTGGTGTAAGAAATATACTACTTGTGCTACGAATAATGGACCACATCGAGAAAGGCGCTCATGAAACAATATAATGTTGGAAGTCCTGTGGTTGAAATGATGAACGCTATGATTTCTACTTTTTTCTGTTTCCAAAGTGTCTGAACTTCTATGGCTAATTCAGTATACTTTGCTATTTTTTCTCTGTATTTTACTTTGATGTTGGGGTCGTTAGGAATTGATATGTCTATGAGATAGGCGATTTTAATTACTTACGTTAGGAATTGTTTGATTTTTGTGTCTATTTAATAGATGTCTAAGATTTTGTAAACCAGCTATGGGGTATGGAGTCGAAAGCCTTTTTATAATCTATGTAGCACGTGTGTAGATTCCTGCATTCCTTTTTGGTTTGTTGTAGAATTATCGAATATATTAATTGTTCTTTACATCCTTGACTGAATTTTGTGAAACCTTTCTGTTCTTCCGTGAGTATGTTATGTTTTGCTAGATGTTTTTCTATTTTTTGACATATGGTAGCTGTTAATATTTTGTATAGTGTAGGTAGGCATGTTATTGGTCTATAGTTGGATGGATTCTTTGTGTTTTTCGGATTCACATAGGTATTGTCTTGTATTAGGAAATTGGGAAATGTTCTTGGGTCCAGTATGATTTGGTTTATTTCTCTGGCGAATGCTTCGTTTGTGGATGTAAGCTGCTTATACCAAAGTTTTTGTATTTTATCTGTTCCTGGGAATTTCCAGTTGTGGGTGTGTTTGATGGTCTCTGAGAGTTCTTCCTGGGTAATATGATGATCCATTTGTATTTGTATGTGATTCTGTTATTCTGTTTTGATCCAGTTGCAATTGTCGATGTGTTTTAGGGGTGTATGTAGACCATATCTTTGACCAAAAATATGTTGATTCTTGCTTAGAAGGTATTTCAGTTATTGGGTTATTTTCTACTGTTGTTAGGGTTTTATAGAATTGTTTCTCATTTCGGTTGAAGGCTAAGTTGGCATATTCCCTGTCATTGGATTCTTTGTATCTTCGTTGTCTGCACATGAAAAAATTTTCTCCAACGTTCTCTCACTTGACTTACCTCATAAATCAAATGAAAAAGTTTTCTCCAATGTTCTCTCACTTGACTTACCCCATAAATCAAATGAAAATATTTTCTCCAACGTTCTTTCACTTGATTTATCCTATAAATCACATAAAAATGTTTTCTCCAACGTTCTTTCACTTTATTTACCCCATAAATCAAATGAAAAAGTTTTCTCCAACCTTCTTTCACTTGATTTACCCCATAAATCATATGAAAAAATTCTCACCAACATTTCTCCACTTGACTTACCACATAAATCAAATGAAAAAGTTTTCTCTAACGTTCTCTCAGTTGACTTACCCCATAAATCAAATGAAAATATTTTTTCCATTGCTCCCTCACTTGACTTACCCCATAAATGAAAGGAAAAAGTTTTCTCCAACGTTCTCTCACTTGACTTACCCCATAAATGAAATGAAAAACTTTTATCCAACGTTCTTTCACTTGATTTACCCCATAAATCACATAAAAAAATCTTCTCCAACGTTCTTTCACTTGATTTACGCCATAAACCACATGAAAAAGTTTTCTCCAACGTTCCCTCACTTGACTTACCCCATAAATGAAATGAAAAAAATTTCACTAGATTTACCCCATAAATCACATGGTGTATTTAATATGAATTATAAATTAAGTGTATAAATAAATTATGGTACAGGTAGTCTTCTGGAATGATTTAGTTATAACAAATTTCCTGTCTACTTGTGTCCATAATGATTTAAAAAAAAGTCTATTCTCTTATACAAAATCATGAATTCCTCAGTTCATTTCTTTCGCTGACTAAAAAATTAGTCTATCTGAAGAATTACGGTTACATTAAAAGTGTTTTTTCCTCCAAAAGGACTCGTTCAAATCCAACGAAATTCTCGCCTTTTTCATTTCTTTGATAAACGGGAGTGAGTCGAAATTTCAATTACGAGACTGTCGATAAGGCATGCTATTACATCCGAGGTATCCGAGGTATAAATAATTTGTGTACCAAAACGTAGTTTCGACTTCCGCATGAAATATGCATGAGAAAACAAGAAATTAGACCTGTAAAGCGACTGGAATTTTCGTCATTCACATTATTGAGGAAATACGGTGGCAATTTGTGACATTATAAAATATAAATTTGTTTGTGTACTAAATAAAATTTCGGATCTTTGAGGAATTTATAATATTAGATATTTATAAAAAATAACGAAATTATTCATGAAATTTAACAAAAAAATATTACCCTATGATAAAAATATTTTTAGGTAAAGTTCAAAATATAGTACAGGCTTTTTATGCATTTAAAAAAAGAAAATTGTAGTCAGTGCGTTAACGATTGGAAATTGTGAAGGAGTTTATAAATGACGAAAATTCGTGTTTTTGAGGGGTGGGAAAAGGGCGGAAAATCATAGGATAATAATAATTGCTTTTATTGGTATTCTACATATAAATAATCATACATGGCATTGTTTCAGCTAGAAAGAAAAATGTAGCTACCAAAAGGCTAGAGTTCAAGCTATTAGACTTAGAAAGACTTAGCTGCTCGTCCACTCTACCCGGAATCAAATACTAATTTGCTGGCTATAAATGAATAAACAAAACAAACAACAGAAAAAAAATTCCGGTGGTTATAGGTTGAAAATTAATTAAATCACAAGTATGTAATAAATATACCCAAGCCGAGAAAAAATGAAAAAATGACCGGTTTTGAAGATTGAAACTAACTTTTCCGCATCTGTGCCCCTGAATAATATTCTATCAGAAAATTGTCACTTGTATACACTTCGGGGGATGTATCGGGCTAACAAACCGAAATTGGTCCAAAAATAACCAAAACTGTAATATATCTGGATTTATAGAACCCGCTGTACTCGCTCTAGTCAGCTGAAAATCAATAGGGTACATCTGTGAGACACCTTGAACAATATTCAAATATAAAATTGGTCACTTGTATACACTATGGAGGCTGTACCTTGCTATCAAACTGAAAATTCTCCATAAATGACAAAAATTTGGTGCTTCAAGTTGTCAAGGTCTAAATTGATCATTAAGTCTTGCTAGACGCTCATTCGAATAGCTTCTCTATATCGATTACGTCGTAATCATAATATTTAAATAATACCTTTATCAAAACTAAGTTACTACTGTGTTTATTATAGTAATTATCATCACCTTCACCATATTAGCAAGGTTGTTTCAATGTTGATGTTTTTTTTATCAATAAGTTAGCTCCAATTGTTATTCTATTTTATTTAATTAAAATACCTCACAATTACATTTATTTTAGAATTCAGTTGACGCACTGTTTATATCTAAGTTTCGATTTTTATTTTGCTGTAACTACTTTTCCTCCAACCATATTATTTTTGTCAATAGAATATTGTTGGTAACTAAAAATTATCGATTGTCGAATTTATTAAACTTTTTCATATTATTTAGCAAACTCACCGACGAACTTAATCCATATCTAATGTTATTTTTGTATATAATATTGTAATTTGTCTTTGTTAGCACATCCATAGTTGTTTCCAGGTGGTAATTCGAAAAATCTCTTGTGAATAACCGGGATATATTTATTTATAAACTTCTCTATGTGGTATTCGGCACTAACATTCTCTATTGATATGTATATTAGGCTGTTTAGTCTGAAATTGGGAAAATACAAATAATATTAACAAAAATAAAAGTTATTTTGGTTGTGAGTTTGAGTGTATCGACTTTTGATTGTCTCCACTTCTAATTTTAGGTTACTGACCTGATAATCCCGGTGGGTTTTGTTCTGTTTCACTTCCTTTTCCAATACCTAAGTAGATATTTGATAATTCTAATTTCTTGATTAAATTCAGACTAATGACGAACATTTCGTTTTAATTTCTAGGTCAACATGTGAATAAACACTTGGTGGACGAAACTTTTATATCACTTTTCTCCCTGGTTAACAACTCCGTTTATTGAGCGCTTGTTTTGTCCAAAAGATCACAATATTCGAGTGAACAATCCTAACTATGTTTATTTAAAACAAAATATAATGTTTATATCGCTTCTATTTGTCGTGATGGTGTGCTTTATGAACACCTGTTCTTCCTTCTGCTCATACACTGGCTTAGTACTATTAGGAACACAGTTGCCGATTGTTATTGAATTTATCGAAAATCCATGCCTTTTATAATTCATTCCTTGATTTAATTCAATTGAATGTCCATCTGATTTATTCTGGTTGTTAGCCGAATATTAAGTTTGGTATCGGAGTTTTACGCATGTGGTATTTTGGCAACGATCCTGTTGCGAAATTTGGGAAATTCACTTTTTCCGGCCATCTTTTACCACAGAAACCATATTGAAGAGTGGTTAGAGTTTTCAATCTAGAATTTTATTATCCAGTTTGTATGGGATTTGATTGAAACTCTATATAATTAATCTCATTCTATCAATTCAGTTAGCTTATCTTTTATTTATCTTGGCTATTTTCTGAATTTTTTTTGAGGAGATTTTATTGATAATACTACTACGTAGGATTTTTTTCCCGTTCTTTAGGTAAGCTATTCATATTTTATAACTGAAGAGTAATTTTCTCGATTCTGCTTGTTATGCTAAATTCAGCGTTTTATTTATTTTGCTTTCTTCCTATTAGAATTTCATGGTGGATAATCGAATCATGTTTTTTTGAACTTGCCGATTCGATTCCAGACAGTCAGTGGTTACATCCCGTCTTTGACTTGGATACCGTATTTAATTATTTCGTTGTTGGACAAGCGCAAGCATAATATAAAAAACCCTCCTGGCCAGAGGTGAGTTAAGTTTTTTTTAATAATTATTGTTTACCACTTCTTCTATTTTGCTAATTGATTTGAGTTTAAATTGACTTGATATTTGATTTCTTAATTAATGTTTATTTCTCAGTTACGTTTCACCAACCAGCTGCGTATAAAATTTACCTTGATTGGCTGCTCGTATATAATTGACCAATCAGAACGCTGCACTGTGTGTAACATGGAAGAACCGGAAACTATCTCCCATATGCTTTCTGAGTTTCCCATATACACCTCTATGAGATCACCGAATTGTGACCCTCTCAGAAATATTGAATCTCTCATAGAAACTCTAAATAACCTCAATGTTGAGGATGCAAAATGTATTGCTGCTTACATATGGAATATTCTAAAGCTCCGAGCATTCGTGATTAACGAATGATGATTTTTGAGCTCTTTCGTTGGTTTCGGATTAGTCCAATAGACAAAAAAATTATTTAGTTAGTTCCATGCGTCCATTAAATGTGCTATTTTTTATTATTTTTTAATGCTTTGAATGTAAATCTCGATTTTTTGTTTGTTATTCTTTCTTTATGTATATTTGCCTTATATTAGTATAGTATTAGCCTTAGACCAAAGATGTAACTACAAATATTTAATTACTCATGCACTGTCAGCCGAACACTTGCTATGAATGTTTATTCTATAGGCAATAAAGTTTATTATTATTATAATATTATTATGGATGGTGGTCAATGTTTTTGTAAACTTTTTTTGTTACCTTTTTTTTACAAATGGGGATCAAATAATTTGTGTGATACATTAATCAATAGGTATTGGACTTCTTTTAACTGATGTGTTTATAATCACAATGATTTAATTTTCTTATTTTTTGTGATCATTCCATTTAACTTTTTGAATATAATTAAGTAATTCGATAATTAATTTTGTACAGTTATTATGAAAGTATCCTCCATTTTCCCTGTATCTTGTGTTGAGATATTATAGATTTTCTATGTTTTCTTCTCTAGGGTTTTTTTTTCGGCAAAAAATTTGCCTGGACATTGACTGCAATACCCAGTGCTTCACACCCTCCCGTTTCCCATAATTCAGCGATTCTCAGGGACAAACGGAAATCAGCTATGTCTACTTTATTATAAATCTTTGTTTGTTTCATACTTTGTTTATTTTTCCCTCTTCAATTTTCCTAGTAGGCCAGTCGAGGCCATAGTTATTATTGCGCACTCTTTACTTTACTTTGAGCTAATTATTAAAGTGAAGTTAACTTTATGAACACGTGATCACGTTGCGGTTTACAGCTTTAAAGATATTATTATAATAAAAAAAACTTATTGTAACTTTAACACCTATATCTTTCTTTATTTTTATTAAATTGGTGACATTTGAAGAGACTGAAAGACAAATACAACTAATAAATATGACGATGAACGAATTAAAAGCTACCATACTACTCAGTCAAGGTCCATCAGAAGAATTTGGAATAGAAAAAGGAGTGAGATAAGGAGACGCATTATTCATCATATGATTAGGCAGTTTTATTAAAGAAACGAAACAAGATGGAACAATCGGCAACAAATGAGTTCAAATAATAGCATATGCAGGCAATATAGCAAGAAGACGAGAAGGATTGGAAAGTTCATTTAATATAATAAAACAGGAGTCAAAAGAAAAAGGATTATAAATAGATGAAACAACAAACAAAATACAGAAAGCAGAAAACAAGACTATCACGAAATTAAGAATCACAAGAGTGCAAAACATAGAAAATAATTCGATAAGGGCCAAGGTGTGATGTTAATGAAGGGTGATTACTGGATTCCAGGTGAAGTAGTAGGTAATCACTCTACTCCGCGTTCATTTTTAGTTAGAAAAAATCTAGACAGGATTGTTGGCAGGCTGTCCAGGAGGCATTAATTACTTTGAATCACCGCCCTTTTTTGGAGTGGCCTTGTAGTTAACGGTGGCTTGTAGAGTATCGACCAGTTCGTGATCAACTAGAGACTTCTAGTTCAGTCGGTAAACTGGTGGCGCCGAACCTACTTACAGAATACTTCTTAGCCGGTGTTGCTCGCACCTTTTTAAACCACTGGTCGGTACTACAGCATAGCCTATTGATTCTGCTAATTTGCCTTTAGTCTAAATTCAATTTAGTTTCTTAATTTTTGTTAATATATATATATATATATATTGAACTAGTCATCTAGTTTTGTAAATATATTGAAATAAATAAACATAATAAAAAGGTCTTATTGTAACGGAAGGAGTGTCAGTAGACACAACCATTAGAATAAACTCAATAACAAGTCAAATATTAAAATATAAAAAGATTGAAATATGAATAAATCGGGTGAAATATTGATGTGAATGTTTTAAAAAGGGATGGAGAATAAAAATTCCAACACTATATTAGTTAAATAGATAGTAAATATCACCTGTACCAGTAATTCTGATTGGTTGTCAAAGTCACGGAATTACGTATTACACTGAACACAGCCATAGCAATTTCTGCAGGACGAAACGTCATATAATAGCTTGAAACCTAAATTAAGAGAAAAGTATAATCAGTTAAACAATAACTTAACATTGTTTACATAATTTTTTTAGTAGTAGCAAAGGTTTAGAATACCATGTAATCATTCATTCATTGCAAAGGGTTGAAACTAGATGGAAAAGATAGTTGGAACACAGCCCAAACGTATAAAAAGGAAATTAATATTTACAAGAAGTAATGCCTGCTAGGGAATTTTCATTACCAACATAAAATCATTGCTTATTGATTATATATATGAAATTTAATTACAAAAACAAAAATAATCAGGAGTTTATGTATAATAACTATTTTTATTTATTTAAGTGATAAAAAAACAAATAAGTGAGCTATGGACTAGGGAAGCTGAAAGACTTGTTGATTTTGAAAACAAAAGAAGGTGGATTTATGATGGTGATAGAGGATGCGTCGATAAAAGATTGCTCTCGGTATAAAATTGTTTAAAGGTGTTTAAAAGTTAAAATTATAAAAAAAAGTTAAATCAAACTAATCATAGGAGTATTCAATCATGTGTAAGGATTGAATAGTGCAGTAGGAGCGTGTCTCTTATGAGATATCTGCAAGATTTGGAGATGCGAGTGCAGCCGGCAGTGATAGCAAAAATAAGGTCTGTGTATTTTGCTTAAACTTATTTGGAATTCCAATTAATATTTTCAAAGTGTACACTCAAATCTTTAGTTGAACATTCGAATTACATAACGCATAAAAAGGCCAAAAACAATAAAATATGATGCATCATAAATTTATCTACAGAGAATTATATCTTTAATATCTATAAAATTAGTGTACTCACCTTTTGTAAATTCATCTACTTGAAATATCACGTGCATCATGTATGTTACATTAAATCTTATATCTTCCTTCCAGCTATTGCATGTATAACTTTAAACTATCACTTTCTTGACCTTTAAACACACACATATATAGTTTATAAATTATCACTTATATGTAATTGATTATAGAAACTTGATAATTTTAACAAATTTTTTTATCACAGGCACGCTAGCGTCGTGTTGACTGTGAAACGTTATTTATGGAAGGAAAACCTCCTTCTTTCATGTGTATTGAAGTAGCGCATGCGTTTGGAGATTTAGCGCCGACGCAGTAGTGGGAACATTTTGTTAGAGAGAATACATGTATGATATAGGGTGGCACAATTCCATGAGAATAAATGTACAAAGCAAATTAATAGTTTCAAAAATATTTTATTATGTTCCAATCAGGTTAAAAATTTTCAAATTATTTTATTAAACAGCTTTACATTTATGTGTTGATTTTTTTTATTCTCACATCCATGATTAAATTATCAATATCATTGTTGTCGTATTTCAATCGTTTTATTCAACAGATATTGTTTCTTTCAGAGGTTGTAAGCTAAAGGTAAGATTAAGAATATATTTCCTCAATCTTTGATTATTATATCCAGAACTCAAAGGGAGGATTCTCATGCTTCCGACTAATTAAATAAACATTATAAATAAATAATTAATTTAAAAATTATGAGCTAATCAATCAAGGGAATAATTATAAAATGGCGCCCATAAATAAACTAAATAAAATTATAAAAATTATAAATTAATAATATATATATATATATATATATATATATATATATATATATATATATAAATATATATATAAAGAACAGTTGATCCTCATACCACCTGTAGAAAATCAAGTGAAGAAAACTTCTCAATAAAATAGTGCGTGGCAAAGTACCATAGAACCCGGTGTACTGGCTTTAGTAAGCTGAATATCAATAGGATTCATCTTTAAGCCACTCTGAATAATATCCAATCCTAAAATTGGTCACTTGCATATATTCCGGAGGCTGTATCGTGCTAACAAACTTAAATTTCTCCAAAAATGACAAAAATATCGTACTTAAAGTACTATAGCACCTGTTGTACTGGCTCGGGTGAGGTGAAAATCAATAGAGTTCATCTGTGAAGTGTTCTGAATGATATTCAATCATAAAATTGGTGACTTGATGAACTCCGGAGGCTGTATCGTGCTAACAAACTGAAATTTCTTATAAAATGATTAAAAAGTCGTACTTCTAGTATCATAGCACCCGTTGTGCTAGCTCTGGTGAGCTAAAAATCAATAGGGTTCATCTGTAACATGTTCTCAACTATATTGGATCATGAAATTGGTGACTTTTTGCACTCCGGAGGCTGTATCGTGCTAACAAGACATGTAAGGAAAAGTGGCCGACGACAACGACGACGACGACATACACACAGGATTTTTTTTCTAAAAACCGTTTTTTTGGGTTGTTGATGATGGAAAACGTAAAAATAACCAGAAAAATATTTTCAAATTTCCAACTTCTTTTGGGGTAAACCAATACTTTTCTCGCATATTAGATATGTTGTGCGGAAAAGTAGTATAACCTAACCTGTTTGTACCTTTATCATATTTTAAGAAAGGAATAAAAATAAAAGTTTTCAAAGTATTTCACAGCAATGCTTTATTTACAGACAGAGAAAATAAATCAATCTCAAATTCTACCAAATTAAAAATTACAAAGCATCTTCAAACCGACCCTTCGATAAATCTGATTTTATATTATTTTTAAAGGAACCACTTGTGAGATGTTTGTATTCGTTGGGTATTCTGTTGAATATTTTTGTCACTTGATAGGAGAAAGACCTCTCAAACTGGGACGTGTTATGTAAAGGCTTAAGCCTTATATTAATATTGTTAATCCGGAATTTCATTTTTCGGTATAAGTATGGATGTTTTCTCAGAGAAACGATTTTATAATAAATCAAGCAAGCATGAAGGAACCTACGTTCATTCATTTTTCGCCTAATTGTAGAAGATATCTAGTCGTAGCCTGTATTCGTCTCATGTCGCAAATGAAACGCACACAACAGTTTTGAATTCGTTGTAGTTTAGAACTATTAAGCTGTGAAATGAAGGGTCCATATACTACATCCCCATAATTCGCATTAGAGAGAACAAAGAATTTGCTTAACTCTAGATATTAAGTAAAGCCTAATGCCATATAATAATTTCAAATTGGAAAATGAACGACGAAGTATTTCAGTAACATGATCCTGATAATTTAGTTTGACATCCAGAATTAGATCTAAGTTTCTTGCTTTTTCGACAGTTTCAATTTTTTCCGAATATACCTTAATAAAAGTCCGATTTGAAATGTTTTTCCTTGCTTAGGGTCGACCAAAAAGCATTAATTTCGTCTTGGAAGCATTTCCTGTAGGACAAAATTTATTCGAGGCTTGCAATAAGTTACCAATATCCTCATTTATGTTTAGGCAGGCTTCACTCACTTTGTCCTGCTTACATAGGTAGTGAAGCTGAGTATCATCTGAATATAAGTGGTACCGACATCATTTAAGATGTTTCTGGAGTTCAGCTTTATGATGAATAAATAATAAGGGACCGAGAATGGAGCCTTGTGGGACTCCATTTTTTACAGCTGCCATATCAGAAGACTTTCCATTGAAAGATATCCTTTGCTCTCTATTGGTTAGGTTATAACCTGGTATTGTTAACTCTATCAAAATTAACTATTAATTAAGTATATGTAAGAAAATTTAAA
The DNA here is from genome assembly GCA_963921935.1 of Galeruca laticollis. Classification (NCBI taxonomy): domain Eukaryota; kingdom Metazoa; phylum Arthropoda; class Insecta; order Coleoptera; family Chrysomelidae; genus Galeruca; species Galeruca laticollis. The sequence continues at coordinate 74,533,233 of OY998181.1, forward strand.
GGTTTTGAATGCGACGGAAGCTGTTCATCGGAGAGCTTTTATGGGTGTGAATAAGGAATATATCACATAACCCGAGGCGCCATGCATTTTTTGTTTTACAGACAAAAACAAGTCCTTGAGAAGATATAGATTTGCCTAAATTGCAAAATATAAAAACATAGTAGAGAGGTGAGGTCAAACAAAAAAAAATATTATTTGAATAATAGCAAAGATCGATCCTTTAATCAGGTTTGAGTATGTATGGAAATTTACTTACAACAAGGGGGTTAATACTCTATTGGTTTATACTAAAATATTCAAGTAAGAAATTAAAGTTAATTAAGTCTTAATTGGTGAGTTAATAAGACCTTAGATATTTCCCAGAATAACTACTATAGTGACTTTTCAACACTATAGTATTATAGTTTACACTTTCAAAAGAAATATTTTTGTATTACATAGTATGATTGTATATTTGTTCATGGTGAAATTTATTTAATTTCAATTACTGTTATTTAAACTCCAAAATATAGTTTCCCTCAGACTTCAAAAGTAATAATTGAATTACTGAAAGTAAAAAAAGGGAAATTTCTGGCCTGCTCCTTCTAATAGGTCCTCCAACATTTTCCTCTAAGCTCTCTTGGTCTCTAGCATATCCTCATTTGTCGTAGCAACCAAATGGAGTTCCACTACGAAGACATTACTTTTCTTTCGTTTTGGGCGTGAAGTGTATACTCAAAATCAAGCACACGTCTTACCAAACAAAACGAGGAATAGACGTATTTTGCCAACAAAAGATATTTTCAAACTACCTTAGAACCCTAAAAAGAAAACTCTTTTTAATATCCAAAAAAACATTCCTGATTTTGAGATGACAAAAAAAAGATGGATAATTCAAATTTGAATGGATAAGATCTAAAGTATGCAGCTCACCTTATTAAAAGGGTTATATCCCACACAAATCACTAATTTGGGATTACTTAGGGTTTTTAACCAATAACAAAAAAAATACCACAAGGTATAGGTAAAACCTGCCTCGTTTCTTGGTTCCTACCAAATGCCGATTCAAAAACTTTCCTATCCAATGAAATAAGATCATTTGTCTCTCACCCACAACCTAACAAATACTCTATACTTGACAAGTTCACTTGGTGGCCTAACTAATAGGTACCAATAAATCAAAAATACTGATTCTACCAAAAGCCAGTGGCGTATCCAAAAATCAACATGTTACAAGGTAACTACTTACTATTAGGGATTGCAATCCGGCCTTCGACTTCTTATATCTTTAGGTCGTACCAGTTGTTGCTTTCAGAGAACAATACTGTCGTCTGCAAAACTGATAATTTTACATTTTACATCCAGCAGGAAGAGGTTATTCAAATATATATTGAATAATATAGATCCCAGCTCTGTTCCCTGTGGTACTCCACATGTGATAGTTTGTTCTTGTCTTATGGTGTTGTCAATTTTAATCTTTTGTGTTCTATCGATTATGTAACCTATATCTTTTAAAGTTTTTCGGAGGATATGATGGTCCAGAGTGTCGAAGGCTTTGGCTAGATCTACAAAAACTCCAATTGAAGGAGTTGTTTCATCTAGGCTGTTTAAATTTTGTCTGTTAATAATTTAATGGTATCTTGAGTTGACTTATTTTTGTCTAAATCCAAATTGTCGGGATGAAAAAATGCTTAATATAGTGATAAGTGTACTCATTTTACATGTACTCTCCTGTTTCTAAACAAAACCACAAAAAATATCCTTACACTCAAAAAATTATTGCATTTTGAAAATCACTAGGAATCGTCTCAAAATGAAAAAATCGTAATGATTAATTCAAGTAGCAGGTGTATAATATTTGATATACGTATATCAATAGTTTAATATCGATTAGTTAACAAATTACCAAATATGTCACTTCAAATTTTGTGGAATATCCTTTCGCTTTATATTCAGAATGACACACTCTTGAAATTATCAGAGCCGACCGTATTATATTTGTTTTAAGAAGAGTCCATGTTAAAATAACTTCACATTACTTAATAACTAGGGTGCAATTCATCTATCCAATTTTATTGAAAATACGTCCCCTTAAAATAAAAGGCAAGCATTTGAATTTGGAAGGCATTCGAAACATTTTTAACAGATTTCTTAATATTTTGAACTGACAACATAACGTCTAGAATCACGTGAATTTGGTAGCCTATAGTATAACTACATCACATTCTGGCTCGAATTCCATCTTGCGATGCATGATCATTTACATATTTTTGCGTCCCAATTTGCATTTTGTGTTTGTGTTGGTTTCCCAATTGTGCTGTGAAAAAATAAACTATTGACGTAATAGGTATATATAATACTGGCAGGTAAGTGTTACTAGTTCTAGGGTACAGTACAGTTACTGTTGAAGATAATTAGGCTCTCTAGAAAAGTAGCTAGCTTATGGAAATTAGGTAATTAAACCAGGATTTTCATAACCTCCCCACTAAACAAGAAACATAACAAGTCTTTTTTGTGATGTTCCTTTTCGTGATGTTTATTTAAAACGTTAATAAGATATCTCCTAGATGTCTTAATTTTATTACCAACTCTATTAACATCCATGTCATGTAAATAAAACATATTTTTGATGTACACAATAATACTTGAATTCGCAGTTACATACACATCCTATGAACTTCTTTTTAGCAATTTCCTATAGGAAACTTTCATACGAAGTTAATTTGTATACTTCTCACAAATGTCACATACAGAACGTTACTGTAATATATTACAAATTAACATGTTTCTAAGAGTTACTTTTACATCTTTCGAAATAATTTTTAGTAACATCCTACTATTACGTCTGTACGATGTTAGTTCATGAAACTCTCAGTAATATCTCATATTAAACATCACAGTAACATAAAAAAAAGAAGAAAACAGAAGAGAAACCTTCGAACGAAACAAACCAGTAGTTATCTGTGACAAGCGTGAAATGGCGGATGGTTTTCACTTATGTGTTATCACAAAATACTCCTCTGGTCCGTTCTCTGTCGTGTTATATTTTATTTGCAGGAAGCACATATTTTACAAGTACTACTTCAATAAAGTGGTCTTCGTTTTCGTTAGTTCATACTTAGCTACAGTTTCTATACTTAGTTATAATTCTTGTTATAATGGACGAACAACAGTTGTTATCGGTAAGTACCTATTCCAAAATCATAATTATTAAAACTTAATACTCATTCAATACTTTAATCGGCGGAATTGTACACTAACATTATATAATAGAGTTTACAAAATAAGGGTTTTTTCAACTTTTAAAATATTTTAGTTAGTAAGTATTATTTTGAAAACGATTCACAATATTTCAAATCCTAGATATGCATTTTAACCTACAAAAAAATTAATATTGCAATAGGGTAGATATTATTATTAATAATAAAACATGCTCATATGCTGGCAGATATTTGAATCTAGAAGAAAATATTTCCAATGTTCAAGATGTTTCAGAAGCTACTTACACAAATAAAATAAAAAAGAAATAGTTGGTAATTATGTAATGAATGGGAGTAACTATTTCAGATAGTCTAATACAGACATTGTATTAAACAGTACAAAGAATATTGAATCAAGTATCTCTAGTTCTACTTTTGTATTAGTAGTCATAGTCATCAATATAGTTTTGCAGGATTAGAAAATTTTAACATTATTACTAACAATTCTTGTGAACCATTAGAGACTGTTTAAGACCTTAAAAACAGAAAGCTCATTTCCATTTGAAAATACACTGAATACAATAAAAGCTGTAGTTGTCCCTTACAATGGTACATATATTAATCTAGTTGAAGAATATGTAACTTATGATACTGAATGCTCCGGTCAACAATCAATTCAATTATTTATTATTGTAGAAACACGGCTATTGGATAGTCAATTTGATACAATTAATTATAAACTCATTTAACTTGATAATTTGTTCATATCTCTGCTTCATGAGTAGTTTTTTTTGTATACAGTGTATTAATAATGTTTAGATTTCATTAAGATACAATTACAGGGTGTTAATATACAATTTGTTTCAGGATGAAAATAACAAGATGAGAATAGTATATTATTTTATACAGAAAAAAAGTATGAATTTTCATAGCACACCTGAATTTACCTGCCAAATGGAGTGAGACATGTAATAGAAGGTAAATCATGAAAAGTTGCTTCTCGAAATAAAATATGTTATTATTCCTTTGAAGAACCCCGCATGTATCTTACGGAAAATGGATGTAGTTCATGATGATCTATCAAAGGTCTCCATGGGCACAATTTGGTCTAAAGTAATTGTTTTATTAGCTGCTGTTCAGAACACCTTCAAATGTTTCATAGATAAGGATTTTGAAGTGTACGTTATGGAATGGTTGAGGCACTCGAAAAAGCCACTTTTGCGTGAGAAAAAGTAACCGTAAGTGAACGATAGAATTTTCTTTAATCAGATTGGATTACTGTTGATGTAACGTAATGTTTCATTAAATCTTTATGGTGTAAAATTTTTATTAGTTTTAATATAATTGAAAAACTATTCAAATGAATTTTCTGTAAACTAGCTGTAATGTATGTGTATCCTTTAAACTTTATTGATTCAGTTTCAAAGTATGTTACGTTACGGTAACTACAGATTAATATACCCTTTTTTATTTCTTGCTTTCACTGAATGCGTTCAATAGTAACACTTTCCATACTTGTTATGTAATATGCTAACAAAATTTTTTTTTAGGTTGGATTCCTGGACAAGATACTTTTTTTTCTAATTTTGTACCTATTTTTTTCAAATTTACTGTACTGTTCTTTAATAGTGAATAAACGTTTTAAATCCTTCATTGCTTTTTTTTGCTATTTTATTTTTAATGTACAGGATGAACAACTAAGAACGACTGTAGGCCACATCTCAGAAAAGAATCATGGTACAACTTTCAAAATAATTACCTTTGGGTAAGTGATCCTGAAAAATTGCTGGAAAATATTTAGCAGTCTCCAAAATATCTGCTATATCTGCTAGGGGTGGAATGAACACTCGAAAACATAATACTCCAAAAAACATACTAAAGGTGTCCTAAAAATTTAATTAAGGAGATTTTTTGCCATTATTCTTCAAATAATGGGTAGGGGAAGGTTCAAACTTATGAACAAATGTATAACTTTTTCGTTTTTTAACCAATATTAATGATTTTAGCTGCATTCAAACGAGATTTTCTGTTTTATAAGATTGATAACAAAACTAGATAATTTTGTATCCACTCGGAAATTTCAAATGTAAATTGAAGCATTCTTTTAATTTTTATATCTGATATTGTAAATCTTATATCTTGGAATAGATTCCTATTTTTTAACCCCTTTTCATCAGAATTTAAAAGATGCCTCATCACATTTGAAATTTCCGAGAAAATGGGAAGTTTGTCGACTTTTTCACATAGTGTTGACAAAATTGTTCAATTTTGTTATTTTTGTTAAGCATAACTTATTAAAGAGGAAAACTCTTTTAAATGACGCAAAAAACATTGATATCGATTAAAAAACAAAAAAGTGTTACGACATTTGTTTTTTGGGTTAAACCTTCCCTCCCCCCTTACTCGAAGAATAAGGACAAAAAGTCCCTAACTACATTTTTACATAATCTCAACAATATATCAAAAATTGTATTTCTAGGATACCTTTAGTATGTCTTTTTTGGAGATAATCACAGTATTATGTTTTTAAGTGTTGATTCCATAGCAGATAATTTTAGAAACTCAAAAATATTTTCCAGCGATTTTCAGGGTGATTTTCCTGATGGTATTTTTTTAAAGTTTTACCATGACTCTTTTTTGAAATATGGCCGACAGCCGGCGTTCTTAGTTGTTCACCCTGTATTTGCTGATTAGGCACAGAAACATCTATAGGATATCATCTAGAATGTTTGAGGAATATTATTTAGAATATGTTTGAGAATACACTGTATTGTTTTTGAAATGTCGCATTTAGATCATTGATAAGATGTTATTTTTTAGACATTGCATTAACATTGACAAGATGTTAAAAGGCATTTCAGAATGTAACAGAAATGTTGTTTCTAGTTCGTTATAAAGACTTCCTGTTGAGTAAGTTCTAGTAACATCACAGTAATGTAAAAAGGCAGCGCTTCAACATCGCTGAGAAGTTAAGTTGAAACATCACAAAAGTTAACAGCCACAAGCTGGGCATAAGCGGTTGTATAGATGTGTATGTGATGAAAACAAGAGAAAAAAAAGGAAGAACATTATCACAATGTGATGTTGAATAAACGTAACTGTAATATTTATATGCATAGTGGGTCACTTTTATTAATATTTTAGCTTATATTAGTTCTGGTAGTCAACTGATGTTATCACTGGAGACATTCATAAATAGTCAATGCCAAATATGTTTTCATCTGGTACTTATCAGGTACTTACATGTGAACCCATCAGAACTTTTCAATCACATTGGAAAAATTAGAATTTCTGAAATCTAGTGGCTTTCAAGTCAAGCGGGAAGTACCCATTACACTCAATATTAATATTTTCATCAGTAAGGGTGGTAGAAGGAATAAAAACGGCAGAGCAAATTTTGATTTGGGTATTTTAAAATTAATCTACGTATACACTAAAAATATATATTGAAAGCTAAAAAAATACTTCGGTTTTGTGGTTTGATATTACAGGTCCGTTTAAAATTGAAAAAGATGCTACGTTGATTGAATAATATGAATTTCAACTTTTGTTATAATTTCAAGTAAGTATTTAGTAATTTATCGAGTAATTTTCAAATTCCAAATTCTCGTACACTATAAATTCTTGAATTCTCTCAAAGTTCAAGTCTAGATTTTTCAGTAACAATAAGAAAGGTAGAACTACGTGTGCCTTTTGTAACTTATTCTATGTGTAAAGAGGGAGGGATTTTTATCTGGAATGTTTTACTTTCAATTCTCTAAAATGTTTCGTGAAGTATGACTTGAATATAATGATGAAGTCAAATGTCGAGATAAATGGGAAATTTGAAAAAATAGTTATTTTTGATACAAGTTCGTATATAATGTAGGACTTTTTTGTATGAGCGTGAAGTTTGTTGACTGAGACGCAGCTGAGTTCAACAAAATACGCGAGTACAAAAAAACTCCTTATGAAAGTGTGTCATACAATTTTTTTCTACGACAGTTATTATATAGATAAATTGTGGCAATCGTTGAATATTTTATCTCATGAAGTTTTCAAATTTCCTCGTATTATCAAATGATAAAATTGTACACAAAATATTGTTTTTATTCAAAATGTGTTAATACATGAACAGTGTGTAAAAACTAACTTTAGGCACAGTTAATGTTTTTACACACAAAATGTGCTAAAAAGTGCCACTTTACGCACTTTGAACAGAGTGCGTAAAACCTATAGTTTACGCACTATCGTTGAAAAAATATCATCAAACATGTTTCTACATTTTTTATTTTTTTCTGAATTGTCCAATGTGTAGCCTTTCATTATTTTTTTGTTTTTTAAATTGTACTCGAGATATATCATTTGGTTCACCGATTCACTTGACTATTTATTTGTTACAAGCGCTATGGCAGAAAATTCGGGAGCCTTGATAGAACATGCAAGTAACGACGTACTTATTTTGAATTTATCTGTGGATGAGCTTAATAATTCAGATGTGAGATCAGATAACATTCCTGTCTCCTTCATCCGTAATCCTGTCCAGAACGTGGACGAAGATACAACTCAACTGAAACAGTTGTTAAAAGAGTGGAATATATCACAAGTGCTTCCAACACTAGAAGTTTATTCTTGATAGTGAAATGAATTTTATATTTTACATTTAGTAAATGTTTTTGTTAATGGAATATTGGTCTACAGTCGAGCAAGTTTCATTTCAAATTGCATTCAATGAAAAAAGTGTTTCCTTTCAATACACTGACAAGATTTTATTACTTCAGATTCGGGTGTAACATATAGAAGTCTAGTCTACCTGTCCAAAGATGACATAAGAGATGCAATTTCAGATATAGGTTTGAGACCAGAATTCCGGTCAAAATTATTTCACTGGAGAAAAGCTGAGGTGAATACTAATTTTAATTATTATTGGATTGCTTTTTGAAATTCTATATAATTTCAGCATAATATAGACGATGAGACAACTACATATACTTCAAAAGTAGCTTCTTGGCTTCAAACAAAGACACCAAGGTTCCTATCGTCTCCATCATCTGTTTCTAAGCTATCTTAGGTATTCTATTTTTGCTATATATAATAATTTTTCATCTGATGTCACGTGACCGAAAACAAAAAGCTCATTAGATAACATAATATGAAAAAAGCTGCACAATTCCTTTAGTTTAGAACCCCAAAATTACAATTCTCTACTACTCTCGAATTCCGAGATATTCTTAATCGTCGTGGGGTATTTCTTTCGCTAATATACGATATTTTGCATATTAATTCATTATTCAATAAAATTTGTTGAAAATCAATTCTCCCTGTTCTAGGGGCTATCTGAACTTTTAAATAGTTCCAATAAAGGAAGGGCGATTTCACAACATTATTAAAATCATAAAACATTGGACAAACTGCGACGGGATGATCTAGTATCTGTGATCTTGTAAGACATAAAATATAATGAATCTTACTTATCTCCAAAAGATTATCCTCCTATCCTAAACGAGATAGAATCTACTTTCCCTACAGAAAAGGACTTTTTGGTATGAGTGAACAAATGTCATTCAATTCTCATATCCAAAATGATTATATTTTTGTAGGATTATTATTTTTTCAACAGAAGGAAGAGAAAAAATCCCGGAGGACGATTATACAATAAATTTGTAAATTCTTCAACAAAAATCAGAAAAATAGAAAATTTTTCACATGCAGCATTTTCAATGGGATATGAAATATTACCTGACAAGAATTTGATGTAGATATCTTGAACTCCTTGAAAACATACCTCCAAAGGGATTTCACAAATTGGGTAGAGGTTAAAGATATATTGGAAAAAATCTTCTTACTGCGACAACAAGAACTGAAAAAGTCCAAGTGTGCAAAAGCTTTGGAATTTTTGAAGGAATGGCCCTTATACTGTCATACTAATTCGAAGGATTTGGTAGGTTTATTGACATGTTGTTCTGGATTGATATTACAATTTTCAAATATTCCAGGTTGATATCGATTTCCACCTGTTATTCCTTGGAAAAGAAATTCTACTGTATAGTAAATGGCAGGAATTTAAGAAGAAAATCAAGTTTTTCTATTTAAAAAATATCAATAATAAATCTTGCAAACAGTTATTCTCATCCCTAAATGACAAAACAGAAACAAGTGAGTTATGTTTCCTCTTTGACATTAGTGTTCCTTTATACTTCAAATAATGACAAAGTATATTTAAGAAATAAGTTTTTGTGAATGTATTCTCAATTTTGTTCTGAATAAAAATATGGTTTCTAAATTATTGGACTTTTATTGTTATAACTTCTTCTGAAGGCGGCTACCAACTGCGGAAATTAGACATTCTTCGATATTTTTGGCCGTTTTTTTTTATTAAACTTAAGGCTGGCGTCACACCAAGTTTTTGATTTATCGGTGTGTTGTCAGATTAAGGGCTTGATGTCAGAGGATTGTGTTTTGGAAATAAACAGAACTACCAATAGTCCAACCAATTTTTGTGCTCAGTTACAGGAACAGACCTATTATTTCAAAACTATCTTTCAAATCATTAGTTATACGTCTTTGGAGTATATGCATGTATGTTTTGAAAAAAATTAGCTGAACCTAACATTTTATTAGGCTCATCACAACAAAACGTGATTGCAGACCTTTTTATTTCAAAGCTACAAATCTTTCAAATAATTAGTTATGAGTCTTTGAAGTAAGTGCATTAATATTTTGAAAACAATATGCGAACCAAACATTTTATTAGGCTCATCACAATATAATGTGAATGTTTCACTTTGAATTGAATTTCAACTTCGCAGTTGATTCTAAAGGATCACGTACCAATAATTACCATGATCATGATTGTTTTGAAAACGTCATATCAAATCAAAAAATGTCTTATTGATTTTACTCTAAACAATAATTAAGCTATAATATATTTATTTTTCTTTGATTCAAAAGTATTTTTTTCAATATTACAATGTTTTTTGTCTGAGTGTATTATTTTTATTATAAGAAGTTTTTTAGAAAGCCTTTTCGTATATATCTACAAAAAAATTCAGCAAACATATAAAAACATCCTGTTTTTTTCCATTAAAGACTGGTATTAATATAAAAATAAAATTATGAAAGGGCTCCAGGCACGTAATCATCAGGGTGATGGCCTAAGTGCGTTGGTAGAAACATTATTGAAAAAAAAAGTATTTTTGGCGGTTAATAACATCAAAGAATAAAGCCTTTTTTTCTATGGAAAATGCGATGTTGACAAAAGTATCTCTTCTGATATAATAAAGTGGGTAGATTTTTCATTAAATTTACTACAGTATTTTCATTCTATTTTCATCAAATGTCTATTTTCAACGAATTCCACATCAAATTACCTTTTGGAAATGATAAAGTTAATATTTGATGTGCTTCACAATTTCATAGATTTCTCTATTTACTTTTGAAATACAAATGAAACTCAAATGGTTTTCAAATCATTCAAGATTTGTGTTTCCTGTTCACTAAAAAGAAAAGTTCTCCCAAGTAATAAGATATACACCGCTAAAAATACTTGAAATTTTAAAAAACTCATGTTCATCCACGAATCGTGATAAAACATATGTGAAAAACATTAAATACGTGTAACTCTAGAAATAATATCGACACCGGATATGAATAACATTGTAACTACATTTTACTTATTTTACAGGAGAGCACTTTGAAGATTTTCGGCCCATATTTTTTATTTTTTTTTACATGTCAATAATTTTCTGGAACTGTTCTTATGTTTTTTCCTTATCTTTCTACTAGTGTAAACGATTCATTTGTGAAACTAACGGAAATACAGTTTTAGTGAAGTTACCATGACGTATATTTCAATATGTCCCCATGAAAATCATTGTAACTATAGTACTTACAATGTTATATACATAATTTTTTGTACAAGTAGGGGAAGGTAGGCTACAGTGAGACGGCGTACACAGTGAGACATCGCCATTTTTTCTTAGACTGTTTGAAATTGTTTAAGTTTGACAACGCCGTAAGTTTACTTCTATATACACGGTCGCTTGACCTTGTTTATGTTAGTTAATGTTAGGACCTTATCGTGAGGTAGGTGGTACGTGGTTTTATTAGACTGAAAGTTTCATGCTAGTTGATTTTAAAGACATTCTGGAGTGGGACAAAATACTTTGGAAAATTTATTAGGTAAGTACATTTCAAGCCCAGGTTTTAAACTAATAGTATGTCTAGTTTACAGGTGATTATTATTATGTTTTAATATTTGGAAGCCATTTTAGTTTTACCCGGCAAATGTACACACTGAGACACTACAAGGTAGTACACCGTGAGACAGTGTCTCACTGTGTACCATAGGTTGGTAAAACATATTATAAGTATTAAATTTTCGTTTCAGTTTTCTTTGAAAATGGTAAGGCCAACAGATATACAGAGAAAAATTGGCAAAACATCAGCAGATCAAAAGGCTGGAGCTATTAGATTAGTCATTGAAGAAAAAATGTCCATTCGAGAAGCAGCAAGAGAAACAAATATTGCGTTTCAAACGCTACATAGGTACGTTAAGAAGTTAAGAAGGCAAAATTAAATCCAGAGGGTAATATAAGAACGAATCCTCATTATGACGTTCGTAAAATTTTTACTGCAAAACAAGATCAAGCTGAATATCTAGAGCAATGTAGTGCAATGACTTATGGTCTGTCAACAGAAGAGGTGAGAAAATTAGCGTACGAAATGGCGCTAATAAATAACTTAAAAATGCCTGATTCTTGGAAAAAGTATGAAAGTGCAGGTAAGGACTGGTTAAGAGGATTTTTACATCGTAACGGTAACTTAAGCATTAGAACACCTGAAGCTTGCAGTCTATCGATGTTAACTTCATTTAATAAGCACAACATTGACATGTTTTTTTGCTAATTTGAAAAAAGTTTACGAAAGGCTACCATAACTATCAGATGGTTCTCGTACATATAATTTTGACGAAACGGGACTGACACCTGTTCAGAAACCTAAAAAAGTTGTCGCCAAGAAAGGAGTCAAACAATTGAATAAATGTAGTAGTGCCGAACGAGGGCAACTAATAACTGCTGTGGTATTTATTTCAGGAATATGTACGTTTATTCCTCCTGTGCTCATATTCCCCAGAAAATGTTTTAAACAACACATGGTTACAGGAGCTCCAGCAGGAACACTTGGACTTGCTAGTCCATCTCGATGGATGGTGACAGAGTTGTTTCCTGAAGTATTAAACCACTTTATAAAATATACCGGCAGCAGCAAAGAAAATCCAACGTACTTATATGTGATAACCATGAATCGCACATAAGCATAACAGTGTTAAATATAGCGAAGGAGAATGGAGTAACAATTCTGACTATACCTCCCCACACTATTCATAAAATCGAACCATTGGATGTGTCTGTTTACGGCCCCTTAAAGACGTATTATAATGAAGCTGTCGACAACTGGCTCCTTGCCCATCCTGGTATTCCGGTAACAATTTATCGAGTAGCTGAATGTTTCGGTAAAGCGTTATCAAAGGCAGTAACTCCATCCAATATCATTGCAGGGTTTAAAAAGTCGGGAATTTTTCCACTTGACAGGGATGTTTTTACGGAATCAGACTATTTGACTTCCTCCGTCCTCAATCAGATGTATTGCGTCCTTCTGCATATTTAAATGCTGAAGAAATAGCTTCAACATCCGAAGAACCCATTTCCACTAACATTCTTACCACATCTAAAGACACTGTTGCAAGTAAGCCACAAGAAGAAAATATTTTCATTTCTCCCAAAGCACTCAAAGGGTATCCCAAGGCTTTACCAAGAAAACAAACAACTAAAGGTCACAAACGAGGAAAAAGTGCCCTTATGACAGATACACCAGAAAAAACACATATTGCTGAATTGGCGTTACAAAGAGAATTAAAAAACAAGAGGAAATGGAATGAAAAAAACAAAAGGTAACCAAGGACTTGTTTTCAATGAATAACAAGCAACTAAGAAGGAATGCCAAAATTAATCAGAGTTCCGAATCGTCAAATGGAGAATCGGATTCTGAGGTAAGGCACATAATGTTGTTTAATAGTTTGTGATACCTATTTTGTCTTACCATATTTGTTTTTAGGCGGTTTTAAATGATTCAGATGACTCGGAATCATTTTCGGAAAAGGAAAATTTAGACAGAGAACCCACTGTAAATGGTTATGTTGTTGTTCGGTTTTCCAATCAAGGGCATTATGTAGCTCAAATACTTACAAATAAAGATACAGCAGGAGATTATCAAGTTTCTTTTCTACGTAAACGAGAAAAAGTAAATGGGTTTACTTTTCCATTCCAGATGTAGCGATGGTGAACTTGTCTGACAATATCAGGCTATTACCCGCACCGATTAGGATGCAGACGAAACGATTAAGTAGATATCTCTGTTCCTCTGTTAATTTCGATAACATTAATATACGTTAATTATCAAAATTTTGCAATGGCAGTAGCAGTGGAAGCGAATAAAATGACAACCATGATGAAACTACTCATGTAATGCCAATATCATTGCATGCTAACATTGGACAAGCGTCACAATCTCCAGCAGAACCTGTAAATGTATATGTTGCCGACTATTCTTCTCCATCGACATCCCAACAAACTTATGACGTCAACGTCGATCCTGAAATTATAGTGGACGATGGCTATCATGAAAATTATCTGGGTCGTTAAGTTGGGTTGACTACCCAGCTATCGACGGAAAAGAAGGAGTTGTTACAAAATCCTTGGATCTAACCCAGAAATTACGATTTTGAAAGTGATGCATTGAAAAGAAAATTTAATCATGCTTGGTTGGATCAATATGCACCATGGCTAGTATATTCCAAGCGACTAAAAGGCGCTCTTTGTAAGCATTGTGTTTTGTTCCCTCCGCCCATCGGCACTGTGAGAGGAATTTTGGGATCATTCATGGTCAGGCCATATATAAAGTTGAAAAATATGCATGAAGACTGCCGAAAGCAACGACCAACCTTCACCTAACAGCGACAAATGCTGCAATAAATTTTCTTGAAAATGTTCATGTAAGCATCCAACTGCAAAGTGGACACCAGAAAGCAATCGATGAAAACAGACAAATATTGTCATCAATTATTTCATGTACAGTATTTTGCGATACACATGATATGCCTCTTAGGGGAAACAAGCAGATGAGGTTGTTTTATTAGATTTATTGAAGTTGAGAATCAATTCAGGGGACGACAAATTAAAGAGTTACCTGGAAAAGTGCAGTCGCAATGCAGTTTACACATCGCCAAAAATACAAAACGAATTTATAAATTTATGTGGCCAAGTTATTAGGGAGAATATAATAAGTGAGGTTCAGAAGACCATGGTTTACGCAGTCTTAGCTGATGAAACAGCAGACGTAGCTGGGAACGAACAGCTGTCATTAGGCGTGCGGTTTTACGACGAAAGCAAAAGGAAAATCAGAGAAGAATTTGTAGGGTTCATTGAACTAAAAGCACAAAATGCTTCAGCAATTGCCGATGCAATTGACAATTTCTTGTTTAGTTCTAACCTCCCAACCGAAGATTGCGTAGTGTTTGGATTCGATGGCTGTTCTACAATGGCAGGGAAAAAGGGTGGCGTACAAGCCATTTTGAGAAAAATATATTCTCAACCTTGTTGTGAATGATGTGAACGCAGTGCCAGAAATTAGAAATACTGTCGCCACTGTAAAGGATGTTATAACGTTTTTCAGAGAATCGACTACACGTCGAAACTACGCTCCAAACCTATCACGATTGTATGAGACGAGATGGTCCGAAAAATATAAATCAAGCAGAAAGTTTTCTCAACATTTCCCAGAGCTTGTGAAATCTCTAGAAACGTTATCCGTAGAGGGAAATTATGCCACCCTAAAATCTGCATATCAGTTGCATTCAGCTGTTATGAAACCAGTGTTTATTGTTGCTCTACAAACAATAGCTAAATATTCAGCAATTTTAGAACCAGTAGTTAACGCACTGCAAGCTAAATCGATCGACATGATCTCGGTAGGGGAACACATCAAACATATCAAGGACATTCTCAGAAATGACCGCGAGTTTCCTGATAGAATAAGTAATGAAATGCTTCAAAAAGCGCGAGCTATTGCAATGGATTTGAACATAGAACTTTCGGTTCCACGTCTTGCTCACAAGCAAACACAGAGAAGTAATCCGCCATCAGACAATGATAACGAATATTGGCGGCGTTCCCTGATAATAGCATACATTGATTCACTCATTTCATCGTTGAATATTCGATTCTCTCAAGAAAATACTCCGGTGTTTGCTTTAAGTAACCAACAATACAGACTTACACAAGAACGCAGAATTATTCCAAGAATTTTATAACCTAGATATCACCGGAGAACTGGACCTTTGGCATAATTTATGGGTGAAGAAGGCATTATCAGATGATCAATTAAGGGACATGGAAGTAGTTGATCTGTTCAACGAAGCCAACATTTTTTACCCTGCTGTCAGAAAGGCATTGATTATTTTCGGCACTATCCCATGTACCACGGCGACCGTAGAACGGTCCTTCAGTATGCTGCGAAGAGTTAAAACGTGACTTAGAAGCACCATGGGTGAAGAAAGGCTTACAGGTTTATGTCTGATGAGCGTACTTCGCAATTATTCAAAATAAAACAGTGAGTTTATTGAAAAGATTATCATAGACAAATTTTCTTCAAATCCAAGAAGATTACTGCTAAATCAATATATATATATATATATATATATATATATATATATATATATATATATATAATATTTTGTTTTGTATCATAATCAATCTAATTGATAAAAGTCAATTTTCATGATTTTTTGTTCCAATATACCCGACCGACCATCTTCTCGAAACAGGTATGAGCTGCCCCCTAGCTGAAATCCTGGGTACGCCCTTAAGCAGTTATAATACTACTCGATATCTGGGTAGCTGTCTTATCATTGTCCTTAAGTTCTCTCACAACAAATTTATTGGCAATATGTAAAGTGTACTCAGTTTTCGATTTTTCTTTCTCTTCTTGAGTTGATGTTTTTTGAACTTCGCACGTTAGACATTGATCTTTTTTCGGAACGAAAAAACCGATATTAAACTCTGTATTGAATATCTGTCTATATTGTTCTCTGCTAGCTACTATGTGATCTGGTTGAGTGTCCATCATCCATTCTGTATATAGTGAATATAATTTTGGAAATTATGAAGATTCGTCGATATAAAGTCTAGACGTTCGTTTTCTTACATACTGAGATTCTTTCGCTGGGATCGATTGTATATGTTCGCGAACTGAAAGTTCACATTTTCGTCAATGGCAATTCCTCTATTACTTTTCCGCCCAACCTATCTATATGCGAGAAAAGTATTGGTTTACCCCAAAAAAAGTTGGAAAATTTAAAAAAAAAATTAAATTAAAAAGTTATTTTTACGTTTTCCATCAACAACAACACGAAAAAACGGTTTTTAGGAAAAAATCCTGTGTGTATGTCGTCGTTGTCGTCGGCCCCTTTTCCTTACATGTCTTGTTAGCACGATACAGCCTCTGGAGTGCAATAAGTCACCAATTTTATAATTGAATGTTGTTGAGGACATGTCACAGATGAACTGTATTGATTTTCAGCTCTCCAGAGCCAGTACAACGGGTGCTATGGTACTTGAAGTACGACATTTTGTCATTTTTTGAGAAATTTCAGTTTGTTAGCACGATACAGCCTCCGGAGTTCAACAAGTCACCAATTTTATGATTGAATATTATTCAAGACATCTCACTGAAGAACCCTGTTGATATTCAGCTCACCAGAGCCAGTGCAACAGGTGCTATAGTACTTTAAGTACGATATTTTTATCATTTTTGGGGAAATTTCAGTTTGTTAGCACGATACAGCCTCCGTAGTATATACAAGAGACCAATTTTATGATTGGATATAATTCAGAGCTTCTCAAAGATAAACTCTATTGATATTCAGCTCACTAGCGCCTGTATAACGGGTGCTATGGTACTTGAAGTACCAAATTCTTGTAATTTTTGGAGATTTTTCAGTTTGTTAGCACGATACAACCTCCAGAGTGTACAAAAGTTTCCAATTTTATGATTGAATATTGTTCAAGGTGTCTCACAGATGTACCCTATTGATTTTCAATTGACGAGCGAGTATAGCGGGTCTTATAAATCCAGATATACTAAATTTTTGGTTATTTTTGGAGAAATTTCGGTTTGTTAGCACGATACATCCCCGTTGTGTATACAAGTAACAATTTTGTGATAGAATATTGTTCAGGGCCACAGATGCGAAAATAGTAGTTTGTACAACAAGTGCGCAAAGCGTTACTTTTCCCACGAGCGTAGAAGTTTGTGACACGAGCCGTAAAGCGAGTGCCGCAAATCCAGCGAGTGGGAAAAGTGCTTTGCGTACGAGTTGTACACAATATTTTTTTCACATCTACGTTTATTAATTAAATAAAAAAGTAACTTATATATGTATTTTATTTAACTTAAACAAAACGAATTTAAGAGTTCTAAAATTAAAGTGAAAAGATTAAATAAATTGCAAATATATAGAAAAGTCGACAGGATTTGAATCCGGGCCTCTTCGTTCCAATGCTGATGTGTTTTCCACTAAGCTATCGTGGCAAAAATTATGAAATACTGTATGTAAGTTTTTCCGCTGCTTTATTTTATTTTTAGTTCAGTTTTTTATTTCGATTTTTCTATATAATGAAGTACATTGGTTACTAAATAATGATAGATTGAATAACTAGATATAATCTTCAAAATTATGACTTGTTTTTTGAAACTCCAGGTAACAAATTTTTGATTGCATTTTGAGCCTTTTCGATAATATCTGGAGGAGTATTGTCACTATCGGAATTCGACAACTCGAAAGATAAATTATGATCTCGGTTCATAGTTCCTAAAATAATGGGTAATAAATGAATTTGTTTATAATCTATAATCAATAACCTGAAATACATAATCTAGAAAGTAGTTTATTTACAGAATTTTTAGTTCGAATTTAAAATTTGAACACCCAGAAATCCACTATAAAGTATTGTCAAAAAAATTTGACATTGACACTTCCGTGCGGAAAAGTACCATAACGTGTACTTTTCTCACACTCTACATTATTACTTTTCTAAAGGATATCAAACTAATTGAGAAAAGGCTTGCTTTGCGCATAAAAATTTGTGAAGAAAAGCGTGTTTTGCATAGTAGTTGTAGAAAAAGTTAGTTTCAATCTTTAAAACCGTTTATTTCAGTTTCGTCCTTTTTTCGCACAGTCCAATTTTCACTTGCGTATATTATTGTAGGAACTGTTATCATTTTATGAATTTTCATTTCCACTTCTAAGTCTATACCTTTATGTCCAAGAATTGTTTTATTTAGAGAGTAGTATATTTTTGTTGATTTATTTGCTCTGTTGGTTATTTCTGCATCTATTTTTCGATCTTCTGTTACTATACTTCCTAAATATTCTCTCTAGAGTCTGGTTTTTGCATTTAATATCTCTATTATTTCCATTACCTGGTTGTTATTCATTTATTATCATCACTTTTGTTTTATTTATGTTCACCTCCATATTAATGTTCTCTACTTCTTTGGTCCAAATATTCATTAGCTCTTGCATTTTGTTCTTTGTATTTGCCACTAAAACCATATCATCTGCATACAGTAGACTAATCATTTTTATCGGTTCTAAATTTCTGTGTCCAATTATAGTATTCAGCTGCTCATATTACTTTTCCGCCCAACCTATCTAATATGCTAGGAAAGTATTGGTTTACCCCAAAAAAGTTGGAAATTTGAAAAAAAAATTTGAGTTATTTATACGTTTTCCATCAACAGCCCAAAAAACCAGTTTTTAGAAAAAAATCCTGTTAGTATGTCGTCGTCGTCGTCGTTGTCGTCGGCCACTTTTCGTTACATGTTTTGTTAGCACGATACAGCCTCCGGAGTGTAACAAGTCACCAATTTTATGATTGAATATGATTAAGGACATGTCTCAGAGGAACCCTTTTGATTTTCAGCTCACCAGAGCCAGCACAACGGGTGCTATGGTACTAGAAGTACGACATTTTAGTCATTTTTTGAGAAATTTTAGTTTGTTCGCACGATACAGCCTCCGGAGTTCAACAAGTCACCAATTTTATCATTGAATATTATTCAGGACATCTCACAGATGAACCTTATTGATTTTCAGCTCACAAGAGCCAGTACAACAGGTGCTATAGTACTTTAAGTACGACATTTTTGTCAATTTTTTAGAATTTTCAATAACTTTTATTATATTGTGGAATAAACTAGAGACCTTGAGCTTCATTCAAAAACACTAGTCATTTTTGGAGAAATTTCAGTTTGTTAGCACGATACAGCATCCGCAGTATATACATGTGACCAATTTTATGACTGGATATTATTCAGAGCGTCTCAAAGATTAATCCTATTGATATTCATCTTACTTAAGCCAGTACAACGGGTTCTATGGCACTTGAAGTACCAAATTTTTTTAATTTTTGGAGAATTTCCAGTTTGTTAGCAAGATACAGCCTCTAGAGTATATACAAGTGACCAATTTCATGATTGAATATTGTTCAAGGTGTCTCACAGATGTACCCTATTGATTTTCAGCTGACTAGAGCGAGTACAGCGGGTCCTACTAATTCAGATATACTATATTTTTGGTTATTTTTGGACAAATTTCGGTTGGTAGCATGACACATCCCCCGAAGTGTACACAAGAGACAATTTTATGATAGAATATTGTTCAGGGCCACAGATGCGAAAAAGTTAGTTTTAATCTTTAAAACCATTTATTTTTATGCCTGGTAGACCCATTAACCTCAGAAGAAAATTATAATGCTCTTTGTAAAAATCTAATAGGATGCTTAATATATGCCATGTTATGTAGCCGATCTGATCTATCCATTGTAGTGAATATTTTGAGCCGTTACAACAGTAAAAATAATAAAACTCTGTGGCAATATGTAGAAAGGGTTCTGCGATATATTAATGGTATTCTAGATTTAAAATTAATCTATAATAGAAGTGTCCACGTTAATTTCAAAATAATATTTGGCTACGTCGGTTCTGATTTGGGAAATAGTGATGGTGATCGAAAAAGTACCACAGGATATGTATTCAAAGCATTCGAAAAATGCATTATATCCTGGAATACCAGACAACAAAACTGTGTCGCAACATCGATACCAGAAGCAGAATAGGTTACGCTGTTTGAAAGTGTTCTGGAAGGTTGATGGTTGTTTAATTTACGTATCAGCATGAATTATCCTATACAATAGTCCTTTTTAATATTTACGGATAGTATGGGATATATCAGCATTGCTAAAATCCCCACAAACCATTGTTTTGCGTTTTCTTCTTTTCTAATGTTGGAAAAGCAAAATTGCGGAATGTCGTATTCTCCTTTATGGTAAATGCTTCGAAGGACCAATCGTCGTAATGTGACGATAATGAATGTTATTCCATGTATGATTTGGTTATTATGTGAAAATGAAATTCGATGGTTTCATACACTTTTCTTTATATTTTTATTATTTACATTCTCTTCGTTATATACCTGCGTCACAATGAAGAATTCACTAATGCTTATTAAAAGATGCAATCATATTTTTTGTACGTTTTTATCAAATTTATGACAATATGTCGTTAGATCTTTTTTATGCTTTTTTTTAATTTGATTAACAACGGTTTTTCTTATATATATATATATATATATATATATATATATATATATATATATATATATATATATATATATATATATATCAAATGAATGAATTGAATATGTGTTGTTATGGATATTTTTATATGTCGTTTTAAGTGGGTGATAACGAGGAAAGTTATGTGAGAATGTAAATAATGGAAATAGGGATTTAATTGAAACCGTCATACGACTGTTGAAAACTCAGCCGATGCATGTAGTTTTGTGGAGAAAAGAAATTGTTGTATAGTTATCTGTGGTTTTTTATATGGAATGAAGTTTGAGTTGTGTTATACAGGGGAAGTTGAAAATAAAAATCACAGGAGAATTTGGTAATTAAATCAAAATCGAACAAACCATAAAAGAGAGAAATTTATAGAAATGAGATATCATTTCATAAAAGACCCAATACAAATAGTTAAAATTTGAATATATTTGATCATGAAACCAACAAGCGGATCCGTACCTTCTTCCCGACTGTTAGGGATGAGAAAAAACATTGGTTTACTTGTGTTTCTAAGAAAACCAATGTGGTGAGTAATTATAACTTTGCTCAAAGTTTTATTAAAATTTTGGGTGGGAGTGTTGAAAATATAAAATATATAATATGATATGTCAGCAATCTGACAACTCCGCTTTCATTCCCTACTATTTCGACAAGCAATACTCTAAACACTGATAATTTCATTTTTGCTGTTTTAAGTCTAGAGACGCATTTCATTGTAATAACATCTGGGTTCACATTATTTTGACACTTAAAAGAATAAAATAGTATTGACTTTCATTTAAATAATACCAACACAGTCAAAAAGCCTTTGTCCACCCAAATTTCCAGGCCCCCCTAGCTGATGCCCAGACTACCACCGGTATCTTTCAACTTTCCTGAAACTTTTACAGTGTACTTTTCTTGTTTTTAAAACCTCCATTCCAGCGAACGAATCCGACTCCTAGTAGTCAAATTGCATCAGAACCAATCATGCGTTTCAATAATATATCTGGAAAGATTTATAGATATACATATTGTATAATATCTGGAACCGTTGGAGATATTCGTACTAAACACATTATTTATTACCACATTCTGACGCGTATTTCGATAATCAAGTTGCCGCCTTCAGAGAAGGTTTACCTTAGGTCTTTGAAGGAATCTTTTGGCAATAGTCGGAGGTTTTTCCAAAAATGTATAAGCGCGCTCGTGTTTGTTAGATGACCCTTGAATGTTTAATACATATCAAAACAGTTATTTTCATTTAGATTCTCAAATTAGTGAATCCATTCTGAATGCAACATCTAAGCTCCTCTAAAACAATAGACCATGAGCACAATAATTGTCGTTTCTAATTTCAAATTAAGTCTTTAGAGGCTTAGCGCAAGCAACAAGAACAAAAAGGTCTACTTTACTGTTTGGTCTACTCGGTAGCGACGTCTTTTCACTGGAAACTTGTTTTCGTACAAAGACATTATCAGAAAACATTCATTCGAAATCTCGGTAAGATTGGGTTGTTTGGAAATCCTAGCAAGTTGAATAGTATTGACAAATTTAACAAAAAACCTTCTTTCTTTGTGGAAATAATTTGAAGAGCAATATTAACATGTTTCGATGAAGTTATACAATTTTACTGTTTTACCTGAATGAAGCTTACTGTTTCTAGTTAATTCCACAATATATTGAAAAGATTTTAAAATATCTAAGATAATTGACAATTGTTTCTATATTAAATATCATCGTTAGAATGATAGAAGTTACATGTCATTTGAACCCTATCTGATGTTTAATAATTATTTTGGCTAGACCAAGAAGTGACCTACCTAATGATTGACTAGATATATGTTAATAGAAAACAGAAGAAGATGTGATGTTACAAATATTAAAGCTTAGATATTATTAGCCCTATGGAGATATACTGGATATCTTTTTTTCAATTAAGATCAGTATAACTGTGCAATGATATATAGAAAACCAGGAAAACTATATCTGCTGATCTTTACAAGTATCACATAAGGAAATAGTTTGGAAGTGGAGAGCTCCCTACATTTATCTGTTCATTGACAACTTGATATTGTGGGTTTCTTAAGTGTCTACTAATTTCTAACTCTTCAAGGAAATCCAGTTCCTTGTTTCTTATCACAAATGTGTAGTAATTCTAGTTCTGTGTTAGGTGTCAATGAGTGTTTGATGTCAAGTAGATGTTTTTCAAGGAAATAATAAATTTAATGCCACTTTTTCCTCTTTTTCATTAATTAATTCATTTATCATATGTAATGGATAACCGTTGGATGTTGCTATTTGTTCAATTGTATTGATTCCTTTAATAAAATTAGATTTGTGCATAGGAACTGAAAAAGCTCTATGTATCATTGAATTATATGCTGCCAATTTATCTGACATGGGGTGATTGGAGTTATATGGAATAGTTACATCAGTATGTGTTGGTGTTCTGTAAATTGAATAATCAAGTACATTATTAATACTTTGAATTCCTAGATCAAGAAAATTGATTGAGTTATTTTGTTCAACTTCTAATGTAAATTTAATTTTTGTGTGTAAATTATTAATACGGTTGAAAAATACATCTAATTATTGTTCACTACCCATGGAAGAAGCTAATATATAATCTATATATCTATACCAAAATAAAACATTTTTTGAAACATTACTGTCAAAGATTTTTCTTTCTAAATTGTCCATAAAATTTTTGCCAAAATTGATGATATAGGGCTTCCTATTGGTAGTGCAAAATGTGTTGGTATGTAAGTACTTACAGTTTCATGATGGTTAGAGTATTGAATTATATGAAGGTCATGGAAAGACCGAAACGTTAAATAAAAATGTATTAACTACTAGTGAAATGTCTTTAAAAATGGTCCCCAATCCCAAGAATATGAAATAAACAATATATATATATATATATATATATATATATATATATATATATATATATATATATATATATATATATATTGAACTAGTCCTCTAATATATTAAAATCATTACCAAAAGTGACCAGATATGAAGATGATGTATTAATACGTAGGGTGTACCAGTAGACACAACCACCTTAAAAAACTAAGAGTTTAAATAAACACATTGAATGAATTGAGCAAATATATCATCACATATTAAGAAAACCAGTTACTTCAATGAATTAAAGGATGATGAATAAAAATTCTAATAATACCATTGTTTAAATAAGTACTAATTTTACCTTAACAAATATTCCAAGCTAAAGTCATTGTCAACATGAATCAAAATATTCTGAACACTGCCATGTAAATATCCAGGTAGTTATGATGTAGTATCACTTGAAACTTGGAATAATATAAATTAGTACACGAGTCTATAATTGGTTATCAATATTTACAAACAAAGATAGAAAGGGTTAAATTTATACAATAGTTTGAAATACTTCATAGTAGGTTGACATACGGAACAGAGCCTAGCTATTTGTGAAGGAAGTATTGCAATCAAGAAGTTTAATAAACAGGAAGTAATAAAAATTAGTGACTTCATTGCCAACTTAAATGTATTGGTTACTATTAGAATATTGAATATTAAAGGCAAATTTGGAAATAAGTTTATATGTGATTAAATTAGCAAAAATTATAAAATTTAGAACTAGACAGTTTCATACATACTAATAGATATTTTAGGTTGTAGATTTTATAAGAGTTAATGTTAATAAGAATACCTTAGAAAGGGAAAATTAACAAAATACGATATTGTTACAAGTGAAAAAGACATTTTATGGATTCTTTAAGACTATACACATATATACAAATAAGTGTTGATATCCTCCAGGACTGTTAAAAGAACTCTTTTCACATTTTGAACTAAAAACACTGGAATCAGCAATTATTTTGTAACATATGGTAAAAAGAAGGCTTTGCATTTGACGTAAAACAATAGAAGGTAGCGCGTGGGTTTTTGAAATGAAAGCATCTCAGTAAAATTTTAATAAACAATGAAATAAATTTTGATTTTGAAGCTAAAAGTTATTTAACAATAATATTAAAGTCATTAAAAACTGTGTGAGAACGGGAGGTGATCAGAAGGAGCATTTCTTTCGTTAAGAAATCTGCAAGAATTGGGGAGACGCCAGTAGCAGTAACGAGTATAGCTATACTGAAAATCAAATTAAGGTCGGTGATATTTAAATATTAATTTCGGAATTCCAAATAGTAACAGTGAACTATAAATTATATTTTCTACATATATAAACGAAAATTTTCATAAAGAGGCCTAAGTATTTTAAGATGCTAAATATAAGATCACATACATAGATATCCATGAATCTCAAGCTATAGATATAAATTTGTACTTACATGTAAGAATGAATTTGTTTCATCATTGTTCATACTGTATGTAAATCATCACTTATCTTCCTTTCAGTTTCCTCATGCATGCTTCATTAATTTCTATCTATCACTATTCCAAATTCTCATTACTCATATTTTCTTGTGTATATATGCAATTGTACGTCAGTTTTGAATATTATATCGACAATTCCAAAGTATATATGAACGTTAAAATCTTGTAAATATCTCGTGAATGAACCATAAACAGTGAAAACTGTGTCGCATCGCTTTGGACTCGATAGAAGCGCATGATTCCTATACGCGTCGACGCGGTGGACTTTATGTTCAATAGCATTTAGTGCGCATGTCTGTATAGCAT
Organism: Galeruca laticollis; assembly: GCA_963921935.1. Taxonomy (NCBI): domain Eukaryota; kingdom Metazoa; phylum Arthropoda; class Insecta; order Coleoptera; family Chrysomelidae; genus Galeruca; species Galeruca laticollis. The sequence continues at coordinate 74,558,803 of OY998181.1, forward strand.
ACAGTGGCGGCTTCAGAGAATTTTGGTGTTCTAATAATATTGAATTTTGAACTATAATTTTTATTAAAATATGTTCTGTGAAGTGTTTTCGATTTTTATTCAATATCCATGATAGATTTATTAAATTTGCTCACTTCATTCATTCTGTAGAATAATATCTTGAAACATTAAAGTAAGAGCTGTATCTTCACATAATATTTAATTTTCGCATATAGCTGATTATAAAATTTAAAAATTAATTAATCAAGTTCAAATTACATTGATTTATAAGCGGCCAGAACCCAAAGGGAGGAGTCTACATGCCGCCGTCTCTATATTAGAATAAAATCAATAATAATAAATAATAATTATAATATATATATATATATATAAATATATATACACATATATAAATATATATATATATATATATATATATATATATATATATATGTATGTATATTTAGTTTGTTTTATTTCTTGAACTTAACTTTATTATATTTTTCGGAAATATTTTTCTTGGGATTGTAAGGTTGTTAGTCAGAAATTAGATGGTTTTTTGGGTTTTAATTAACATTTTTGTTTTTTTCCAGCATTTTTGTAAACTTTTCGGACTGTGTCCTTCATCAGTACTTTATTTTCTACAACTAGACGTTTATAATTAACAAGTTGTACAATACATTTCTTAAAAAACTTACCACAAAACAATAGCCTGTAAGCGCATGTCAATTTATAAGAAGACAACTAATTTCATTAAAAACATTTAGTACTAAAATAATAAATTCACAACAATTGACTGTACAACATATTATATTACAACAACTGATTTTCCAAGAAAACAAAATTTATTGATAGTAAATAGACCTGGTTTTTGTATCGTATACATTAATTATGATGGAAAAAGAGATATTAAACTCATTTTTGTCCTGAATATTCATACTGGTATTATTTTGGTATAAGGTGTTAGTTATGCTACAGGATGTAATTTCAACTTATAGACAACCTTTTGAAAATGATACGTATTTGATTAAATTAAAATAAATTTTCGATAAATTCTTTGTATCTGATTTGGCATTGATCGAATATTGGTTTGTTTGGATTTCTATCATTTCGTAGAACTCTCTTTTTACTTTTTTGCCCAACCTATCTAAGATGGAATTTCGAAAAAAAATTTCGAGTCATTTTCACGTTTTCCATCAACAACAACACGAAAAAATGGTTTTTGGAAAAATAATCCTGTGTATAGGTCGTCGTTGTCGTCGTTGTCGTCGGCCACTTTTTCTTAGATATCTGCGGAGTGCAATAATTCACCAATTTTATGCTTGAATATTGTTAAGGACATATCACAGATAAACCCTATCGATTTTCAGCTCACTAGAGCCAGTACAACGGGTGCTATGGTACTTGGAGTACGACATTTTGTAATTTTTTGAGAAATTTCAAATTATTAGCACGATACAGAATCCGGAGTTCAACAAGTCACCAATTTCATGAAAAAATAATATTCAGGACATCTCACTGTTGAACTCTATTGATTTTCAGCTCACCAGAGCCAATACAACAGGTGCTACAGTACTTTAAGTACGATATTTCTGTCATTTTTGGAGAAGTTTGAGTTTGTTAGCACGATACAGCCTCCGGAGTAAATACAAGTGACCAATTTCATGATTGGGTATTATTCAGAGCGTCTCAAAGATGAACCGTATTGATATTCAGCTCACTAAAGCTCGTACAACGGATGCTATGGTACTTGAAGTACCAAATTTTTGTTATTTTAGGAGAATTTTCAGTTTGTTAGCACCATACAGCCTCCAGAAAGTATACGATTGATCACTTTTATGATTGAACATTGTTCAGGGCGTCTTATAGATGTACCCTACTGATTTTCAGTTGACTAGAGCGAGTTTAGCGGGTCCTATCAATCCAGATATACTACATTTTTGGTTATTTTTAGAGATATTTCGGTTTGTTAGCACGATACATCCCCCGAAGTGTATACAAGTAACAATTTTATGATAGAATATTGTTCAGGGCCACATATGCGGAAAAGTTAGTTTTAATCTTTAAAACCATTTATTGTTTGATGGTTTTCAGTTCGCAGTATTTTTGTGTTGTCATAGTCGAAGGTGTGTTTGTGTTCAGAAAAAGGAACTTGATACTCCAAGCCTCCAATTATGGATTCTTCCAGGTCTTACTGGAAGAGGAGGCTTGGAGTATCAAGTGTCTTTTTTCTTTAGGTACGTTGATAACTGCATAACACTAGTACCAACAAACAAAATAGAAAATATTCTTGATAATTTCAATAGCTTTCACAACAAATTACAATTTAAGGTTGAAAGAGAGCAACATAGTAAAGTGAATTTTTTGGACTTAACTCTTCACCACATAAACAACACTATTCAAACTGAATGATATACAAAAGAAACTTGGTCCTCTCTAATAAAATACATCTCATCAGCGAATCTTCCCAGTGACTAAATGATCAAGAAAGTAAGTATCGAAAAGAATTTCACTACGATGCTAAATACGAGGAGAGACTGGAAAAGGGAACACACCCAAACTCTCAAAGAAAACACCATGAGATGGTATACAGATGGTTCAAAAACCACCACTGGAGCAGGCGCTCGAGTATTTGGGCCTGGCACCAGATACTCATCATCGTTAGGCTTCTTCCCGATCGTCTTTCAGGCAGAAATACTTGCGATTGAAAGATGCGTGGAAATGAACCTAGAAAGAAACTATCAGAAATGTGACATATCGATCCATTCTGATACTCAAGCAGCTATCAAAGCATTAAGCTCCCATGTCAATGACTCAAAGTTGGCATGGGAGTGCCGAAGAAAACTTGAGGAATTAGACAAGAATAACAGGATCTCTTTAGTTTGGGTTCCTGGCCACTCGGGAATCACAGAAAATGAAGAGGCCAATACACTTGCCAGGAAAAGAGCACAAACGCCCTTTATTGGCCCGGAGCCTTTTTGTGGTGTAGGAAAATGCTCCTATACGGAAGAGTTTTGGAAGAAGGAGGAAACCGAAAGAGAAGCACTCTGGCGGTGCCTTCCCGGGTTGGAACATTCCAAAAAGTTCCTGTGGAACTTTGACACTGCTAGATCCAAAAAATATTTGGACCTCAGTAAAGATAAGCTACATCTCCTCACGGGCTTTCTTACAGGAGACTGCCGCCTTATGAAGCACCTAATGAGAATGGGTCTAGCAGAAACTGACAAGTGTAGATTCTGTGGGAGGAGGATGGAACTCCGGATCACCTAGTTCTGGATTGCCTCGCCATTGCAAGGCAACGCAAGAAATGCTTCAGACAAAAAACTTGTAAGAGTGAGGACATAACCTCGTTGAAGCCGTTCCAAATACTAGAGTTCATTAGAACCCTGGAACTGAAAGGCGAGTTGTAGTAGTAGCGAGAAGAGCTCTGATAGGGAGGGGGGGCACAATAAACCTTAAGTTTCAGTACATTGTAACCCCGTTAAAATCTAATCTAATCTAAACTACGTGTACTTTACTTTTGGATTATGTTGAACTTTCCCAGGATAGACCTATTTTTTACCAGAATCGTAGATTTCCCACTCATTTCTCCGCTTAATTGTTATGTTTTTGTTTGGTGACGATGCAAGGTATTTGTGTACGCCGAAGAAATTCGAGGCTGATAGAATCAATTCGGCATTTGATCTTTTGGAAGGCGGAATACGGCTTCATACAACGAAAAGTTAAATTCGCAAACGATGTCGGGCATGTATTAGAAATGAAGAGGACAATTTCGAGTAAGATTTGCAATGATTTCATAACTAGAAGTAGTATATTCAAATTTTTTACGTGTATTACTGTAGTCAAGGAATTAAAATAAAAAAATTTTCATTACTTTTTGCCTTAGTGTTTTTAAATGAAACTCAAGGTCTCTAGTTAATTCCACAATATAATACAAGTTATTGAAAATTCTAAAAAATTGACAATTGTTTCGATAAATCAATATCATCGTCAGAATGACAGAAGTTACATTTCATTTTATGCCTACCTGATGTTTAGTAGTTATTTTTGGCTAGACCAAGAAGTAACCTAACTTGTGATTGGCTTAATATATGTTTATAGAAAAAAGAAGAAGATGTGATATTACAAATATTGAAGCTTAGATATTATTAGCCCTATGGTGATATCCTGGATATCATTTTTCCAATTAAGATCAGTATAACTGTGCAATGATATAGAAAACCAGGAAAACTATATCTGCTGATCTTTACAATTATCACTTGAGAAGACAGTTTATTAGTGGAGAATTCCCTAGATTTAACTGTTCATTGACAACTTCATATTGTCGGTTTCTTAAATGTCTTCTAATTTCCAGTTCTTCAAGGAAATCCAGTTCTTGTTTCTTTTCACAAATATGCAGCACTTCTAGTTCTGTGTTAGGTGTCAATGAATGATTGGTGTCAAGTAGATGTTTTGCGTAGTGAGATTTATCTGGTTGTTTTAATCTGTATGCTCGTAAGTGCTCACTGTATCGTATTTCAAAATTCCTAAGGGTCTGACCCAAATAGACAGCATTACATTCTGGACATTTGAGTTTATATATACCTGACTTCTTTAATAGTGGTATTTTTGTTTTTACATTTAACAATTTTGTACTAACGTTACTTCCTGTTTTAAAAGAAATTGTTGTATTCGTTGCTGAAGATATTATCTTTGAAATATTATTAGAAATATTTCCTGCATATGTGATGGTTTTATAAGTTTTAATTTCATCAGCTGTCTATTTGGGTCAGACCCTTAGGAATTTTGAAATACGATACAGTGAGCACTTACGAGCATACAGATTAAAACAACCAGATAAATCCCACTACGCAAAACATCCACTTGACACCAATCATTCATTGACACCTAACACAGAACTAGAAGTACTGCATATTTGTGAAAAGAAACAAGAGCTGAATTTCCTTGAAGAACTGGAAATTAGAAGACATTTAAGAAACCCACAATATGAAGTTGTCAATGAACAGTTAAATCTAGGGAATTCTCCACTAATGAACTGTCTTCTTAAGTGATAATTGTAAAGATCAGCAGATATAGTTTCCCTGGTTTTCTATATCATTGCACAGTTATACTGATCTTAATTGGAAAAATGATATCCAAGATATCACCATAGGGCTAATAATATCTAAGCTTCAATATTTGTAATATCACATCTTCTTCTTTTTTCTATAAACATATATTAAGCCAATCACAAGTTAGGTTACTTCTGGGTCTAGCCAAAAATAACTACTAAACATCAGGTAGTCATAAAATCAAATGTAACTTCTGTCATTCTGACGATGATATTGATTTATCGAAACAATTGTAAATTTTTTAGAATTTTCAATAACTTGTATTATATTGTGGAATTAACTAGAGACCTTGAGTTTCATTTAAAAACACTAATATGAGCATATTTCACGAAGTAAGGGTCGAGACAGTCAATTACTTTTTGTCTTTTCAGTTCTTTGTACGGTCGCGGTTATTTCCTGAACAGTAAGTCCTGTTAGTTCATGTTAGATATGTTCAGTTAATGAACCCGTCATGTAAAGCAAACAAACGAGCGAAGTGACGAATAATTATGCACAAACACTAAGCACTTATTGAAATAAAAACGGGGTTTTTTCATATGGGCGATATTGACGATTGATAAAATTTCTCGAACTTTATGCCAAGATTTGTTTTAAGGTTTTTTATCACATTCGGTAGAGCATACAGTAAAGATGTTTTTGATAGCATTTGAAACCTCTACGGCATTTTGTTATATGTTTTTTTTAACTCAAACTTTGGATCGATCGAAAAACTTAAATGAAACATTTGAAAAACAGTATTTTCTTCTTCTCTTGCATGGACAGTTTCATGTGATTTTTTTCAGAACAAGAATCAATTACAAGCTTGAAATTATGAAAAAAAAATCATATAGGGTCGCATAAAAAGTATCATTTCAAAATAATTTATGGTGAGTAAATATTTGTAGATGAAAGACCGAAGTTTGGGTAACCTTTTACCAAACACCCTTGAAAAGTATCATATAACAAAAAACATATTCAGCGAATTGTTTGTATTAAAATATTTTAACCCGTTCTAAAGAGCATCATTGAATTACACAAAACATACAGTCTGTATCCGTAGTTGGATTTTCGTGTTGTTCCTCCGCATTAATTTGCAAAATAAGATTGCAATTAAGAAATTTCTCCAACTTTAATGGAGTTAACTTTCGCGAAAACCACGAAACAAAATATTCACAATCTCTTTTCAAAATATTTCTTGAAATTAAATACCTTCAAGAACCGATTAACTCCAGAAATAGCTTATAACTTCTAAGGTTTTATGTTTATCCAGAACAATGTTTTTCAACCGTTAGTGATTTTAAAGTCTACATATTTCAGAGAGAGAGAGAGAGAGAGAGAGAGAGAGAGAGAGAAAGAGAGAGAGAAAGAGAGAGTTGTGTGGAATTGGAATTTTTATTTATAATTTGACAAGTTTTATTTAAGAAACCCTGATATAGAATTAATATCATCTGGGATTGGATGTGTTATGCTAAGGCTTTGTTTATGCTGCGCTCGTAGATGAGTTGGGTGTATTTGGTGGGTAAGCTAAAAACAGCGCAGTGGAAAAAATAGTGTCTAGAAATGGGTCTTGCAAAAGAGTCTAGAATTACTTTTTTTAAAAAGGTGTATGGAATTTAGATTGTTGGAGCGGGCATTTCGCTAAAAATTACCAGGAAGAAAGGCTAGTTCACTCAGCAATGGGAGTTGAGTCTGCTGTGGGTAACAAGACATTCAGTATGGAACCACTTCACAAGAAATAAAGATGCTAAGAACGCTATCTGTAACCTACGCAAAAACGAGTATGCCACATCTGAGAATACTTCAAATGAATTAGATATCATTAAACGTAAATATAAGACCTTATTATTATAAAATGAGAGTGATGATATAGGAGATGAGGTTACTGTGACTAAAAAGAGAAAAATTGTAACTCTACCATCACTGCTAGAAAAATCCAAATTATATGAGAATTCTAACAAGGAAAAAACAGAACTAGATACATGTCTAATACTATTTGTATTTCTCAAAAGTTGATGAACCCAATTTCCTTAAACTTTTGAAGACAGCTGACCCAAAGTATCCTATTCCTTAAAAAACTACTCTTAGATATAAAATGATTGATGATATGCGGAAGCAAACCTTGGTGCTCTGACTACTGACCTAGGGGCTTCAAGAGCTGCAGAAGCATATAACGGTTTAACTTGTCATTTCATTTGCAAAGAACTGATTGAATCAGCCGTGTATTGATACTGACAACGCACCTAATAGAATGAATGCATGTTCTCTTCTTAAAATTCGCAATATATCACGCTACGCACGTGCATTAAATCTTACAGAAAATGATGGTGAGAAACTCTCAACTAAATAGTTTACTGCAACATTGAAGAAATATTGTTGGCAACTTTAAGAGGAGCTCACAAATAACAGAGAAGCTTCTGGAGGAGCATAGGATAAGAGGCCAAACCATAACAAAAATACGTATTCAAGATGGTCCAACTAGGTGGAATAGCACTTTCTATATGGTGCATAGTATAATTTTACTTTGGAATCATATACTGGGAACATTATTATAATTGCACAATTCATCTAAAGCATTAGGTGCAAATGATTTGAGAGATTAACAAAAAACTGTAGCTTTGAATTCATAACAAAAGAAATTTCTGGTGAAAATTATGTCACACTTTCACTGATTATTCCTTCAGGGGTTTGTCTACATAATAGAATAACAGTAATTGGATTAAACTTGAAAATGAAGCCTCAAAAGGGCTTTCTTAAAAATTAAAAATCTCAATTGAACAAAGATTGTTTAAATATGATTTAAGAACAGTTGCAAAGATATGCGCAATATTAGATCCCAGATTAAAAACCTTGGCATTCATATCTATAGGCAACTTCCAAGAGAAATGTGCTGCAGTCCAAAGTGAGATTGGGCAAATATGCAATCATCAAAACTTGAATCAAAATGAAGGAATTAAGTTGAACCTGCCATTGATAATGATAATCTCTTATTATTTAGGTATGAAAAAAACCACCAATGATTGAGAACTACAACACCAGATGTAATAATTATAATGAGAGAGTACCTGGAAAAACCAAATTTATCAAGGTGAAATATCAAATAGAATACTGGGATAATCGAGATAATGAACCAATGAAAACAGTAACTGAAAAATATCTCGGTGTCCCAGTTAGATATGTTCCGTCCAATATAATTTTCTCCAAAACTGTAGGACAAATAATAAGTGATAGGAGATAAAGAATTAACCGTGGAGTAATAAATGAGTTGACATTTGTTAGTCAAAATAAATGGTTATTTGGTAAGTTTTGGTTTTTATGGAATGACTCATAAGTTTTGTACTTTGTAACAATCGCCCGTAATTCTCACAACCCAAACCACCACGGCCAACACGAGACGCCTGAAGAGCTGGCAACCTCATTAACGTTGTCGTGAAGTTCAGGTTCCTGCTCAACGATGTCGCTGTACGAATGGACTACCTCCTTCTAATCGTAGCGTAACTCACCAGTATAAGGTATCTATCGAGGACCGAAGACGGTAACAAGTAGACACTACATAAATGCTCTATTTCTTTGATAATAAATATTATTTGTTATTTCAATATTATGAATAAAGATTTATTTAACAAATGTTACTGGTCTACAATCTGGCGCCCAACGTTGGGCGCCAGATTGTAGACAAGTAGACAATACATTAATGTTTTATTTCTTTTATAATAAATCTTATTTGTGATTTTATTATTATGAATAAACATTTATTTATCAAATGTTACTTGTCTACTACTTGAATAATTGAATATATGTATATATGATATATAGAGCACAAATATCTAGTGATAGCCAAACACATTTCTACCTCAAAAGCTTTTCTAAGGAAGGTGCTTTAAAACCACAGCTATTGAATTAATAAACAAGAGGTCTACAAATAACAAATTAAACTTGCATTCAGTTTTTGTCACATACTTGAGTAAGTAGCTTTGATAAAATGTTATGTTAAATTGTAAAAATTTGCTACAAACACGCGCGCCTTGTTGGAACGTTTAAAGAATTTCAATATATCGCGCGGAGTATTTTTTGAGAATTTAATAACATTTTCATTAGATATTAAACTAGATTTCAATACAAAACGTACTGCTCTAGTTCCTGAAGATAGGCACAAATATGTGAAATCAAAGTCTTTGTGTTTTAATTGTCGGAAATAAACAGTCGATCCGATTTTGCCTCTCTCTCAAAAAAATGTATTATTTGTGCAACGAAGCATCACACTTTGTTAGATCTGGTCACTCACGTACTGCTGTACCTCTAGCTGTAAATACACCACCTCCAGCCGATAATAATGACGATAATGATGAAATAATAGACGAAAGAGCGAGGAAACTCTTCGAAGAGCTGAAGACACATCCTAACGTAGAACTGAGGGACCTAACAAGCTACAATAAAGGAGACTACAGGAAGCACAAGAGATCATGCAAATAAATAGAAGACTAGGCACGAAGATCCTGACACAAAAAAACCAAAATCCGTACTGGCGCAAACCAGTACACAAAAAAAAACAAAAAACCGTACAAACGAGCAATCGTCTTCACACAAAAAAAACGTGTTGGCGAGCAATCGTCTATACACCAAGAAAACAAAAAAACGTGCAGGTGAGCTATCGTCTATACACCAAGACGCCGTTTTTATTCCTTATACCTTTAATTTTACCTTTATGAGTCTTATTTTGTTCATTAATTTTTTTATAATAGGCTTTTGTGTTTTTGTTAGTTTTTTTATTTCCTATTTTTCTTATTCTGTCATTCATCCATTCTCTTTTAGCATTTTTTATCAATTTATTGCAATTTTCCCTTATTCTCTCATATTCCTCTCTATCATCTTGGTTGTTTGTACTTGTCCATTTTATTCTAGAGATTCTTATTGCTCTTACAATTTCTCGACATTTTTCATCATACCATTGCTTGTTTATTCCGTTTTTTTCTCTCACCAATTGACTTTCCGCTGAATTCAGTAAAAATTTTCTAATAATATACCATTCCACATTCTCCGTTTCTTCACATTCCTTTATTTTCTTTTCCACTTGCTTCTCGTAATCGCTTCTTATATTTTCATTATTAAATCTCACAAGGTTCCATTTAATTCCGTTTGTTTTTATATCGTTTAAATTTTTCTTTTTTTGTTTGATTGAGGCCACTACCATGTAGTGATCCGAGTCGGCATTTGCCCCTCTGTATGTTCGTACATCTTTGATCGACAACTGCTTCCTTTTATTAATAAGCACATGATCTATTTGTGTACTAAATTTATTATCCGGCGATGTCAATGTTATCTTGTGTTTTCTTGGGTTGAAAAATTTAGTGCGACTTATTATCATATTCATCCTTGCTGTCAGATAACATAGGCGCTGCCCGTTGCTGTTTGTTTTCTCATGTACAGTGTATATTCCTACCACTTTTCTAAAGTAGTCCTCTTTTCCTATTTGTGCGTTGAAGTCGCCAATTGAAAGGATTGTGTCTTGTTTTGGTATTTTTTCCATTTCTTCTCCAATTTTTTCATATATATTATCTTTCTCCTTCTTATCTGCACCTTCAGTTGGTGCGTATGCATTTATCATTATGGACATATTCATTGGTTTTGATTGTATTCTCAGGCATGCCAATCGTTCACTTATTGGTCTAAATTCTAATATAAGATTTCGTAAAATACCCCTTATTATGAAACCTACCCCATATTGTCCTTGGTTTTTATTTCCTGAGTAATAAAAACTAAAATCATTTTTTTCTACCATCCCTTGATCTTTCCATCTTATCTCCTGTAAGGCCGCTATGTCTATCTCGTATTATTTGCATTCGTCCCATCATTTTACCCGGTATTAATATTGTTCTGGTGTTCCACGTACATAATTTTAGTTCCTTTATTTGTTTATTATTTTTTTTATTCCTTAATCTAATGGTATTTTTATTATTTTTCTCATTTGTAAATTTTTTTATTTCTATTAGATATAATATCCCCATTATCTTTACTCTCGCCTCTATCATTACAAATATTTTTTCTATCCATCCCACTTATAATCCCACTATTGCTAATATCATAACTAAGTCTATAATTATTATTACCACTGATCTTAAGCCTACTTTGGTTTCCATTCCTATTTTCCTGTCCATTCCTGTCCTCGTTTCAGCTTACTTATCTTCCTTCTTTTAGCAGTTTTTTGCCTCGTTCTAGACAGTTTCCTTATTTGTTCCCATTCGCTTCCTGCTTCTGGTGATCTATCAGTTAATGTTCTTTTACCCTTCCTTCCTTCTTCTTACTCTCCATCATCTTGTTCAAAGCTGTGTCTATCATACACCTCCCCATCCACAATTAATTTGTCGTGTTTAAGAAAAGCCCTTCTTCCATCTAACCTTGCTAACTTCAATTGGTGTATCAATTTTTTTCTGTCCTCTTGGACTTTCTTTAGGACGATTTATGATATAGACAGCTCAGAATAACAGGAATATCAGAGAGATCTTTTGCAGATGACGTACTAATAGATTGAGAGCTAGAATCTACGCTAAAAAAATTTGTGGGTATTTTCACTACAGTTGTTAAGAATACTCGAAAGTCCTAAACCTTTACTAACGCTGACTGCAAATAATTAACAAACGTTAAATTCATTTATTTGAAATGCTGCAAAAAATTTCCTTTAATAATGCGGTAGTTACACAAAGTATCCAATGAAAATTGTCTAACGGGAAACCGTTACATTACACACAATGAGACATTTTTAAAAAAAAGCACTCGAATTATAGATTTACTTTCGAAAATCTTATTTTTAAAAACGATTTTTATAAACTTTATTAATACGATACAAATGAGTTAAATATATATGTACAATAAGCTAGCAAGAACTAAGAAGAAGTGTTTTACAGGTTACAAAGCATTTAGTTTTATTAAATATAAACGCTGATCGAGCAGTCTCCAATCTTCTCATCTTTTGCCATGAGCGTACTTTGTGGGCATATAACTCCTCCATCCTCAAGACTGAAAAATAATGGAGTTATTTTTTGGTTCTGGACTTCTTTCTTCTAACAGGATTTCTTCCTTCTTGGTTTGTTCTGGTCTTTTTCTGTTTCGTATGTATCTTCTTATTAAATAAACTATTACTAGAGCAGAAAGAATAATTATTATTGTTAAAGATGTACTAATTATCATAGGTGTTTTCGAAATTTCCGCTTCTTCAATTGGTTTGATGTTTCTTGCGATTTGATTAATTTCGTAGAGGTCGTCAAAGTCGATTTTCGTTAAATTTGGAGAGTGAAACGTCTGAGCTTTCAAAAATGTTGAATCCAATTTGGGTAGAATGATTGATTTGCCTTTTTGAATTTGTATGTTGTGTGAAAATATTTCGTCTCCTACTTGAAGTTGGCAACTTTCAGGAATTCTGATGATCGTTGGTTGATTTATTTCTAAGTGTTGATCTGATGTACATTTGGATATTACTTTTATTGCAGGATTTGGAATAATTAGTATTTCGTTGTTGGTTATTTGTTCCACAATAGATTCTTGGAGGTTCGCATCAGTGGCGTAGCAATGTGTTGGTGAATGGCCCTCTAGTAGTTCCAGGGTGCAGTTGTCTTTGGATTTTAATTCTTGTCGGCAATAGTACTTCTCTTCTAGTATTGGACATTCTTCCTTGATTAGCGTTACTTCTGTAGCTTTGGCCAAGTATGGTTGAAGAGGGATGAACATTTTGTGATTTTGGATGATAGGATAAAGGTGATAGAATTCTGCTGTTTCGGGATTTAATATAGGTACATGGATGGCAAAAATTATTTTGGAATTAGAGAAGGTTACTTGTGAACCCAGAAAAAGATAATATGTTAAAGCATTTTCAAATTTTGGAATTTGTTCCTCTTTGTAAATTGATCGTAAGTATTCTATCATTTCTAAAATTTCTTGGCTGGATATTACTGAGCTGTGAATTGAGTTCAATTTGGAAAAGGTAATAGCATTTTCGATATCATCTATGTATGTAATTAAGTTTTGACAATCTAGATTAATCTGTGAAATTGTGCTGTAGAAAATAATGAAATTATTTAGGTTTATTATTTTACTTTCTATAGAAATTCGGAATTTTTCTAGACTATCTTGTAGTTTCTGTTGATTTTGCCATAAAGTTGTGAGAGATTTGTTATAATGGTTTATTAATTTCCTGTTTAAAGATATCTGTAAATTAGTTTCGTGTATTATTTGTTTTTGATTTTGTTGTAAAATAGTAATTGCCTTATCGTATCTTTCTTCGTCATCCGAATCAAGATTTCCGAAAAGCCACTTATTAATTTTACCTATGCCATTTATTAGTCCTCTCTTTTGTCTGACATGAGGGTAAATGTTTTCTGATTTCCTGTCTAACGTGTTTATCAAAATTTTTGTTCTCTCTATCATTTGCTCTGCTAAGCTATGGTACGATATAGGATTTGTTGCGTTACTAACTATTAAATTATCTCTTAAAGTATAAAAATATTGTTTTACGGTTTCTATTTGCTTAACTATTTCTCTTAAATCTATGTAATATATAAATGTATGCTTTGTGTAAATTAATCTACAGGGTCCTAAGCTAATGGGTAGTAGAGGGTTATTTATTTTAATCACTTGAATATCTTCTGTCCGGCATCTCGTTTGGAGAATCAGGAATACCAGTATGATTGTTGTCAAGGTGATTTTCATCATCCTGTAACAATATTGCAGGATTACTTTTTGGTTTTCTAATTATATTTTTGTGGTAGTTTCCCTTATTAGTTTCTAGTATTATGCCAGAGTCTTTAATTATTTCCGCTTTTTTAAATTTGGGAAGTTTTTTGTCTCTAAATTTTGTTTGAATGTATGCCGTATTTTGATTAGTATACGTAGGTGGGTCAGTTCTTTTTTCGTTTCGTTTGTTGATTATTTCTTCTTTAGTTTGACTGTTTTTCTCGCGAATTGTTTCGTAAAGACGTTTGGAGGCTTCTTTATGATTTTGAACATAGTGTGATAGAACTAAGTGATCATTTAGATCGAAAGGGTCTGGGTTATTGATGTGTCCTTTTATTATTTCAAAGGGGGTAAATTTCGTGACAGAATGAATGGAATTATTGTAAGAGAGAATTGAATGTTTTATTAATTGATCAGGAGTAAGGTCTTTATTAGATTCTCGGAGACATCTAAAATGTTCAATTAAGCTGGAATGAAAACGTTCAACAGGAGAGTTAGAATTGCTGTTTTTAGCTGTTGTGTAATGGAGTTCTATTTTATGAAGTTTACAGAAATCTTGTAAGTCATTATTTTTGAATTCTGAACCACAATCGGTGGTAATCTTGTATGGAAGGCCATGATGAGTTATGTAACTCAATAAATTTTCGACGATGGATACACCTGTTATGCTTGGGATTGGATAGGCTTGTCCATAGCGGGAGAATGCATCAATTATCGTTAAATATGCATGATTGGATATTTTGAAAACGTCAATATGAATATGATCGAAGGGTTTGGCAGCTGTAGGAGTAAGATTAAATTTAATTAATGGGGGATTTCTGTCATATTTATTTTTTTGACATATCTCACAATTATTTACGAAATTTTCTATGTCTTCCGACATTTTAGGCCAATAATATTTTGAACTTAGTGAAGCCTTAAGTTCATTTATTCCTCTGTGTCCTTTTTTGAATACATGATTATATTCTAATTTTTGGTTTTGTTCTTCTAGTGTTAAAACGTCTTGTAATATTTTTGTACAATGTATAAATTTAAATGAATTGTTTGTGAAAGTTTTTTGTACAGTTGAAATGAATTTTTCAGAGTTGAGAGGTTCTCTGAAATAAAATGCATATAATTGTTTCGGGTCAATAAAATCTTTAATGAACTGAGTTATACTTTGTTCCAAATCTCGTCGAGACAATACAACGAATATCCTTGTGTTTTCAAAACATTTTTCACGTTTAGT
The DNA here is from genome assembly GCA_963921935.1 of Galeruca laticollis. Taxonomy (NCBI): domain Eukaryota; kingdom Metazoa; phylum Arthropoda; class Insecta; order Coleoptera; family Chrysomelidae; genus Galeruca; species Galeruca laticollis. The sequence continues at coordinate 74,573,821 of OY998181.1, forward strand.
TTTAATTTCGCTTACCTCGCCGCATGTAATTAATACTTGATTTTTATATGAGTTTAAAGATTTGTTTGAGATGGGTATTTTGAGAATTGGATCCTCTAACGACGTATGAATTGTTTCCAAGTCAGTGTCGTCCGGTATAGGATTATTGTTTGGTGGTACTATTTGGATGTCTGATATTATATTAATTTTTTGATTGTTCTCTAAAATATTGTTAACATCATCTGTTGATAAATTAGGTAATGGATTAATTTGTTCTGGAGTTAATTCTGCTTGAGTTAGTAAAGAATTTAAATTATCAATCTCTCTCTGAATTATAGAGTCAAGATCGTCAATGTTTACGTCTAATGAGTCTGTTTCAAAAGCGTTAAGGTCACAGTTGGGTTTTATTCTTGACAAAGCGTCAGCTGCTAAATTAGATTTACCTTTTATGTATTTTATGTTATATTGAAATTCTTCTAATTTCAATCTCCATCTAACTAAGCGTGAGTTAGGCTCTTTTAAAGAAAACAACCACTGTAAGGGTTTGTGGTCTGTTAGGATTAAAAATTCGCGACCGAATAAATAAGGTCTGAAATATTTACAACCCCAAACGACTGCTAGTAATTCCTTTTCAATCGTTGAATAGTTAATTTCTGCGCTGTTAAGGGTTCGTGATGCGTATGAAATTGGGTGTCCTTCTTGAGATAATACAGCTCCGATAGCATAATTTGAAGCATCGGTTGTTAGCTCAAAAGGTTTGTTAAAGTCTGGGTATGCTAGTATAGGTTCTGAAGTTAGTAAATTTTTACATGTATTAAAACAATTAATAAATTCTTTGGTATGCTCCATTTTGTTATCCTTTTTTAAACAAAGAGTCATAGGTTTGGTTATTTTGGCAAAGTTCCTTATGAATTTACGATAATAACCCAATAAGCCTAAAAATGATTTAATCTGTTTTTGTGTATGCGGTATTGGAAACTTTTTTATAGCTTCAATTTTTTTGGGATTCGGTTTTATTCCGTTTTGAGTTACTACATGTCCGAGAAATTCAACTTCCTTGCGGAGAAATTCGCATTTGTCTAATTGAATCTTCAGACGAGCTTCTCTTAATTTGAGAAAAACTAATTGTAAGTTCTGTATATGTTCTTGAAGACTTGTACTGAAAATTATAATGTCGTCCATGTATACCATGCAAATTTTATTTTGGAGTTCCTTCAAAACTTCATCCATTATTCGTTGGAAGGTGGATGGAGAATTTTTTAAACCGAAAGGCATACGAAGAAATTCGTAGTGGCCATTGTCGACGCTGAATGCTGTCTTTTCTATAGAATCTTGCGACATTTGAATTTGGTGAAAACCACTTGCCAAATCTAGGATGCTGAAGTATTGCGCTCTTCCTAGTTTGTCCAGAATATCAGTGATGTTTGGAACGGGGTATCTATCTGAAATTGTTTTTTCATTGAGTTTCCTGTAGTCGATCACAAGTCGCCACTTTTGTCGTCCCGATGCGTCCATTTTTTTGCTTACTATCCAGATTGGCGAGCTCCAGGGTGAATATGATGCTCTTATAATCCCTTTGTCCAACATTTCATTAACTTGCCGCTGAACTTCTTCTCGGTGTATGTAGGGATACCTATAAGATTTCGCATGAACTGGGATCTCGTCGGTAGTTTTAATTGCATGTTTGATTTTTGAAGTGAATGTTAATGGATCACCTGATTTTAGAAAAATATCGGAAAATTTTCGACATATTTTGGTAATACTGTCTTTTTCTTCGGAGTTCATATGATTGGTCCGTATTAGGTTATTTACATCTAATTTTTGACTGTTACTATCTACACTTTGTTTTTGATTTATTTTATTTATATAATCAAAGTTGTGTATCTCAAATTGTGAAGATAAGAATGGTTGAGCGAGAATTGGTTTATTTAAAACTATAGAAATCGTTTGATCACTTTCATTGCTTATTTCAACTATCGCGTAACCATTTCTGGCTATTGTTAGAGTTTCAGGAATATAAAGTTTACCTAAGTACATCTCATTAATTAAAATTTCTCCATCTGTTATACTCACAGGTAGAGATTTCAATATTTTTTCTGTTGGTCCTACTGAAAATTCAAATTTGATATCAGAGGGTAATCTAAATTTAATCTGTATAGAAACATGATCACCAATTAATTGCTTATTGCTGAAATCTATGTTTAAGTCCATTTTTACCATATCTTCTACGCCTAAAATTCCGTCGAAAAATTCGTGGAAGTCATATAATAAGTAATGTATAGTTCCGTTAAAATTAAACTCTCTGAAAGCAGGTATCTCGGCTTGAAACCTTATCCGTTTGCTAACGAGTGCTGTTTTAATATCGACATTCGAGTGGTATATACAATTTGATTAAAATTTTTCCGCAATGTGAGGTCTGATTATGGATTTAGTACTACCGGTGTCAATTAGAAGTTTTAATTTTGGTTGCTTAATTTCTATATACGGTAGCGGATTGTTTGAAGCTACTTCTACTATCTCGGTTCTTTCGACTGAGGCATTTTCTGAAAATTTTGATTATGTTCTGATTCGTTTTCTACAGAGTGAGAAAAATTTTCAAAGTCATGTAGCATTTCTTCTTCGTCAGTTTGATAAATTTGATCAATATCATTTTCATAATTATTAGTATATAGCTCTTCGGCTATAAAGTTTGGTTTTTGACCATTATTTTGAAAATATTGGTTATTATGTTGAAATTTGTTATTTCGAGGAATGAAATTATTATTATTTCTGGTATTATACGTAAAGTTTTTCGATGTAGTTGACATCGGCTCAGGTTTTGGGAATTGAGTTTGAGGAATTTGATTGGGCTTAAAAACATTTCGTGGAGGTCCAAAAACTTGAGAATTTGTTGGATATCTTTTGGGTGGCATATTTCGAGGTTGGATATTTATTGGTCGTGGGGACCATGTAGGGTTTTGGAAATTATATTGATTTGGTTGAAATTGATTCGTATTAGTATTTTGGAAGTGTTGATTTGGTGAAGTAAATTGTGGGTTGGGTTGAGATTGTTGTTGATGATTATTATGTGGTCTAGGTCTGAAATTATTATTTCTATTTATATGATTTTTTGATTCGCTAGGAAATGAATATAATCTTTCAAAGTTTTCAAATTCACTGACACGCTATTGCATGCTCTAAAGATGCAGGCTGTTTTAGATGCATGTTATTTTTCAAAGTACCTGTGCAACCGGCTATAAACGTATTTAAAGCAGTTTTATCACAGAATTGCATTTGAATAATTTTTTCGTTTTGATTTAAGTTAGTATCATTACTGATTCTTTGTACTATACTACTTCTAAGTAATTGTAATCTATTTCCAAATTCTAATAGGCTTTCGTTCCTATTTGGTCTAGTTCTAGTTAATTCTTGGGTTAAGCAATCTAAGTTTCGTTTGTCTGAAAAACATTGTATCAGAGCTCCTTTTAACGCATTCCAATTTGTCAGTTCTACTCTATTACCGACCATTAACTCTGCTTGTCCTACAAGTTTACCTTGTATACATTCATAAATATGTTCATTTAATTCTCTATCATTACGTGCACTATATGTCGCTATTAAGCTTTCGCATAATGAAATAAATTTATTTAAAGTGTTACTATCCCCATCGTAGGGTTTTATATTTTCTATTTTGGATGTAAATAATCCCCAATTAAGTGGACGCTCTTCTGTATGAGCTGTAGCCATTTTTAAACTAACACAATTATTATCAAATGAATCTAGATTATCAGAATTATCGTTCGCCGATATATTCAAATTATTCAATCTTTTCAATAAACTTTCTAAATCATTCATAAAAGATGATTAGAAATAAAAATATATGTTTCGTAATATTATTAATAATAAAATATGATGAACTTATCAATCAATAAGAAACATTCAAAAATACAAAAACACTCTTAACAAATTATCTCCCCTGTACACTAAGCAAAAGGTAAGGAAAGGCAAAAGAAACTTGGCACTTACAGTTTGTCTGAAGTACTGGGCTTCTCTCCGACTTCTTCTTGGCTTCTCTGGCACCTCTGAAGGGGTAGGTTCTTTCTTGATCCGCACTACGATGTTGAAACACCAAAGTTATGGAAAGTTTTACACTAGATGCGAAAAGTCTTTTCACAACCCGCACGAATCCTACTGCGACTGCGCCAATTATAGATTTACTTTCGAAAATCTTATTTTTAAAAACGATTTTTATAAACTTTATTAATACGATACAAATGAGTTAAATATATATGTACAATAAGCTAGCAAGAACTAAGAAGAAGTGTTTTACAGGTTACAAAGCATTTAGTTTTATTAAATATAAACGCTGATCGAGCAGTCTCCAATCTTCTCATCTTTTGCCATGAGCGTACTTTGTGGGCATATAACTCTCGTTCTTGCTGATTAGAAATTTTCAGCTTGTCAGCAAGTCGCCACGAACACGTATGTTGTTACATGACACATTGCGAACGTGTTGGTACAATGAAAATCATCGGGTTTAGTGGAACATGACAATGTCACTACATTATCTCCGAAGTTAGATTAACAGGCGGATTTTTCATTGGATTTCCAACTACTCCGTGCGGAAACCACTATTTTTTTTTCAGTTATAAAAATTTGTAGAAATGATAATGGGATTCAAAATGTTATTGATACATGTAGAATTCGAGTAATATTGGAATTATGTACCGAGTCTTTTTTTTAACAATGGAATGGAATTAAAAAAGAGGATGAATGAGAAAAAGGAAAAGAAGCTGATGGTTAAACAAGAAATAATAATAAGACTAGAAAGGGGAGAAGCCAAATGTACAAGAATAACAGAAAATTAGTAGTGACAGTTTAAATGGGTTATGTTTAGAAGCCATTTTATTAGAAAACTTAAACTATAGAACTCATATTATAAAAATATATTATAATAAAGCATAAAATAATTGTTTATCAAAGGTACAGTTAGGAGTTAGTTCATCTATAAAATACTCCATAGCTATTATGCTATTTACATACAAGTCTATTTTCGTGTTACACCTAAGTTTCCAGACAAACAGGAAATTGTCTCATTGGAAGCAGCATCTTGTAATCTGTGTTGAATATCTCTATTACAAACGAGAGCGTATCGGATATTGTAGTAGTTTCAAATACGTGGAAGTTTCAGTGTTCATAATGATTCCAGTGTGCTAAAGATAATTGGGTTATTCCCGTTTACACGTGTAAAGCTCGTATGTACGTGTCCGCTTTATACCTATTTATAAGGGTTTGCGATTTTTAACACAATTGAAAAGAAAAGAAATAGTTATAAATAAGAAAATAAATATTGGGATTCAGGATCACCTGAGAAGAATTGAAATATTAAACTACGCTATACAAAGTATTGCAGGGGTGGAAACTGATACTATTCGAATATTTTCACTAATAACATGGAAAATAATCAACCAATCTCAATGACATTCTGAGATAATTTGTAAATAATTGAATTACGGATAAAATGAACTATCGCTCGAACTTATAGGATCATTGAAGACTGAGAAAATGTGCAAAAACGGGAAAATTTAATTTTTATTTTACTAATTGATATCTCCGTTAATTTTTATCTCTCGTGGCTGTGTTTTGGTGAGAAATTAGGGATCTCCATGTTCTTTAAGTTTGTAGAAAGTGGATATATATTTATAGAAAATCACCAAATTAGTGTTGTGCTTTTATTAACTATTATGAATTTACCGCATTATCAACAGAACTTAATAGATGTCACGACTATCAGGGACATCTACACAAGTGCCACTGTGGTGTGGTCCATTTTAGAATAGAAAACTTATTTCCAGTAAAAAAAATATCTAGACCTGAAATGAAGACTTTAAATGTTGTTCCTTTGTCTCTACAGGTAAAGATTTTAATAAATTTAATATCGTCTTTACAGAAAAAGGCAGTTTCGTCTATATTCACCCATCAGTAGGTGATGATATTATATTTTGCTCAACACGCCTTCTAACTATTACAACACTACAAATATGACAATTGCTATGAGGAATTTTTCTGTATAAGCTGTACAGGATTTGACAAAGCTACTACATAAATTCAGAAACGGTACGTTTCGCCGGCAACGTTTCGCCAGTAACGTTTCGCCTGTAATGTTTAGCCGGTAGCAGGATTCGCCGACCTCACGATTCGCTGGTGGGTTCCTTTAGTTATCTCTTCCACAGATATTGTGCCCACAAATTAATACCACAGAAAGAAACAACAGCCGACAACCCTTGCTTTGAAGGGTTATCGGATTAACCGATAAACAAATAGGGATATCCAACAAATGGTATTAGAGGTCATATAATGTTGAGTCACGACTACTATTCAAAAAATGGTATTGGAGGTCATATAATGTTAAGTCACGCCTACTTAGTCTATCCAGTACCTACTTTTGAGAAAAATTACCACCACCACCCATTGAGTGCATCAAAACTTGCAGAATATTTCTAAAATTATTAGTTAGGTACCTTTTGCATCAAGTTTAGTGCAGTGCCAGTCATGGAGACTAGAAGAAGTGGCTGAATTTTTAGCGAAGACGGTTATACTTTTGATTCTTTGTGTGGAAATAGTGAAAAACAATATTTTTGTTGCCGACGAAGAGATATACAATGTAAAGCGAGAGTGCACTCAAATAATTAAAAAAGTTGGAACTTGCATAACCGGGTTTTGAATGCAATAGAGGTAAAATAATGTGACCAAAATTATTAAAACTAATAAAAGATGTGTTTTCGAGAAAACTAACAATATAGTAGAGGCTGCGCACAGAAGAAGTCAAGCACAACTGGGCTCGCAGCACCCCACAATTTGGAAATTCATTTCGGAACTGAAGAAGTTTGAAAAAAAATAGGGACATTTTTTACGAAAAGTTAGTTGCTGGAAATTAACCCAATAAAAAATAAACGGTTTTAAGGATTAAAACTAACTTTTCCGCACCTGTCGCCCTGAACAAAATTCTACCATAAAATTGTCACTTGTATACACTTCGGGGGATGTATCGTGCTAACAAACCACAAACCGAAATTTTTCCAAAAATAACGAAAAATATAGTATATCTGGATTTATAGGACCCGCTGTACTCGTTCTAGTCAGCTGAAAATCAATAGGGTAGATGTACCCCATTGAGAGATACCTTGAACAATATTCAATCATAAAATTGGTCTCTTTTGTACACTCTGGAGGCTGTATCGTGCTAACAAACTGAAGATTCTGCAAAAATGACCAAAAATTGGTACTTCAAGTACCATAGCACCCGTTATACAGGCGTTAGTGAGCTGAATATCGATAGGGTTCATCTTCGAGATGCTCTGAATAATATCCAATCATAAAATTGGTCACTTGTATATACTCCGGAAGCTGTATCGTGCTAACAAACTGAAATTTCCCCAAAAATGACAAAAATATCGTACTTAAAGTACTATAGCACCTGTTGTACTGGCTCTGGTGAGCTGAATATCAATGGGGTTCATCTGTGTGATGTCCTGACTAATACTCAGTCATAAAATTGGTGACTTGTTGAACTCCAGAGGCTGTATCGTGCTAACAAAATGAAATTTCTTAAAAAATGACAAAAATGTCGTACTTCAAGTACCATAGCAGCCGTTGTACTGGCTTTGGTGAGCTGAAAATCAATTGGGTTCATCTGTGACGTGTCCCTAACAATACTCAATCATGAAATTGGTGACTTGTTGCACTCCGGAGGCCGTATCGTGCTAACAAGACATGTAACGAAAAGTGGCCGACGACAACAACGACGACGACTACATACACACAGGATGTTTTTCTAAAAACCGTTTTTTCGTGTTGTTGTTGATAAATAACTCAAAAAAATTTCAAAATTCCTACTTTTTTTGGGGTAAACCAATACTTTTCTCGCATATTAGATAGGTTGGGCGGGAAAGTAAAAGACAATTATATTAGGACAGACCGACAGATTCTCACAATTGTAGAAGATTTAAGTAACAGAAATATTTTAGATTTTTTGCGAGGGCTAGCTCACAATTTCGAAATGATCTAAAATACAGTTCTTTATAACACTTTTGTACATAATATATTTTCTAAGATATTCTCAAATTAAATGAGTTATTTCATAAATGCACTGCTGGCGAAACGTTACCGGCGAAAAATTTCCGGGCGAAATGTACCTGTCGGCGAATCGACACCGGCGAAACGTTACCGGCGAGACGTTGCCGGCTAAACGTACCCTATCCCAAAAATTCTACTTTCCCAGAAGTTCAACAACTTGCGCATTTTTTTGTATACTCTGTGATTATCCCGATTTGTGATGCCTTAATGAGAAAATTTCTGTTTAACCAAGAATCAGATTCCCCATCAAATACTTGACTCGCTAGCAAATCGTATAAATCAGTTAACTGACAGCGTACCAACTATTACTGAGATATACGATATGTTATTAAAGAATGAATATAAATGAAATCTTATGGAAAAGAAGGTAGACGATATCAATAAAATAGCCGACATGCTTACTGTCTAAGCCAAATTTGTTGCTTAAATCAGTATGGGATATGAAACATAATCTCTTCAATGTTTTTCAACGATTCCGGAGAGACAACGAAAATTCATATCCATGATTCTTCATCCGTGGAGATAAAAGAAGGTTTGCATAATTTGAAAAGTGATTTAACTCAAAAAAGAGTCCTGTCCAGTTAAAATAGAATTCGTTTCTTTTATGAAAAAGTCCTCGATACTAGCAAATGCAAAAAAACTCAAAGGAACGAACATGTCTATCTCGAATGATATGACCATTAAACAGCGAGAAGACTACAAAATACTGATAAAGCATTTGTACCTGGCTAGAGAGGATAAAAACACCAACTGTTACATAAAAAATGAAAAAAATTAATGTGAACGGTATATTCTATAGTGTTGAGGACTTGGAACAAAGCGAAAACGTCAAGGAAATCGAAGAAAAATCCAACAGTGCTCCAGTAACACCCTCTGCACAAAACCATACCAAAGAATTTCCAAAAGTACTTGAAAAAGTACTGGTGACAAGAAATCAAAAACAAACATCCACCGAATCTCCAGTTCTACCACCCAACGAAACTGTGAAAAAACCCCAAACGAAAAAAGACTCAAAACCCAAAGCTAAAATTGAAACCCGCTCTAAGGTAATAAACAACCCCATACGAAACACTAATAATTCTTAAGTGAAATTATCTTTTTAATAATTTCATTTTATAGATTAATACTTGTAAATGTTTCTATTTCTTTTGTTTATACAATTACACAAAATTTTATTCTTCGAATATTATGCACCATAGAACTCAGAGAAATATTACTCGTAATTTTAAGGATTATGAATCAATATATTCGTGATTTTATTGTTGAAAAAATTGAGACGTATACATTAGAAACCACAGAAGAATGCTCTCAAATCTTGAATGTAAATAAACGTAACTCTAACTTCAAAGTACTACACAATAACATACGAAGCATAAACAAAAATCTAGACGAATTTAAGCTATTTTTATCAAATCTGAATTCCGATATTGATCTTATCATTTTAACTGAAACCTGGCAGATACCAGACACTAGCTTGCATCAAGTAGGTGGATATAAATTGATTTATAATGATAGTAGATACAACCAAAACGACGGCGTTGTAATATATAAAAAAACAATTATAACTATTCATACGAAATTATACAACGATACAATAATATAAACATATTGTCGATGAAAATACATATATATATAAATCGTTGTGCTATAATTTATGCGTTATACAGATCACCCGACACAAATCTAAAAGAATTTATTACAAATTTACAAAACTACCTCGACACACATAATACAAATTCAGAAGAATTATACATTTTCATTGGAGATCTAAACATCAAAATCTTGGAATTCGATCTCATCGCAATGGAATACACAAACCTTCTAAACGAATTCGGCTACATCTCAACTATTAATAATCCAACAAGACAAAGGGCGTGCTTGTACCATAGATTCATGAAAGCCAAAAATAATTTTGAATAGAGTGCTGCAAACGTAAGCAGTTGTAACATCTTTTGTTGATTTTGACAAAATTGATTCTATCAGGAACAGAGATATTTCCAAAACCGTTGCAGCTATGAATACGATGACCACTGGTTTTGCAATAATCACAGTTTATGTTAACAGGGATGTTAGAGCTTTGTTGTGATTGAGATAAGAAATGGAGACTGGCTTAGAGTACGAGAATGTATAATGATTGTCGGTGGAACTAGAGTGAAGAACCACCTGAGGATTGTGGATTTTAGGAGTGTTATCTTTTGAAGTATAGTGAGATTGTTTAGTAACATTTTGGGTATATGAATATAAATATGGATTTATGTTTTCCACGACTACTCAACGATTTTGCCGTCTGGACAGGAAGTCGGCATTTCGGTGACTCACACCAGCTCAATGTTCGATGTTGAAATCGTACTCTTGAAGTCGTTCAATCACTCTAGCGATTTGGCCCTCGGGATTCTTGCACTGCATCAACCACTTGAGTGCTGCATGATCAGTCTGGATTAAAAATTTCCTACCATAGAGATACTGGTAAAAGTGTTCCACGGACTTCACTACCGCCAAAAGTTCTCTTCTTGTGACGCAGTAGTTTCGTTCTGATTTGAAGAGGACTTTACTAAAATATCCTAGCACACTTTCTTGCCCTGCTTGGATCTGTGAGAGCACTCCACCAATTCCAACGTTGCTTGCGTCAGTGTCAAGAATAAAGTCTCCCTCTGGTAATGGATATCCTCATATCGGCGCCGAGGTTAAATGCCTCTTCAAGGTTTCAAAAGCCGTTTGACAGTCTTCGTCCCATTGGAAAGCTCTTGATTCTTCTGTAAGTCGAGTTAGAGGCTTGGCAATATCTCCAAACTTCCTGATAAATCTTCTATAATACGTGCAAAGTCCAAGGAAACTCCTAATTTGATGTTTGTCGGTTGGTTGCGGCCATTGCTGAATGGAAGCAATTTTCTCTGGATCCACCGCCACTACTTCATTGCTCACTATATGACCTAGATAGTTGACTCGGTTTTGGAACAGCTGGCATTTCTTCGGGTTTAACATGAGCTGGGCAGCTACGAGTCGTTTGAATACGTCTTCCAAATTCTTCAAGTGTTCGTCAAATGTCTTCCCTAGTACTACGATGTCGTCTAAATAAACCAGGCATGTCTCCAAAGACAACCATCTCAAGACATTTTCCATGAGTCTTTCAAATGTCGGAGGCGCTTCAAAGAGCACGAATGGCATGACGTTGAATTGCCATAATCCAGATCCGGTGGTAGAAGCAGTCTTCTCTTTGTCTTCTGGGCCATTTCCACTTGCCAATAACCAAACTGCAGGTCTAAGGCGGAAAACAGTTTGCTGCCGGCCAAAGTATCTAGCGTATCGTCAATTCGAGGAAGGAAGATAGCTGTTTTTCTTTGTCACGTTGTTGAGCTGGCGATAATCCATGCAGAATCTCGTAGTTCCATCCTTTTTCTTGACGAGCACTACTGGAGACACCATGGACTAGTAGATGGTTCTATTACTTTTTCTTCTGCCATCTCTCGAATCATTCTTTCAGCTTCCTCTCTCTTCGCTCGTGGAAGTCTTCGAGCTGATTGCCTAATTGGTTTAGCATTACCAGTATCGATTTTGTGTTGGACGGCTGATGTTCTACCAGTCTTTCCTCTTTTTGGTACGAATAGGTCTCGATACTGCCAGAGAAATTCTCTAATTTTTTTCAGCTCGATCCAAAGATTCACCAGCTACTGATAACATCTGGTATTAGAATTGTCAGTGTTCGTTGATTGGCGAACTATAGACGTCACTGGTACGCAGGATCCAATCTTGGTTTTCTTCTTTATGGTAATTGGGTAATCGTTCACGTTTATCAACCGTACAGGGATCTCCTTCGCCGACGTAACCAATCCTTTTCCAATTAATACTCATTTGCCAACCTCTTCGTCGTGGTTCCTTGGCTTCATCATAACCGGTGTACCTTCCTCCATGATTTCCTGTAGCCGTGCTACTATCATGGTTTTGCTTCGTGCAGGTAAAACGGTATCTTCCTGTACAGCTGCCAACACCGCGCTGCCTTTATATGGATGAAGGAATACCTCCTCGGGACCCACTTTAATAGTTCTGTTTCTAAAGTCTAATTGGAAACCATGTACATTCATTACGTCCATTGCCAGAATCACGTCTTCTTCAATGTCAGCTACGATTACCGTATGCGTGAACTTTTCATCGCCAATTCCCAATTGGATGTGACTCTCACCGTGAACATTGGCACTCTCACTTGTGGCGGTCCACAGTCGCAGTCTCGTTGGTAAAAGCTTCTTCTTGTAGTTTAATATTTCTGGTCGTATAATGGTTCTAGTTGCTCCAGCGTTCTTGTTTTCCTGTGGCTGGGGTTCTTGGTTTGCAGGAGTCCTGGGGCGCTTACACCAACTACGTACATGCCCTAGCTGGCCACAATTCCAGCATCTGATCTTTCTCGGCTTCTTGTCCATCATAGCTTTGATCAAGCTGACGATCTGGTCTAACTTATCCTCGTCGCCTTCTTCTTGGATGGATCTAACTTTGTTGTAACCCGAAGCCTTGCTTGCTGTTTCATATTCAAGAGCAGCTGTCAATGCGTCAACTAATGTTTTGGTTTGGGCTAAGAGGAGCATCACTTCATATTCTTGAAGGGCTTCATCACGTTTCTGCCTTCGGTTCTTCTGCTGGGATTGGTACTGTTAGGAATTCAACGCTGCCTATAACCTTTACCCTAATAGGAACATATTTTTCATTTTCTTTTTTTTTGTAATTGAAATTTAGAAATAAATCTGAATTTAGCGCGCCTATGGCTATTTTAATGAATTATTCCTCACTATTAAATGCACAGATGGAAAAGGACAGAGCGAAAGCCTGTAATCTCCCGTAAAAAGCGGAAGCAATTAATGAACCTAATGACTTGCCGGTAAATATTCGTCGTGTTCGCATCGAAAGTTACAAATAGTGCGAATTCATTGTTTTCACCTTTGTTTTGTAAAGAAAATCAAAATTGCTTGTAATCTTAGTGAACGTAGCACATCGGAGCATCTGGGGCCCCAAGGAAGCAGTAGAGGATCAACAGGTGAGCTCATTTTCCATTCTTCCTGTGCTATACATAAGATAAAATTTTGATTGATACATGTTTTCATATTTTCCACATTCATTAAAATGGCCCTTCTTCGCAAGGATTGAACTAACATAAGCCTTTAATCTGTAATAATTTTGCAAAATCTTAAACTTCAATACATTTATTTATTTTTAAAATAAATCTACAGATTTTTTGTAACTTGTTTATTGTTAAGCGATAAAGCAAAATACTAGTTTTTGGTGTTATTTACCAATTCTATTTATATTTTCGAAGCAAGTCAAAATACAAATTGATATTTCTATTATTTCAATCGTTAAAATTTTGAGGGTATCGTAAAATATAAATATGATGACGATTTTTGCCCGGTAAAGAGCATATTCGTTTAGGTCTGGTTATTATAAACATTTTTATCTTTTCTTTAATTTTCAAGGATATTAATTGAATTTCATTTGCAACATTTTTCAGGAGTTTTTTTCCTTTTTGTTTTAGTTGCAATAAAGAATAATATCTATAGAAAAAATCAGTCATCAGCAACTGATGAGGCCCAGAAAGCGGAATTTTTGGCTCGTTCGTAGGAAATTAAGCGAGTGTACGAGGAGTTTAAGACTCAACACAGTACTGTGATTGGTTTAATTTCTGATCAGGAATTTGAAACCTATGACGCCATGCGTATTCAAGCCGATAAGGCTTATTACGGGTCTAACGGTATAAAGCATGATTTTCTTGTTGAAGACTCTGCCCAGATTTCTCATAATAATTCAGTGTCCGGTCAGAGTCAATCGCCATCCAAATTCTCAGTTAATCTTCCCAAATTGATAATGCCCAAATTCGATGGAGATTACAAAAATTGGCCGGCTTTTTATAATTTTTTCAATAGCGTGTTTCATAAAAATCCTGACGTTCCGGATATTGATAAGTATAGACATTTGTTGACATTATTGGAGGGTGAACCACTCTCTTCAATTAAGGGTCTTCCAATAAAGGAAGCCAATTATAAGGTGGCTTATGATATTTTGGATAATAGGTATCAAAACAAACGAATTCTTGTGACTCATGTTTATTGAATACTTTCAACGAAAATCTTGCCGCCTTAAGAGCTTTACAGTTTCCAGTTGAGCATTGGTGTTTTTTTCTTTTCAATTTATTCGCAGGAAAACTAGATGAAAAAACTCGAACCGATTTTGAATTAGAAAACGGTTTCAGCTCTGAACTTCCTACGTATAGACAGCTTAGTCTATTTGTAGAGAAGACCTGCAAGGCTCTAGAATCGGTGCAGTTTACTGCCAATTTACATACGCAACCAACCAAGTCTCGCAGTAAAGACAAGTCTAATTTTTCTCGAAAGCCATCAGTTTCCTCATTCTTAGCCGATAATTCTTCTTCTAGCATCAGTCAGCAATGCGTTCTATGTTCTGGCAGTCATAATTTATTTAAGTGCCAAATGTTTTCGGCAAAAACTCCTCAAGACAGATTTTCTATCGCAAAACAAAATAAACTCTGTGTTAAATGTGTAGTTTCTTCACATGCAATTAAAAATTGCAGTTCCAAATTCAATTGCAAGGTCTGCAAATTTCCACATCATACGATGCTCCATTTTAATAAACCAGATAACCCTGTTTCTGCTTCCGATTCGACCATTAATCCAACTTGTGACCCTGAGCAATCCACTAGTACTACTAATACTCATTGCAACACGCCCATGCTATCCCAATCTACATATTTGTTATCCACTTGTCGAGTAGATATAAAGGATGTTAGGGGCCACTATCAGACTATTAGAGTTCTATGTGATTCGGGATCTATGTCAAATTTTATTTCTGATAAATGTGCGCAGAAGCTTGGTTTATCTCGAAAATCATATGCTATTCAAGTTGACGGCTTAAATGGAATGTCAACTGTAGCTAATCGTGGCCTAGCACATTGTGTTATAAAACCACGTGGTCAAAATAGCCCCATTTTTTCCTTTGAGTCAATTATAGTTCCCAGAGTTTGTTCCGATTTACCAAAGATAAATGTCAACACGAGTGACATTTCTCACATTCGGGGACTGAGACTAGCTGACGAGCGATTTCATGTGCCAGGCCCAGTGGACATGTTGATTGGGTGTGGAATATTCCCACGTATTTTACTTTCTGGTCGCGTTGTGAGTGGCGCGAACCAACCGGTAGCTTTGGAGACCGTTTTCGGATATATTATTCAGGGGAAGGTCTGTCAGTCAGAGCCTGGCGCTCATTCTCTGGTAAACTGTCATGTGTCGGTCGAAAATCTCGATTTTCAACTGCAAAAGTTTTGGGAAACTGAACAAGTTCCTAAAGCGCCTACTTTATGTGCTGAAGAACAGCAATGTGAACAAATTTATAAGTCCTCCACTTATAGGGATACTTCGGGCAGATTTTCCGTGCTGTTGCCCTTCAAACAGTCGAACCCTACTTTTGTTGACACTTACTCAAAAGCACTTCGACGTTTTTCAATGCTAGAACGTCGTTTCTCTAAAAATCCCGATTTGCGGGAATAATATGAAGAATTTATGAAAATTTATCTTGACAGCAATCACATGTCATTAGTTCCTTTACATGACTATAAGTCTATTTCGGGGTATTATATATGTCATCATGCAATTTTTAAGGAGCAGATTTTTGGTCCTCCAAAATTACGTGTCGTTTTTGACGCAAGCGCTCGGGATGTTTTGGGAACTTCTCTTAATGACACATTATACGTAGGGCCAAAACTGCAAAAGGATATTGCGGCTATTTTGTTGACTTTTCGGTACTACTGAACCTCTTCAAGAGTACTTTCTACGTACTGTGGTGTATGGTATCTCGTCTTCACCATATCTAGCTTTAAGAACTCTGCAAGAACTTGCAGATCAAGAGGAATCCTCTTTTCCCAATGCTTCCTCAACTTTACGCAAGGAACCATCCAGACTAATTAAAAAATTTCGATGCTTCTGATATTCAACAGTCATGTAGTTTTGACAAAGAGGAATCTTCATTTATGAAGGTTTTAGGTCTTAAATGGGACCCAAGCTCAGATGTTTTCTCTTATTCTTATGTACCCATTGAACGACCTTGTACGAAACGTAACCTTTTGTCAGAAATTAGTCGGATTTACGACCCTCTAGGATACGTTTCACCGTGTTTATTATTAGCAAAGCAACTCTTGCAACTGCTATGGCAATCTCAAATAGGATGGGATGACACACCCTCGCAAAAGATTCTCGATATATGGAATAAATATAAGTCGGAACTGCCAGTTCTAGCGGAGATTAAAATTCCTAGATAGATCGAATCAAACACTATTTCAAGTATCGAGTTACATGGATTTTGTGATGCTTCGCAAATTGGCTATGCCAGCTGTGTTTATTTCCGAGTTATTAATACCTTTGGTAGTATTAAGACATTTCTAATCTGCGCCAAGTGCAAAGTGGCCCCTTTGCACACGCAGAGTATCGCTAGGCTTGATTTGATGTCGGCCAAGCTTTTATCGGATGTTGTTCATTTTGTCACGGAAAGCTACACTAACTTGACTACCTTTAACCAAGTCTACCTGTGGTCGGACTCCATGGTAACTTTAAATTGGTTAGCTGCTTCACCAAATAAGTGGAAAACATTTGTTGCCAATAGGGTAAGTCACATTCAAGAGCTTGTTCCCATTTCCGCGTGGCAATATATTCCATCATCTTCAAAACCTTTGTGTGTACTAGTGTTCGAGCTATACATTTGGAGGTCACCTCAGATTTAAGCTCCGATGCTTTTCTAGCAGCGTTTCGGCGATTCATTTCTCGTCGCGGCAAATGCATCTATATCACGAGTGACCAAGGCACTAATTTTAAAAGGGCAAACAATCAATTGTTAGAAATGGCCAAACAAGCATCCGAAAAACTTGCTATCACTTGGCGCTTTAATGTTCCAGGTAGCCCTCATATGAATGGGTTAGCAGAAGCAGGTGTAAAGTCATTTAAAAGCCACCTTTATCGCGTTTTAGGTCATCAGATCCTCTCTTACGAAGAATTTTGTACTATAACTACGCAAATTTAAGCAATTTTAAATTCACGGCCCTTGTGTCCCATATCGTCCGATGCTAACGATTTACAGCCTCTCACTCCAGGTCATTTTTTGAACCTCAAGCCTCTTCATAGTTCCATACCCGAGGTAGATCTGGACCACATTAAAATGAATAAATTAAATCGTTGGCAATTAATTCAGCGTCTTCAGAGCGATTTCTGGAAGAGGTGGTCGTTTGAATATATTCAATCGCTACAAGAGCGACACAAGTGGACAGAACCGTCTCCCACCATTAAAGTAGGAACTTTAGTTTTAATTAAGCATGATTTAAAACCTCCTTTACAATGGGAACTAGGTAGGGTTATAGAAGTACATCCAGGACAAGATAATGTAGTTCTCCTGAAGCTATGCTGTAAAGGCAATTCCAGGTTTTGGGATGTACAAACGAGCTTGAAGGTGAGGTTTTAGCTGGTAGGCACCCGGCCATCTTGGCCGAGTGAATCCAGCACGCCTGGGTCCTTTTCCCAGACAGTCTTTGGAAGACTTCCCCACGTACGGATGAAAAAAAAAAAAATTGTGCAGTGACTCTAAAAACTTCGCACGGGCTCATGCAAAGACCCGTCGTAAAAATATGCCCTTTGCCGGGAAATTAGCGCCTGTTACTTGTGAATTCTCGCAAGTAATCGGTGTACAGATATCGTATCTGTATTTTTTTTGTTGTATTTAGAATATGGGGGATTTTTTTTTTGTAAGTTGGTTTGAAAACGTTCGTTTTGGTGGGGTGAATGTGACCATATCGCATGTCCAACCTCTTCTTCAGCTGCTCGAAATCATCCGTTTCTTCCAGAGGTATCGTCTGAAGTACATCTAAGGCATCTCCCCGAAGCGCGATAGTTAAGTTCACTGCCTTGTCTCTATCGGACCAATGATTCACTCTAGCGGCTGCTTCAAATTGTTTCATATAATTGGTCCACGACATTTTCCCATCGAACGTTGGGGCCTTGACTCGGGTGAAACTGCCAATGTCTTTAAACTTGGGTAGAGTTTCTGGCTTGCAAGGTTTCATTTGCTCGGTCTTCTTTTCTTCCTCTGGCGCGCCTCGCGTTGTAGAATCGGCAATCTTTTTCTGTAATTCTTTGATTTTCTCGTCTATCGTTGTAATCTTATTCTCGATTTCAGATTCTAGAGACGTAATTTCATTTTCAACGTCAGCGGCAATGTCGTTTTTCATTAATAAGATATCGGCAGATATATCGTTCTTCAAAGTAGAAATATTGTCGTCAGTATTAGCAGAAATGTCGTTCTTCATAGCAGAAATATCGTTTTTCACAGCAGAAATTTTCTGGTCCACGTTAGCAGAAATATTAGCAGAAATGTCGTTCTTAATAGCAGAAATCTTCTTGTTCATGTTCTCTTCCATGGCAGAAATTGACGAGATTAAGGTGGAAGCCTCGTCATTAAATAAAACTCTTTCTGAATCAAAGCCGTTATTTTCCAGTGCCACTTTAAGTCTATCACCTAATTCACTTTTCTTACCGGACGTTTCCAACTCACGATCTTCCAATTCTGCTCTTAATTCCGCCACTTTCAGATCCCTTAATCTCTTGGCCATTTTTACGTACATATTAATTTATATAATCCCACTTCTAACACCAATGTAAAGTTTTTCTAATTTATTTAAACAGTAAACCGGTGGGAAAAATTTTAAACACACGGTATGGCTACTTACTAATTTATTTGAATACTAAACTACTCACTAACACTCAATTTATATATACCAAACTAATCACTTAAATTCAATTTATATGCACACAAACTTAATTATTAATTTATATCAACACTTTACTGTTCGCTGTATTCTTGTTTATTTCTCGAGATCACTTTATCAACTAAACTAAAACTCAAAACTCGGGTCGGTTCCTTATATATATATATATATATATATATATATATATATATATATATATATATATATATATATATTATATAAAGAAGATGTAGGAATATCGCGTGATATGTTAACAACAACAACAATAAAGAGATTCTTGGGTAATTCACGCAAAAAGGAAAAGGGCTACTGAAACAGAGTGGTAACCGCGGACATGCATGTTTCTAGCTCATTAACATCTTCGTTCCCAATTTTCACATCCTTATTTGGTTATACCGTGCTGAAGAAGGCAAATGAGCTAGAAACATGCATGTCCGCGGTTACCACTCTGTTTCAGTAGCCCTTTTTCTTTTTGCGTGAATTACCCAAGAATCTCTTTATTGCTATATATATATATATATATATATATATATATATATATATATATATATATATTTATATATATATTAAACTTATCGTCATAAATTTTAAACAGAATAACTCCCAAAAATATATGAAATTGTAACATTGTCAAAGG
Organism: Galeruca laticollis; assembly: GCA_963921935.1. Taxonomy (NCBI): domain Eukaryota; kingdom Metazoa; phylum Arthropoda; class Insecta; order Coleoptera; family Chrysomelidae; genus Galeruca; species Galeruca laticollis. The sequence continues at coordinate 74,593,350 of OY998181.1, forward strand.
ACGAATAGAGGTTACCTTCTCAAAAATATATATAATTATCATTTTTACGTATGAACCGATATAATGAAATATATCTCATATCCAATTGAACGTCTATGATATCAATTATCTTTTATAATTATAAATACACTAGTATTATTATAAATCAGTACCTGAATTTTTCATATTGTAAACATCGTGAGTCATCAAAGCAAATTTCATTCCTTGATACACTATAAATTCATAATTTATTCACAGCACAGAGGATGACATGTATATTTCACCTAGAATATTAAAAGAATCTGAAATAAAATAAAATTATTATTGGGTAATAATAAACAGAAAATTTTGATACGAATATACAAACGAATTAATCACAGTTGTCGAAAGTCAACTATTGAAATGTCAATTCAAAGCGGATGAAAAATATCATAGAAGATTAATAGCAGAATAGTCAACCACAGACATATTTCGAAGTCTGAAGTATTGATTTTTTTTAAAGCTGTTTATATAAAAAAGGTTATTGCACTGAATGATAGGATGAGTTTATATAAGATAATGGTCTAGTAAAATAACAGAAAGGGTTTGAAAAATATTATGAAGGATTATAATGAATTATTGATTGTAGATTTATTGATATGTTCATTTAAAGTGGGAGAGATGTTATTAGTGTATTAAATTATAAGACATAGTTTGGAACTATTTAAGAGGTAGAAAAGTATAATGATTTATTTTAAAATTTTCACAAATAATTAGGAACAATAATAATGAGGGAAAGAAAAGATAAATTTAATATAAAACATCTAATAAACAAGGTTGTAATATCTAGCAACTTGGTAGTGTTTTGTTTGAAATAACAAGGCTAGCAACCGGGAGTTGTTGATTTGAAAAGAAGGAAGGTATCTGGGGGATCCGAAGCGGATGAACATGTAAGAGAATTTTTTCTTAAAATTTTATTGAAATTATGCAAAAATCATGTAAATTTGAAATAAAAACATAATACAAAAGATAAAGTAGAATACGAGAAACGTTTAAACCAGAAATTAACCGTAAAACATAATTATTTGTGGAAATATATAGAATTTAAAATTTGATTGGGGACGCTATGCAAGAATTTTGATTATATTATCACATTAAAGCTATAATTGATAGTGAAGAACATTCAGAAGCATCTTTAAACTGTATAAGGCGAATATAGCTAACAATTTAATAAATTTATTGACTTACCTGTATTCAAAAATATCGAGTTGGTGTCCACGATTCCAGAAGAGAGTCTAGCCTGATACCAGAGGAAGAATCGGGAACAAAGTGCACTTACTAAACTTTTAAGTGATACACAGGTCAGTGTTTTTTTTTAATAATTTACATGGTATACCATAATAAAAAGTCAGACTTATAATTTATTTGGCCAAATTTCAATATGAACAATTTTTAGCAATTTAAGAATATCCATTTCATGTAATTAAGTAGTAATAGTAAGGGTTTTCACAAATTTTTCATTATAATCATAATGTTTTTCAATTTTATCACGATTCACCATTATATAAACTAAATTTTGTTGACTTGTCTTTATTTCATTTCTACCATCCACAGAACATAAAATGAGTGATATCATAGAGGTTAAATAGGTATGTTCCGCGCTCAGATTCAAAGCACATGTTGAGTAAATTATGGTAAGACAATATTCAAACTATACAATTGCATATATTTTCATATCATCCGGGACCCAACGAGAGTAAAGTGTTCTCATGCTCACCATTCATATAAATACATATAACAATTTAAAATATTAACAATATAAAGATCACTGAGCTAGCCATACATACATATATATATGTATAGAATTTAAAAATCATAGATAAATAAATTTCATTCTCATTAATAAAAAAAAAGAAAAATTAATAAAATTATATAATAAACTATAATAAACGTATAAAAAAAATAACTACAAATTGGCGCCCAACGTGGGGCGATTTAGAAATAATTGGTAGGATTTAGTGAGGAGTATAAATAAAACATATACAAGTAATATTAAATAAAATTAGTAACGATATTATAAATAAATACCATGGACAGGAAGATGACACTGAGAGACGGAAAACAAGTAGGAGGAGAAAGTGGAAATGAGCACGAAAGAGAAGAAAGTCGTGGTAGAGGAGATTACCAAGTATTCCATTTAGAACAGGGACAACAATCTGGAGGGAATGAACCAGAGGAAGACTCGACAGGAGATGAGGAAGTAGAAGAACAGGAAGATAGAAGAAGGGAATCGCAAGGAAGAACAGTTACCAATGATCAATTTATGCAATTTTTGATTACAATGAAGGACGAATTGAGGGGAGATATGAATAAAATAGAAAAAAAATTAAGTGGAGATATCAACATCATAAGTGGAAATATGAATAACATGGAGGAGAAGATAAATGGAAACATAGATACAATGAGAGGAGATATCAACATGATAAATGGGAATATGAACAGAATAGAAGGTACTTTGAATAAAAAAATGGACCAGATGAGTGGAAACATAGACAAATTGGAAAAGAAAATTGAAGATGTGAAGTCTTTAAGTATTAAAGAAATCCAGAAAATCAGGGAAGAAAACGAAGAATTTCAAAGAAGAATGGATAAGGTGCAACAAAATATTGAGGAGCAAAATAAAAATTTAAGAACGGAGATTCAAGACAATGGAATAAAAATCCGGGAAGAGATAGAAAAACATGTTAATGGAGAAATTCAAGAATGGGGTAGAGGTTTGGAAGAAAATTTATTAGGAACTATTGTACTAGAAGTTAATAAACAAAATGAAAATATAATCAGAGAAGTAGAACATATAAAAGTACAAAGACAAATAAATGAAGAAATAATACAGAAGGTAGATAAAAAAGTTAAGGATTTAAATGTTAGGCTGGATGAACAAACAGGAACAAATGAAAAAAGGTCCGAAGTCATGGGTAGATCATTTAATAAGGAATTAGAAGAGATGAATAGGAAACTACAAGAAACGGTAGAAGAAATAGAGGATACTGTCAGAAGAAATGGAGGAGGAGTTATATACAATGGGAATATGGATTTAGGGGTTAAATTTGACGGAAATATTAATCTAATACACCCAAAAGTATTTATTAAAATTGTAAAAAGTAAATTAAGGGGAATAAGGGATTTGATGGAAAAAAAAATAGCGATAAGAGGGATGTTATCAGGCCATGCATTACTCTGGTTCTGCAATAAAGAGGAACAAATAAATAATATGGAGGAATTTGAAAACCAATTTGTAAATTATTTTTGGGGGGAATTACAACAAGCAAATTTCCGGGAAAAATTATATTTTGGCAAATTTGATTATAATAAAGGGAAAAATTTAAATTCATATGCAATGCAATTATATAATATGGCACAGTATTTAGAACCGGTAATGAAAGAAGAGGAATTGGTTTTATACGTAGGTAGACACTTTAATGCAGAGGTATCGGAGACTATTGCACTCCACAACATTAAAACCATGGATAATTTGTCATGCTACCTACAGAGAGTGGGGAGAAGTATTTTAAATACAAATGGGATAAATAGGTATCAGAATAGAAATGAAGACATAAGAAATGATAGGACAAGAGAGAATGGAAACGGAATTTTCAGAAGAGAGAATTATAATAGAAATGAAAATAGGAATAATGGATATAGTAATTTTGAGAATAGAAGAAATCCAGAAAATGGAGACAGATATCATAGAGATGGAGACAGAAATCATGGAAATGGAGATAGAAATAATGGTGGTAGGCAATATGAAAATAGAGGGAATCAAGCGAACTGCGACAGAAGAAATTATGATGGAAATAGGAACGGAAATTGGCGACAGAATAGAGGGGAAGGAAGAAACAATTACAATGATAGAAGAAATTATAATCCAAGGAACCCAGAAAGAAACTATGAAGAAGAAAACCATAGAGAGGAAGATAGACGACAAGTAAATCACATCATACAAGAGCAGGAAGGATCAAACAATGATCCAAATCAAGAGCAAAATTTGCAAAGAAATTTTGCATAAATCGTCCTTGCGTTCGTAATATTATCTATTCTTCTCATTATCAACACCCAAGAGAATTTATAGATGAAAGTTCACACTGTAATGAAAATATAACATTAATATTTATAGAAGGGTATTTATTAGATGTAAAATGCAAAATTTTATTAGATACAGGATCTGAAGTTTCAATTATAAATCATAATATAATAGAAAATATAAAACAAGATGATATTACGGTGATTAATACTAACAAGATATCATTAGTAGGGGCGAATGATAAAAAACTTTATGAAACAAATCAAACTATTATAATTAATTTAAAAATCGATGCAAATATTATTCCAGTACAACTATTAATCGTTAGAAATTTAAAATATGATATAATATTAGGTAATGATGAATTAAATAGACATAGGATAATTATAGATTATAATCAGGGATGCATTAGATATCAAAATTCAAATATAAATTTTATGAAACAATATACAAACAATGATATACAAAATCCTGATATTAAGGAAATAAATCAAATTGGGGAAGAAATAAAAGTTTCAGGAGAATTATGTCACAGGGAATATCAAGATAGGGTATATGAGCTTCTACAACATCATAAGCGACTATTTAATGAGGAAGTTCGTGTAGCATCCAGATATGTACATAAATTGGAAGTAACAGCAGAGATAAAGAATTTCAAAATTAAAACATATCCAATACCATACAGGCTGAAGACGGAAGTATATGAAGAAATCACAAAGATGTTGAATGATGGAATTATCGAAAGATCAAATTCTCAATACATCAGTGTCATCACATGTGTTAAGAAGAAAACAGGAGAAATTAGGTTATGTTTAGATGCTAGAAATATTACCAGTTATACAAAGAAACAATATGAAAGTCCATTAAACATAGATTGTATTTTTGGTAGAATTACAAAAGCTAATATTTTCTCAAAACTAGATCTTAAACACAGCTTCTGGTTAATTCCTTTAGATCCAAAAAGTAGGCCGTATACAGCATTTATGGTGGATGGAATTGTGTATCAATTTTGTGTAGTACCATTCGGGTTACAAAGTTCTTGTGCTGCACTGGTACGAACTCTACATACTATCTTGAACCAATATGAAGACTTTACGTTGCATTATATCGATGACATCCTTATATTTTCTGAAACAGGAGAAAAATATCAGGAACATTTAAAAATCATACTTAAAGAATTGGAAGAAGCAGGATTGAAATTAAATTTGGATAAATGCCAATTTTATAAAAAGGAGGTAGAATATCTGGGATATATTCTAAGTGATACAGGAGTAACGATGAATCCAGAAAGAGTTAAAGCGATACTGGAATATCAAACACCTAAGAATCTAAAAAATTTGAGGGGATTCCTTGGGATTCTAAATTATTTCAAGCGACTAATTCCAGACTTAAGTAGAAGAGAGATTCCTCTAATTGAACTATTAAAGAAGGACATAAAATGGAAATGGGATGAAAGACGGGACAAAGCTTTCCAGGAACTAAAAGAAATATTTTTGAAGAAACTCAAAGTTTATCACCCACAATATGATAAACCTTTCATTTTGAAAACAGATGCATCTATGGAAAGATTAGCAGGAGTTTTGATACAAATCCAAGATGAAGAGGAGGTTCCCATAAGTTTCATATCCAGGGTAACAAAAGCAGCGGAGATAAAATATTCCATAACTGAGTTGGAAATGGCTAGTGTGGTGTTTTGTATAAGTAAGCTAAGATTTTTCTTACTAGGAGCGAAATTTACACTAGAAACAGACCATATGGCACTAACATCGATGTTAAAAAACAGATATGCTAATAATCGGATACATAGATGGATTCTACTCCTACAAGAATATGAGTTTGATATAAAATATGTACCTGGAAAATTAAATATTGTAGCGGACGCATTAAGTAGAGTAAACGATAATGGAAACGAGCCAAGGAAATATCAAATAGGAGTAAATACATTACACCAAACTGAAGGGATATTTACTCTAGCCAGAGTAAAAGAGGATCAAAGACAAATAGATAGTATAAATACTAGAGGAGCAGTGAAAATTGGAGATGTATGGTATAAACAGATTGAGGATAGAGAAGTTTATATAATAACAAGAGATTATGCTAAGGAGATTATTAAACATTTACATATAGAAAATGGACATATAGGAACAAGAAAATTGTGGATGTTATTTAGAGAAAATTATATAGCTAAGAAAGATTTAAGTATTGTAAAAGAAGTTTGTAAATATTGTGAATTTTGTCAAATAGGCAAAGAAAAGAATTTTCATAATTATATGACAACGAAGTCAATTATAACAAGTAAACCGTTGCAAATAGTGGCAATTGATTTTATAGGGAATTTAATTAAAAGTACAATGGGCAATAGACACTTATTAGTAATGGTAGATGTATATAGTAAATATGTGAAAATATATCCATATAAGAGAACAAATGCAAAAGTCGTAATTGATTGTTTTAAAGAGTACATAGAAGAGGTTGGAACACCAGAAACCGTGATACTTGATCATGCGACGTATTTTGAGAGCCGAAAACTAAAACAATATACTGACAATAAACAGATAAAGTTACAATTTATAAGTATAAGAAAACCGAGTTCTAGTCCAGCAGAACGATATATCAAAGGAATCATTAAGTATTCAAGAATGTTATGCCAAGAAAATCATAAAAGATGGGATGAACGATTGGATATTATCGAAAAGTTCATAAATGAGTTACCACATGGAGTAACGGGTGAGGATCCAATTTATATCATGAAGGGTATACAACCTGAACGTCACTGGAATTTAAATAGACAATCAACAATGGCAAGTGTACTTGAAAAAGTCAATAAAAGAATCTCACGTAATGCTGAAAAATATATTAAGAAACAAGACAAAAAGAAGCCCAAGCCAATAAAGTTTAATAAAGGGGATATGGTCATTGTCAAATCTTTAAAGGTACCGAAGAAAGAGGAAGGTCAATGTGCGAAACTATTATACCCATTCGAAGGTCCGTATATCATTGATACAGAAAATGGTCAGAATAGTTATAGATTAGTATATCCAAATACAAAAATATTAAGGGGTATATTTAATATCGAACACATTTATAAATTCTATTCTTAAAGAATAGGTGTTAAAAACGATGAATAGATAATATTACAAACATTTAAATTCATAGGAAATAAGTTGTTTGTAAATAGTAGATTAAGATAGGATAGTTATACAACCAAAATTAGTATAGAAGTTGCCAATTATGTGAGCAAATAGTAATGGAACGATAAGTGGTTTTTGGGGAAATTCAAATTCAAACAAAGATTAACTATGTTAATATCTATTAAATTTAAATTTGAGGGGATTTAAACTTATCGTCATAAATTTTAAACAGAATAACTCCCAAAAATATATGAAATTGTAACATTGTCAAAGGACGAATAGAGGTTACCTTCTCAAAAATATATATAATTATCATTTTTACGTATGAACCGATATAATGAAATATATCTCATATCCAATTGAACGTCTATGATATCAATTATCTTTTATAATTATAAATACACTAGTATTATTAGAAATCAGTACCTGAATTTTTCATATTGTAAACATCGTGAGTCATCAAAGCAAATTTCATTCCTTGATACACTATAAATTCATAATTTATTCACAGCACAGAGGATGACATGTATATTTCACCTAGAATATTAAAAGAATCTGAAATAAAATAAAATTATTATTGGGTAATAATAAACAGAAAATTTTGATACGAATATACAAACGAATTAATCACAGTTGTCGAAAGTCAACTATTGAAATGTCAATTCAAAGCGGATGAAAAATATCATAGAAGATTAATAGCAGAATAGTCAACCACAGACATATTTCGAAGTCTGAAGTATTGATTTTTTTTAAAGCTGTTTATATAAAAAAGGTTATTGTACTGAATAATAGGATGAGTTTATATAAGATAATGGTCTAGTAAAATAACAGAAAGGGTTTGAAAAATATTATAAAGGATTATAATGAATTATTGATTGTAGATTTATTGATATGTTCATTTAAAGTGGGAGAGATGTAGTGTATTAAATTATAAGACATAGTTTGGAACTATTTAAGAGGTAGAAAAGTATAATGAATTATTTTAAAATTTTCACAAATAATTAGGAACAATAATAATGAGGGAAAGAAAAGATAAATTTAATATAAAACATCTAATAAACAAGGTTGTAATATCTAGCAACTTGGTAGTGTTTTGTTTGAAATAACAAGGCTAGCAACCGGGAGTTGTTGATTTGAAAAGAAGGAAGGTATCTGGGGGATCCGAAGCGGATGAACATGTAAGAGAATTTTTTCTTAAAATTTTATTGAAATTATGCAAAAATCATGTAAATTTGAAATAAAAACATAATACAAAAGATAAAGTAGAATACGAGAAACGTTTAAACCAGAAATTAACCGTAAAACATAATTATTTGTGGAAATATATAGAATTTAAAATTTGATTGGGGACGCTATGCAAGAATTTTGATTATATCATCACATTAAAGCTATAATTGATAGTGAAGAACATTCAGAAGCATCTTTAAACTGTATAAGGCGAATATAGCTAACAATTTGATAAATTTATTGACTTACCTGTATTCAAAAATATCGAGTTGGTGTCCACGATTCCAGAAGAGAGTCCAGCCTGATACCAGAGGAAGAATCGGGAACAGAGTGCACTTACTAAACTTTTAAGTGATACACAGGTCAGTGTTTTTTTTTAATAATTTACATGGTATACCATAATAAAAAGTCAGACTTATAATTTATTTGGCCAAATTTCAATATGAACAATTTTTAGCAATTTAAGAATATCCATTTCATGTAATTTAGTAGTAATAGTAAGGGTTTTCACAAATTTTTCATTATAATCATAATGTTTTTCAATTTTATCACGATTCACCATTATATAAACTAAATTTTGTTGACTTGTCTGTATTTCATTTCTACCATCCACAGAACATAAAATGAGTGATATTATAGAGGTTAAATAGGTATGTTCCGCGCTCAGATTCAAAGCACATGTTGAGTAAATTATGGTAAGACAATATTCAAACTATACAATTTCATATATTTTCATATCATCCGGGACCCAACGAGAGTAAAGTGTTCTCATGCTCACCATTCATATAAATACATATAACAATTTAAAATATTAACAATATAAAGATCACTGAGCTAGCCATACATACATATATATATATATGTATAGAATTTAAAAATCATAGATAAATAAATTTCATTCTCATTAATAAAAAAAAAAGGAAAATTAATAAAATTATATAATAAACTATAATAAACGTATAAAAAAAAATAACTACAATATATATTCATTTATGTAATTTTCTTGGGATAGGTTAGGTTCATTAATATACTACTAATTTTCTGTCATTCTTGACGTTTCGCCTTAATTACAAGGCTTTATCAAAAGATTTTAATTTCAGTCTACAATAAAAATTCACATTGGATAACACTGACAAACAATTTACATTGAAAATGGCACACAAAAGTAAGGGTTCATATGAATATAAAATATAAAAGAGTACGTACCATGACAACCATCGTCTTTGATCGATCATCAATGTTGACAGGGTCGGATTTAGGGACTATACCAGTGTGCTGTTTTGTAACATGATTAAGTGTGGCAATATCAATTTTGTCACCCATTTTAACTCGAATGATATCCTTATCTTTCAAAAGCACCGTCGATGACAAACGCCAGTTCCGTTTGATTGCATGATTTAAGGGACACGCTCTAAAAATCCGTCTTTCTTCTCCTGCGCGAAGCGTGTTCTGGGCCCGTAACCTTTTGTACTTATATTATTTTTTCGGACTTATAACTAATTAAAAGAACAATTCGGACGGTTGTTTTCTTTATTTTTAATAAACTCAAGTTACAGAAACCTGGAAAATTACTAATTTGATTAAAACAGACAACTACTGTCAAACTGATTTCTATCAACCAAACAAAAGAAACTACATGGCAAAAACATCTATTATTCAACAGATGATAATTTACGCATGAAATCAACAATGATTGCTATTTCATAGTCTAGATCAAAATCTTCTGAATTTTGACCAAGAACCAAGTCGAGTTATTTTTGATCTAACTGAATAGATAATGCATTTTCTGTTCTGAAACTTGTAGATTGCTACATACTTGATTTCTGTTTGGATTTCCCTTGTATAAAAGCTCGCTCGTTGTATCGAAAATCCTTGTAAGTTTGGTTCGGTATAGGTCCAAAGTTCTTATGATCTCATCCATATTTTGTGCTTCCACAATAGCTGCATCAAAGGGAATGGAAATCTCGCCGAGGCCTCCAAAATGATCTGAATACAGAAATAACGACTTGTTATTTCGATATTTTCAATACGTAAAGCTTCGTAGTTATAAAGACAACTTTAAAAGAAAGCAGGAAAAACCTTCTGAATTTTTAACTGACTTTTTATTTTATTATTCTTGTCAGTCAATCTGAGAATACTTCAAAAAGAATAACACAAAGTGAAAGTATAAAGTTATTTCTTCCGCTGGCCTTATAATATTCATGGCTATTTCGCAAATCATTCAAATTAACTTCCTTAAATCACAAAATTACTACTACTTGATGTTGTATCTTTCGAAGACGAATAATAAAAAGATCGAATGGAACTATTTTTATACCAATCGTTATCAGAATATTGCCAACTGCCTTAATTTTAATGTAAAATCAGGTCGATACCAACATAAATTAGACAAATTAGTACCAAAAACAATTAGGCAACTCAATGTCAACGAGGTAGTCTACCTCAAGGTATAGTACTCCTGACTCCATTCCAAATCGAAATTTAAATTCCTTAAAATAAACAATTGTGCTTTTGTTAAGTATCTACTGTTTCATATTCAACTTCATATTTGCTACAAGTAATTTCCTGACCAAAGCGTGTATTTTGTTCGTGATAAATGTTGGGCATAACTTTTTGTCGAAAAATGTCTCTAATATTTTATACGTTTATACACCACATACGATAAATTTAAATTGGTTATTTAACCCTAGATATTACTGCTATGGATACTAGGTTATAATTAGAATTAACAGACATAATCAAGTTGAATTTAGAGATGTTTGACCATGAGAATAATAAGAGCAGTAATTCAAGTTGTAATAATATACAATGTGGGATATCCAAATGGAATAGATTCATCATTTCTGTTACTGTAGATATTAAAAGAAGTGTACGAGATTAGAAAGGACCCAATAAATACACCTACCTAAAAAGTTTTTAAAACGTTTTAATGTTATTTAAACGTTACTCGTTGAATTTTCAAGGTTGACAAAATGGGTTGAATTCGAAACGTTATATTCCAAACGTTTTTTCAAATTTGAACGACTTAGCTTAAACCACATGTATTTTCAAAAACGGTTTTCATGGCCGTTATTTTATCGTAGTATTTTTTAACATTATTTATACCATTTTGCGAGTTATAGACGGTTATACAGAAATGTTTTTAAAACGTTGTATATACAACGCTTTTTTAAATTTGAAAACAACGACTCATTTGAACTCAAATTCATTTACAAAAATACTTTTTATGTCTGTTATTTTAACTTAGTATTTTCAACAGTATTTATACTATTTCGCGTGATATAGACAGTTATACCGTAATGTTTTTAACACGTTGTATATACGACGCTTTTTTAAATTTGAAAACAACGACTCAATTGAACTCAAATGTATTTACAAAAATGCTTTTTATGTCCGTTATTTCAACGTAGTATTTTCAACATTATTTATACTATTTCGCGTGATATAGACGGTTATACAGTAATGTATTTAGCATGTTATATATACAACGCTTTTTTAAATCTGAAAACAACGACTTAATTGAACTCATATGAATTTACAAAAATGCTTTTTATGTCCGTTATTTTAACGTAGTATTTTCAAAATTATTTATACTATTTCGCGTGATATAGACGGTTATACAGTAATGTATTTAGCATGTTATATATACAACGCTTTTTTAAATCTGAAAACAACGACTTAATTGAACTCATATAAATTTACAAAAACGCTTTCTAATCCCGTTATTTTAACGTAATATTTTCAACATTATTTATACTATTTTCCGTGATATACAATGTTATCCAGTAAATGTTCATAATATGTTGTTTTCACAATGCTTTTCCAAATTTGAAAACAACGACCCAATTGAACTCATATGCATTTACAAAAACGCTTTTTATGCCCGTTATTTCAACGTAGTATTTTTAACATTAGTCATACTATTTCTCGTGATATAAATAGTTATACAGCAATGTTTTTACCACGTTGTATATACAACGCTTTTTCAAATTTGAAAACAACGAATTAATTGAACTCATATGCATTTACAAAAACGCTTTTAATTCCCGTTATTTTAACGTAGTATTTTTAACATTATTTATACTATTTCGCGTGATATAAACGGTTATACAGTAATGTTTTTAACACGTTGTATATACAAGGCTTTTTTAAATTCGAAAACAACGACTTAATTGAACTCATATGCATTTACAAAAACGCTTTTTATGTCCGTTATTTTAACGTAACATTATTTATACTATTTTGCGTGATATAAACTTGGCTTGCTCGTATAGTTTTTGACGTACCATTATAATGATAGTAAGAGGACTAACAAACAAAAATAATTTTTTTTATGGTAACAATGTACTGCGTGCAATATTTTTGGCTTCGGACCTGTTCCTGTCTTCGTGGAAATGGGCAATCTACTTTTTAAATCCTTTAAAATATTTGTTGATTTGTTGTCGATAATTTTAAAATAAATTAATGTGCATTTTGATATGTAATATTAGATTAACTTTAGTAGGAATATGTAATTTTGTGATTCATAATAAGATGTAACTGTATGAGAAATTAATTATATAGATAATCTGTTCATGTTTTGTGAAACATTATTTAATATTCAAGCTAGTGTGCCATTTTTTGATTTTAGTTTTTGTTAAGTATATGTTCATGGGTTCATTGTGTATTTATACAACTGTGGGTTTTCCTATGTTCCGCATGTTTTGTCCTTGTAATTAATCTGAAAAAACTAAATGCACAAGTTATGTGAATTTTATTGTTTTCTGCAACAAAAGAATTTAAAGAAAAGGTGAGAGTTGGGCAGCTATGGGGAAGGTGGAGGCTGCAGTAGAATTTTTTTGAAAAATGTACTGTTGTATAAATGTCTATTTATAGTGGGTGTATCAGGAAAAATTATGTTTTTTTGTTCACTAATTGTCAGGAAAAATTACTGAAACTTATGTGGTAACCCTGTTAAGTGATATTAGAATATTTTTTTAATAATAGGAAATATTTGTAAAAATTCAAAAATTCTCAATAATAATTCAACTGATAATATTATCACATTTTTTGTATTTTGATATCGTTAACTAGTAGAATAAGAATTTTAAAGTTAATATTGTATATATATTACCATGTATGAATAACAGACTTATGTATAATAAAGAAATGTTTTATTAATTTGTTTCTATATTATGTGCAGGTTAATAAACAATTTAAATGTGTGCTATTTCAAATAATATTCATTACCTAAATCATTTGTATCAAAATTGTTCATTATAATTATATCATTACAAAAAAATGAAATATAATGTTATTTTTTGGAATCAAATAATTATATAATAAACAATTTTAAGACAAACTGTAAAATTTACCTACCCTTAATCCAAACTACCAAATTTAAATATCTCGCCTCTAAGAATTAGTTTTGCCACCCGCAAGGGGTGCGCTCAGATCGACGCGATGCCAGCTGTTTAAATGGGAACGAACACCCTCTTATTACTTTCTCTATGTTTGCGTACTTTATTGGTTTATTGGTTAACCAACTAAGTAACTAAAATATTTCTGATTTGGCCATATATATATATATATATATATATATATATTTCTTTTCGTATTTTCATCTCATATTTCTGATAATATATATAATTAGAGTGTATGTCGTAGTTGTTTCATTCTGATATCAGAAACATAAAATAAAGAAAAATAGGTTTGATAACATAGGCGTACCAACGTATTTAAAATCCAGAACTCAAAGGGAGTAAAGAGATTCTCATGCCCGACTATATATATTTGAGCTAGCCGAAGAACCAACATTTGTTACTTTGGTGGTGAATATGTTTTCAGGGTATGTCATTCAGGAGGAGGGTTTGCTACTGCGTTTATACCAACATGGTTTCGTATGGATCTCTGAGACTTCCACAGCAGTACTGTGTCGAGGATTACCAGTCACTAAACGTCCCTTAGGTATAGTATGCCCGCCTTAGAGGTGACGATGCTACAGTTCGTCGGGTGGTCGTTCGAGCTTACCTGGCAAGTACATATTTCTGGCCATTCACTCCACTGTCTACATATACACTGTCATGGCGACATCTGAGAGGGTCCTTGAAACCATCCTGGGTCGGTGCTTCCGCCTTGTAGCCAACCCGCTCTAGTTTTTCTGTGACTTGGTTTGCATGAATCATGGGGTACTTACACGAACTAAGTACCTCGCTCTTCTTGGATGGTCCTAATTTTGTTATATCCAGATGCCTTCGTTGCTGATTTATATTCAAGAGCAGCAGTCAATACATCGACCAATGTTTTGGGATGAGATAAACAAAGCGTCCTCCGCTTATCGGTATCACGTAAGCCATCAATAAAGGCCAGATATTCCATCATGTCCTCTGGTGCTGATGGATAAGCAAATTGAACTAGTCGGGCAATATCCAGTTCATACTCTTGAAGGGTTTCATCACGTTTCTGTCTTCGTTTCTTCAGCTGGGATTGGTACAAATGTTTTAGATGTTTGTGACTATGTCGCAGGTCTTCAGTTGCTGGAAGCCACCCGTTTTTTCAAGTGGTATTGTCTGATGTACACGTGAGGCATCTCCTCGAAGGGCGATGGTTAAGTTAACTGCATTTTCCCTGTCGGACCAATTATTCACTTTAGCGGCTGCTTCAAACTGTTTTAAGTAATTGGTCCATGATGTCTTTCCGTCGAACGTTGGGCGTTGACTCGACCAAAACTGCCAATATATTTTCCAACTTAGGGTGTGTTTCTGGCTTGTAGGATATTATTTGCTCCATCTTCTTTTTTTCAGCTGGCGTGTCTTGAGTTCTTAAATATGTCATCTTTCTTTCTAACTCCTTGATTCTCTCGTCCATCGTTGTCATCTTATTCTCTATGTTCTATTCCATAGTTGTCATCTAATTCTCGATTTTCTTATCCATCGTTTTCATCTTATTTTCGATTTTCTCGTCCATCGTTGTTATCTTATTTTTTATATCTAATTTTAGGAACGAAACTTTATTTTCGACGTCAGCTGAAATGGCCATTTTTGAATTATAACATATCGGCAGAAATATCAATCTTCATAGTAGAAATATTCTCTTCCATACTAGCAGAAGTATCGTTCTTCATAGTTGACATTACCTCATCCATATTAGCAGGAATTGACGAGATTAAGATTGAAGCTTCGTCTTTGAACAGGAAGATTTCTTGATGCAAGCCGTCACTTTCGAGTGATATTTTGATTCTTTCTACTAATTCACTCTTCTTTCCAGACATTTCTAACTCACGATTTTCCAATTCTACCTTTAGTTCTGTCACTTTCAGATCACTTCGTCTCTCAGCCATTTTACGTAACTATCTATTTATATTATCCCACTTCTGACATCAATGTAATATTTTTCTTATTTATTTAACCCTTAACTGGTATCGTCGGGTCAAAATTGACCCGGCGCATTTTAAATTTTTCGCAGATTGGGCGCTATTGCAGTTACGGAGTGGGGGTTCCGTGACTTCTCATAAAATAGGCATACAATTAAATGCCTCAAGCGACAGTTCAATTCAAGCTTTGCAAGTGTCGTTATATATGCATTCGGGTCAGATTTGACCCGACGATACCAGTTACGTGTGTGTTTTGAGTTTAGTGCATAATGGATTATATAGTTATTGACGGCAAGCGATATACCGCACAAGAAGTACGTGAGGTGTTTTTGAACGACGAAGAAGATGGCGATATTAGTGACGCGGTTACTATAAATAGTGATCACGATTCAGATGAAGAATATGCTATAGACGACGATGTGGCTGATGAAGCTGAACCAGTTCCTGTAAGTGAGTTCGCTCTTGGTGCCAGTGCCACAAGCAGTGCGGATTTAGATAACTCTTCGGTTTTGCCTTCACCATCTACAGGTTATGTTTATGGAAAAAACAGATACAAATGGTCAAAACAAGCTCCCACACCCGGTCGGACCAGAAGCCATATTATTATGCATTTACCCGGACTAAAAGCAGTGGCAAGAAACTTGCAAGATAAGAACCCTGTTGATTACTGGTCTCTTCTTATAACTAATGAAATGATTAGCACAATTGTCGACTGCACAAATGAGAAAATTACGGATATGTCCAGTAGATATGGAGAAACAGCCACATTTGTGAATTACACCGATTTAGTTGAGGTGAAAGCATTTTTGGGATTACTCTATTTGACATCGGTTTTCAAATCTAACAATGAAGACGTCGAAGGTTTATTTAGTTCAGATGGCACAGGCAGAGACATTTTCAGAGCTACTATGTCCCTAAAGAGGTTCCTGTTTTTGTTAATCGCATTGCGTTTTGATAGTGTTTCCACCAGACACGCGAGAATGTCAGATAAATTTTGCCACATACGTGAAATTTTTGAGTCATTCATACAGAATTGTAAGAATTGCTATAGTCCTGGTGAATCCCTCACAATAGATGAAATGCTTGTAGGGTTTAGGGGCCGATGTTCTTTTCGTGTATACATGAAAAGTAAACCAAACAAGTACGGATTGAAGATATTATGCCTTTGTGATGCAAAAACTCACTACGTGCTCAATGCTTTCGTCTATACAGGCAAATCACAAAATCTGCAGCCTAATCCACGAAAACTATCAGTGCCAACCCTAACAGTTTTATCGCTAATTGATAATGTCAAAAATACTAACAGGAATATCACGGCAGACAACTGGTTCACGTCAATAGAATTGGTTGAAGAATTGCGCAAGAACCAACTTACTTATGTCGGCACTGTGCGTAAAAATAAAAGAGAAATACCTCAATATGTAGTTCCAAATAAAAAAACTGAGCCAGGTACTTCTAGGTTCGTGTTCACCAGCAATACAACTCTAGTGTCGTATGTACCAAAACAAAATAAATACGTTCTCTTATTATCATCTATGCACCATGACAACAAAGTAGATCCAGAATCAAGGAAACCTGACATGATTTTGTATTATAACTCCACAAAAGCAGGAGTTGATGCATTGGATCAGAAGTGTTCAAATTACAATACGGGTCGTAGAACCAGAAGGTGGCCGTGTGCTATTTGGTATGCTGTAATGAATATAGCGTCTGTAAATTCATTTATATTGTTCCAGACTGGTACTCAGAGTTCTATGAAGCGACGGAATTTTATTATTCAATTAGGTCAAACTCTAATTGAACCTTGCATGAGACGACGTTTATTGGAAACAAGACTTCCTAGGGAACTTCGTTCAGTCATGCAAACAATTCTAAAATGCGACGATACTACAGCGAATCAAAATCAGCCATCAACTTCTCAACCCAGAGTTCCGGATGCAGATACTAGGGGAAAAAAAGACGTAGATGTTACATGTGTCCATCAAACAATGACAGCAAAAATTCTACAACGTGTAATAAGTGTAACAAGAACGTATGTAAAGCACACAGCAAAGCTACATTGTTATGCGACAAATGCAAAATGTGAATATTAGGCTATGCAAACGTTATTGCACGTTTTTTGTATGATAAATTATTTGTGTTTTTTTTATAGAATATAGAGGATAAATATGTTATATAAGTGCCTATTATGTTAGTTTTCTTGTATTTTCATCTTTATGTTAAAATTTTCAAAATTGTATTGCGTCACTCGTTTTCAGACACTGTATTTGTATTTGTCTACCTATAATAAAGTGTTTTCATTTTAATTACTTTTGGGTCTGTAAACTTATTGTTTATATTGCTAGTAATGGATTAGCAATGGTATTTTGGAATTTAAAACAATCATTAAAAAAAAGCATCGGGTCAGAATTGACCCGACGATACCAGTTACGTATGTAAAAGTGACGATACCAGTCAAGGGTTAAATTGTTTTTATCTCAACGGGTGGGATTATACGCGGTATATCTACTTAATTGATTTATTTATACACTGCTCACAGGTAATTCACTATTTATATATTCACGTCTGTTTATTATCCAATTAAATTGTAGACTGACTCGCCGCTCATAGTGGGCTTCTTATATATTAAAACCACATTCTCTAACCTTCGGGTTCCTGAAAATTCTCGATTGTTGCTCCCAAAGAACAATCGACGTTCTTGGAAATCTCTAGGAAAACAATCGCAAAAAATCGATAAATAGTATTCCCCAGAAATCGGTGGGGTACTCTTATATATAGTATTAGACAGAGTCGGATTCAGGGACTATACCAGCATATGATTTTGTAACACTATTATAGACTTTTCATCCCGTGTAGGTGCTTCTATGGTAAACCTGTGAATACCTTTATGTTCAAATTTGGAGTAGTCTTACATCATTATCATTTTATACTGTTTCACCATTAGGCCTTAAGTATCTTTCAATTTCTATGTAGTTATTCCCAACCCTGCACCATTTGAGTCTCCCATTAGTAAAACATTTTCTTGTTCGGCCTGTAATGATTTTTAGTTTCCTGAAAGGAAGATATTGAAGTTAGAAACTTTTAAATTGTTAGATAATCGAGAATAAAATTATTAATGAAGGTGCTTAGTACGCAATGACACTGGCTGTATTGATTTTCTAACTGGAATATCTTGAAATTCTGAACAATAAATTATGGATACATGAAAAGAGATGTCTCACAATCCTAACAGAGGAGTTATTTGAATCCTGTTAAATGCAAAACGACGAGTAACATTATTCTCGAAGTGTTTGTCACGGCGATTCAATTTTCTTCAGTAAATTGTGCTTAAAAATGGAATGTTACTAAGAAGTGTTTGTATTTAATGATTATAAGAAGTAGGATACTGAATCTCCGAGCAATTGTACGTCTCTCTAATGAGAAGATACTGGTAACCGTGGCGTGTTGTGGAAATGTTCAATTAGTAACAATGTTCCTGCCTATCTTCCATTTCTACACTGTTAGACGGTATGAAACCAAAAATACATGACAAATAACAACGTTGTATAATAGGGTATATGGTTCTGTCATCTTTGTCTGTACGGTATGATTCTAAAGACTAATAGGGGACTGTAGTTTCTAATTTAATTCGAAATAGAACACTTATCAATTATCTGGATGAAAAAAAGGAACTCCAATTACGGCTATCTTGTCGAAGTTTTGCCAAATAAGACTTAAGTTACGAATAAATAGGGTGAATCAAGTAAATTGAAAAACTCGTAGTTTACTCACCTGAATTCACTGTTATTCAAGATTGTAAAAAGTTTAAATTGATTTAATCATGATATTTTTATATGAAGATGGCTTACTCAAGCATTTCATTCTAACTCACTATCTGAACTATATTTTCAACTGACGTTTTTGTAACAACACTAATTATCTATGTCGGACCAGTATACAGTTAAAACGGTGAAGCTTTTCCATCACGTGACTTAGTTGATGAGAAAAAGATCGAAACTCAATACAAGCGTTTACTGTATTCTTTTGATTAAGATGCATATGGTTGATGTCGTATCAGTTACGTGATAGAAAAGACTCAGCGGTTGTACTGTAGCTGCCTTTTATTTATATATAAATTAGCAAGGTGTGTTGCCTATTACTAAGGAATCACCTGACCGTCTATTCTTAAAGATTACTAGGCTATTATTAATTAAATTATTAGTGTTTTAAATGAAACTCAATGTTTCTAGTTAATTTCACAATATTATGAAAAATGTTGAAAATTCTAAAAAATTGACAATTGTTCCGATAACTGTATATCATCGTCAGAATGACAGAAGTTACATTTCATTTGGTGCCTACCTGATGTTTCGTAGTTATTTTTGGCTAGACCAAGTAGCGACCTATCTTGTGATTGACTTAATAAATGTTAATAGAAAGAAGAAGAAGATGTGATATTACAAATATTTAAGCTAAGATATCATTAGCCCTATGGAGATATCCTGGATATCATTTTTCCAATTGAGATCAGTATAACTGTGCAATGATATAGGAAACCAGGAAAACTTGGGTCTGACCCAAATAGATAGTATTACATTCTAGACATTTGAGTTTATATACCAGATTTCTTTAATTATGTTATTTTTGTTTTTACATTTCATAATTTTGTTCTTACGTTACTTTCTGTTTTAAAAGAAATTGTTGTATTCGTTGCTGAAGATATTATCTTTGAAATATTATTAGAAATATTTCCTGCATATGTGATGGTTTTATAAGTTTTTATTTCTTCAGTTTGTTTAGGAAATATTAGTTGTAATGCCACTTTTTATTCTTTTTTATTAATTAGCTTATTTATCATATGTAATGGATAACCGTTGGTTGTTGCTATTTGTCTAATTGTATTAATCTCTCTATCAAAATTACATTTGTTCATAGGAACTGAAAATGCTCTATGTATCATTGAATTATATGCCACTAGCTCATGTGACATGGTATGATAAGAAATATATGGAATTGTCACGTCAGTGTGTGTTGGTTTTCGATCAATTGAATAATCAAGTACATTATCAACTCTTTGAATTTTCAAAACAAGAAATTTTAATGAGTTATTTTCTAATGTAAATTTGATTTTTGGGTGTGAATTATTAATGTGGTTGAAATAGTATATTAAAGTATAAGTGGATGAAGAGGTCTTTCAAACACGCGCGATTTTTCGAGCACTACGGTGCAGCCGGAGTGCTCGAAATACAGCAAGTGTTTGAAAGACCAGTTATCCACGAATACTTCACGCTATTTTTTTTATTGGTGCACTTTGAAATCATTAAATATTATTATTATATTATTACTACAAAAAAATGGAAGTCCGTCCTCGATGCCCAGCCAAGTTTCAGTTCATAAAAGTCCGCCCTCGATGCCCTGCCAAGTTTCATGAAAGTCCATCCTAAATAGTATTTATTTTTATTTGACGTTACGAGGTACTGCTGTCAGATCAATAATCTAAAAGTTGTCATTGATACATACGTATCTCGAGCTGTTGTTGTTACCATGGTAACTTTAAAATACGTGCATGTTTGAGAGTTCGATTTAAACACGCTGAGGTGTGCTTTAAATAGGTAAAATGAGGCACAAATAAAAAAAATATATCTAATTGTCATTCACTACCTATAAAACAAGCTAATATGTCATCTACATATCTATACCAAAATAAAACAATTTTTTGAAATATTACTTTCAAAGATTTTTCTTTCTAAACTGTCCATGAAAATGTTTGCCAAAATAGGTGATATCGGGCTTTCCATTGGTAAACCATCATTTTGAATACATATGTTTTTGTCAAAAGTGAAATAATTCTGATTAATACGAACATCAAATACATTAAGTATATCTGATATTATTCCTGGAATTATATTTTTATCTTCTAGTAATTTTCGTACAAGTATTAGACATTCTTTAGGAGGAATTTTAGTGAACATATTAGTAACGTCAAATAAAATAAGCTTATAGTTATCTTGTAAGTTGATTGCTTTTAATTTTTTGATTAGTGCTATTGAATTTCTAATTGAATATTTAGATGCATATCTGTAACTGTTAAGTATATGTTAAGCTTCTTTGTCAATATATTATTAGGAGTATTAACATAAGAAACTACAGTTTTAATTGGTTTCGTTATTTTATTTATTTTAACGGTTCCATATAATTGTGGACAATGAGGATTCTTATTTATGATGGACCTCTTTCCGTATTCACTTAAAAGATAATTTGAATTATTATCAATATCCCTTACATTATTAAAAAAACTTCTTTGTTGGGTGGGCTCTAAGAACTTTTACATCGCTAGATTCTATAAAGTTATATATTTTTGAATTATAATTTTCAGTTGTCAAGGTAATTTAATTAAAATATTGTCGCAAACAGTTGAAAGTGAAAATCACCGATATAAATGGCGTGAGTAGTTATCACTGTATAAATATAATTCCAAGATAATTAACGTGATGAGTGCCAATACGATCTATACTGTTACATAACCTTAGACCTACTACACTAGATACACCACATACACCATTGTGATAAATGAGTTACGTAGTTATTTATTGCCATATTTGGAAGAAAACAATTTGAAATTGAGCTCTCAGAAAAAAAATAACTGATTATTTGGACCAGAAAACACATCAGCATTAAATTAAATTTTTCCTGCACGTTTTTGATCCAGAAAAAGTATGTTTTACCCTACATTCTGGAATTATTCTGTAAACGATACGATCACAAAATCCATTTTTAGCTGCCTCCTCCTTTACAATCTCTTTGACAGACATCAAGGGATTATCTTGGGTTCATTGTTCATGTTTGCTAAAAATTTTGACATCAACAAGATTTTTTAGCTTTTTTCCTAGGACTATCTTTGGAACACAAAGGAAGTTTTTACAAAAGTTTTTCGGATTAATTTAAATTATATGTTATTATAATAAAATGAACGATTGCATAATTTATGTGCATATATATATATATATATATATATATATATATATATATATATATATATATATATATATATATATATATATCTATATATCCGGGTATAAAGTACTCACTTTTTCTCTTGGGGAAAAATTAATTTAATAAAAACTGATATTTTGTTACCTGTCAACGGGGATAAAATGTTAAACTTTTTACCGTTACAGAAAAAAACTATTTTATCCAACATAAGAATGTTGTTTTAAAATCTCATTTTTTTGTTAATGATATTGTAAAATGCGGGAAGTCAACAATTATTTTTAACTTGAAGGACCAATCGCACATTAGCGATATTAAGTAACTATAGGTTCATAGTAGGTGTGAGGTTGTTTAAATAAATTAAATTCTTGTATCACTTTCACTTGGTATATCACCGGTATGCTACATGTGGTTCATTTGCGCGACACAACTAAGAATATTACTGAGTATTTGAATTTACTATAAATGATCTAGTCACAATATGATATTATTAAATGAATATGTAAATGTTGGAGGGGAACAATTTCTTTGATAACTCTAGCGGGATGTGGTAGAATGGGCTGTGTACGACCGACTACTTCAATTATTGCACTTTCAACAAGTAGCAGAATCCCTCCAATAGATTCATTGCGGGCGAGACAAAGTAGATGGAGGACCAGCCATAAGGCAAATTAAACTCAGTTTTGTTTAGATGATTTACTTAATTGCTAAGATAAAACTACATCGATTCGGACATAAGATGGTGTGAAGTAAATAATTTATAAAGCATGTGGCAACCTTGTAAGAAATATCGTCGTGTACCAGAAAATAAATCTTGTTAAATGTTTAATTGTCTAAGTTACAATGTCTAGCAGTATTTTTATTTACCTGATCATGTCACTGACTCTACACACTATAACAAATTACTATATTACTAACATTTTACATTAGAAGCACGAAACCGTTTTGTTAGTTCCGTGACTAGGCACGTCTGTCTTCTAAAAGCTCGAATAGCAGAGAGAGTCAAAAGTCAAAGTCGGGAAGTCGCGAAGTCGCGAAAGCTTTTGAGAACGCACAGGCGCAGAACATTTTTGATGGCATAGGCTACAGTTAGAGACGGTACAAGGGGTTGTCGGCGAAGGCTATCATATTGTTTAACTGATTTAAACAAATGTTATGCTAGTAAAAAAGCCGGGTGGCTATTAAAAGGAGAGTACCATTTTGTGCGAAGGATGACTGGGAAATCGTAAGAAGGATGACTGGGAAGAGGTGAAAAATTGGGTCTTATTCATATTTATGTGTGGGTGAAGAACTGGGAATTCATGTGATATGGCGGGGAAGATTGACCAATGGGTGGCGAGAATTCAAAATGTAAAGGTCAAATATAGCAGTGAAAGATACACACTGGGGTCGGTTTTTTGTGCATGAAAAAGTTTGTTTGTGGCATATAAGGGAGTTTGGACGATAGCTTTGTGAAGTGATAAGGTGTAAACTGATGTCAGTTGCTTTGAAATATTAAGTGGAAAAAATTGAAAGGCAATAATTATTCGTGTTTCTTATGTGAAAATAACCTTGAAATGGATTTTTGCGTGTTTAAAGAAATATTGAATATTTGAGAAGAATGATATTTCGGTGTATGATGTGTGCAGGATATATAAATTATGTTATACAGGGAGAGGTTAAAGTGAATATTACATGAAGAATTTGATTGTTAATTCAAATTCGTACAAATGTTGTGAATATTAGTAATCCCTAGGTAATTCTTCAGCTCTAGAAAGTCGCGATTGTGCGCCAAATTACCACAATTCAATTAACAACTAACTTAATTTACAATTATTTGTCTGCTAAATTTACTGCTTGGACTAGTAACAGATTCGATGACTGTTGAAGTTTCACTAGCAATATGCGCTTCTTGCTTTTCATAATTATCATCACTGCTTCCACTAGTTAATAATAAGTCTTCTGATTCTAACTGTTTATCCCTGAATTCTTTTGGTTCTGGATTACTAAGATTAACAACATTTCGCTTCACGCTTTTGCACTCATATTAAATAATTAAAAAAAGTTCCAAGTTAAAGTAAACTAATACTAAATCAGGAAGCGACACGAAAGCCCACATTATTTCAGACCATCAATATAATAACAAATATTTGAAACCTATATGTCTAACAAAGCCAAAACAACAATAAAACCTTAAAATAATGGTGAAAGCCGGGACAAAGGGCGATGCGTCGTCGTTTCTTTCGTAAAAAATGTCTATGCCGATGCTGTTAAATAGTGTTTTATATTTCGCTGAAGTTATAAAATGTATGACCTTATTTTTAAAAACAAGCTTCTTTGCCAATATATTATTAGGAGCATTAACATAAGAGACTACAGGTCTAATTGGTTCCGTTATTTTATGTAATTTAACTGTTCCATATAATTGTGGACAATGAGGATTCTTATGTATGATAGACCTCTTTTCGTAATCATTTAAAAGATAATTTGAATCATTAACAATATCCCTTACATTATTAGAAAACTTCTTTGTTGGGTCTGCTTTAAGAACTTTTACATTCTGGATTCTATAAAGTTATATACTTTGGAATTGTAATTTTGAGTCGTCAAAATGACAGTAGCGTTTCCCTTATCAGATTTTGTAACTGTTAGGTTATTATTCTCTATCTTCTTTTTAATTGCGTTTAAAACTGAAATGTCATTTTTTGTTTGACGTTTAACTTTTGAAGGTTCAATATTTTTGATTAAATTGGCAATTTTTAATTTCTCATGAAAGAAATTATTTGAATTAGATTTTAAAGCTATTTCTGACTCTGTAGCTATAATTTGTTTAATATTATTCGTAAATTTAGGTGGTATGCTGTACTTTAAACGTTTATTTGGAAATTCTATTTCACTATGTGTAAAATTAGTGTCTGAAAGGTTTTTAAATCGTGGTGCAAAGTGTGTTGGTATGTAGGTACTTACAGTTTCATGATGTTTTGAGTATTGAATTTTATGTTGTGTGTGTTCAAGATTCTGTACCTTCTTTTTTTGTTTCTTAAATTTCATATGCTTCATCGTGCTGACATTTTCTCTAATTTTGTCATCCAAACAGTCAAATTCTACTGGATGTAATTGGAATGTGAGTTCTGAATGTACAACTTTTATGTAGTTGTCTAAGGAGTCTCTAACTTTGAACCATTTCTTACATTCTGATTTTTTCCAAACTCGTTGAGCACATTTTATAGCTTTTTGTGCTTGTGGTGTTTTAGTGTGACATTTTATATTCACATAATTTGGTATTACCTTTTTTCTAAGGCATTCTTGGTTAAACCAAATGTTTTGTGATGCTTTGTAACGTTGTTGTAGTAACTTCTGGTACAGTCGGGTCAAATCTTCTCTCGAAGATTTTTTAATGAAATTGACTGTCTCGACCCTTACTTCGTGGAATATGCTCATATTAGTGTTTTTAAATGAAATTCAAGGTCTCTAGTTAATTCCAAAATATAATACAAGTTATTGAAAATTCTAAAAAATTGACAATTGTTTCGATAAATCAATATCAACGTCAGAATGACAGAAGATACATTTCATTTTATGCCTACCTGATTTTTAGTAGTTATTTTTGGCTAGACCAAGAAGTAACCTAACTTGTGATGTCTATCTAAGAAGTAGATATTCAAAATTAGATTATACTTATATTTGTGCGTCCGGAACTCAAAGGGCGGAGTCTTCATGCTACCGACTTCATGAAAAAATTTTAAATTAACATTAACTTATATTTATTAGGGGCTAGCCGAAGGTAAGTCAGGTCTATATTTTAAACAAGACTACGACTTGTATAACTTTAATAACTATGATAAATAACCTGAATAACTAAAAGTATATCAAATTAAATAAACGCCCAATTGAAATAATTATAATATATATATATATATATATATATATATATATATATATATATATATATTATATGTTATATACCTTAAATCACTTAGTACATATTAGATAAATTGAATATTTTGCTTAATCAGCATATTGTGTAATAACCTGTTGTTTTATAAATGGTTGAACCTTATTTTTGCTTACATTGTATTTTTTACCTTTTAGAATTGTTTAGTTTTATAGTCAGTCTAGAATTCACTTCGAATTTTGAAACTTGTAACTTTTGTTAAATAAATAATTTTTAAAAAACCTTTTTCCGTGTGAAAAAAGTTATTTGGCGCAGTCAGTAGGATATGTTAAACGGGCGTTAGTGAATATAACGATCGGTTCGTATCAACGATTTATTAACATACCTTAAGTGAATAATTGGGACTCTTGGTTAAGTGAATTAAGTAGCTTAACTCGAAGACAGTTGGCTCGTACGAAGAGGAATTTCAAGGGAATATTGGTAATTCCAACTACAGGTACAACTAGATGGCGAAAGCACTCCTAATTTTCATGTAAGTACTTTTTGTCGTATAGAGGAAATAATTGTTTATTTAATTCAGAAAGCTCTGACAACTCAGATTCTGATTCTGGTTTAGATTCTGGCTCACAAACATATCGTAACCGTAAAATAAATATTGAATTATCAAAACCTAGATTTAAATTAAATACATTATATAAAATGCCGGTAAATCAAGTGGTACCGCCATTGAAAAAAAAATATCTGGACATGATTCCAGAATTCCATGGCTAAAATGCTTTATTACCCAGATTCATAGAAATTTCTGAAAAATTAGTAAATGAATTTTACAATACAGTAGATTTAACAGACTTTCAAAACGAATATTTGATGTCTAGTATTTTATCTGAAATTAAAGGCCAAGCCGCAACAAATATTTCAGCTTGTAGTATTTCAAATTGGCAGAATTTGAAAGATGCTTTATTGAACACATACGCTGATAAACGAGACATTTACACGTTGAGTATTGAAATATCGGAACAAAAGCAAGGAAATGAATTACCTTCTGAATTTTACAATAGGATACAGCATCTTTTAAATCTACAAACATCATTATTAATGACACGCTCAAATGCAAGTGAACAAGCCATTTTGGGTAACTATTTTGAGAATTTAGCACTAAGAGTACTATTGCGCGGTTCAAAGGAACCTCTCGGTACACTAATGCGTACCAAGAATCCTAGCGATCTAAATTCAGCTTTAAATGTTCTAACGAATGACTTTCGAGTTTATTTAAGTAATAATAACAACAATACAAATCCAAAGAATTCATTTAATAAGCCTAAGTCTCAGTTTAATGTTACATCACATAAAAATAATTATCCTAATAATAATCAAACGGTAAGCAGACCGAATTTACAACATAATTACCAACCAAAATTTAATAGAAATTTCAAAAATGAAAATAATTTACCTAGTACAAGTAGAGATACAAATTTTCAGAATAGAAAACTAATGTGTTCAAACCTAATAGAAATTACCAATTTCAAAAATCTACTCCAATGAGTATATCTACTTCTAATATGTACAATAAACCCAATGTACCGAATAAAAATAATGGACAAAATCAATCGCATTTCGTAGGTAATAGAAAAAATTTTATTTCGGAAGAATTGCATAACATGGACGATACTGAACGTCCCACTGATGTTGAAGATTGTTTTTTAGACGAAATGTTACATGATAACTTTATTTTTATTAAACAATGTTGGATTTTAGTTTTAATTATTTATAATGTAATATTAGATATAATAGAAACTGTAGAGATTTCCTGTCCATTCTGCAAACTGAGGACATTGCATTCGAGTATAATTATATCAAAAGAATTATTTACAGAGCTGCAAAAAATATCATCGTATTATAAATTACTATTACCGTTGGAATTGAAATACGAGAATATTTTAAACCTCGAATCAATTTTAGACATAACATGTAGAGTAAGTAAAAATAGAATAGAATATTTTTTATCGATTCCTATAGATTTTAATATTGAGTTTGAATCATTTTATTTATTACCCATACCTACTAAGCTAGAATCAGAATTCGTAATAATAATACCAAATTCAAAGTATTTGCTAAGATCTGATACACAGATATAACCTCTAAACGATATTTGTACAAGAAGTGAAACTTTTTAATTTGCTTCACACCTTCAAGATAATAATAAACAGTTATGTGAAGAACAAATACTATTAATGGAAAACTATACTAACTGCGAATACACTAAAATCAAAATTATTGAAAATCATTTGGAAATTATACCAGAAATAAACCAACACCTAGTAGTATTTCCAGAAGAAGAAAAATTGATAATTAAATGTTCAGAAGACACAGAAATCAAAATTTTAAAAGGAATTTTCCTAATCAAAAATTCGCCATGTAAAATAACTTTTAAAAATAAAGAATTAATATTTCAAGATAGAACTCTTGGTCATCCACTGGTACTGAATAAACTTCAGACACATTTTAATCAAATTAAAATCCAGCTTTTGAAAATAAATTTGAAAAAATTAAAATTAAAAGGAATATCTTCGCAAGGATTGACACCAATGCATGAAGAAAAATTAAATCTCCATGTTCCTAGCATATGGACTGTATTTCTATATTCTAGCGCAATATCGATAATTATTTGGCTACTCTTGAAGAAAATTCAGAAAAGAAGAAAATCGGAAGAAACTCCAATGGAATTACAAGAAAAGAAAATTCAACTTCCAGGGGGTGCGTCGATCTAATGGAGGAGGTGTTATATACCTCAAACTACTTAGTACATAATAAATAAATTGCTTAATCAGCATATTGTGTAATAACCTGTTGTGTAAAAAGTTATTATATATATATATATATATATATATATATATATATAACAAATAAGATGTAGGAATATCCCATGAATCTCTTTGTTGTTGTTATATATATATATATATATATATATATATTTATATCAAGAAGATGTAGGAATATCGCGTGATATGTTAACAACAACAACAAAGAGATTCATGGGTAATTCACGCAAAATAAAGGGTTACTACTCTGTTTCAGTAGCCCTTTATTTTGCGTGAATTACCCATGAATATATATGTATATATATATATATATATATATATATATATATATATATATATATAGAAATGTGAATGGACTCCGACCCTGTCCCATGGTCAGCGAACTCCAACCAAGCATTGCGATCATCAATTTCATAACACCGATGTATTAAATATCGGTTGATGACTACGAAAATTCATTTCATTCAATTATTTTAATCTAGTTCAATTATACATTTCATTTATTATTAACAGTTATTATTTTTGTCAAGTTACTTTTGTATTTCTAAGTTGTTTGTAAATAAAGTCCAAATAAATATATTTTTTTTAAAAAGTTAAAAGTGTCTCGAAGAATATTTCTGGCGCTGCGAACAGGATTGACTTCGTACAGAAACCCAAGTTTCCTGGTCAACTTTAGTTGTTAGACGAGA
Organism: Galeruca laticollis; assembly: GCA_963921935.1. Taxonomy (NCBI): domain Eukaryota; kingdom Metazoa; phylum Arthropoda; class Insecta; order Coleoptera; family Chrysomelidae; genus Galeruca; species Galeruca laticollis. The sequence continues at coordinate 74,623,449 of OY998181.1, forward strand.
AAATCTAACGAACCGAGGTGAAAACAACGTAGTATGCAGAAGACATCTCCAGTGATCATCCTCTTGTAAGTACAACGTTCCTTTTCTCCTTTATGAGCACTTTTAGTGATATTTCTGAAAGTAACTTACATTTATTGCTGTAAAATCTTTCAATAAACTCATTAGATAGTTCTAATACGGCTAATAGTTCTCGATCTTCTAAAAATCAAATTTCAGAAACTCGAAACATTAATAGCTTAAATATGTCTCTACAAAATAACGATATTTCTAGTCTTTGTGCCACCCTTCCTGAATTTAATACGGGAGATAATCTCTCGACTTTTATAAAATCAGTAGATAACTTAATTACGTTTCTTAGAACACAAAATCTTACTCAACCTCAAGAGTTTATATTGAACGCAAACATTATTTCTCGTATAAAAGGTGAACCTAGGGATTTTTTAAATTACTCAAATTTAACGCTTTGGACAGATGTACGTCCATCTTCACTAGCTAAATACGGAGATCGACGCTCCGAAGATATTTTGTCAACACAATTATCTACTACAGTACAGTACGATAACGAAACGTATGATCAATATCATCAAAGAATTTCAAATAATCTTAATGATTTGCTTCAACATATAGTTTTAAATGATAATGTGGAAACTGTAAATTTCAAAACCCCGTACTTCAAAAATATTGCTTTAAAAACTTTTTGCACTGGTATTAACGAACCCTATTGTGAATATTTATCACATTTCCAAATAAATTCTCTTGACGAAGCTCTTCAAAAATGTATCTCTTACGATAATCATAAGAATCAACAATTATATATGAACTTCTTAAGGAGCCAACAAAATAAAAAGTCACCTTCTCTTCATAAACCCAAACAAAATTCTTTCAATCCCAATCATAATAAATCCAATCAATCTTTTACGCAGAACCGTACTAGCCCGAACACTACATTTTCTTCTCGGAATAACTTCCATCCGAATTCCGCGATTTCTCCAATAAATATATTTCATAATAATAACCCTCCTAGAAATAATCATAATTTCAACAGAACCCAGTCTAATAACACTTCTGGAAATAATCAATCATTTAATAAACCGTCTTATTCTTTCGGAAATAACTCAAATCTTCATACACCGCAATTCCAAAGAAATTATCAAACTCCACAAAATATTCCAAGACCAATGAGTGGTGTACAAACAATTTCTACCAGAAACCAACCTATGAGCACTTCGACAAGAAGAACTTTGAATTTTTATGTAAATACCGACCAAAATGAAAATTTCGAAAATTCTCATGATACCTTTAACATTGACGATACTAACGAAAATTTTGAAACTAACGCAGACGGTCAAGACGAAAATTTTCAAGAGGCCACTTACGAAATGCCATTTCAATAAACCTTAATAATATTCGCAACGATCCGCAACTACCATACTTCATTATGCCAACTTCTAAACTAAAAGTTTTAATAGATACAGGAGGATCCGATACTATCATTTCTCCTAAAGCTTCCACATTCTTCAACTCAAATCATGTTTATAATAAACCATTTACTCTGACGTCCATGAAAATTACACGAAAATATAACTCGAATATCAAAACACCATTACTTAAAGAATTTAAAATTTTAGAACCTATTGACGCTAGAATTGCCGACTGGAGTGAAGACTTTGACATATTATTAGGGAATTATGACTTAGAACGTTTACATGCTTTAATAGATTACCAAAATAAATCACTAACATTAAAACGTCTTAATATTACTATTCCTTTTGATACCTTATACAATAAAATTCCTGTTGACATTCTCAACGGCGACATCATCCTTCCCAAAATTACAATAAATAATATTAAAATTCCTGAATCAATTCATACTGCCAAAAACGGTTACATTATTGATATTTGTTTACCAAGTCCTTTGTCATTAGAACCAATTCATGTCGAAAATTTAAATAAATTTTGACCCATCGATAATCCACACTCAACACCTAAACCATGAAGAAAGAGAAAAAATTTTAAAACTCTGTAATAAATACAAAGATATTTTCTATGACGATAACTCTGACTTAACTTTTACTTCTGCCATTAAACACGAAATACGAACAAAAGATGAAAATCCTATTTACGTTAAAGGTTTCCGACATCCGAAAGCGATGCAGGAGGAAATTACTAGACAGGTTAATCAATTACTCGATAAAAAAATTATTGAGCCCTCAATATCTCCTTATTCCGGTCCTGTCTGGGTTGCATCGAAAAAACCAGACGCTTCTGGCAAGAAAAAATTCCGTATGGTTATTGATTATCGTAAATTAAATGAGAACACTGTCGAAGATAAATATAACCTCCCAAATATCGAAGACATACTAGATAACCTAGGAAAAGCCATGTATTTTACTACTCTTGATCTAGCTCAAGGTTTCCATCAAATTGAAATTCATCCAAATTCAATTGAGAAAACAGCTTTTTCCGTAACCCACGGCCACTATGAGTTTCTGCGAATGCCATTTGGTCTTAAAAATGGACCTTCTACTCTCGAAAAATTAATGGATAATATCCTTAGACCCTTTATCCACAAATGTTGTTTCGTCCATATGGACGATGTCATTATTTTTTCTAAGTCCCTTCAAGATCATTTAGTTCACATTGCCGCAATTTTTGAAATATTTCGGAAAGCTCCAATTAGACAAATCTGAATTTCTGACAAAAGAAGTCGCTTTTCTTGGTCATATCGTAACTCCCGAAGGCATTTAGCCCAATCCTAGCAAAATAGAGGCTATTAAGAATTTTCCAATGCCAAAAACGAACAAAGAAGTGAGATCCTTCTTAGGACTTATTGGATATTATAGAAGGTTTATTCCAAATTTTGCAAGAATAACATCCCCCTTTTCTCGATGTACCCGCAAAGGAGCTGTCATAGACCCAACAAACGCCAATTATAAAGAGTGCTTTGAGATGTGCAAACAACTCTTATGCAATGCCCGAGTTCTCCAATATCCCGACTTTTCAAAACCTTTTGTTTTGACAACTGACGCTTCCAATATAGCCATAGGCTCTGTATTATCACAAAATAATCATCCAATCTCTTACTACTCCCGAACTTTAAACTCAGCCGAACAAAATTATTCAACTATCGAAAGAGATTTTTTGGCAATATTAGATTCCTGTAAACATTTCCGTCCGTACTTGTATGGTCAAAAATTCACAGTCGAGAGTGACCACAATCCCCTTGTATGGATTTGCAAAATTAAAGACCCCACATCCCGATTAGCCCGATGGCGACTGGAACTTGAAACTATAATTTTTACGTAAAATACCGGAAACGCAAAGAAAATCAAGTTGCCGACTGTCTTTCTAGAGTACAGGTCAATGTACTTTCATCTTCTTCTATATGTGTTGAACCTCCAGACAATTTTGACTTAGACGAATTTCTTGAAGATTTCGAGAAAAACCAGTCTCTTAGCGATGATACTAATCACACTGCAATCGAAAATCCGATTTTCGGAATCCCTATATCTGAAGATCCTATCAATTCTGCTACCAATCAAATTCTTATTGTTCCTAACTCCAGCGAATATGACATTATTGATAAAAAATGTTTTAATAAACATAGACATACCGTAACTGTCACTGATGATTGGAGAATGGAAATATCTGATGCTCTTAAAAACACATTTAGACCTAATGAAAAATTTGCATTACACGTAACCACATGAATTTCGACCTTTTATTTGTGAATACTTTAAGAAAACTTTTGACACGACAGTTAAGGCCGTTTTTTGTAATAAATTACTACAGGACATAGAAGAAGAACAAAGACAAATAGAGTGTGTAAAACAGTATCATAACGAAAATCATAACGGCATAGTTGAAACCTATAAACACTTGAAAAATCAATTTTATTGGCCCTCCATGCAAACTACAATTTCAAATTTCATTAACCATTGTGAAATTTGTTTAAAAAATAAATATGAACGGCACCCGTATAAATTACCTCAATTAGGTCCATTATTAGGACAAAAACCTTTTGATATAATCCATATTGATCTGTTCCACTGTAACAAAAATTACTACTTAACAATTGTCGACTCATTCAGCAAATATGCCCAATGCTATAAAATTTCTGATAAAACTTCTGTTTCAATTCTAAGCAAATTGAGACACTATTTCTCTCATCATAATTATCCGAAAAAAATTGTTTGTGACAATGGAACTGAATTTAATTCTGCTGTAATTAAAGAATTTATGATACTTCATAAAATTGAAATTCATTTCACAACAGTCAATAACTCATCTTCTAATTCACCTGTTGAACGGTTCCATTCTACCCTAATAGAAAAACTTCGAACATTACGAGAACAAAATCCAGAAGACCCCTTAGACGATACCTTCACACATGCCATTTTAATTTATAATCAGTCCATTCATAGTGCTACTAACTTCTCACCTTTTTCAATTCTCTACGGCCCTTATGCCGAAGAAATACATTTTGATTTTGATCTCCCATCATACGAAACATACAATCAAAGACATAAAGACGAACTGCAACCCTTTATAACTGACCTATATAATAAACAAAAAGAAAAACGTCAGAAGATTTTAGATAAATAAAATGAAAAAGCCGAATCAATTCCTGTAATCGATCCCTCTTCCTCTCTCTACGTAACCAGAAAAAAACATCGACCTAAATTGAGCTCCCCTTATTCTAGACTACATCCGAAAAAACAAAATAAAACAAAAATTATCGGTAAGACGAATAAACAAAACACAACAAGTACACACTTAAAATTTGCTAAAAGACTTCGTAAAGTAAAAAAAGGGATATTTTAGAAATACCTTCTTTGCAGGACGACCCTATCCCTGGGACATCTTATCAAGATACAGGAAATCCCCAATAACGGTTATTATGCAGAAGAACTTGGCAAATCGAATGAAATTAACCATTATCATAGACATATTTCACATATTAATTTAGAGAAATTAGCTAACACTTTAGAAATAAACCCCAATAACCTTTTCGATTCACCCTTAGAAAACGGACCCTTAGCTTCTTTGAAATTTCAATACAATCACCTCCTAAATGAAGCAAAAGACAATCTTCATAAAATAACTCGTAAGCATAAAAGAGGATTGTTTAACTTTCTAGGTACAACAATTAAGTACATAACTGGAAATCCCGACGATTACGACTTAGAATTATTAAAATCACACATTACTGCAATAGAACTTAAAGAAAATGAAATTATAACTAAACTCAACAATGAAATCTCTTTTGGTCATTCTATTGATACGAGATTTAATAACCTTTTAAATTTAATAAACAATAATAGTCACGTAATTATTGCTGCAGTAAATAAGTTATCATCCGATTTTAATGGATACGTTGCTCTTCATAACGAAATTCCCTATCTCCAAATTGTAAATGAATTCCTTTTAAAACTAATTAGAACCATAACCTTATCCCAACTAAATCTTTCAAATATTGAGCTCTTTACTTTAGACGAACTGGAAACATTAAAACAAACATTGTTAGAAATATATTCTCGAAACGCCTTTTTAGTCAGTGACGAACATCCTTACCAACTCATTGAATCGTCAAAATCTTTAGTTTGTGTTACCACCAAGACAATGATCATAATATTGAAAATCCCTATCCTTTATCCAGAGGCTTATCCCACATTTAGAATCTACCCCATTCCTAATAATGATCACATAATGATTCTGCCACCTGCGCATTACTTCGCAAATGGTAAATGGTATGAAGCCTGCACCAACCTAGCCGAACAAATTATCTGCACAAAACCTGTAAAATCTCAGTGTCAAATTCCAAATGTAGAAAATTGTACCAAATCAATCTCAACGGAGAATTTTTGTCAAGAAACCAGGAAAGTAATTTTATTGGGAATAGTTCACCCAATGAAAATTCAAAATGAAGAAATTAGCAGAAGTAGCATCTCAATGATAAATGAGCCGATTGTCATAGAAGGAATACAGTACAACAGAAAAACTGTCCAAGAACTCCCAGTGCCGCAAGTAGTCCCAATCAAACTGTACCCGAAGCACGAAATCAAGATAGAAAAACTCCAGATTCCAGAGACGCACGGTCAACTTCAACCTATCGAACCGATACATCTTCTGCCACAACTTTCCGCAGGGCTTAGCATTGTTTCCCTTATAATAATTTCAACTGTTTTAGGCATCTTTATAACAGTTGCTGTGAAGAAAAGGAAGAGAATCTCCAAATTCTTATATGGGCCCAAGCTACCACCAACTCAAATCCAGATTCTTCAAGAGCTGTTCTCAGAGACTTCGAGGACGAAGTCTGGACCAAAGGAGGGAGGAGAAATGTGAATGGACTCCGACCCTGTCCCATGGTCAGCGAACTCCAACCAAGCAACGCGATCATCAATTTCATAACACCGATGTATTAAATATCGGTTGATGACTACGAAAATTCATTTCATTCAATTATTTTAATCTAGCTCAATTATCCATTTCATTTATTATCCACAGTTATTATTTTTGTCAAGTTACTTTTGTATTTCTAAGTTGTTTGTAAATAAAATCCAAATAAATATATATTTTTTAAAAAGTGAAAAGTGTCTCGAAGAATATTTCTATATATATATATATATATATATATATATATATATATATATATATATATATATATATATATATATATATGTAAGCTTTGTATACTGTATGGTGTACGTAGCCCAATAAACGAGTATATGAACGCCGTCTAACAAGTATGACGTAGCACACGAAGGGTGACAGTGACAGATAGCACATTGGCGATACATAATTTAAACCTGCTCGTGATGTGATTTATTTGAAGAATCTAATAGCAAACTTCATAAAAGTAATACAGTGTCGACCTACTAAAATATTGGAAGTAAAAAACCATTAATTGTCGATTTTTCTATTTTTAGGTTAGTAGATTATAATTCATAATGTGTAAATATTTGATCTCAATTAATTTGAGTGTTTTAATTTTATAATAACATTAAACTTTTCTATTTTTAGATCAATCAAATTGTGTGTTATTTACTCCCGTATCATCTAACATATTACAAATCGACAATTATCAGAGTTTGATTGGATAATAGTAGATCATGGCAAGATTACAATTTGAAGTTGAGCTGGCAGCAGATGAAGATCCGAAGAATAACATCATAATCATAAAATCAATAACAAAAGAGGATGGAATAACATATCTCATACCGCCATGTTTCCAAGCAGCGAAACACCACCTCCAATTAATAAAGTTACCAGAATTTTTGAAAATAAAAAAACATTACAGAGAAGAGGTCATAATAAAAAGGTATGGATGTCCATGCCAAGCGATGTTTTAGCATTATACGAAGATGATGCTGGTAATATGGTGTTTAATGATTATTTTTTACAAGAAATGACTCAAGTCACAAGCCAATCTATTACAGAGGGAAAATTATTGGAAATTTTAGAGAAATTAAGTGAAAAATCCAATGTAAACAACGAAAAACGTAACAATTTAAGCAAATTAAATGAAAAATTTGTTTTAAAGAAGTTTGATAACAAGAAAGTGAATGTGCAAGATTTGATTTAAATGGTGATACAGACAAAATTAGTGCTTTGAGATTATTTTTGAATGATTCAGAAAGTGACTGGTATGAGTCTATGTTGATTGAACACAGTTTAAACTCGCTGTGGAAAATATGGCAAGCGAGTTTTCTAAACACGTTTGCAGATAAAAGTTGGTCCTCCGTAATGCATGCACTGAGTTTCAAACATTTAAATGGCTCTCTGCTGGAATATGCATTGAAAAAGCAGAGATTGTTATTAGAATATAATAGTGATATAGATACCAGGACTCTTACTGACTTAATTGTCGCAGGATTGCCAACTTATATTACAAGTAAACTAGATAGACAAGAGGTGACAGACCCAACTCTTCTGTTTAGTGTCCTACGGATGCATGAAAATCACAATAAAAACGTACAAAACCATTTTACTGAGAAGAATAGCTCCACTAAATCAGAATGTAGAAAAAAACACCATGTCAAATATGTTACAAGATGGGAAAGAAAAACAGATTTCACTCTGAAGATTTGTGCTGGTTCAAAGAAGACAAGAACAGTAATGACAGTGTAAAACACTGCAAAAACTTGATGTTGGAGATTGATCAATTTCAGGATACAAAAAACTAAATATTCCCCCACTAATAGAAGTTGAGGTTATACTGAATAACACACTGAAATGCAGAGGTATTTATGACCCTGGCTCAAATATAACCTTAATAAATTCCAAATTAATAAAAGTAACAAATTTAAAGAAAAATTATTTTGAAAATAAATTCAACACAATTGGTGGTGGGGGGAAAACAACAGGTTTAATAAGATTAAATGGAAAAATACTGAATATTGAAAAGGAAATAAATGCATTTATTTGCAATGATAAAAACTTCACTCATGATTTGCTTTTGGGACTGGATACAATAAAGCGGTTTGGGTTGACCCATGATGGGAATTTAAACATCCAACTTCAGAAAAATGCCAACCCAAGTGCAAATAAATATATCAGCCCCACTGAAGACAAAAAATATAGTAATCAAGAAATTGAAATCACAGATTTTAAGTCAGAAATATTTAATTATGAAATAAATTTCAATGAGGGAATAGATGTGAATAAATTTGATATAGATACTACTTACTTGGAACATGACCAAAGAATGGAAATTAGTGCATTATTAAATGATTATAAACACATATTTGCCAAAGATAAATACGATGTAGGCCAAGTGAAGAACTATGAAGCGTTTATAGACCTACAAGTAGAGAAATATTGCTCAAAAAGACCATATAGATGCTCGTTAGATGATAAAGCAGAAATCGAGAAGCAAATTGGACAACTGCTAAAGCATGATTTAATTGAAGAATCTTATAGCCCATTCGCAGCACCAGTAACATTGGCATTCAAACGGGACGAAGGAAAAAAGTCAAGATTATGTATTGACTTTAGAGATCTTAATAAGATTATTATCCCACAGCCACAGCCGTTTCCTCTAATAGAAGATCTAATAGTAAAAACGATAAACTGTAAGTATTTTACTACTCTCGACATTAATTCTGCTTTCTGGTCTATACCATTGAGGATCAGCGACAAGGAAAAGACAGGCTTTGTTACACAGGAAGGTCATTATCAATGGACTTGCCTTCCTTTTGGACTGAAAACATCGCCGGCAATTTTCCAAAGAATCCTGACTAATATAATAAGAAAACATAACCTGTCAAATTTTGTGATGAACTACATTGATGATATTATGGTGTTTTCTAAAACTTTTAATGAACATATAGACCATTTATCAAAACTGCTGGATGCAATTGCTGAAGAAGGATTCCGTCTGAATTTAACAAAATGTAAATTTGCAGCACATTCTGTAAGATTCTTGGGACATATAGTGAAAGGTAATACAATCACACCTTTAAAAGATAACCTCAGATCTATAGCAGAATTTGCAGCACCACGAAACAAGAAACAAATAAGACAATTTCTAGGTAAAGTAAATTTTTATAATAAATACATTCCTAATGCTACAATAACGCTTGACCCTATACACAATTTACTTAGAAAAAATGTCAATTTCGATTGGTCAGCTGATTGTGAAAAAGCTTTCCAAACAATAAAAAATAATTTATGCTCTGCCCCAATTCTGGCTATTTTCGACCGAGAGGCGCCAACTTTTATATACACTGATGCAAGTATAAAAGGAATTGGTGCAATACTAAAACAAACACAAAAATGTGGAGAAATCAAACCAGTGGCGTACTTTTCAAAGAAGTTGAATGAATCACAAAAAAAAAGAAAGCCATTTTTTTAGAATGCTTAGCCATAAAAGAAAGTTTAAAATTTTGGCAACACTGGCTAATAGGAAACTCATTCACAATTTATACGGACCACAAGCCGCTAGAAAATTTGAACATAAAAAACAGAACAGATGATGAATTGGGAGACATGACTCATTACCTATCACAATACAACTTTGTAATAAAATACAACCCAGGTAGAAACAATACAGAAGCGGACTGCTTAAGCAGAAATCCTGTATATGAAAGCCACGAAAACGAAGAAGATAACTTAAAAACAGTAAATATTGTTACGATTGAGGAAATATTGGCGGAGCAGAACAAAAATTCAAACATAAAGAACAAACATAATTTTATTACAGAAGATGGTATATATTACAAAAGGAACAACAAGAAAAAAAAATCGTTTTGACCGAAGACTACAGTAAGATATTAATAAAAAAGGTGCACGAGCATTTCTGTCATGTAGGAATAAATCAGATCGAGTCAAAAATAAGACCTTTCTACACAGCACCAAACCTACTGGATAATATAAAGTTGATTTGCCGTCAATGTGAAGTTTGTATAAAAAACAAATCACGATTAAATAGAAATTATGGACTTATGTCACAATTAGGACCGGCAGAAAAACCTTTCCAAATCATGTCCATAGACACAGTAGGAGGATTTGGTGGCAACAGGTCTTCAAAAAAGTATCTACACTTGTTAGTGGATCATTTCATACGTTATGCTTACATTTCATGCTCGAAGACACAACTGACTAAGGATTTTATAAAACTGGTAGATCAAGTGATCAAGGACAATGAAGTTGAGATATTGCTCTCCGATCAATATCCAGCATTGAATTCAAAAGAGTTTAAAAAATATGTGAAGGACCACTCTGTTAATTTAATTTTTACAGCAGTGGATGCTCCTTTTTCAAATGGTCATAATGAGAGGTTGAACTAGACGCTGGTAAATAGGATTAGATGTACCATGAATAGCAAAGAAAAAAGAACAGCTTGGACAACTGTGGCAATGGATTGTGTGAAAGCCTACAACTCAACAAACCACACAGTGACAGGTTATTCGCCTCTATATCTGTTAAGTGGATAACCAACCGATGTACTACCAATGGACCTAAAAAGAAAACAAATGGAACCCGGAGAATTGGAAAAAAACCGGCATACAGCAATTCTCAGATCAAAAAAATCACATGAATTGAACAAGGCCATTTATGACAAAAATAGAATAGATTACAAGTTTCAAAAAGGTGATATGGTTCACATAATGGACTGTAATAAGTTGAACAGATCTAAAATGGATGAAATTAGAATTGGTCCTTTTGAGATAGAAGAAATGATATCAGATTCACTATTTAGAATCGACACTGGAAAGAATAAAAAGTCCTTGGGATTGTACCATGTGACAAAGCTCATTCCCCAGTTTGATTAGTCAAATTTACCCCAGCCAATTTGCACTTTTGAGGGGGGGGGATGTAAGCTTTGTATACTGTATGGTGTACGTAGCCCAATAAACGAGTATATGAACGCCGCCTAACAAGTATGACGTAGCACACGAAGGGTGACAGTGACAGATAGCACATTGGCGATACATAATTTAAACCTGCTTGTGAAGTGATTTATTAGAAGAATCTAATAGCAAACTTCATAAAAGTAATACAGTGTCGACCTACTAAAATATTGGAAGTAAAAAACCATTAATTGTCGATTTTACTATTTTTAGGTTAGTAGATTATAATTCATAATGTGTAAATATTTGATCTCAATTAATTTGAGTGTTTTAATTTTATAATAACATTAAACTTTTCTATTTTTAGATCAATCAAATTGTGTGTTATTTACTCCCGTATCATCTAACATATTACGAATCGACAATTATCAGAGTTTGATTGGATAATAGTAGATCATGGCAAGATTACAATTTGAAGTTTAGCTGGCAGCAGATGAAGATCCGAAGAATAACATCATAATCATAAAATCAATAACAAAAGAGGATGGAATAACATATCTCATACCGCCATGTTTCCAAGCAGCGAAACACCACCTCCAATTAATAAAGTTACCAGAATTTTTGAAAATAAAAAAACATTACAGAGAAGAGGTCATAATAAAAAGGTATGGATGTCCATGCCAAGCGATGTTTTAGCATTATACGAAGATGATGCTCCCGTATCATCTAACATATTACATATATATATATATATATATATATATATATATATATATATATATATATATATATATATGTGTGTGTATATATATGAAATTATGATTTTCTCACTAAGAGATACAATACTACAAAAAATCCTTTTTACTTACCCCAAACGTAGAATAATAGTAGTCAATATACATTAAAATGTTCAGTCATGAACTTCGTCGAAACATAAAATATTCTTATCACTCTTACTAAAAACAAACATTCACAACACCGAATCCACAACGTTTGTACACATTAAAATTATTTACAGTACTGCTAGATATATTTTACTGAGGTTGTCTAAATGTTTCTTATTGTTAATGGCCTGCTGGTTTTTTTGGATAGCTATTGATTCCAAAATTTCCCTTTTTTTTGTATTTTGCTCACACCTTATAATTTTTGTGTTTTCAAAATTTAATGTATGTTTTTTTGAGTTTTCGTGGAAAGTTAGAGCTGTTGTATTTTTTTCGTCGTATTTATGACCTTTTATTCGATTTTCCAAATATTGGCTAGTTTGTCCAATGTAAACACCACTGCAGCCATTACACGGAATTTGATAAATTATATTACTCTTTTTATTTTTCGGATTTTTTGATTTTGATTTTGAAAAATTGTTGGAGAGCGTTTGATTTGCTTCATGGCATATGGTAATATTGTGTTTACCAAAAAGTCCTTGAATTTGTTGTGATAAACCATTTATGAATGGCATGGAGATATATTTTTTATTACTATTATTATTTTGTTTTATATTTTCCATTGAATTATAGAATTTATTTATACGTTTTTTAAATAATTTGTTAACAAATTCTGAAGGATAGCTATTAAGGTTTAAGGCTTCTTTAGCTATGATGATAGCATTACCTCTGTATTCCGGGTCTGATAGTTGAATTGCACGGTCAGCCAGTCCAATAACAACAGATTTTTTTAATTGATTGGATGATGAGAATTAAAATTAAGGTACCTAGATTAGTTTATTTCACGATCTTGTTCATTTTCGATCGTAAATTGAAGTTTTTCATGATACGAATTAAATTTTTTAATAATATTATCAACCTGTTGCTCTGGGACAGCAGTCATCCACATATCTAAAGAAAAATGGTATTTCAAAATCAATTTTTGAGAGGACAGTTGTTTCGGGGTCCTCCATATATGAGCAATTGGAGGGTTGTGCAATGGGTTCATCTATTTCTAGTGTTATTGCGCAGATAGTAATGGAGGACCTCGGAACAACTGTCCTCTCAAAAATTGATTTTGAAATACCATTTTTCTTTAGATATGTGGATGATTGTATCACTGCTGTCCCAGAGCAACAGGTTGATAATATTATTAAAAAATTCAATTCGTATCATGAAAAACTTCAATTTACGATCTAAAATGAACAAGATCGTGAAATAAACTTCCTTGATGTCACTCTATACCACATTAATAATAATATTAGGACTGAATGGTATACCAAGGACACTTGGTCATTTAAGTACCTTAATTTTAATTCTCATCATCCAATCAATCAAAAAAAATCTGTTGTTATTGGACTGGCTGACCGTGCAATTCAACTATCAGACCCAGAATACAGAGGTAATGCTATCATCAAAGCCAAAGAAGCCTTAAACCTTAATAGCTATCCTTCAGAATTTTTTAACAAATTATTTAAAAAACGTATGAATAAATTCTATAATTCAATGGAAAATATAAAACAAAATAATAATAGTAATAAAAAATATATCTCCATGCCATTCATAAATGGATTATCACAACAAATTCAAGGACTTTTTGGTAAACACAATATTACCATATGCCATAAAGCAAATCAAACACTCTCCAACAATTTTTCAAAATTAAAATCAAAAACTCCGAAAAATAAAAGGAGTAATATAATTTATCAAATTCCGTGTAACGACTGCAGTGGTGTTTACATTGGACAAACTAGCCAGTATTTGGAAAATCGAATAAAAGGTCATAAATACGACAAAAAAAGTACAACAGCTCTAACTTTCCACGAAAACTCAAAAAAACATACATTTAATTTTGAAAACACAAAAATTATAATATATATATATATATATATATATATATATATATATATATATATATATATATATATATAATATATATTATAATATATATAATACAAAAAAAGGGAAATTTTGGAATCAATAGCTATCTAAAAAACCAGCAGGCCTTTAACAATAAGAAATATTTAAACAACCTCAGTAAAATATATCTAGCAGTACTGTAAATAATTTTAATGTGTACAAACGTTGTGGATTCTTTGTTGTGAATGTTTGTTTTTAGTAAGAGTGATAAGAATATTTTATGTTTCGACGAAGTTCTTGACTGAACATTTTAATGTATATTGACAATTATTATTCTACGTTTGGGGTAATTAAAAAGGTTTTTTTGTAGTATTGTATCTCTTAGTGAGAAAATCATTTTATTTTAGATGTAGTATTATTTTGAAAAAGGTTGAATAAGCCGAAACGTAAATAAATGATGGTAATCTCAACAACATAAACCGTCTTTTTATATTTTTAATTTGAAAAATGACCTAAGACCAAGAAAAACTTCAGATATACGTAAATATACTAAAAAGGTAAAAGAGAGTATCCCACACATAAATATATATATATATATATATATATATATATAAATAAATTCATGGGTAATTCAAAATAAAGGGCTACTGAAACAGAGTAGTAACCCTTTATTTTGCGTGAATTACCCATGAATCTCTTTGTTGTTGTTGTTAACATATCACGCGATATTCCTACATCTTCTTATATATATATATATATATATATATATATATATATATATATATATATATATATATATTACCCCCAGATGGCGGAGTGCGTTAGAGCGCCGGAAATTGGGTTTTCTTGACCTGAAGGACGGGGGTTCGAATCTCACTCTAGTAAGGGCTTTTTCATAAATAAAAAGTTCCACTAAAAATCTGGGGGTACAGGGTCCGTCAGTAAATGGCGAAAACTGGCGGACGACATCCCTCGCCCCTTGCCAACCCGCATTGAGGCAGCGTGGTAAGATACGCCTCACAACCCCAGCATGACAGACAAGGACAAGTTACGGCCCTCATTCTCCGTAAGCCCGAAGGGCCCTAGGAGGGGTAGATCCTGGAAACCAGCCACGAGGGCAGAGGGTGCTAAGAATCTGCGGAGTCTAAACCACTACCCAGTGACTACATTACACCTAGCAACTTATAACTGCCGTACACTCTCTAATCAAGCTAGAATTATGGAACTGGAAACAGAGGCAGCAAAAATAAAGTGGGATATCATGGGCATTAGCGAAGTAAGACGAAAAAAACAAGAACTCATAGAACTTGAATCAGGGAATCTTCTATACCACCAAGGAACACCAACAGGAAGAACAAGCGGAGTAGGATTCCTAATTAAGAAAACCTGGAAAAATAGAATCATAAGGATAACATGCACCTCAGACAGAGTAGCCAGCATAACACTAAGACTCTGCAAAAGATATACTATCCAGATTATTCAGGTATACGCCCCAACAATCAGCCACAGTGACGACGAAATAGAAGAATTCTATAATGAAATAACCCAAGCGCTCAGCAACGACAATAGTCATTTCAAATACATAATGGGAGACTTTAATGCCAAAGTAGGACACAGGAAAGACCAAGAAAAAGGAATGGGGAAATATGGATTTGGAGAAAGGAATGAAAGAGGAGAGAGATTAATACAATTCGCACACTTTCAGAACATGTATGTGGCAAACTCCTTCTTCAAGAAGAACCCTAACAGGAAATGGACGTGGGAAGGCCCCGGTGCAACTATAAGAAACGGAATAGACTCTATCCTCACCAATAAAATTAACACAGTAAAAGATCTAAGCACGCTCAACAAGTTCACTACAGGAAGCGACCATCGACTAATTAGAGCTCGACTGGTCTTAGATATAAAACTAGAAAGGTCAAGAATAATCGAAACCAACACAACGAAAAACATAAACAACGAAAGGCTGAGAGAGAACTCTCACCAATATGAAACACTACTAGAAGAAAGACTACAAAAAGTGGAATATAACAACCCTGAACTGATGGACACAATTCGAAACTGCGCCGTAGAAGTGGGAGGTCTGCAACAACGAGGTGAACACAAAAAACTAACTCCGGAAACAAAAGCACTATTACAAAAACGAAGAGAAATGAAAAAGACAACAAACATTCAAAGAATTGAATACACCGAACTGTGCAAGACGATACGAAAGAAAATCGCCTAAGATATCAGGAATTACAACAAGAAACTGGTACAAACAACAATAGAAAACCGTAAAAGCTACAAAAATGCAAAAAGGGCACTAATAATAGGGAAAAGACAGATAGTTGCATTAACTGATGGAAACACAAGAACCACAGACAGGAATGAAATAATAGACCTAGTAGCCAAATTCTATGGAGACCTATACAAGGCCCCTGAAAATTTTGAAGAAATAATAGAACACGCAGAAGATGCCATACCAGAAGTTTTGGTGGAGGAAGTAGAAATGGCACTGAAAAGCATGAAAAATGGCAAAGCAGCGAGAAATGACGGCATCACGACCGAAATACTCAAATATGCAGGAGCTAAAACATGGAAGTACCTTGCCAAACTATACACGAACTGTCTGATGTCCAGGAGCATACCTAAAGAGTGGAACAGCGCCCTTATAGTGTTGATCCACAAGAAAGGCAGCAAAGAAGACATTAAGAACTACAGACCAATAAGTCTACTACCAGTGACGTACAAGGTATTCACAAAGATCATTCACAACAGAATACAAAATACACTAGACTCGGCCCAACCACGAGAACAGGCTGGATTCCGCAAAGGCTTCAGTACAATAGATTACATCCATACCCTCAAAGAGGTTATCAGTCGAACCAAAGAATACAACCAACCACTAGCACTAGCCTTCATCGACTTTGAGAAAGCATTCGACTCTATATATCCCAGAGCAGTAATAAATGCCCTAACAGAACAAGGGGTCGACAAGCCATATATTGAGACCCTAGCAAACATATATAGGGAAGCCAAAGCGAGAGTTAGGATATATGAGGGCACACCATAATTCCCCACCAGCAGAGGAGTTAGACAAGGAGACGCAATATCACCAAAGATATTTACAGCAACACTAGAAAGCATCTTCAGAAAACTGGGCTGGAACAACACAGGTCTGAATATAGATGGAGAATACTTGAACCATCTAAGATTCGCTGATGACATAATCCTGATAGCGAGTAACCCTGGCGAAATGCAACAACAAATAAATGAATTGAATGCAGCAAGCAACGAAGTAGGCCTTAAAATAAATCTGAGTAAGACCAAGATAATGTATAACGAACTGATAAACGCACAAGAAATAACAATTAATGACACTGCCCTGGAAATAGTAGAGGAATACATATACCTGGGTCAACTAATACACATATCAGGCTCTCTACTTCCAGAAATAAACAGAAGAATCAAATTAGCATGGAGAACATTTGGACAGAACTGTATCATCTTCAAGTCTAGAATGTCACTCCGTTTGAAAAAGAAAGCGTTTGATCAGTGCGTACTACCAGTATTAACATACGGCTGTGAAACCTGGACCCTGAAAACTGATATCATTAGAAAACTCCAGGTAACGCAGAGGTCTATGGAACGATGCATGCTTGGAATAACAAGGAGAGTTAGAAAAAGGCTTGATTGGATCAGACAAAAGACCCAAGTGATAGATGTCATAAATAGAATCAGACCCCTAAAGTGGCAATGGGCGGGGCATCTCGCTAGAAGGACAGACGATAGATGGACCACAAAGATAACGCAATGGTATCCCCGAGGCGTGAAAAGACCAAGAAGACGCCCCAACTTAAGATGGGACTACGACATAAAGAAACTCGCAGGATCAACTTGGGGCCGCATAGCTAGCAATAGACAACAATGGGCCCACATGGAAGTGGAATATATAAATATGTAAAGGGAGGATACACCATAACAAAATGGTTGAATAAGCTGCATATGATGATGATGATGATGATGATATATATATATATATATATATATATATATATATATACATATATATATATATATATATATATATATATATATATATGTATATATATAATAACTTTTTACACACGGAAAAAGGTTTTTTAAAAATTATTTATTTAACAAAAGTTACAAGTTTCAAGATGCGAAGTAAATTCTAGCTGACTATAAAACTAAACAATTCAAAAAGGTGAAAAATACAATGTAAGCAAAAATAAGGTTTAACAATTTATAAAACAACAGGTTATTACACAATATGCTGATTAAGCAATTCATTTAATATGTACTAATTAGTTTAAGGTATATAACACCTCCCCCATTAGATCGACGCACCCCCTGGAAGTTGAATTTTCTTTTCTTGTAATTCCATTGGAGTTTCTTCCGATTTTCTTCTTTTCTGAATTTTCTTCAAGAGTAGCCAAATAATTATCAATATTGCGCTAGAATATAGAAATACAGTCCATATGCTAGGAACAAGGAGATTTAATTTTTCTTCATGCATTGGTGTCAATCCTTGCGAAAATATTTCTTTTAATTTTAATTTTTTCAAATTTATTTCCAAAAGCTGGATTTTAATTTTATTAAAATGTGTCTGAAGCTTATTCAGTACCAGTGGATGACCAAGAGTTCTATCTTGAAATATCAATTCTTTATTTTTAAAAGTTATTTTACATGGCGAATTTTTGATTAGGAAAATTCCTTTTAAAATTTTGATTTCTATGTCTTCTGAACATTTAATTATCAATTTTTCTTCTTCTGGAAATACTACTAGGTATTGGTTTATTTCTGGTATAATTTCCAAATGATTTTCAATAATTTTGATTTTAGTGTATTCGCAGTTAGTATAGTTTTCCATTAATAGTATTTGCTCTTCACATAACTGTTTATTATTATCTTGAAGGTGTGAAGCACATTGAAAAGTTTCACTTCTTGTACAAATATCGTTTAGAGGTTATATCTGTGTATCAGATCTTAGCAAATACTTTGAATTTGGTATTATTTTTACGAATTCTGATTCTAGCTAAGTAGGTATGGGTAATAAATAAAATAATTCAAACTCAATATTAAAATCTAAAGGAATCGATAAAAAATATTCTATTCTATTTTTACTTACTCTACATGTAATGTCTAAAATTGATTCGAGGTTTAAAATATTCTCGTATTTCAATTCCAACGGTAATAGTAATTTATAATACGATGATATTTTTTGCAGCTCTGTGAATAATTCTTTTGATATAATTATACTCGAATGCAATGTCCTCAGTTTGCAGAATGAACAGGAAATCTCTACAGTTTCTATTATATCTAATATTACATTATAAATAATTAAAACTAAAATTCAACATTGTTTAATAAAAATAAAGTTATCATGTAACATGTGTAGATAAACTTCATTTGTTTTAAATGTTCTAATATTAAACTTATTCTGTAATGAAAGTATAAGGTTTCTTCTTAGGTCGTTTTATATTTGAAATATGAATATCTTCAGCGGTATTAAAATGACGTGTTACAATTTTCGCAGTTTTATTTTTTCTGTTTACGGATTTAATTTTTTCCGGTTGATATCTATTTTTTGTCTTACTTTTAATCTGCTTATTTTTGACAAACACTTTTGTATGTAGAGGGTCTGGAAGGTCTTCTCTACAATCATTAGCTTTTGAAATAACTTTATCTTTAGTTTCTTGCAATGATTTATTTATTTTAAAATAAAGTAATTTCATTTTTTTTTTGTGATTATGAATATAATTATTTACTAATTGTCGATCAATGTCTAAATCAAAAGAAGAATTATTCTCTAAATGACCTGTAATAATTTCGTATGGTTTTAGTTTCGTTACAGAGTGAATACTATTATTATATGCCAAAAGAGCATAATTTACTTTTATTTCAATAGGTTCTTTCTTAAATTCGTTCTGATTATTTAAAAGTCTAATATGTTCAATAATTGTTGAATGAAATCGTTCGGCAATGCCGTTTGCTTCAGGATGTTGTGAACTGATAAAATGAATTTGAATTTTATGAGTATCTAATAAATCTTTTACTAAACTATTTTTTAATTCTGTTCCGTTATCGGATATTATTTGTTCCGTTATACAATGATGGGTGAAATATCTAATTAAATTATTAACTATATCTATACCTTGGGCTGAGTTTAATTTATACAACTGCCCGTATTTTGAAAATCAGTCTATAATAGTAAGAAATTTCGTATTTTCTAAAGTAATAGTGTCTAAATGTATTATTTAAAATAGCTGTTGGGGTAATATTAAAATATGGTTTCACGGGTTTGCGATCATATTTTGTTATTTGACATATTCCGCATTCGTTAATGTACGTTTGAATAGAAGATCTTTGACTAGGCCAATAGTATCGAGAATTTATATTATTTTCGGTTTCGTCTAATCCTCTATGATTCCGTTTACTTTCATGATAGTTTTGTATTACTCCTTTCATTTCATTTAGAGGGATGTCAATTAATTTTTCATCACATTTGATAAATGAAATATGTGAATTTTTGAAATATGTTTGTATAACAGTGCTGAATTTTCCGTATAAGGGATCTTCAAAATAAATATGATATTTTGCTTTTGGTGCTACATATTCTTTGACAAAATTTATTACGTCTTGTTCAAAGTTATTTTTAGAAAATTGTACTAGAATTCTTTGCTTAGTTTCAGATAATTTAGATATAGTTGGTATAGCTGGTTCAAAATTAACTTCAGAAATTATAATTTGATTTTTTCCCACATTTACTGCAGATTCCGAAATAGGTATTCCTGCAATAGTATTTTCTATATTAGTGTGAATAGTATTATTATCGTCACCGATTTCGTCATTGAAATTTTCAGCTCCTACAATGAGTGATTCGGTTTCTACATTCTTATTTTTAGTATTATTTGAAAGTGAGTCATTAAATCTTTCCATATAAACTAATAATTTTTTGGGAGGATTATCCGAAGAATTTACTTCCTTCATATTTAGCTGGATTCGTGATAAACAGTCACTATTAAGAATATCAACGCGTTCTTCAGAATTCATATGTTCTGTTCGAACTTTATTAATATCAAATTAAAATTTTTCTGCATAATTAGCATTAAAATTAGGGCTCAAGGTTTGTTCGTATTCGTCGAACTGTTCAACCTATAAAGGAGCACTTAAATCTACTTTAAGATATGACTCAGACGGATTTAAAATAGTACATACAGTTTGACTATTTTCCGCTTTTGTAAGACATTCTGGAATTTCTAATTTTCCGATTTTTGTATAAGATATAATTTTATCGCCATTATTAATATTATCAATATTCTATTTAATTATTTCTTCAGTTCGCGGAGGCACTACTATACAATTCGTGTTCTCGCTTCTGATTTAAAAATAGTTTATTTTTATTTCACTGTAAGGCGTAATTGAACTATTATTTACTAAATCAATAGTTTCATTAAATTTTTTCAGATTATCTAAACCTAATAAGCAATCAAAATTATTGTTAAATTTAAATATACAATATTCTAAGTTCATTTTATTTTCATTTCAAATATCTTTGAAGATGGAATTACTGTACTATAATTTTGTTGACTTGAGCCTAAAGCAGAAGTTACTTTGAAAGATTTTTTCATAGTTGCTTTTGAAACATATTTCTTTGCAATTTCAGGTGTTACAAAAGATTTTGTACTACATGTGTCAATCATTACTTGTAAATTTTGTTCAGGAAATATTATGTACAGTAATTCACTCTCATAATTCGTAAAATTAAACATTTCTACGTGTCTGTCTCTTCCGAGACCATTTCGTCTAAAAAACCATCTTCAACATCAGTGGGACGTTCAGTATCGTCCATGTTATGCAATTCTTCCAAAATAAAATATTTTCTATTACCTACGAAATGCGATTGATTTTGTCCATTATTTTTATTCTGTACATTGGGTTTATTGTACGTATTAGAAGTAGATATACTCATTGGAGTAGGTTTTTGAAATTGGTAATTTCTATTAGGTTTGAAAACATCAGTTTTCTATTCTGAAAATTTTTATCTCTACTTGTACTAGGTAAATTATTTTCATTTCTGAAATTTCTATCAAATTTTGGTTGATAATTATGTTGTAAATTCGGTCTGCTTACCGTTTGATTATTATTAGGATAATTATTTTTATGTGATGTAACATTAAACTGAGACTTAGGCTTATTAAATGAATTGTATGGATTTGTATTGTTGTTATTATTACTTGAATAAACTCGAAAGTCATTCGTTAGAACATTTAAAGCTGAATTTAGATCGCTAGGATTCTTGGTACGCATTAGTGTACCGAGAGGTTCCTTTAAACCGCGCAATAGTACTCTTAGTGCTAAATTCCTAAAATAGTTACTTAAAATGGCTTGTTCACTTGCAATTGAGCGTGTCATTAATAATGATGTTTGTAGATTTGAAATATGCTGTATCCTATTGTAAAAGTCAAAAGTTGATTCATTTCCTTGCTTTAGTTCCGATATTTCAATACTTAACGTGTAAATGTCTCGTTTATCAGCGTATGTGTTCAATAAAGCATCTTTCAAATTCTGCCAATTTGAAATACTACAAGCTGAAATATTTATTGCGGCTTGGCCTTTAATTTCAGATAAAATACTAGACATCAAATATTCGTTTTGAAAGTCTGTTAAATCTACTGTATTGTAAAATTTATTTACTAATTTTTCAGAAATTTCTATTAATCTGGGTAATAAAGCATTTTCGCCATGGAATTCTGAAATCATGTCCAGATATTTTTTTTTCAATGGCGGTACCACTTGATCTACCGGCATTTTGTATAATGTATTTAATTTAAATCTAGGTTTTGATATTTCAATATTTATTTTACGGTTACGATATGTTTGTGAGCCAGAATCTAAACCAGAATCAGAATCTGAGTTGTCAGAGCTTTCTGAATTAAATAAACAATTATTTCCTCTATACGATAAAAAGTACTTACATGAAAATTAGTAGTGCTTTCGCCATCTAGTTGTACCTGTAGTTGGAATTACCAATATTCCCTTGAAATTCCTCTTCGTACTAGCCAACTGTCTTCGAGTTAAGCTACTTAATTCACTTAACCAAGAGTCCCAATTATTCACTTAAGGTATGTTAATATATCGTTGATACGAACCGATCGTTATATTCATTAACGCCCGTTTAACATATCCTACTGACTGCGCCAAATAACTTTTTACACACGGAAAAAGGTTTTTTAAAAATTATTTATTTAACAAAAGTTACAAGTTTCAAGATTCGAAGTGAATTCTAGACTGACTATAAAACTAAACAATTCAAAAAGGTAAAAAATACAATGTAAGTAAAAATAAGGTTCAACAATTTATAAAACAACAGGTTATTACACAATATGCTGATTAGGCAATTTATTCAATTTATCTAATATGTACTAAGTAATTTGAGGTATATAACATATATATATATATATATATATATATATATATATATATATATATATATATATATATATATTATAATTATTTCAATTGGGCGTTTATTTAATTTGATATACTTTTAGTTATTTAAGTTATTTATCATAGTTATTAAAGTTATACAAGTCGTAGTCTTGTTTAAAATATGGACTTGAGTTACCTTCGTCTAGCTCCTAATAAATATAAGTTAATGTTAATTTAAAATTTTTTCATGAAGTCGGTAGCATGAAGACTCCTCCCTTTGAGTTCCGGACGCACAAATATAAGTATAATCTAATTTTGAATATCTACTTCTTAGATAGACATATTTTACTTAATTCAGAAACAAAGTCTTTCCTGAATACCTACCTTGGATTTTAATGATTTCCAAAATTTTTACATAGATTGATTGAAGTAAGCAAAAAATTTTTAATACATTTATTATGGACGTGAATAAAAATAAAATACCAACACTTTCTATAAAATGATTTAATAAATTGTTACTATCAAAATTTGCATTATTTTTAACATCAAAACTTCCTCATACCACTCCTGCATTCCATCCAGTCATGCGCACCTTAGATGATTGCGTCGGCGCATAAGAGAAATGTATGCTCTTATAGAGATACACGCGACACTGAACGTGGATTTGCAGTCAATGTTATATGTATGAACTCTTTATACACTTCTAACGTTCATAAGTTTGGAGAAATTATTAATATGCTATTTAAATTTGAACTATACAATTACACATATATATAAAAGCAATACGAATGGATTTAAATGAGGATAGTGATGGATAGAGAAAGTAAAACATTCATTAGAAGGAAAGAAGAATTGGAAGTTATATGAACATTTATGTACAACGTGAACAATTAATGAAATGATCGAATTTAACAAGTAAGTACTATACTATCTATTATTAAAATTGTATGGATATCCATAGATATCATATGATATCATATTATAAAGTTTTTGGCCTTTTCTGTGATATTATGCAAACGTTCAAAATATATTTTATTGTTCACTATGTTCTTTTGGAATTCCAAAATAATACTCAAAAACACAGACCGAAGCTTCGGTACCAGAACTGCAGCTAGCGTCTCCCAAATTCTTGACGAGTTCTCAGCGGAGTAATGCACCTTTCTGTTCACTTCCGTTTATACACACAGTTTAGTCAACATTAATATTATTCTTTCAATACCTTTTTTGGCTTGAAACTGAATTTTTTATAATATTTTATAAAATTTTGTAGAGGAGATTTATATAGAAGCTATCATCTTCTCCACCCAAGCACGATTGTCTTTTTTTTATAAAATCAACAAACTTTCGACTCCTCAAATGCATAGCCTGCTTTTCCGTATTTTTGTCACAATAATTGTTGACTTTAGTGTTTTTTTAGAAAAAATGTAAAATTATTTATTCCAACAGTTCTGGACTTATGAACACTTATTGATATGAGTTTATATTGTATTAGGGATTATATAAAATGTCTCATTCATATATTATACTAACAAATTTTGTTCTAATTCACTTTTTAAGGTATCACTATTTACATTTAATTATACTAAATCTGCAACCAAAATTAATGATTAATACATATGTAATTGTATGGTTTTAAATCTGTGAATTTTCACTAATTTTGTCTTACATAAACTCTCAGTTATTTCCAAATTTGTCTTTATTGTTCTACATTCAATTAGTAACCAACAAATTTAAGATGGCAAGAAAATTACTAAATTTGATTACTTCCTGTTTATAAAGATTATTGAATTATCATATTTCCTGGACAGATACCTTGGCTCTGTTCCATATGTCACCAATTATAAAGTTTTCTTTCAATTCTTTTTTTCAATTTAAACCTTTACTAACATCATCAGTAAATATAGATAACTAATTAGTGAGTTGAATATTAATTTTTATTATTTCAGGTTTCAAGTGATACTACATTCTGTTTATCCAGATATTCACGTGGCAGCGTTCAGATTATTTGGACATATGTTCACATTGACTTGACCTGGGATTCATTGTTAGGGTAAAATTTTTATACTTATTCATACAATGTTGTTGTTATAATTTTTATTCATTATCCTTTAAATCCTTTTGGTAACTGTTTTTCTAAATATCTGACAATATATTTGCTCAATTCTTTCTATTTTTTTTATATGAAATCCTAATTTTTAACTTGGTTATGTCTACTAGTACACCATACGTATTAGTATAACATTTTAATGCCTGCTCAAATTTGTGAATTGTTTTAACATAATAGAGGACTGGTTAGTAGGGAAGAAATAAGAGTTCTGTGACACTTTAACCGCATACCCCCCACCCCTTTTTATACCCCCAACCACTTTTCCCCCCACACTGGTGGGGGGTATGCGGGAAAAGTGTCACAGAACTTTCATTTCTTCCCTACTCTGGTTTAATATATATATATATATATATATATATATATATATATATATATATATATATATATATATATATATATAACAAGATGTACGAAAAGTGCGTGTCATATGAACAATAAGCAACGAATAGATTAGTGGGTATTGCATGCAAATAGAAGAAAGAGCTACTAAAAAGAGTTGTAACCGCAGACACGCAAGTTTCTGGCTCATTAGCCGTCATCAGTACGGTACAACCAAGGAAAGATGTGAAACATGGTAGCGAAGGTGTTGAATGAAACGTGAGAAAATATAACAGAATTCAGCAGGATAGTCAAACATAACATTTGTGTCAGTAATATTACTCTTTTCAGTAGCCCCGTCTTCTATTTGCGTGCAATACCCACTAATCCATTCGTTGCTCATTGTTCATATGTCACGCACTATTCGTACATCTTGTTATTATTTCATTAATCTGCGTCGGAAGTTTCAGACGGGAGTGTTATATGCACCTCCGTGTCTATGTTGTTTGTTGTCCCGAATATTCGAGATCTTCTAATATTACTGACACAAATGTTGTGTTTGAATATCCTGCTGAATTCTGTTATATTTTCTCATGTTTGATTCAACACCTTTGCTCCCATGTTTCACATCTTTTCTTGGTTGTACCGTACCGATGACGGCTAATGAGCCAGAAACATGCATGTCTGCGGTTACCATTCGTTTCAGTATATATATATATATATATATATATATATATATATATATATATATATATATATAAACAAAGAGCAAACAACAAGTGTTATCATGGGAAAGCACGCAAAAATAAAGAGGTTACTGAAGAGGAGTGGTAACCGTAAACATGCATGTTTCTAGCTCATTAGCCTTCATCAGTACGGTATAACCAAGTATGGATGTGAAACTTGGGAGCAACGAGGTTGAATGAAACATGGAAGAACACAAAGAACGAAAATAACAGGACAAGCAAACGCACATTTGTGCCATCAATTGGAAGATTCCGATTTTGGAAAAACAACCAATATCAACACGGAGGCGCATGAAGCCCTCCTGTCTGGAAAAAACCAACCCAAGGTATAGAAACAAGATCAAAAATGGATCATGCGTGAATTGAACAAAAACAAAGAGCAAACAACAAGTGTTATCATGGGAAAGCACGCAAAAATAAAGAGGTTACTGAAGAGGAGTGGTAACCGTAAACATGCATGTTTCTAGCTCATTAGCCTTCATCAGTACGGTATAACCAAGTATGGATGTGAAACTTGGGAGCAACGAGGTTGAATGAAACATGGAAGAACACAAAGAACGAAAATAACAGGACAAGCAAACGCACATTTGTGCCATCAATTGGAAGATTCCGATTTTGGAAAAACAACCAATATCAACACGGAGGCGCATAAAGCCCTCCTGTCTGGAAAAAACCAACCCAAGGTATAGAAACAAGATCAAAAATGGATCATGCATGAATTTAACAAAAACAAAGAGCAAACAACAAGTGTTATCATGGGAAAGCACGCGAAAATAAAGAGGTTACTGAAGAGGAGTGGTAACCGTAAACATGCATGTTTCTAGCTCATTAGCCTTCATCAGTACGGTATAACCAAGTATGGATGTGAAACTTGGGAGCAACGAGGTTGAATGAAACATGGAAGAACACAATATATATATATATATATATATATATATATATATATATATATATAATAAGCCACGAATAGATTAGTGGCTATTGCACGCAAATAGAAGAAGGGGCTACTGAAAAGAGGGGTAACAGCAGACATGCATGTTTCTGACTCATTAGCCATCATCGGTACAGTACAACCAAGAAAAGATGTGAAACATGGGAGCAAAGGTGTTGAATGAAACATGAGAAAATATAACAGAATTCAGTAGGATAGTCAAACACAACATTTGTGTCAGTAATATTAGAAGAACTCGAATATTCGAGACAACAACCAACATAGACACGGAGGTGCATATAACACTCCCGTCTGAAACTTCCGACCCAGATCAATGAAATAACAACAAGATGTACGAATAGTGCGTAACTTATGAACAATAAGCAACGAATAGATTAGTGGGTATTGCACGCAAATAGAAGAAGGGTCTACTGAAAAGAGTGGTAACCGCAGACATGCATGTTTCTGGCTCATTAGGCGTCATGTTGGTTATTGTCTCAAATATTCGAGACCTTCTAATATTACTGACACAAATGTTGTGTTTGACTATCCTGCTGAAATCTGTTATATTTTCTCATGTTACATTCAACACCTTTGCTCCCATGTTTCACATCTTTTCTTGGTTGTACCGTACCGATGACGGCTAATGAGCCAGAAACATGCATGTCTACGGTTACCACTCTTCTCAGTACCCACTAATCTATTCGTTGCTTATTGTTCATATGTCACGCACTATTCGTACATCTTGTTGTTTATATATATATATATATATATATATATATATATATATATATATATATATATATATATATATATATATATATATATATATATATATATATATATATATTTATATATATATATATATATATATATATATATATATATATGAAGAAGATGTAGGAATATCGCGTGATATGTCAACAACCCCAACAAAGAGATTCATGGGTAATTCACGCAAAATAAGGGCTACTGAAATAGAGTGGTAACCGTGGACATGCATGTTCCTGGCTCATTTTGCCTCTTCAGAACGGCATAACCAAATAAGGATGTGAAACTTGGGAGCAAAGATGTTAATCGAAACATGAGAGAACAAAAAATAACGGATTTCAGCAGGGAAACCAAACGCGCATTTGTGTCTTCAATTGGAAGATCCCGAGTTATATATGCGCCTCCGTGTCGATGTTGGTTGTTGTCCTAAAAACTCGGGACCTTCCAATTGAAGACACAAATGAGCGTTTGGTTTCCCTGCTGAAATCCGTTATTTTGTGTTTTCCCATGTTTCGATTAACATCTTTGCTCCCAAATTTCACATAATTATTTGGTTATGCCGTGCTGAGGAGGCAAAATGAGCCAGAAACATGCATGTCCACGGTTACCACTCTATTTCAGTAGCCCTTATTTTGCGTGAATTACCCATGAGTCTCTTTGTTGTTATATATATAAATATTATTTATATTTATGTTCGTTACATTGTTATTTTATTTCTATTCTAATTATTGTGGTGTCTTCTGATGAAGCTATTAAACAATAGCGAAATATTGAGAATGGGAATATAGATTTTTAATTCTTATACTGACCGCATACCTGATAATCATCACCTTTTGCTTAGATTAATAGTACGGTCGATAATTACCACAGAAACATCTGTATTGATTCTCTGATTTAAATATATATATATATATATATATATATATATTGTGAGGGCGCGTCAGTATGGTAGAGGATAAAAGGGATTGGATGGTTAGATATATTTCTTTATTCAACCTACAATAATTATCTACAATTAAAACCTAAAATTTCTGTACAATAAATATATATACATGATTTATTGGTCCTGGAGGCTGGCAATCCCTCTAGGGTGATCGTCGGATTATTCTTCTCGGATGTCCAGCTTCCTCACTGAGACGTCAGGTTCCTATAACCAAAGGGGTGTGTGTGACAGGGTCGAGATCTCGCGTTCAACGCACAGCGTGATCTCGGAGGTCGGGAGTTTGCTTTCGTCCCGGGCTCAACGCGCTCCGGAATTTCGGCTAATCGGAAAGGCCTCGGTCCTGCTCTCAACACGCTGCAGGGCTTGACCTAGGGTAGTTGACGTCCGCCCTAAGCTTAACACGCTTTAGGACTTCGTCCGATATACAGGTTCGCTTAGCGTCTAGCCTCCAGTTCAACGCACATCGAGGGGTCAATGAGAAGTGGGATATTTATGTGTTCACAATTCCTAAGCTCAACACGCTCCGGAATATAATGCCACACTTCGGTTATTTTCAGTTGAAGCTTGCTATCGTTATTCTACGTAAGGTAGAGCTTGCCTGGTATATCGCAGAACGTATGCTCCCAGACAGCACACAATATCCATTAGACATCCATAAGATATCCTTTATGGATATCCTGTATATCCACTGGATATAGATGGATAGCCTATAGACATACAATGGATATCCATATGTCCGCCTATATCTAGGATATATGTGATATCTTATGGATGTCTTTGGAGATATCTACTGGATATCTCGTTAATATCCCATGGATATCCGATGTTCATATTTGGTATATCCCATGGATATTAATAGAATATTTTATATTCACATTTGGTATATCCTTCCTCCTCAAGTATGAAAATCTGAGAATATATGACTAGTACCTACTGGTGGAAATACAAGGTGGTCCAACGAAAACAATACAAACCAAAATTTTCTTATGTCTCCAGACCTGGAATTAAATCAACACAAAATAGTTTATCCAGTCAACCAGTACAAAATATTATTGATACATAGGGTGGATAGTCTAGTTAGTATTTAAGCGAACGACTGTAGAATATTGTGGCCCAGTGAAAAATATTCAAATACTCATCACGTATATCTGTTATATTTTGTACTGATTGACCAGAACTATTATTTCCAGTTAATCTTATTCCAGATCTGTGGATATATATATATATATATATATATATATATATATATACAACTTTTGTTAAGCATTGTTTTTGTTGGCAATCTTGTATTTCCACCAGCAGGTATTAGTCAGATATTCATCTGTGAGTAAGAAGGTATAAATGGAATTTCATTTTTCATAATAGTAGTATTATTTGACATATGATGAAATGATATACTATATGGAATAGAATGATGGAAAATACTTTATTTTATATAATATACATATTTGCATATATGTAAATCAATAATTCTCCTTCTTCACCACCCAGCTCATCTACTCTGCAAGGTTCTTTCTGTAAGAACGACAAAAGAAAGATTATAGATTTTCAAGGTCAGCTATTCCCTATAGGTACGCCCGAATATAAAATGCATCTTTTTTGTAAAATAACGTTTTGAATATTGGCCCGCGTCTTGTATTCGAGCATATACCTGTAATAAGAACATCTCTTATCATCTGAACACCATATTATTATTTTATTATTGAGCTCAAAAGATTTTTTAATCAAATCAGTCGAGCGCCCAGCACCGTTTATCATGAAACAAAGTAAAAGCTGATGTAAAACCTATTTCACATTTTCACACCATGCTATTTTACATTGTATAAATATACAAAACGCTTTTTATGTAGTTAATCAATCATAAATATCAATAAAATATAGGAGACGTATCAATATTCAGAATTAAGGTAAGAAACATATACATACCTTATTTTTTCCAAATCCAAACTTGCGTTAAAGAATAACCAACCACTTTTGCACGTGTTTAAAACTATGATAACATACCCTCATAGATTACGCATACCCTACAACTTCACAACAAAAATGACGAGGCTAAACGGTCAAACGCGGCATCGCCCAATGAGAGAAAAGAAATACCATCGTGTATGGTTGGTTGCATAGTTTTGTGGGTGTGTAATATGGAAATACACTGATGTACACATTATTGTCTATTATACCATTAAACGTTAAGTCATGAGATATTTGTTGTGTGTTAAGAACACGTTTTATGCCGTATTCGTATTGTTGATTAAACTCATAACTGATCACTCAATTTAGGTATATTTATCATTTTTCAATTTCACCTCTTGAGTTAAACCAAAAATACGTTGAGCAAAGACAAAAAATGTGACAGAAAATAATAATAGATATCCATGGATATACAATGGATATAATATTAGGAGATTAAGACATTTATGCATTGAAGGTATTATGTATTAGAACTTCCTTCTCAATCATTTTTTTATGTGATTATTTAATATATTATCAGTAAAATAGAAAATATTTTTTTTTCATATCCATGAAATACATTCAGTGGATACCCATTAGATATCTTACATGGACTGGATATTCGGTGGATATTGGGCTATCAACTGGATATCTAGTGGATTATGTGTGCCTTCTGGGCTTTGGTAGTATCGGTTAAGTTATTAGTGGAAAGGCGAATCTGCTGCCCTCTCGGTGTTGGGTGCTTAACTCCGTCTAGTTTGGTTCGTGTAGAGTTTTGTTTTCTGATTATTTATTGTGGTTATTTTATGTTCAGAACGACTGTGTCGTGTCACCCATCCCAGGTCGTAAAAATTTTGGGACAAAATTTTGGTTTCTCGTCAGTGCCACAGGACGCTGTAGTGATCGGTTTTTTCTGCTTGGCTAAGTTCCGTACTGTATGGCTCCGTTGGCTAGCCTGTATCGGTACCTTCTCATTCCTGTCTTCGGTTTATTTCTTATTTACTCTGGCACAGGTTGGATTAGTGGTCCTTCACCGGTAGGGACTGGTTTCTCCTTTCTATCAACTGGTTCCCTTTCTGCTCTACTGATTTTCCTGGTATTGGAGGTCGGTCCAATTCTCTCTCTTCGATTTGCCATATGGCATCGTCGTACAGGTCGAATGCGTCTTCCATCTCTTCGGTTTGGTTTATTGCCTTTACTGGAGGTTGGTAGTGGTCCTATGACGTCGGAGCTCACTGTGTGCCATGGTTCTTGAGGGATCTTGGTCCATTGCATTCGACTCGGTGTTTGTAGTTTCGACGGTTTATATTTCTGGCAGCTTTGGCACTATCATACGAACTTAGCTATGTCTCTGAACATTCCTGGCCAATAGTATTTCCTGGCTAGTCGTGCTATTGTTTTTGCTATTCCCAGGTGTCCTGATGTATGACTGGTGTGGTTTTCTTCCATTATTTTATGTTGTTCGCTCGTGGGGATGCATAATTTCCACGGGTTTGACATTTCTGTCTCCTTCAAGTCATATTTATCCCAAAAGTGTCTGTATAATTTGTCGTCTATAAGTTTGAAATTCGAATGCTCTTGCGGTTGTATTCCTACTTCTGTTTTTTTCCTCTCGTACCAATCTGCTTTACTTTTTTTCGGTGCTACGTTAATGTAGTCTATCGGGTTCCTCGGTCTATACCGCTGTTTGATAGGTGTATTGTGTTTAAGTTTTACTGCGTGTTCCGCCAATGGTGTTACTCCCCGGCTATTGTTGAACTTTTTTATTTCTGTTTCTAGAAACTTTTCTAAGTCTTTTCTTTTCTAATGCTGGTAGTTCCGGATTAATATTAAACTTGTGGTTGGCGTCTGTTTGATTTAATTCTTCCATGTTAACTACTGCCTGTTATATTTTGTTATTGTATCTTATATTCTGAAATATTTCTATGAATGCTTCATCTTCGTGTATTCTTTCTTCCTATTCTATTCTTTGTATTATTCTGTTGTCCGTTTTCTTGTGATTTTCCTGTTGTTCGTTTGGGTTTTGTACGGTGTGATCTATCTGTGTTAGTTTGTTATAAATTACTTGCTCTTCTGGGGTTAAGTCGGTTTCTTCTTTTAACAGGTCTGCCAATGGTATTTTTCTCTCTGCAATATCTGCTACTCCTAGAATTGTTTCGTCTTCTAGGTTCGGTAAATAGAGGAATTTTGTCAAGCCCTCTCGTTTAGCTATTGTACACGGAATAACGAAGCTCTTCGTTATTTTCATTTTATATCCGTTTGCTAAAGTAACCGCCGTATTTTATAGGTTAGTCCTATATTTGGAGTGTTTAATTTTGTTCAGGCCTTTTGTGCCTATGTATGATTGCTGTGCTCCTGTGTCGATTAACGCGTTTAATTGTTGTTGGTTTTGGGTAAAAACGGTTATGTGGGGTCTTCTATCTTCTTATATATCGTAACTTTTCGTAGTGGAGGATTTTATTGTGCTCATCTTGCCTCTCGAAGAATCGGCCCTTGTTACGTTTTCTGAATTCCGGCAACTGCATTCATTTGACGGTGTTCCTATTGTTCCGCAATGGCTGCAGAATAATATTTGTCTCCCATAGCAAGTTTCTTCTCTATGTCCTCTTTTACCGCATCTTCAGCAACAATCTTGTCGGTTGTAATTCGGTAATTTGCTCTTATTTTGCGGACTTTGCCCCGTGCCGCTGTCGTAATTGGTCTTACTCTCGGGTTTGTCCGCTTTCTGGATCTCTTTTCGGATACTTTCTAGTTCGTCTATTCGCCGTGTAAGGTCTCTTATTGATGCGATTTCATTTCTTCGGACGTGAAGTTTGTATTTCGGATTCATATTTCTATATATTCTTTCTAGTTGTTGGCTATTGTTGAAGCCCGTGTGTCTCCGCATTAATGTCTGAATTTCTGTGATATATTGTTTGAACGGTTCGTTTTCTTCTTGTTTTCTCTCCATTATCTTTTCTTTTAAGTATGTTGATAAATCTATGATACATAAAATGTCTCGAAATCATCTATGAAATCTTGCCAAGTTTCCCAGAGATGTTTATTATTCCGGTACCAAAGAATTGCTTTGCCTTTTAGCACTTCTGGCAGAGCTCTAAGTATAACTTCATCGTTTAGCTGGTAACATGTTTTGAGTTCTTGCAACCTTTCAATGAACTCTATCGGGTCATTTGAGCCATCAAAGTATATTCCCCATGTCCTTATTTTGTCCAGTTCTGTGCAATCTACGTGTTTGTGATCGTACCTACTATGTCTATCTTCGGACTCGCTGTCTTCGGCAGTGTACATTCTTTCTCTAGGTTTTTCAGATTCTTGTATGCTGCTTTCTTGTTGTCTGGTATTATGTCCTATCTGTTTCCTCATGAAATGTACCATTCTGGCCCGTAGTGTGTCCATATCACCGCTTGTGTCTAATTCGAATTTTTGTAGTTCTGTCATTAGCTCTTCCTTCTTGAGCTTGTATATCCATCCTACTTTTGTGTCCGCTATCTCTAATCCCACGTCAGCGTATTCTCCTTGTTCGCTCATGATTTGTTCCTATCTGATTTTTCTGCTTTTATATGCTTAGTTTCTCTCTGGCTGTTCTGGTGTGTCTAACCTTTTGAAATTTTTGCATCCCTTATCTTGATTTTGTAATTGTCTCCTCCCTGACTGCTCTGTTATATCTGCTATCTCTGTTTCCCTTATCTAACTTTTTGCTCGGGCGCCATGTGGGACACCTGCTCGGGTGTAATTTGTATTATCTAACTTTCTGCTCGGGCGCCATTTGTGACGGTGCGTCAGTATGGCAGAGCATAAAAGGGGTTGGATGGTTAGATATATTTCTTTATTCAACCTACAATAATTATCTACAATTAAAACCTAAAATTTCTGTACAATAAATATATATACACGATTTATTGGTCCTGGAGGCTGGCAATCCCTCTAGGGTGATCGTCAGATTATTCTTCTCGGATGTACAGCTTCCTCACTGAGACGTCAGGTTCCTATAACCAAAGGGGTGTATGTGACAGGGTCGAGATCCCGCGTTCAACGCACAGCGTGATCTCGGAGGTCGGGAGTTTGCTTCCGCCCCGGGCTGAACGCGCTCCGGAATTTCGGCTAATGGGAAAGGCCCCGGTCCTGCGCTCAACACGCTGCTGGGCTTGACCTAGGGTAGTTGGCGTCCGCCCTAAGCTCAACACGCTTTAGGACTTCGTCCGATATACAGGTTCGCTTAGCGCCTAGCCTCGATTTCAACGCACATCGAGGGGTCAACGAGAAGCGGGATATTTATGTGTTCACAATTCCTAAGCTCAACACGCTCCGGAATATAATGCAACACTTCGGTTATTTTTAGTTGAAGCTTCCTATCGTTATTCTACGTAAGGTAAAGCTTGCCTGGTATATCGCAGAACGTATGCTTTGGTAGTATCGGTCAAGTTATTAGTGGAAAGGCGAAGGTGCTGCCCTCTCGGTGTTGGGTGCTTAACTTCGTCTAGTTTGGTTCGTGTAGAGTTCTGTTTTCTGATTATTTATTGTGGTTATTCTATGTTCAGAACGACTGTGTCGTTACAATATATATATATATATATATATATATATATATATATATATATATATTGAACCAGATATCTTAGATAATAAGAGAAGTAGTATTATAAAATTAAGTTTGCTAGTATGAAATATATATGAAAATAACTTAATTTAAGAAAACAAGTAAAAAGGAAACACTTTTCTTAATTTAAACAACATATCAAATAAAGATATATTAAATAACAGCCTATAACAATATAATAAAAAAGGAATTACCTCAATGATAACATAAAATATAGATATTGCCTAACCAATGTAATGGTGTAAATAAAGTTGCCTAAGACGAAGAATAATTTCCATATCATAACAGCTGTTCATCTGAAATGAAAACAAATATTACTATAGTTAATTCATTATAATCATTAATTTAAGAATAAGAACAAATATAAATAAAATAGAATATAATCCAATAGATTTCATAGATAAACAAATAATGACATATAGACAAATAACATAAGGGAATTTATATTTATAATTGATATGAATGTAACAAGAATATACTATTAATAATAATATTGAATGTTGTACTATGTAAATGGATTTAAGTATAACCAATTTTAATGTATTTGTATGTATGAAATTGTTTTGATAAGTGATTGAAGTTTCAATTATCTGATTACAAAAGACAATATCTTATTGGTTATAAAAGATGACATAACAAACTGTGAATCAATAAATAAACTTTTGAATAGTGATCTGGAAAAGAACAAAAGACTGTGTTGTTTAAAAAAGTTGAGAATCGAGGGGACGCTTAAGGAGAACGGTAGCTGGTGTTAAGAAGCGAGGAGGGTATGTGATAGTGTTCCTAAAAATTTAAAGATATTCCCGGTATAAGACATTTAAACTCCTAATGTACTATTAAAATACAATATTAGAAATACTTACAGTTAATTGTAACAAGTTTTCCGACAAGAATCTGTGAAATTTTCAACAACTTTGGTTTTTTTTGGAGATTCAGTGTAGTGTTCCTGGGATCCAGAGACTTTCTTCCAAATTCAAGATCAACAGGTCAGTGTATTTAAATCATTTATTGGCCAATAAATAGTGTAAAAACTCAAAATCCCAATTAAATACTTAATTTTATAAATTGACAAACTTTTGAAAATATGATCGATCTAAAAAAGAAAGAAACAGACTTTATATAGTGTATTCATTGCATAAATCGTTAAATTTAATAAAAGGCCGAACTTTCTATAAATTAAAATATGTACTTACGCTAATCACGCCATCTTGTAATCACATAAATCTGGTGATTGAAATTTTACAATGAAATAACTATGTCCATCTGTATATAATTTCTATTGTTCTATCCATGTATATAATTAATTTCTTCCCACAGCTACTTGTATCATATATAACTATGATTTATAGATAAATTCTCTTATGTGTTTTAACCATTCAATTGTTTTCATCGTCAACAAATTGTGTTGTATAATATAGATGCTTCTTACGTATCATAATTATTTGTTTCATGCTAAAGCGCATGACTAATTTTTTCACGCATGCGCATTTATGATATTATTAAAATCAATAAATAGGTACATATAACCATTGGCGTCGCATATTATTTTATCAAATAAATATTGCATTGATAATTAAATTGATTTCAAATAATGTGTTTTCTTTTTATTTCAACTATTACATCAGTATAAATTGCCAGGACTCAAAGGGAAAAAGGATTTCATGCTCCCGAATAATCTAATTAAAATAAATTATTAAACAAATATTAAAAACAAACTGAGCTAGCCAAACTAAAACAAAAAATCTAAATTATAAACATATACATTAAATCTACTATAAAAGTAAGTATAATATTATATCAATTGTTAATAATATATATATATATATATATATATATATATATATATATATATATATATATATATATATAGATATATATATATGTATATATATATATATATATATATATATTTGGCGGCTCAGAACGTCTTTCGACGTTGTCCGACGCCTTGCCTCCATCTTTTCCTGTCGCCCCAGTCCACTTCTTGCAGGTTTCTAGCACTCATGACTTCAACCACGCCCTGTTTCCAAGTGGTTTTCGGTCTTCCTCTTTTCCGACGTTCTATCGGTTGCCAGTTCATTACTTGTTTAGGGAGTCTTGTTTCTGACATACGTTGTATGTGCCCATACCATGTAAGTTGTTTTTTCTCTATGTCATCGATAATGGTACCTTCAATCCCCATTATTTCTTTAATGGAGTCATTCCTGAGTCTATCTTTTATGGAAATCCTGAGTGATCTTCTCATCGCATTCATTTCAACAGCTTCTAATATTTTTTTATATTTTTCTGTTAGTCTCCAGTTTTCAGATCCATACAATAGGCTGCTTATTTTCACTAAAGTTTCATATATTTTGAATTTTCTGTTCTTTGTAATATTTTTATTCCTCAGAATACCATTGAGACTTTTTTCGCTGTTGTTATTCTACTTTCTATTTCTTTGTTATTTGTCACAGTTGAGTCAAATGTCACTCCCAGATAGTTATAGGCTTGACAGTGTGTTATTGTTCGATCATTATTTGATGTTAGATCACTAGGTTCTCCACCGATACAAAGATATTTGGTCTTCTGAATGTTGACCCTTAGACCCCTGATTCCGTACTGCTCAATCAACTTGCGCATCATGTACTCCATATCTTCCTTATCATTAGTATTAAATATTAACAGCCAAAAATCAGAGTGCTGTAACGTGTTTATTGCGTCTTCCAGATTTTTTTGAAAAAATTGACGGATCTTCGGTCCAGAAGGTCGTGGCGCAAACGTTTTTTTTTTGAGAATACGTCAAAAAGTAGAAGGAATCGATTTACGTTAAAGAGATTTCTCTAAGATGAAAATTGCAAAAACTATAGGGAAGAAACGGGGGCGTATAAAAGTAGGGTGACTTATAAAACCTTACCAAAGCTGTAAAAATGAAAATAATTGAATTTTGCAAATTGATATTTGTTTCTGCATATTTACACTACCTGTATACCGAATTTCCAGTATAAGTGATGCTTCAAACCAATTTGGCAAAGCCTTGAGTTTTCGATGCAGTATATTTATAAAACCTCATAGAACAAAAAGTTTTGCTTTCCTGATTTCCAGCTTTAGCGTCATCATTTTATATAAATTGAACTATAATTTTCGAGAGTTGAATAAATTTTGGTTTATAATTGTGATTTTTACTGCAACTTTAAAAAAATTGACGTTTTTTACCGTTTTTTCCATCTCACGGCTTTGTTATTGAAAATTTCAAAATCGGACCACCGGCATTTTTTAGCTATTTTCATAACAAATAAATCATATATGAAGCATTTTTCCGTACAAAGTTATCCTGCTGACTTATTTAAGGAAAAACGCTAAGAAACGTGAACTTTTCAATTAAATTGTTAATAACTTTTATTCCTTATAAATTTTTTTGTCAGCATTTTAAGGTGTTATTGTACTTGTCATTTAAAGTACGCCTGCAAAGTTATTTCTGAGTAATCACGTTTTGACCCAGTCCGAACCTCTACCGACTGGACTGATTATAATAGTAGTGCACGTGGCAATATCACAGAAAGCACAGAAAGGTAAATATTACGTAACAGTTATTGTAAACTCAGGCTACTCGCTGCGGCTTTAAAAAGAATGTTTCAATAACATTAGTGATAACTAGTGTAAGAAAATTGAGAGCTTTACCAGCTCATAATATTTCTATCGGTATATGAAATAAAATGCAATTTGCGGTTCTTTCTTTTTAAAACTGACAATTCTTGTTTTCCAACTGAAAGATAAAAATCAACATTTTCATTATATACATAGTGAGTAAAGTGAACACATTGTATTTCTAACATCCCTCACCGAATTTGTCATTTTCTTACGATCAAGAATTTTCAACACCGTCATCGAATCTTCTTGGCGGTTGAACCTTTTTGTCACTTATTGTGACAATCTGTCTAGTCTCATGTTTTGGTACTTCTTTTATTCTATTACTACGTTCTGGTTTTTCTGTCAGTGAAGGTTAACCTTTTCTCGTAAACCTGCAGTATCATCTGCAAATGTCACTTCTAATGTGTACAAATTTTGTACCGGACTAACAATGGTTTCAGCTGCAGTTCGCAGCTTCAGAACACGTATCCTATCGTCTTTTCCAGGATAACTTTCTAATACAACACCAAGCGGCCAATGTAGTCTCTTCTGTTCAGACCCGATTAATACAGTTTCTGCCGTTTGTATTGATTGAGTTTCTTTAGACATTCGAATCATTATCAACTGACTAAGATATTCTGATCTGAATATTTTTGTTGAATCATTTTTCAAGTGTCTATTCAGGGTACTGCTATCTACTTCATCCAAATATTTTTTCTCCACTGTCTGATTATCTTGTAGAAACATGTCTGGAGCAAGAGGTTGTTGACTAAAGTTGAAGTGCCATTTTTCTTTTCCTCAAAAACAATTTTCTAATTACCTTCAGTTTTTCCTTTTGGACAATCATCTGGACTTTTTCAACAATGTCGCACCTTTCCACCATTCTAACACCAATAATTTTTTAGGTGCGCAACTTCTGGATGGTAAATCGGCTAAATTCAAGTCTCCGGGGACAAAATACCAATTCTCAATTTTTGTTAATGTTATTATCTCTTGAATACTGTTCGATACAAATGTTCTCCATTGATACTCTTGTCGTCGTATCCACAACAAAACGGTGCTGGAATCAGAGCAACATTTTGTTTTTCAAGGTTTTTAAATCGCTAGAAAGCAGTCTTGCACCAATGGTATTAGCCATGAGTTCTAAGCGAGGGAAACTAATCTTCTTCAATGGAGCAACTCTGGATTTCGCTTGTATTAACTATGTATTAATACCAGATGTAGGACTCTCTTATCGCAAAAATATAATAGCAGAATACGCATGTAAACTGGCATCAACAAAAAAGTGAGTTTTCCATGTATCGTGGGTGCCTTCGGAATAATTAAGTTGATGAGTAGACTCATCCAGAAAATTTTTTGATCGTTTGGTATCTCTGAGTCCCATGCAATTTTTATTGACCACAGTTTCTGTAGCATGATCTTCGCAAACAAGGAGCATGGTGATGTTACTCCGATTGGGTGAAAAATCTTATTTGCTAACCAATCAAATGAGAGATTCATAGTGTCTTCAAATCGAGTCCAGTTTAGTCCCAAAACAGATGATACAAATTTTTCAGCAGGGGTTTCTTCTTTTTTAAATCGTAGTTTCCCATCCACGTAGATCAAACTTTCCTTTGTCCATAACAGTTTTAGACTGAACAATAAATTCTGAACATTATTCATGAGTATTGAAGCTAGTGACACATTTGTCAACATAAAAGCTCTTTTCCAATTTTTAAATCATCTTTATCTAAAATCAAACTTTTTTATCAGCAATAGCATCAATTTCTTTGTCCAAATGGTGATGAATAACAGCTCCCGTATGAAACGGGCTATAAGTCAGACCTAAAACAACTCTTGTATAATGAAAATATATTATACCTGCTTCATCGTACTAAAGAAATCGAAGGAAATCTCGATCAGATTTTGATATACTTATTTGGAGAAATCCTTCGTTGATATCTGAAATACGACCAATTTTTCACAATCTGAACTTAAGCAAAATAGAAGGAATTATTTCTATAAAATTTGTTCCTTTTTCCAAACATTGATTTATGGAAGGTTGATTTTCCTCGTGAGCCGATGCATCAAAAAAAGGTCTGAATTTAGTTGTGCTCTGTTGCTTTTTAACAAGTCGATGCGGTAAATAATGACCAAGATTTTTAATTTCGTTTTTCGGTCCCCTCTCAATTATTCCTTCTCTTAACCATTCTTGAAAAACTTGGTCATAGTCACTATAGTTTCCATCTTTTCGAACTTAACCATTAAATTTTCGAGGCGTTTTTTTGCTATGATAAAATTGCTCGGTAGAGGAGGGTGATTTTCAACCCAAGGCAACACGAATTCATATCGGTCTTTGTCATTGATCTGGACTGTATCATTGAAATGTTTCATAATACCTAACTCGGCTTCTTTTCTTGATTTTGCCACAGCTGGATCAGTGATTCCTAATATATCTGGAGTCCATAGATTCGAGTTCTTTCCATCTTGGCTGAGAAGCGAGGTAGTCAACATTAAGGCAGTGCAAATCAAGTCATCTGATCTAATATGTACTTTTTCCGTAAGAGACCATCCAAGCTGGCATTGAATTGTAATCAAACCACACTGTAGTGCATGCTATCTTTCATTAACCAGTTTGGCAGCTACATCTGCCCGTCAGAGAACGTCAATGATTCCATGCTTTGTATAATTCATAGAAATACCAACATTTCTCATTGTTGCTATCCATGGTCCGCTGGAAACCGATATAATGCTGCTGCATATAATGGAGCATCAGCACCATAAGTGTTAAAAGTTATTCCTAGCTTTAGCCCAACCTGGGGAGGGCTTTGGGAGGCTGGTGTGAAATCAGCAAAATTTCATTTTAAAAGAATAATTGGAAATTTAAATTCAACATATGAACAATTTAATACAGTTATTATTCAGATACAAGGGATTTTAAATTCGAGACCTATCACACCCTTTACTAGTGATGTCACAGATTTCACATTTTTAACGCCTGCTAATTTTTTAATTAATCAGGCAATAACCGCTATTCCTGAACCTGAAATATCTAATAAAAATATAAATTATTCAAACTTTGGGCAAAAATGTACAAGAATCAGTCAAGATTTTTGGCGAGCTTGGTATAAGGCTTATTTGTCACAATTACTTAACCGCCCTAAGTGGTATAATACTAGAAACAATATCCAAGATGGATCTTTAGTGATAATAATTGGAGATAATGTCTCTCCTTGGGAATGGCCTGTTGGTAGAGTCGTTAATATATTTAAAGGAAAAGATGGTCTTGTTAGATCAGTACAGATAAAAACAAAAAGAGGGTATTTGCGAACTAGAGCCATTAATAAACTTGCTCCGCTACCTATATTCGATAAATAATGTCATGTATAGAACTAAGGTTATTTAGTCATTTAATAGTTATGCTACGTTCTGGGTTATTAAGTAGTCATTTACTAGTTATGTTACGTTTAGGCAAATCAACTCCATATTAGCATAAGTAAATGTTAGCCAGTTAGAGGTTTGATGGATTAATTTAAGTTTTCTTTCTATATTTTTCCAGGGGCAATTTTATGTTTAAAGAAAATATAAAAATGTCAAGCAACATTAGCTGTCAAGAAAAAATTGTAATCGTCAAATAACTTTTCTCTCAATCATTGTAAATTGTACAAGCAATAAACCTTTCTTAATTGAAATTAATAGTTTTCTTATGTTCTTTGCATTAGCCATTAGGCAATGTTAAATTGTCTTGGTATAAAATCAGATTAATTTTGAATTTGATTTGGAATCAAATTGATTAAATTTTGTATTTTCAATACAAAAAATATTTGTTTCAACTAGAAATATAGTAGTAGTGAAGAAAAGAACACTATTTGTAGGGACGAAACCATGGGTTTGAATCACATTACCAACTAGACTGCATCGATTTGATAACCAGATCTTCTTCTTCTCATATCATTTCCTAATTTCTCTGTAAATTAATGGTTATAATGTGAAAGCAAAGACATATTTTCATATTAAACAACC
The DNA here is from genome assembly GCA_963921935.1 of Galeruca laticollis. NCBI lineage: Eukaryota > Metazoa > Arthropoda > Insecta > Coleoptera > Chrysomelidae > Galeruca > Galeruca laticollis. The sequence continues at coordinate 74,666,929 of OY998181.1, forward strand.
CGCATGGAACCAAATGTTGCGGTAATTAATTTTCAAGCTTTGCAAGAGATAATTTGCTAACTGGTTTTGTGAACATATCCGGTGAATGCTTCCACATATTATAGCCGTTATAATTACTCAAATCAAACAAAGACTTCCTACCAGTCGGCTTCATTTATTGTTTAAGTTGAAGGCGTATATAACAAGATGCAATTAAAACTCTAATTCAATTAAATTGTTGATACGTTTTGTTGAATCCACGATCGAACTGGAAGAGAATAGTCATATATATTTGAATTGAATCCTTTATTGAAGCATCCTCCAGTGCTAATCAAAGTCAATACGATGTTACAATGACTATTATCAATAGATAGCAGGTCTGATTAGAGAGTTGGATTTCGAAGCTTCCTCATTACCTTAAAGACAGGACAGTAATTGTCAGTTTGTCACTTGATTTTGATAGAATAACAAATCCAGCCTTCAATCAATTTTGAACTTCATAAATTGTTAACTTATATATCAAATTTTCTGAAGAGGAGGAATATACAGATGAGACACTGTACTATATAGAGAAAATAAGGAAAACGCAAATAGTCTTATCAGCTTTTAAAATCTCTTTCAAGTGAAAGGAACGGAATATTGAAGTCAATAATTGTTATCTTATCAGGTTTCATGCACCAATAACCTTTGTCTCTCAATTTTTCCTTCTAATTCCAGATGAATATTAACACAATTTTTGGCTAATCCATTGAGTAGCTTGTATCAGCGGAAATCTATTCTTCAGTTTAAAAAAATTTTGTGTTGTAGCTTTTAATAGCTCTCTTCTGAATCATTTTCTACTTTTCTGGAACTCTACCTTGCAACTTACTAATCATCAAGTGATCACTTAACTTCAAAATAAATATGTCACTATCTATAAAATTTGTATCCACACTTTGCTTAATAGAACTGGCGCTGCAAAAACCGATGGACACATTCTGATTGATGATTTGAGTTCGGATAAAGTTAAAAAACAATACTGTGGAGGTTGCCCGACGGAATTGTGGTCCAGTTTTTTTCGGTCCTATAATAGAGTTTTCGATTCCATCATTGTAGCTGTGAAAAATACGTTGTTCTTGACTACTGAAATGTTGTTTGGGTGAGGTATGAAATGAAAAACGCCACAATGATGTAATAAGCACAATCATGGCAAGGGAATTTAGGAATACCCTAAATATATATAGAATTTTTTAAATCAAATATATGCTGAATCACATATAAAAAGTCTAAAAAAAGCGAACTAGTTTTGTTTATCAGAAGCAGAAAAACTAAATTAAACAATTATGAAAAATCAACAATTCGATCACAAAAACATCGTTGTTTTGAATATTATAAAAATACAGACGAATTATGCAACTTCGCATAGAGGAATTTAATTAAAGTTAACCTTCAACAACAAAAATAAAAATCATAGTGGCGAGGACAAGTAAATGATGCACAAAAACACAGCTACGTTTGCTGGTTTGAATAACCAAGTCGTCCCAAAATACTCGAAATAAATAGACGGAAAGAGGACGACGAAAAGGAGTCGGACAATGACAGTGCAGTCTGGTACTTCTGGCTTGTCGACTTACGACAGCCCGCGTTTTGACAGTGAGTTTTAGTGATTGCCGCGAAGTGCTGAAAGCCTATCAGAGCTCATCTCTTTTTTTTTGTGACGTTCGTCCAAGATTTTCCAAACCGTGAGTTTTTGAACAAGACAACCTTTTTTTTCTCTATTGTTTTTTGGGAAAATCATATTGGTATTGATTTTTTTGTTTTGTGTGACTGACTATCTATCCTGCCATATAAGTGTAATACTGAAGCTTGAGCCGTATACAGTAATTAGAGAGTATTATACTTCGTAAATTTTTCTTTCTCTTATGACTATACAATTTTATTTAGGGAGCTTTGCGAGGAGTATATCCCCCATAAACCAGAGCCAGGTAGATTACTCCAATCACACTCTTAAAAGTTTAGTATCAGTTATTGCATTATACAGTTTTATTCCCCAGATATTTATTTATGTTAATCGATTGTTTACATAGTAATCAGAGAGAAATATTTCCAATACCAGTCCATAAAATACGCCAATGACTTTACATTAATTTTAACATGAATTATATTCGCTTAAACAATAAGATTTGATTATTTATTTGAAGTTTGTCGGGCAACGAAGGTTACCCCTCGATCAGCAGAAAGGTCGGTTTACGAAATCAGCTGTTTTTGAATTACGTAATTTCAAAGTTATGGAAGCCACTGAAGTAACCGTTAGCTAGGTAAAGGCGTTATATGTTAGTAAGGAGACGCTAGATAGTTTTGTTTGCTTAAGAAAACCCTGGCCACTTTTCTCTGACGAAGGATCTTCGTTGTCTTTACCGGAAGATAACTGGAAGAGAGGATGAATATATTTTGGAACCCTAGCTAGTTTTATTTAAGCGCCGTACATATGACATTATTATTATATTATATCATATACCGTAGGCATCGAAAGTGCCTCCCCAGAGTAAGTCATTGTTGTTTTTTGTAACTTTAGATTTATTTGTTCGTAATATAGGCCTATTTATATGTTATCTACACAGACTTTTTCCTTTACCCCCAACAAATCCCTGTAACCGACACAGGTGGATTGGACCCTGGGGACGTACAGGCAGCTGGGAGCCCACGAATACCCTCCTGCTCGAGCCAGGAAACCACCCTCCCCCGAGGTTCTTCATCAGGGGATTTCCGGCTCTATTGTGCCCTACCGCACTGGTGACAGCAACGTTGCAGTAAAAAAAGGGAACAAAGAACCCCCCAAACCATTAGGAGTTATTACAATGATGATGCAATACAAATTTAATCATTGAAAAAAGTAGTTTACATATTAATAAGTAGGGAAAAATAACAATGATCGCCGATGCATTTACAAAGGGATATACAATTAATGTCGCTTTTTTGCAACTGCGGGACATTGTAAGGTCTGTTTAAAGAATTTGGCAAAAGCGGTTTTGTCATTTGCACCGGGTACAGATTTCCATCTCGTCTTTCATAACCGAATTGGAGACAATTCAGAGGCTCATGCGTTGGTTCTGAGGAATTTCTCAACAAATATTTTTGAGCTGCAGCTCTTGAGCAATGTAAATACAAAGCATCAGAAGTGCAAATAACTTTGGATACATTGAAATTGAAGCCGATGTTACGAGAAACGCAGTTCATCTGCTGTAGTTTTTTGTATCGCAAATAAATAAGTGTAGACTTTTTCAATGTCATTAAAATTCATCGGAGTTTAGGAGTTATTTGCAAAAATAGAAAGAACATCCTGAACGAATTCTTCGGATGCAGTGCTTATACATTGCTTTTTAGTCGCAAAACGATACAGAACTTCACGGTGAAAACGTAAGGCCTTGGTCAGCAGATTACTTCTCGATTATTCAATTAACGTTGACACGCTTCCTATACGTGTTTTTTTTGCAAACGTAGACTAGCCTCCGTGAGTAAACAAAAGAAATATTGAGATAGGCGATCGTATTTAGGTTTTGGTGTAACCGAGTGATATCTGCCTTTCCTTTTAAAGAGATTATTAAAGTAATAAATAAATAAAACGAAACAAGGGAATTTTGGCTGATTATTTTTTCATAATCATTCGCCCTTTAGTATTCACGCTGAATTTACATGTGGTGATTTCATTCATAGTATCTTTGTGATTTGTTTAATTTATAGTATGGATTTTTACTTTCCCGCCCAACCCATCTAATATGCGAGAAAAGTGTTGGTTTACCCCAAAAAAAGTTGGAATTTTGAAATTTTGTCATCATTTTCACGTTTTTCATCAACAACAACACGGAAAAACGGTTTTTAGAAAAAAATCCTGTGTGTATGTCGTCGTCGTCGTCGTTGTTGTCGGCCACTTTTCCTTAAAAGTCTTGTTAGCAGGATACAGCCTCTGGAGTGCAATAAGGCACAAATTTTATGATTGAATATTATTGAGGACATGTCACATATGAACAATATTCATTTTCAGCTTACCAGAGCCAGTACAACGGGTGCTATGTTACTTGAAGTACGACATTTTGTAATTTTATGAGAAATTTCAGTTTGTTATCACGATACAGCCTCAGGAGTTAAACAAGTCACCAATTTTATAATTAAATATTATTCAGGACATCTAACAGATGAACCCTATCGATTTTCAGCTCACCAGAGCCAATATAACAAGTACTACAGTACTTTAAGTTCGATATTTTTGTCTTTTTGGGAGAAGTTCTAGTTTGTTAGCACGATACAGCCTCCGGAATATATACAGTGACCAAACTTATGATTGGATATTATTCAGAGCGTTTTGACAGTGAACTCTATTGATATTTAGCTCAATAAAGCAAGTACAACAGGTGCTATGGTACCTGTAGTACCAAATTTTTGTAATTTTTGGAGAATTTTCAGTTTGTTAGCACGATACAGCCTCCAGAGAGTATACGATTGATCAATTTTATGATTGAATATTGTTCAAGCTGTCTCACAGATGTACCCTATTGATTTTCAATTGACTAGAGCGAGTACAGCGGGTCCCATAAATCTAGATATACTACATTTTAGGTTATTTTTGGAGAAATTTCAGTTTGTTAGCACGATACATCCCCCGGAGTGTATACAAGTAACAATTTTATGATAGAATATTGTTTAGGGCCACAGATGCGGAAAAGTTAGTTTTAACCTCTAAAACCGTTTATTTTTAATACAATTTTATTTTCTTTGTTACGTTAGAACAACGTTTTTTTTCGCACTCCTTATTCCCCTCTATCCCTAGAGTGTACCGCAGGACAAAAAAGAGCCACGCTTGTACCTAAGGTAATTTGTATTCACGTGCTTCAGTCGATTGACGTGCCTTGCCAAAAACCCAGTCTTGGCAATTGTAAACCCAAGCGACCCTACGTTAAAGGAGGTCAATCTCCCAAGGTCCCCTTTTCGGCTTGGATCCAATGGCATCTTTCTCTCATTTCAGGGTATATTACCCTCGTGCCTGTGTGAGACTGGCGATATCCAATGTAGCAGACCTCCATTTCTTTAGTAAGGTCTTTGTTGGGTGCAAGGAAGTCAGTTTCTCGAAAAATTTGTATTTATATTTTCCCCAAATAAGGTTGAATTGATTACAAGTGGTGACAGCTATATTTTCGTTCATTTGAACGGGAGAAGAAACTAAAAAAATAAACAGTAAAAATATAAGCGGTTATTATATCTGTTGACAGCGTTTTTTTTTAGTTATTGTATATTTTTCACGTACCCTCTTGCTTTCTTGTCCCAATGCCCCAACTAATATTTCCTAAAAAACTAAATAAATAAATAATCACAAAACCAGCACATCTGAACATTCGAACATATCCAGACTCCTGGTTGTTTGCAGTCTCTTCGGAGACGAGCAGGCTCGATTTTCTTTGAAGCTATCACTTATTTTCATACGAACAGTTGGAGTCCATTCCTGTAGTGACACCATCGTCGAATTATCTCAGTATTTGTCCCTGTTCTCTAATATGATCATAGCATCGACAACCGTCTATCTCATTATTACCATCTTAATTGTGGTTTTTGGTCGTTGAAATCTGCGGTTCGACATGGGCGCCATGCTTATTCCCTTCCGGTCAACATGGTTTACAATTACACGCGGATAAGTGTCTATTGTTATGGAACATTTTGCCAGGAATCAATTAACGCTTTGTCACCCCAAATTGGTCGACTGTAATTATTGATAACTATAACCTATAATTTGTTTTTGTGGAAATGTTTGATATGTATATATATATATATATATATATATATATAATATATATATATATGTATATATATATAATATATATATATATATATATGTATATAATATATATATATATATATATATATATATATATATATATATATATATATATATATTGATTCTCCCATTGTACAAAAAAACATGTTTAAATCAATTATAGATGCCGATAGTAAAAACAGTGAACAAAATCCTCACAACAATACTAAAGAAAATCTGACCAAAGATATTGAAACAGACAATATACTCGTTGAACCGTCAGAATAGAAAAATATCAAAATCCGATTCACATTTAACGGAAATTAACACTAATAATTCAGTAGATGATGTAATTTCAAAAGTATCCGTCGAAATTAGAATGACATTTGAAATAATTTAAAAGAAACACGTCACATTTTTATATAATTAGTAAATATGTTATTTTATGCAAGGGATATCAGGAATTTAAATAAATAGCAATTAAGTTATAGTAATAAGTATATGTATAACAAGTCAATGGGGTAACAAAAGTGTTTAAAGGGAAGGTAGAGACTTTATTATTAGTAGTAATAAGTTGTAATATATGAAAAATTAATACAAAACATAAAACTTTCAGAGAATTTTTATATATAGTATGTAGTAAAATAGTCAAATACAGTTTTACAATGGAAGTGAAACAAGAATCAAAACTGTTTTTAATGAAGAACAAAGAATGGACATCGAATAACATAATTTACCAAATGTTGGTACCAAATTGTTGACGCAGAAAACATTCACGTAAAACATCAAAGTTGAAATAATAAAACAATTCAATCTCATTAACGACAAGATGTTTATAAGAAGTTTTCGTCTTAAAATGGAGTAACGAAGCGCCCACTACAATATTTAAGATTACTTAGGAAACACCCGTACATAAAGAGAACATATATTTATATGGAATGTGTACTGTTTATATTATCTACGAACATGTGTATAAGTTTCAATAAATATTTTTTCATGTCTATTCCATCTAAAACGCATAATAGAGAAGAGCTTTAATGATGATACTGATCTGAAAACTTATACATAGTCATGATGGATTCCTCACTACTTCAATATCTATTTAGATTCCTTATTCTTTTAATATGATCTTCATTACCATTACATCTAAGTCTGACAATTCAAGCGAATTCGAGACTTTTCTAAAAATTTCGTGTTCACACATTTCTTTTTAAACTTCTGCTTCAAAGTATTTCTTCAAAATTCAGAGCCTAACATTTCACGGGTTTCGAATTATTCAAGAGTATAAAAGAAACCTTTATCACCCTCACACGGCTCAATGGGGCATATAAAGGTAAGTTGATTTCAATTCAATTCTATTTTGAGCTCTAGTTCACTCTGTAAGATTAATTGTATGTTGGTCTGGGATACCTTGTATACAGACATCACACCAGTAGAACCATTTGCACATGTTTAAGTTTTGCATTTATCAGACAGATTGTATTTGGGAACATAGCTTTCATTTTTGCACTGCACTGTTTGGAACTGGTAGTGTAGTAATGAACAGACTAGAGTTTTTTCCCAACATCAAACCGCTATGGTGTTGGGAAAAAACTCTAGTGTATATAAAGCTTTTATTGCTCTCTACAACTTTTATTTAAGACATTTTTTTCCTTAGATATGTATATGCCAGAGAGAGTTACACAGTGCACAGTTACCGCGATATTAACATAGGCGGATGCCACTTCAAGCCGTAATATATATATATATATATATATATATATATATATATATAGTTTATTTTATATTCTTATATTCTTGGGATTGAGGACATTTAACTAGTAGTTAATACATTTTTATTTAACGTCTCATTTAACGTTTCGGCCTTTTCATGACCTTCATCAGAAATAAAATTAGAATATAACTCACACCCAAACAAAACGAACATTTTAAAAATATGACATTCATTGATGAAAATTTGTATTGGAATATACGAGTATTTGTTCTATACAATGAAAGCAGCCGTAACGAGGTTTTTAATGTGTCGTTTTTGAGTTGACTGGTATTAAAATGGATTTTATATTTATATAGGGAGTGGTAATAAATTTATTATATTTGGAATGTGCCACGTGTTTCTCTATATTTCTAAGTTTTTATAATGTTATTATACATTTTAATAAGATTTTTTGTGTCAGTCTTTAAATTTACGGAACTGGTTTTTCTTTGTATTTCTATGATTTCTAGAACTTCGCGTTTTTTTGTGCGGTTTTCACTTCGAAGAATTTTTGTGTTTTCGAAATCAAATTCATGTTGGTTTTCTGAAACATGGATAGTGAGTGCCGTTTTGTTTCGTTTGTCATATTTGTGACTATTCTGTTTTTCAAATACTGACTTGTTTGTCCGATGTACACCCCTTCACAGTTTTTACATGGTATTTCATACACTATATTGCTCTTTTTTTCTTTTGAGATTGAACTTTTTAGATTGGTGTAATTGGTTTTTAGTAGGTTGTACCCTTTATAAGCAACATGTATGTTGTGGTGCGAAAATGTCTTTTTTAGGTTTTCTGATAAATTTGGTATATATGGCAAAGTGAGGAATTGGTTTTTTTATTGTCTATTTTAGTTATTGTATTATTATGGTTATAAAATATATGTAAACGTTTTTTAAATATCTTATTTATCAAATTTGTGGGATAGTTGTTGAGTATAAGGGCATCTTTAGCTTTTATTATTGCATTCTCCCTGAATTCGGGGTCGGACAGATTTATTGATTGATCTGCGAGTCCTATAATGACAGTTTTTTTGTGTGTTAGAGGGTGTTGTGATTTAAAATTTAAATATCGGGAAGGCCAGGTATCTTTTGTGTGCCATTCCGTTTTTATGGTGTTAGTTGTATGATGGAGGGTAAGGTCCAAAAAGCTAATTTGATTATTTTTTTCTAGTTCAATGGTGAACTGTAGTCTGTCATGGTAATTGTTGAAATCTTGCAAGACCAAATGTTCTGTATTTTTTGGAATTGCTAATATGCAGTCGTCAATATACCTGTAAAAAAAATAGTGTTTGAATTGAGTTTCTGGTCAGTATTGTTTCTTCAAGGTCTTCCATAACTAATTGGGCAATGACACTAGAAATCGAGGTCCCCATGGCACATCCTTCAATTTGTTGGTAAAACGTCTCTTCATACAAAAAATAGGTTGAATTCAGAGTGAGTTCTATAGCTTCTTAGAAGTCACTTATAGGTATATCAGTGTATGTTTTAATCTGATTCCATTTTTCAATTATTATATTTTTTGCTAAATTTATAGGAATACTCGTATATAATAATTTAACATCTAGGGATGCTAGTATATAATTTTTTGGTATGGTGATGTTTTTAATCTTATTTTTGAAATCCATCGAGTCTTTTATGTAGTATTTATTCTGGTAAACAATGTTTTCAAGAATTTTTTAAAGATATTTGAATAGTTTTTCGAAAGGTGATTGGGTACATGAAACAATCGGTCGGAGTGGTATTCCTTCTTTGTGCAGTTTTGGTAGGCCATAGATTCTATGTGGAAGCGAATTTTGTATTTTCAAATTTTTTGCTGTGTTTGGAGAAATATATGTTTTATTTTCCCAATTTGTTACTAATGCATTGTTTTTCTTCTGGTATATATTTGTAGGATCGTTCTATAGTTGTTTATAAGTAGTATCATCTCTGAGTAAGTTATACATTTTTTCTTGGTAGTCGTGTTTAAACATTATTACAGTTTTGTTAGTTTTATCAGGTTTTAATACTATTATATTTTTATTCTGCCTTAGAAACGGTTTTGTTTTTTTTATTTTGTTGGTAAATTTTTCATTTGGAAAACACAAAAATTCTTCGAAGTGAAAACCACACAAAAAAACGCGAAGTTCTAGAAATGATAGAAATACAAAGAAAAACCAGTTCCGTAAATTTAAAGACTGACACAAAAAATCTTAGTAAAATTTATAATAACATTATAAAAACTTAGAAATATAGAGAAACACGTGGCATATTCCAAATATAATAAATTTATTACAACTCCCTATATAAATATAAAAAACATTTTAATACCAGTCAACACAAAAACGACACATTAAAAACCTCGTTACGGCTGCTCTCATTGTATAGAACAAATACTCGTATATTCCAATACAAATTTTCATCAATGAATGTCATATTTTTAAAATGTTCGTTTTGTTTGGGTGTGAGTTATATTCTGTTATGTGATGCGTTCCTAAAACATCTATAAAATATATTGAATAATCAAATGAACGTTCTGTCGAAGGTAAGATTTATTTGTTTTGCTTTTAAAAATTCTTTCTGTAACTTGTACCATTTCTTTTAGTTTTAACAAAAAATTTTATTTCTGATGAAGGTCATGAAAAGGCCGAAACGTTAAATAAAAATGTATTAACTACTAGTTAAATGTCTTTAAAAATGGTCAAAAAGGTCCTCAATCCCAAGAACCAAAAAAAGCAAAACAATATATATATATATATATATATATATATATATATATATATATATATATTTATGGATCTAGCGGTCAAATTGGCATCGGTACATTCACGGCATAGCCAGGAATCCTTCAATATACACCAATGTATATTTGCTAAATATATTTAACGGACAGGTTAGCATCTTGATAATTTGGCAACGTTGGGAAGATATATTTTAGTTTATTAAATCACTTTCATTCTGCAGATTTGATGGCCGTATCTAAATGCTGTACTTATAACGGAGGAAGTGGCATCTTTTAAAATATATTTAGAATTAACGTATTCGTTACGGTAAAGTGTATGGTTATTTAAATGCATCGTGCTTTCTTGGTCGTAATTTACGTTTATCTATTTCTATGAGTTGTTTGATCATAGTTTGATTATCATTTATTCGAACGTATCGCTACATCTCGCTTGAATGTTTGGGACAAACCAAAAAATCAGCCGTTGTAGTTTAAAATTGTGATCATAATTCAGGGCTCCGTATCAAAAATTGTAAGCAAAAGGTGACTAATTAAAATATAATTTTTTCCTGACTATTCGAAGCAATACTTAAAACTCTCCGAAGATTTGAAAGCTGATTCAAAAACCCACTTACAGAAGCTATACTATCTGGACATTATTTCAGAGTCACCAATATGGCATTGTTTGTTGTCGATGTTTCACAATAACCGATAGTTTTATTTTGGTGTTGCTTTTTGGAAATTTCTCTATTTGATTTTAAGCAGTCTGCATTCAGAATTGCTTATTTTTATTTGTATAAAAATATTGAATAGCCGAACAAAATTTTTGAAGAGGTTGGTTAATTTTGATTATGCTAAGAGAAAATTAACTATCGAAGAGTCTTCTCGGGCTATTGGAAGCGGGCTTAACACAGACAGATGTTGCGAATAGACTAAATGCGTCCCAAAGCGCCATTTCAACGATCGGTTCCAGGAAACTGGAACTGTTGCTTAAAGACGAAAAATAACCCAAACAAGCGTTATTGATGATAGTTACCTAACAGCGTGTAGAAATCTCCGTGATACTTAAGGATTCGTAAGAAGAAGAATTTGCATTACTTTATCGATCTCAACAATGAGAAGAGGAATCCGTGATGCTAATTTAAGATCCAGGCAACTTTTAAGGAGAATACCATTGCTATCTGCGCATAGGCAAGGAATATTAGCTTGGGCATTGGAACACCAACACTGGCGTAATGAATGGAGGAACGCGACTTTCAAAGATGGGTCTATGCCGCTATAGTCCCTAAGTTGTTGCGAGATCACATCGAGCTGGTGTGGTTTCAGAAGAAATGAAAATGCCATAGAGCATGCTTGGGATAAAATACCAATTGCGACCACGATCCTCGACCTGAATATTAGCTGTTGTTAAAACATTCCTTTCCATTAAATCCGTTAAAGAATTCTTTTGATTTATTATTCTAGCTTAGCACTTTATCTAATTTTCATTATTCCAAGAAATGAGAAAACGATTTTATGATTTTTGGTATTTAACAGTTAACAAATATCCCTTCTACCATCAACATTTTGTTTCAGCTTTTGAAATCTAATTTAATCAGTATCCTTAACTTTATCAATAACCTGAACTTTTGAACAGCTGTTAATTTTTAATATCTCTGAATGTATCCAAGTACAATTTCAGCATGTTTTAAAATTAATTACAATTGTTCAATAACGTCGTATCCACTAGACATTTTGTATCTTAGATTCCAATTTGTTCCAACTTGCCATCGTAACAAGAGATATTTTGTCATATTTGATATACTTACGGTATTCCACTAGTTGCTTGTGAAAGTCGTATTCAGGTCACAGCCCTCTGTACTTTCGAACGCACAACCCAAATAATCTGGCATAGTTATAGGTTTTAAGACCCACTCCAGCTAAAAAATTCAATAAAACTCAAACCTCATTTCGAAAAGTAATACAGGAAGATCATTACAACAGTTTCACATTTTTTAAATGGGTCACCCTACCCTGTATTTCATTTTGTCAAATTTGAATAATGTTTTTCTTCTTTTAGATTGAATAAGCCCATAACTGATACAGGAACCTATTAACTCTGTACTGTATAGTTTTTGTACCATTTAAAGTTTTGTTTATGAAATTTCCAAACAAGGACTTATTTTCTCATTACAATGGATATTTTTTAGTTTGAATCAAAGAGTGGAAGAAGTTTTTTTAAATTATATTTGAGAGGAATTTACTGTTCTGTTTTATTATACAAAATAAATAAAAAATAATTTTGTTTATGTCTAGGAATCTTTGTTGTTTGTTTTCTTTACCATTCATATTTCAATCTATTATCTACTAACCCACCATTTGTCGCTATATGATCATTTTGCTAACTTTGTTGGTGAAATTTCTGCAGTCTGGCAACGCCGACTTGATTGAAGTTGACAATATTTTATTTATTATTGAATATTGGTGGAATCAATTGGCCAGATTATCTACTCGACAAACACAGGAAATAAATTAGATCGCCGTTCATTTCTAAGAGAATTAGATTTGGAACTTATGAAGCCACAGGCGCAAATTAGACTGTTCCAAATCTGCCTAAAAAACTGCGGAATTCAGTAAAGCAGCTTGTAGTTGTTGAAGAGGAAATTCCAGAACCAAGTGTTAGTACTACTGGTATGGGCTCAGTGTGCCCACGATGCAAGAATAGGAAAACCAAGAAAACATGTTGCAAGTGCTCTATTTATTTATATAATGAACATTCCAGAGTCATGTGTCAAAGATGACTACTAAGGCTTCAAGCACAAGAATTCTCAACACCTCCATAGTTTATTGTTATTTGACTAATAGCATGTTACATTAATTTAAATGCTTTGAAATATATTACTCCTTTTCTGGAATATTTTTTGTTAAATACTCAAATTTTCGGAATGTAAGCAAAATACTCCCGCGCGATAAACCACGTTTGAATGTGGGTAGCGACAAATGGCGGGTTAAATTCAATTCAGTTATCTCCTTTTTTGTGTGACAACTAGTATAATTCCGATGTAGACGACAAATAAATATTACTTAAAATTGATATATCTACATGTCAAACTCTGTCAATTTCAAATTACGTATTTTCTTTTTGAATTAAATCACAATATAATGATATAGGAAAACAGAAAAACTATCATCTGCTGATCTTCACAATTATGACTTGAGAAGACAATTTTATAGTGGAGAACTTTCTAGATTGATCTGTTCGTTGACGACTTCATATTGTTGGTTTCTCAAGTGTTTTCTAATCTTATTCTTGATTCTTATCACAAAAATGTAGTACTTCTAGTTCTGTGCAAGGTGTAGTGGATGATTTGTGTCGAGTAGCTGTTTAGCAAAATGAGATTTTTCTGGTAGTTTCAGTCTGTACGATCTTAAGTGTTCACTCCACCCCGTCTCATCTCAAAATTTCGCAGGGTTTGGCCGATTCTGGACATTTTTGCTTCAATATTTAACAATTTTATACTTACATCACTTCCAGTTTTGAAAGAAATTGATGTATTGGTTGCTAACGATACTTACCTTTGAAATATTAAAAGAGATATTATCAGCATAAGTGATGGTTCTATAATTTTGTACTCATGTAGTTGGTTCGTGAAATATTTGTTGTAGTGCTACTCTCTCCTCCTTTTCATTGAGTAAACGATTTATCATTTCTAATTGACAACCATTTGATGTGGCTATCTGTTTAATTGTATTGATCTGTCCATCCAAATAATGTCGTATGCGTTGATCTCTGTAAAATGAGTAATTAATTATCAACCCTTTGAATTGTTAAATCAAGTAAATTAATTGAGCTATTCTCTTCAACTTCTAATGCAAATTGAGTTTTTGGGTGTGAATTATTATTATGATTGAAAAATGGATCTAATTGTCGTTCACTGTCTATGAAACAAGCTAATATGTCATCTACATATCTATAAACAAAATATATATGTTAGGGTTTCATCAGTAGTACCGCCTCAATGTATTTCGAGAGTATTTTCATTGCATAGTTTCAAGTAACTGTGACACCCATGTCAGAAACCTAATAATCGAAATAGAAGAAATCTGTCAGTGTTTGTTGACATTCCTTACCTTAGCATACTTAAACTACTTGATATCGTGGTTATCTTCAAAATTAACCATTTATATGGGAGCTGTATTTTGGAATGTATCTCAAAATATAACTCATCAGAAAACATCACAAATTTATAATGTTGCAATAAGAAATTGAAGCAGAATTCATAATTAAAATAAAATAAAACAAAAAGTGTTACTTAAAAGCTATAACTTCAATCAAGAAATCAAGATATCGGACATCCTGCAAACGGCTAAAATTTTGTTTTGATAGATATAAGGATGGCCACATACTGGTCTTTATTGCATCAATAGATTCAGTCATTATTGAAAGCGATCCATATTGAATCATGGAGAGATGGAGAAATTTAAATTATTTAATTTTGCGGTGGATTCAACCTTACCCAACTGAACCTAACCATTGTTTTGTTGATTCATTGAGTATCTACTCATTACATGCTATGTCATAGATAATGTAACACTAACGATAATTATACACGTTCACGGCCACCTGATCAAGTTGGTTAGCTTCGGTTCGCAAAATAGAATTTTTCAAATTGATTTATTCAAAAATGAATATTGGAACATTCTTGTTCATTTGATTACTTGAAGAAAACGTATTAAGAATTATTTGTGATCAAGCGTTTACATGAATCCTCAAAGCCCTAAAACCGATATATGTACCAATTTTCTGATATTCTCATATTTTTTTATAAACCCCCCGTAAAAACGAACAATTGATGAATAATTATTGGAATCGGATGATTTTTAGATTTTTTACAGACAAAAATTGATAGTGTAAAATTATCGATATATTTCTTATAACGTTTTGACACAATGGAAAAAAAAACACTATATTCTCAAGAACATGTTTAACAATTTTTCAGTTCCATTTTCAATGATTTCCATTATATGCCAACATTAGTGCGACGGAAAATTTAATTTAGACTAGTAACTGATATTACAACCATTATATTTTAAAGATGAACCGTTGAATTGGCAACGTTGTTCGGATGTCTAAGTGCAAATAAAATAGATATACAGTAGCCAAATTGTCCGCTAAATGGTCAATATATACACAGATGCCAGTCTGACCGTTTATTCAATCCGGCATATACAAATAAGCGAGACTAGCGCCGAACAACAGAAATTCTGTGAACTTTAGTTACAAATCCATTCAAATATGGTGTAAATTAGACTCCGGCCCATTTTCACATAATGTGATAGCTGATGAAATTCCAAATCGATTACTCTATCTTTTTTCGATTTACAAATTGGCATACGTATATTGGATTCCACTTTAACGCGGATGCCACCTTAACCGCAATTTTAACATGGGGAGATGCCACTTCACGCCGCTTATGTATATATATATATATATATATATATATATATATATATATATATATATATATATATATATATATATATATATACTGTCCAAGCTTTGGAGACTTTATTGACCCTTCATCAGGAACACTACATTAAATTATTAAATGTCAAAATACAAATAACGAGAATTGAATATTATTACTTACGAATGTGAGGTTAAGTATGTTTGATGCAAATAAAATGTACATAACTGACGCAATTCTTACGAAATCACCACAACGCGTGATAAATGCATTACATTGATAAACAAGTACAATGGTTAAAATTAATATTAAAAGTAGAAGATAAAAATAATTCAAATGTTCAGGAACACGAGGAGTTTCTTTATTTATGATTTGACAACTGACACAAACACAGAATCAAAACTCTGTTAACAAACTTCAGTGATGCCAATATGTAAAAATACATGAAAGAAAGAGGAAAAGGTTTAACAACTGAAATTTATTGTGAAAGATTATAGTTAGTGTTTGTAACATAAGACGGAAGACTAAGAAGGTATGAGTAAATAACGCTGAGGTTATCAATATCAGTTCTGGTGTTCATAGCTTTAGGTTCTTTAAAATTTTGAAACATCTCCAAAAACGATCTCTTAGTGAGATTGGACTCGCGATCTAACACACTGACACCATCGTAATCATGTATGTGATCCATAGACAAAGTGTGACTTGCCAAAGTGCAAATTCCTCTGAAATTCCTAATTTCACTCTTATGTGAGCAAATACGGTCTTTAAGTTTGCGTTTAGTTTGACCGATGTATTTTTTCTCACACTGCGAACATGGAATGCAATAAATCACAATGGATTGATCCAATACGGGATCTTTGTCTTTGATTTTTGAATAAATGTTCTGAATTCTTACCATAAATTTAGCATAAAGGTTAACTTGATTAAACAAATGACAGCTAGAGTTATGAACCTCTCTGACCCTATATTTAAAAATAAGAATCGTGATATTCTCTTCAATTTGTTCCTGGACAATTCCTATCCAAAACAGTTACTAAGAAAGATCATCTTCAACACGTCTTCTATTTTGTCACATACTTCAATACAATCAATTGACGCAGCAGGTGCAGCTGAGTTGGATCCTCTCTCGGCCTCTAGAACGATTCCTCCCATTTTAACGGTTTCTCTGCCTTGTATAAGAGAAATTACGCCCAGACTTACTAGGATTTTTTCACAATACTTACAGAATGTTAGGTTTGCCTGCAGGAGTTCCTTGATTGTTAAGTAAATTTATAGTCCTTTAAAAGACAAGATACCTGTCGTGGATTGTAGTACTGTTGTTTATAGGCTGTGTTGTAACAGTTGTGGCCTCTCATATATTGGTCAAACCTCTCAAAAAATTTCCAGCCGTGTATCCGTCCATAAAAGTGATATAAGGTTACATCCTGAAAGATGTTCTCTGGCTAATCATGTCTCCTCGTTGGATCATGTCATTGATTTTGAAGGAGTTAAAATCCTTTCTCGTGAGAGAAGTTATAACAAAAGATTGATTTTGGAAATGGTTCTCATTTTCCTTCTAACGCTTGATAAGCACAATTGTCTTCATATTAATAATAATAATAATAATATTAATATATCTCACTAGTTTCCTACTTGTGTCATCATGGTAGGTGTTCCTCCTTTATTAAGAGATCCATAATAATATTAATAATAATAATAAATAACATCAATAATCACATATTAATTCTTGTTAATGAGAATTTCCTTGTAGTGATATTTCACAACATTTCCATAATTTTGGTACCACCCTGGTATTCTTCTGAAAGTTTCAATTCGATTGTTTCAGTGTCTCGCGTCATTGCAAAGATCGATTCTTTTCATTCATTTAGTAATGATGAATGTTGTTCTTAACCTGACATTTTCAGTTTCCGCCATTATTTTCACAAGTCCGCGTGGGTGTGTGGATTCTCGTTTTCTAATGTTTTAACTTTCACTTTTTAATAAACTAGAACCAGTAGTAGGCAAATGTATTGCCGACTGGACCTATTTCTCTAATGACTTGCTGTTTTACACATTTCCTGTATTCAAGATCTATGATGCAACCTCGATCAATGTAAGTTGTAGAAATGTTTGTAAGAAAACTTTTTATAATTTATGTTTTTCTTTCCTTATTGTAGTTCCCTGATGATTTAAATAAAGATTTACGAAAGCTTGGAGAATTGAATAGAGTGTATTTTTTTTAAATAACGACGGAAAAATGCTATATAGGTGGGGATAACGGGGATTTCAGTCCAAAGAATCAACGCCAAGATCTTTTATTTACAAAATGCCGCCAAGCTTTCGTGTCTTTTTGACACTTCTTCAGGGCACTATAATACATATACAAATATAAATATGATTTAAAAATAGAGAAATAAATATAAGTACTTACATGTAAAATATTTTAAGTAAATTCAATATAAATAATCATTAAAAAATTTGTAAATGTAAAAATAAATATAATTATAATATACTTGATGTCATATTTCACATAAGACAAATCGATACATAATTTGTTTGTTCGTTACTTAGTTATTTTAATTTTTTTAGGTTACGTTATAATTATTTAATGAAGTTTGAATTTGAGGTTAGATTATAACCTTATAAAATGACTTTGACAGATAATTTGTTTTTGAAGTTGATAGAAAAGGAAATAAGGTTAGATTATAACCTGCGAAAATGGCTTTGACAAATAATTTCTTATATTTTGACCTTAATAGAAGTGAATTTAATTTTTATGAAATAATCATATAAATAATGAAAAATTATCTATTTTGTTCAATATTCAAAAGGTAGCTATAAATATTACTAAGATTTTCAATGTCACTTTTCTTATTCATACTATTATTTGCCTTGTTGATTTCAACCATTTCAAGAAAATATCTTTTAGACATATTTTGTTCAGTATGTAGAACTTTAGCTTCATTAAATAACATTTTATGGCCAGTTTCGATGGAATGCTGTGTTAATGCACATGATTTTCTGTTAAGTTTTATACCACTTTTATGAGATGTGATGCGATTAGTCAAACTTCTAGAGCTGGTACCGATGTAGTTAAGATCACAGTTATTGCATTTTATTTCATAGACTACATTTGATTTTTTAAGTCAGGTGTAGAATCTTTCAATTTACTATTTAAATTTCCAATCGTTTTTATATTTTTCTTTGTTATCTTTATATTAGTTTCATTTTTGAAAAGTTTTATTATGTTCTTTGATAAATTTTCAATATTTGGAATTGATAGGTAATTAATATTTTCTACATTTGTATTCCTATCTGTTTCATTGCTAGAGATATTATCATGAAAAGTTCTATCAGAAATAGTGTTAAAAAAGAATTCTATTTAGAAGTGATTTAGGATAAGAATTTTCTAATAAGATATCACGTAAAATTCTTAAATTTTTTGGTTTTAAAGAAGGGTGAACTAGTTTTTCAATTCTATTTTTTAAACAAATAATGAGATTAATTTTCATTTTCTTTGTATGAAAAGAATGATAGTTTATATACCTTCCTGAATTTGTTGGTTTTATATACCAATCGGTAATCAAAGTGTTATCGTTTTTTCGGATTATTTTAGTGTCTAAAAATGGAATGTTATTATTTTTTTCAAATTCAACTGTAAATTGTAAATTTTCATTATAACTATTTACTTTTTCTAATATTTCATCTGATTTATTAACTGGTATAGCACAAATTATGTCATCAACAAATTTTTTTAAAAATGGTATATTAAATGATAGTTTTGGGAGAATATCTTCAAGAAGATCATCCATTACATATTGTGCTATTATTGGAGAAATAGTAGCTCCCATTGGTGTGCCAAGAATTTTTTATAGTAACATCCTTGAAATGAAAAATAACTTGAATTAAATATAAAGTCGATTATTGATAAGAATTTATTTTGTGGAATGTTACAATAATCTTTGATTTTATTCCATCTCTTGATGATACTATTCGTTACTAATTTTATAGGAATATTACTGAATAAGGATACAACATCTAGACTGATTAATATGTAATCTGGTGGAAGTTGTTTTTTATTTATGAATGAAGAAAAATCAAATGAATCTTTGATATAAAAATTATTTTCAAAGTTATATGCGTTGGTTAGAATATCGGTTATCATTTTTGCTATTTCACTGTTTGGTGCATTAATTGAAGAAATAATAGGTCTGAGTTTCATTGTGGGTTTGTGAATTTTAGGTAGGCCATAAATAATATTTAGGTGATACTGAACTGTATATCATATATTTTTTAGCTTCTTCTTTATTGATCATTTTTAATTTTTTAAATCTGATATCAAATTATTAGCTTTTTGTTGTATAGTTACAGTAGGATCTCTATTAAGTTTGATATATGAGTTAGGGTCATTGAGAATATCATAAGATTTTTCAAGATATTCTTCTTCATTCATAATTACTGTGATATTACCTTTGTCTGATTTTGTTAGAATAAGATTTGGATTGTTTTCAAAAAAGTTTTAGTTTTTTGGTATATAGAGTTTAAAAAATGATTATTGTTAAGAGGTTTTTGGAAAAAATTAGTAATCATGTTAGTTATTTTTGCTCGGAAAATATTTTTCTTTTCATGATTGAACCCAGTGATTAGGCATTCTATATCAGATAGTAATTTAGCAATTGATATGTCTTTTGTAGTTGGTGGTAAGCTGAATTTATAACCTAGGGCAAGGAAATGTTTAATGTCTTCTGGTATATCAATATTAGTGAGATTTTTTAACCAGTTTTCATTTATTTTGATTTCTTCATTTGAACATAGTTTTAATCGTTTTATTTTAATAATATTCTTTATTTTGATTTCATTGAAAATCTTATTGTAATAAGTTTTTTGTCTTTTTGTATATTCTAGCCAAATATTTTTTGATATGGTTTGTTCGAGAGAATTTGTTAATTTCAAAAAATAAGTTTCTAAATTTCTTAAGTAATTGTGAGTAATTTTAATTTCTAAATTCAGAATTTTCTTAGTTAATTTTTCATTAAATGTGTGAATTTCTTGAGTATTATTATTGTTATTTGATTCGATTAGAATGTTCAAATTTTTAGTATTGTTTGTTATATGTGAAGGTATGATACCATTTCGTCTACATTCTAGTAGAAAGATTCTTCTGTTGCGGTATGTAGGTAATTTTTTGTTGATGTTACTCCATTCTTTAATTTTTTTGGTACATTACACAATGTATCCATATATGGTCAAGATTGTACCAAAAAAATCAAAGAATGGAGTAACATCAACAAAAAATTAGCTACATACCGGAACAGAAGAATCTTTCTACTAGAATGTAGACGAAATGATATCATATCTTCACATATAACAAACAATACTAAAAATTTGAACATTCTAATCGAATTAAATAACAATAATAATACTCAAGAAATTCACACATTTAATGAAAAATTAACTAAGAAAATTCTGAATTTAGAAATTAAAATTACTCACAATGACTTAAAAAATTTAGAAACTTATTTTTTGAAATTAACAAATTCTCTCGAACAAACCATATCAAAAAATATTTGGCTAGAATATACAAAAAGACAAAAAACTTATTACAATAAGATTTTCAATGAAATCAAAATAAAGAATATTAACAAAATAAAACGATTAAAACTATGTTCATATGAAGAAATCAAAATAAATGAAAACTGGTTAAAAAATCTCACTAATATTGATATACCAGAAGACATTAAACATTTCCTTGCCCTAGGTTATAAATTCAGCTTACCACCAACTACAAAAGACATATCAATTGCTAAATTACTATCTGATATAGAATGCCTAATCACTGGGTTCAATCATGAAAAGAAAAATATTTTCCGAGCAAAAATAACATGATTACTAATTTTTTCCAAAAACCTCTTAACAATAATCATTTTTTGAACTCTATATACCAAAAAACTAAAACTTTTTTTAAAAACAATCCAAATCTTATTCTAACAAAATCAGACAAAGGTTATATCACAGTAATTATGAATAAAGAAGAATATCTTGAAAAATCTTATGATATTCTCAATGACCCTAACTCATATATCAAACTTAATAGAGATCCTACTGTAACTATACAACAAAAAGCTAATAATTTGATATCAGATTTAAAAAAATTAGAAATGATCAATAAAGAAGAAGCTAAAAAATATATGATATACAGTTCAGTATCACCTAAATATTATGGCCTACCTAAAATTCACAAACCCACAATGAAACTCAGACCTATTATTTGTTCAATTAATGCACCAAACAGTAAAATAGCAAAAATGATAACCGATATTCTAACCAACGCATATAACTTTGAAAATAATTTTTATATCAAAGATTCATTTGATTTTTCTTCATTCATAAATGAAAAACAACTTCCACCAGATTACATATTAATCAGTCTAGATGTTGTATCCTTATTCAGTAATATTCCTATAAAATAAGTAACGAATAGTATCATCAAGAGATGGAATAAAATCAAAGATTATTGTAACATTCCACAAAATAAATTCTTATCAATAATCGACTTTATATTTAACTCAAGTTATTTTTCATTTCAAGGATGTTACTATAAACAAATTCTTGGCACACCAATGGGAGCTACTATTTCTCCAATAATAGCACAATATGTAATGGATGATCTTCTTGAAGATATTCTCCCAGAACTATCATTTAATATACCATTTTTAAAAAAAATTGTTGATGACATAATTTGTGCTATACCAGTTAATAAATCAGATGAAATATTAGAAAAAGTAAATAGTTATAATGATAATTTACAATTTACAGTTGAATTTGAAAAATATAATAGCATTCCATTTTTAGACACTAAAATAATCCGTAAAAACGATAACACTTTGATTACCGATTGGTATATAAAACCAACAAATTCAGGAAGGTATATAAACTATCATTCTTTTCATACAAAGAAAATGAAAATTAATCTCATTATTTGTTTAAAAAATAGAATTGGAAAACTAGTTCACACTTCTTTAAAACAAAAAAATTTAAGAATTTTACGTGATATCTTATTAGATAATTCTTATCCTAAATCACTTCTAAATAGAATTCGTTTTAACACTATTTCTGATAGAACTATTCATGATAATATCTCTAGCAATGAAACAGATAGGAATACAAATGTAGAAAATATTAATTACCTATCAATTCCAAATATTGAAAATTTATCAAAGAACATAATAAAACTCTTCAAAAATGAAACTAATATAAAGATAACACAGAAAAATATAAAAACGATTGGAAATTTGAATAGTAAATTGAAAGATTCTACACCTGACTTAAAAAAATCAAATGTAGTCTATGAAATAAAATGCAATAACTGTGATCTTAACTACATCGGTACCAGCTCTAGAAATTTGACTAATCGCATCACATCTCATAGAAGTGATATAAAACTTAACAAAACATCATGTGCATTAACACAGCATTCCATCGAAACAGGCCATAAAATGTTATTTAATGAAGCTAAAGTTCTACATACTGAACAAAATATGTCTAAAAGATATTTTCTTGAAATGGTTGAAATCAACAAGGCAAATAATAGTATGAATAAGAAAAGTGACATTGAGAATCTTCGTAATATTTATAGCTACCTTTTGAATATTGAACAAAATAGATAATTTCTCATTATTTATATGATTATTTCATAAAAATTAAATTCACTTCTATTAAGGTCAAAATATAAGAAATTATTTGTCAAAGTCATTTTCACAGGTTATAATCTAACCTAATTTCCTTTTCTAATAACGTCAAAAACAAATTATCTGTCAAAGTCATTTTATAAGGTTATAATCTAACCTCAAATTCAAACTTCATTAAATAATTATAAAGTAACCTAAAAAAATTAAAATAACTAAGTAACGAACAAACAAATTATGTATCGATTTGTCTTATGTGAAATATGACATCAAGTATATTATAATTATATTTATTTTTACATTTACAAATTTTTTAATGATTATTTATATTGAATTTACTTAAAATATTTGACATGTAAGTACTTATATTCATTTCTCTATTTTTAAATCATATTTATATTTGTATATGTATTATATTGCCCTGAAGAAGTGTCAAAAGGACACGAAAGCTTGGCGGCATTTTGTAAATAAAAGATCTTGGCGTTGATTCTTTGGACTGAAATCCCCGTTATCCCCACCTATATATATATATATATATATATATATATATATATATATATATATATATATAACAAAGAGATTCATGGGTAATTCACGCAAAATAAAGGGCTACTGAAATAGAGTGGTAACCGTGGACATGCATGTTTCTGGCTCATTTTGCCTCTTCAGCACGGCATAACCAAATAAGGATGTGAAATATATATATGGTAACTTTGTAATGGCTTAACTTACCTACATATCATTCATTATTATTTATAGGTATTAATACAAAAAATCCATAGTTTGTTATAATAAATACATTGCGTTCGTTAGGAAGGGCTCAAAAAGTTCCTGATATTCCAAGCCACAGATTTCCACCTCATTGTTGACAACTGTCACCAACTATGAGTTGCACTGAATGAAAAATAAAATCGACTTCAACAAACTCTACGGGAGATATTATCATACAACAGCTTATACTAACATCTACAAAAGTTCGCGATTTTTTTCAGAAATAGAAAAATGTTTTTTCTTCTTTTTATCGTGTAAATTTTTGTATCTGGACTAGACACTTTGTAGATAACAGAAATACATGAATTCTTACAATGTGTTACATGGAAAATATTTTGTTTGACATAGGCTAGCTGAATATTTGAACGATTTGTTTATTCCAAGGTTGAAAGAGTTACTCGCAACAAAGCCAGAGAAAATGTAAACACTCTAAACAACAGTTTAAAACTTTTTGTGATGTATAGGGTGGCGCCGGTGTTAAGAAGTATAATAAAATCTTAAGTAACTTTTTAATAAGACCTTGGCTCAACTGTTTTTGTCTCTCCTTGCCAGACATCTGGAAAAAAACTTCTCGAGTGTTCAGATACCTATGTAATAAGAAGAACAAGCGAAGAAAACATGTTTGAAGTCTGTATATCTGTTCTATGGTTTTGTTACACCTGTTCTATGAGTTTCAGAATGACAGCTTGTACTTAAAATAAAGAGAGGGATGAATAGACGGAGTAGTTACGGCCACCTGTCAAGGTGACGGTCTAGAATTTTCAAGATTTTTCTATTGTGTTCCATATAGACGTATGTTGCGGTTTTTCTCGTCAGTCCACACCTGTCGCATTAAAAGAAAACAGTCATGCAGTTTTGGTCGTAATAAATAAACGTTCCTACCTTAATATCAAGTCGCTTCATACATCAACCATCAACCATACCAATAATTCATTGATTCAATAGCCTGGCCGTCAATTTGTTTATCACCAACTGTATTAATATTGTAAAGAAAATTGCTACACTCAGTGGAATAGTCATAGTAATCTGTGATTCTCACGGTAGGTTGCCTACTGGTGTACGGTGGTTGTACATCAGGGTACATCATGGGAGACGTTTTTTTTCTGTAAATTGTTACCCAGAAAAGTGTGGGTATTACCCGGAAAAAAACCTAAGGGCGTGAAGTCTTGCCAGGTTGTATGTGATATTTGGAGAAGCAATTTTCACCTTATCACGGATCCAATTTCTTAACTAGTTTGGATGTAATAACTAAAAGATAATGAAAGTATAGTAAATTGTTGGACGCCAGTTACTTTCTCAAAAGTAACAAAAACCCAAATAACACATTCAAATGTTTTGTTTTGTGAAACTGAAATTTTTGATTTGGTGTCGTGAATAATTACTATTTACAGTTTAATGATTGTACAAAATTTACAAGATTTTCAAGATTTACAAAATTTACAGAAGTTAAGAGGTGATAGAATGTTTTCCTTTTCAGTTAGATAAAATTTAAAATACTTCATAATATAATTAATAACAAAGAATATGAAGGAAGTTGAATGAATTACAGTTTATAATTGAGGAAAAAAAATGTGAACGAAGCTAAATGTGATGCAGTAGTTCAAAATTTACCCAGTATTTAGAACTCTCCAAGAATGTAATTTTATACTTCCTTTCTTTGGCTGCACAAAGCTGAGATCCCTTGGACAGGAAGTTAGTCTCAATGGTTGGGATAATAAGTTTCTTATTACCAATTCACTACCATATACCAGCTTTCATGGATCAGTAAATTTTATAGATATATTAGGCTAAACCCCATTTTTCATACCCGGTTTCTTAGACTCAAATTTGTGTAAGTATACCCGGTTTCGCTAAAAAAACATAGTGCGATGTAATCAAAATTCTAAATTAAACTGTCAGCCAGATCAGACAAATCGCCAAATTGTTAGCGATTATATAACAATTTGCTATTGGATGATCGCATAATTTACAAGCTCCGTACTACAATGTTATAATTTGCAGTCGATTCACTTTAAATAAATCTATGTATCTATGAAATAAATGTAATTTACAATTTTAAATGCGATAAACTATTTGAATAGAAACTATTGAACATCAATGAAAAAAGTTAACAGAAAAGGTTGAACAATTTACAATAAAGTAAAAAGTGAATAGAAAAACCAGAAGATATAATTGAATTTAGCAAATCATCGAGAATTTATCCACCTTAATTTAAACTACATCTGTCTGATCTCTTGGCTGACGAAAATGAAAAAAAATATAAGGTAATGTGCATTTTTCTTAGTGATTTTCTTGTAAAATTATTTTCACTATCAAAACTCATAGCTTTCACTTCAATATCTTACAATGCGACCGACAATACGACCGAGAATATTGATAAGGATTTAAGAAATCTTGAAAATATTATCATATCTGCCGCAGAATCTAGTATTGGTAGAACAAAGCTTGTTACAGGTAGAATTCCAGTTCCATGGTGGAGTAAAACATGCGAAGACGCCATAAAAACTAGTAAGCATGCCTTCAACGTTTACAAAAGACACAAAACCACAGAAAACCTCGTTGAATTCAAACGACTAGGAGCAATTTCTAGACACATAATAAAAACTGCAAAAAAGGAATCATGGAGACAATTTGTATCTTCGAATAATAGATCCACTCCAATATCAGATGTATGGAAAAAATCAAGAAGATTTCTGGTAAAAGCTCCATTCAAAAAATAACATCTCTAGATCTCAATGGAATAACGGTTACAGACGACAAACATATTGCAGATATACTCTCTGATACATATGCTAGTCACTCCAACAACAATAATTATGATAACGCCTTTATTACCAAAAAAATCTCACAGGAAGCAAATGGTATTGAAGTTTTTGACATATTCGATCCATTAAATCATAATATAACTGAAAATGAATTAAATGAAGCACTAGAAGGCTTAAAAGATACATGCGGAGGACCAGATGACATTCCTGTAGTATTCTTGAAGCACTTACCTCAAAATTCCAAAGATTACTTGTTACACCTATATAATAAAATCTGGACTAAACACCTCTTTCCAGAAAAATGGGGTGAAGCTATTGTCATACCAATACTAAAGCCTAGAAAACCTAAAAATATCCCAGCATTTTATAGACCTATCTCACTAACTTGTTCAATGTGCAAGCTACTCGAGAAAATAATTAACAAACGACTTTTATGGACACTTGAAAGCAGAAACCTTCTGATCCCGGAACAAAGTGGCTTCAGAAAACATAGATCAACTTTAGATAACATTGTTGAATTAGAAAGCTTTATTCATGAGGGTTTCGCATTGAACCAGACGTGCATGGCCATATTTTTCGATATTAACCGGGCATTCGACACGTTGTGGAGATATCATATATTGAGAACGTTGAGTGAATGGAACAAACAAGGCCACTGCTTAGCTTTTATCAAATACTTCCTCCAAAAAAGAACTTTTGTTGTCAGAACAAATACACAGATATCTAAAAATAAATTACAAGAGAATGGGACACCGCAAGGCTCCGTAATAAGCCCAACATTATTTATTGTAGCCTTGAATAGCATCTTGGAGAATATAAAAGTACCCCTTAGAGCAAGAATATACGCTGACGATCTAGTTGTTTTCTTAAAAGGTACAAATACGACCACAATGAATAATTTTCTCCAAGATTTTCTTACAAACCTGGAAATTTGGTGTTCGCAAACAGGAGTTCGTTCTTCAACCTCCAAAACTCACTGCATGTTATTTAGCAAAACAAATGAACTATTTCAACCTAACTTGATACTACATGGTGAAAATCTAAAGATCCTACCTTCTGTAAAACATTTAGGTATGCACTTAGACAGCAAATTGAATTGGAAAATACACAACAATCTAGCCTTAGAATGCCAAAAGAGATTAAACATTCTAAAAGTGGTAGCTAACCAGAAATGGGGTGCTGATGGACCAACTTTATTGTTACTGTATAAATCTCTCATCAGATCAGTATTGAACTATGGCTCTATAGCATATGATACAGCAAACAGAACTGACACCGACCAACTCGAAATAATCCAAAATTCCGCTTTCCGGATTATATTTGGAGCTTTTAGAACTACACCGGTAAAAAGTATACAGTGGGAATTAGGAGAACCAGCCTTAAGCCTAAGGCGAAAAGTTCTTAGCAGCAATTATGCAGTTATTATTCTTGCCAATATGTCAAATCCAACTTATCAGTACACACACTCAAATAAATTAGAAGGATTTTTTACTGGGAAATCGAGGACACCAAAACCGTGTTACGAGAGAATTAGAACACACTTTCAAGAAATTGACTTCTGTCTACCAAAAGTTCACCCAATTGCCACTTATTATAACATAGAACCCTGGATGGTAAAGATACCAAATTGCGACAAAAGCTTAACTAAATATGATAAACAAAATACAAACCCAACTGTTATAAAATCCAAGTTGTTCGACACTTTGGGAAAGTATCCAAATTACCAAAAGATACATACAGATGCCTCGAAATCGACCATAGGCGTAGGAGCAGCTGTAGTAACTGATTCGCAGAAACTCCTATATAAACTTCCATCCTACACAAATATCCTGTCGGCAGAACTATTCGCTATATATCAAGCTTTAACACATATCAACGAAAGCAGCCGCCACAACTCTTTCCTTGTCCTTACAGACTCCCTTATTTCCTTACACTCGATACAAACGATTTATTCTAAACATGCTTTGGTTCATCTCATTAAGAAAGAACTCTACGTTGCCAGAGAACGAAACAATGATGTCATCTTTATATGGATCCCATCCCATATTGGTATTAGAGGAAATGAAGAAGCGGACAGATGTGCTCGTAATTCCATCACAGATGAAAGTGCGGTATCGATTTCAAAGGTGGTTAGTTCGGATCTAAAGTGCGTATTAAATAGGAAAGTGATCGCTTTGTGGCAATCTCAGTGGACTGAAAGTGACTCAAAACTTCGTGAAATTGAACCTCTATATAAAAAGTGGTTTCCATTTTCTAACAACAGACAACACCAAGTGATTATTTCACGTCTACGGTTGGGGCATACTAGACTAACTCACACTTACCTAATAAAACGTGAAGAACACCCAGTATGTGATCTCTGTAATGTAGATGTAACAGTGAAACATATCCTCACAGAATGTCCTAAATACTATAATCAAAGAAACATTTGTAAACTACCCAACACATTTCAAGCCTTATTTCAGGATAATAGTTATGATAAACTAATAATATTTTTAAAATTAATTAATATGTATAATTCAGTGTAATTATGTTATTATCTATTGTACCGTCGCTAATAACCTACTACGGTTGATGCGACTTTCTGTTGAAATAAAAAAAAAATGAATTTAATTAAGTATGAATTCTTGAGAAATAATGATATATGAAAACCAGTTGATAAAAAACAAGAAGTAAAAAGTTAAGTTTTATATATCATGAGACCAACTTATATGTAAGATATGAATAATAATGATTTTAACTGTTTAAAATCTACTTCAATATCTTACAATCGATATTTAATTGAAAATGAACTTTTGGGAACTAATGATAATATATAAAAAAGCAAATTGAAAAAAAACCAGAAATAGAAAAAGTTAAGTTTCATATACTAAGACAAAATTAATATGTGAGATATGAATAATAATTATGAATGATGGTAAGAATCTCTCCTCGACTTCTCACTGCCTCGAAACGAATATATTTAACATTGAAATAACTAACGTTGGAAGAAATTTGCTATTTTATTACGATAAAATACGTCTTGAACTCGTGCTAATTTTTTATACTCATAAAATCATTATTTAAACGAAATAATGCTTACCAGATGTATAATAGGATTGAACCATGATCTGCAGAACTATTGGGTTAATAATTTAGTTGATATTATTTCTTCATCCACATGGACGAAATTATGTTCAACATCAAAAAGGAAGAAATCAAATCCAATCGCCCTATGCTGGTACTGCCGACAGCGCATGCTAATTATAAAATTATTGATTCTTTGAATATTCAGGTCTTTCAGCAATTTTTCAAATTTTTCATGGTGCCTCGTAAGCCGATACCGTGAGAGTATTAAATTTGTTGTTAAACTAAGAAATTATTTAGAATTATTTTAAAGTGTGAAATTCACGTTACAGAATATAGCCGTGGAATGTGGGGTATTAGGTAATATAAGGTTTATCGTTGGTTAGACGATAGTTGTATATACGGTGGTTTTTAACTCGTGATGAAACAGGTAGAGTAATTCACTCCGAGGTCATGGAACGTATGTGCTCCGTGTAGCTCGAGTGAGAGTGGCTCGAAAAGAAAGGTGGGTTGTTAAAAACTGGAACCTGTGGCCTGTTTTTTCTTTCCTTTTCATTGACGTGGCATCAATAATGGTGGTACTGGAAGCCCCAATGAATTAAATGAAGATTCCACGTTCATCCCGCAGAGAGATATGAATTTAAGGGGCTGTTTTGGTTTGGGTGGATTAGTTGTGAGTTATAGAAGTTCGTGGAAATAGTATTTCCTGTCCAAACCTCATCTGTGAGATGCAGATGGTTTTGTAAGCCAAGTCACCTACAACGCTATGTGCTCAAGACCATTAACCGGCTTTTAACTACCCATTAGCACAACTCTGGGGAGCCCTGTCTCAGCCCCGCGGGTGAGACTTATTTTATTTGCATATTTTCTTTCGCATTCGGTTTAACTAGTAATGTTTCACATAGTTTTGTGAATGAGATGACACCACCTAATTCTATGTTCAAACATAGCTTGTATATATTATATTGGGGGAAAGTATTTGTTAGTAAAGGGTGATTATTCAAGGGTTTTGTTAATTTTAGATTTGATATGAGAGTAATATAGTCACACTATCAGATATATAGTTCATTTGAAGACTGAGGTAGTAAAGGGTAATTAGTGGGTTAGTAGTAGCAGTCACACTGGGACAAATGTGATGAACTCCTAGGGTAATTATCACCAATAAAGGTGTAGTGAGAACAATAATTAGTGTTTGGATTCCATTTGATTGTCGGACCACCAGATGTAGATCCTGTACTTCTGGAGCCAACTTGTGGATTGACAGGAATTTTCACCAGCGGGTGAAGACAGGCAAGTTGAACATTTCAATTTTTGTTAGGGTTTTTATGATAGCATATATGTATATAATATTGGTACGATATGTGAATTTCAAGCTGTACCATTTGTGAACATACAAGTGGCTTGTAGTCTTTATTAATTTTTCGGACATCAATTATTCCTGGCGGAGTAAGTAAGTTGCGTCTGAGCTCAAATGAAATCTGAAATGACTTCTCAATAAAAAGTTGCTTAACTGTTTTTATCCCTCCTTAACAGATATCTGGAAAAACTTTGTCTAGTTTTCAAATACCTATGAAATAAGATGAACAAATGAAGAAAAGCATGTCCAAAGTTTGTTTATCAATTTTTAATGTATAAGAAAATCAAATGAAAACTGGAATTAGTTTTCAATAAAAATTTTGCTTAACTGATTTTGTCTCTCCACGACAGATATCTAGAAAAAACTTTATCGATGTTTCAAATAACTATGATATAAGAAAAACAAATCAGGAAAAACATGTCTTAAATTTGTTTCATCAATTTTTCGGTATAAGTAAATCAAATGAAATCTGAAATCAGTTCTTTATAAGGCCTTGACTTAACTAGTTTTGTCTCTCCTTGCCAGACATCTGGAGAAAACTTTGTCGAGTATTCATATACCTATGAAATGAGAAGAACAAACAAACAAAAACCTGTGTAAAGTTTGTTCATCAATTGTATGTGGTAGGTAATAAAATTAAATAGGTCTGATATGTGTTTTTGTCTCTCCTTGCACAATATCTGAAACAAATTTGTCAAGTTTTCAAATGTGGATAACATTACTCTTCGTGATAAACAAGAAGTCAATTTGGACTAATTTTGTAATATTTCCACATCCAGTCACTTTTTATCAGTAGCTTTATTCGGCTTCAAAGGATTGGCTGATAGGAAAGTCATTTAAAACCACCTTGCCGATAAAATTGTTGGGATTCCCATTGAATTGTCAATCTTCTGTACTAAAAATTCGTCATATCTCAAATTACAACAGATACCAACTGTGAAATCGTTTCTTTTTGCCTAGTACCTCTTTCCTTTGTCTTTATCACCTTTTAAATAAGTTTTGAGCTCCGAATACCTGTCTTTATGGTCAAGTTTCAATTGCAATCTTAGTGTTTGTGTCAGCAAATTTCTTGCTTCATATTTATATCCTCTACCCATGATTTTTTTATGCTTTCAGTAACTTCAAAATGGTCTAGTCTTGAACTTATCAAAGCGTATCATCAATTCTCAGTGTTTTCAGTAGATTATTTTTGGTTTAGAGGACATAAGTTTCTGTAGCATTGTCACAAAAGTGTGTTTTTACTAGATGAATTATCTTGTATTCATCGTTTACTACTATTATTGCATTTAAGTCACCCTCAAAATTCCCATCATATATGTAGAAGTTGAGCGTACATTCGATAAAATGATATCTATTGGAAGTAAATATCTTTTGTGGACAGTAAACTCAAATAAAGGTCTATTTCTATTGTCCTAAATTTAATGTCCACTTTATTGAGTAGCTTTGTTTCTTTTTTCAGCGTACAAAAAGAATATGTGCTACCAATAAAGTCACTGTCATCCTACAAGTTCTCCGAAAAACTTAATATAAACGTTTTTATAATAAAAAATGCACTTTACATATTCAGCTTCCATTTTGTCTGATATAATCAAAACGATCTGTAGAAGGTTTGATTAGATGAATTCGCCCTATTTCATTTCCGAATTTCTAATCAAACCAAGAAGTACCACTCAACGTATATCCTATCCTAAAATTGATTCAATATTGTTTCAGAGTCGTGAAGATGAAGAAGGTCTAAATATAACAAAAGGTCCAAATGTACCCATCTCCATAAATGAATAAATCCATCCATCACCTTCAAACTGATAGCCAGATCGATTGGGAATAAAATCGAGTCATTTTATCCTTGTACGATTTTTCTACTTATATGCTAAAGTTTTGTATACAAAGCTTGTCTTTTTCTCAAGACAAAACTTATTCTTTCCTTGTTAGAATTCCATTTAAAATGATAATATTAAATTGAGTATATTTATCGTATAAACAAGCTTAGCTCAACATAGAATAGAAAGCGTTCCCAATTTTTTATTAAACAAACGGGTTTTCTATTTTTCTTACAGGGTGCGGCATCATAAACGAAACGTATGGAAGATCTTGAAAACAAATTTGTTTAGGTGAATATGCAAAATTGGATCGTTTTTTATATTAAGTGGGACATCTTACGGTCATATCAACTGTCGAACATTATTCTTCTTTGTCACAATTACCAATAAAATAAAATAGGGAAGATGCCACATTATTAGGAATTTCATCATGTGACATATCATTTGGAAGACAAATTCAAAAATTTTATACACAGTCACCTTTGGAATAAAAATTAGCTCGCTACGCCTATGGAAGAAGAAGTTTTTGTTTCCATAACTACCAGGTCTGTTTTCAGTTTATTGTCATCAGTACTTCAATTCTACAAGTAAAAAATAAAAATGATTTTTTCTGCGACGGGAATAACATGTGACATTTTATCTCTGTTGGCAGGTAACAGAATATCACTTTTTATAAAATTACTGTTTTCCACAGGAAAAAGCAGGTGAGTACATTTAAATAAGTACCATTGAATAAACTTCATCGGGAGCATTATTTAAAAAATCACAAATTTGTGTATCTCCGCCTGTGATGGTTGCTGGGTGGATCAGGTAGCTATGGTAGGTAGTACGGAAAGTAGGTAGGGAAAAGGAATGTAATATGTAATCAGACTATGTAGCTGGAACATTACATCATGGACCGACGAAGACTACAAGATAATATTGGAAATAGAGAAAAATAGAATAGACGTCTACGCTTTCTCGGAAACTAAGAAAAAATGCACTGGAAATAAAAGGTACCAAAACTACACATGATTTTATAGCGCCGTTGACAAGAACATGAGAGCGATACGAGGTGTAGGATTATTGGTTAATAAGAAATTCTAAACGAGTATCAAGGAAGTATAATATATAGATTGCAGCTCCATACAAGTGACAATGGAACCGGCGGAGGAAATGACAATATATTGACCAGATGCAGGCAAGTCGAAAGAAGAAAGAGGAGAATTTTTCGACACCCTGCAACACACGCCAAAAAAGATACCCAGAAAAGACAAAGTCATTATCATGGGTGAACTTAACCTAAGAATTGGTAATTCTATTGTTCAGGGAATCATGCACAGTTTCAACGAAGAGACGATAAATGAGAATAAAAAAATGCTGATACAAACATGTGCCCTCAATGAACTACGTATTAATAATACATATTTCAACCACAAGGAACAACCAAAATACACCTTCGTCAACACAAGAGGCCTAAAATCAATCATTGATTACGTGGTTACAAATAGCAACATACACCCCTCTCGTATACTCGATGTACGTACGTAAATAGGACACATACAGCCTCGATGTCCAAAATTTAGGGGCAAAGCTGCCCCTGTTCAACAAGACCACCAGGAAAACTTGAACTAGTCGGCTTCCAGGGGCAGAAGCTGGTTAGGATCTACCAAGCCCCACCTTCAAGAATTAAGGTATCCTGGTTGCGACACGATGATACTAGCTTGCTAGTGTATAATAAAATATGCGGCCGGGAGTGTCAAATGGTTATCGATACAGGCTCTTACCACATCATAGTAAATTCGAAGGTAGTGGCCCATTGTAGACTACAACCGACTGCGAGGAAATTCATACTGGAAACGGCCGGGGGAGAAACTATGCCTGTTACTGGAGTTCACAATGTTCACAATAAGAACTATTTTTCGCCATGAAATTTTTGTGGCTTATATTGTCGACGATGTACTGATCGGACTGGGACTAATGGACCAGCATGGATTCAACTGAAACTTACCTGATCGTGTCCTGATAACCAGACGAGAAGAAATCGTTTAGTCAAAACCCCAAGCTATGGAAAATGTAAGAAGAGTGAGACTTTCCGATGACGTTTTATTACCAGCATGGTCGGAAACGATTGTGAAGGTGAAATAGAATGGCGACATTTGCAACGATGATGTGGACCTGATAGAACCCGATACAGAAAGTAAAGAATTGGCCAAGAAAGGAGTATTGGTAACAAGAACATTGACTAGAAAGGAGCAAAACATAGCCTATGTAATGATGTTGAACTTGAAGGACTTTGACTTGAAAATAGAGAAGGGACATCAGATTGGACACGCCCAGACTGTGACGACTATTTATAAATGTGAAGAGGGTAGAAATGAAGCCAACGAGTGTACATTGGAAGAACTTCCTGTCAGTTTGGCGCAGCTTAAAGAAAAGTCAAGACCACTGTTGTCAGATAAATAAGTAGAAGTCTTTGAAGATCTCCTACTAAAGCACAAAAATGTCTTCTCACTGACTGATGAGGACATGGGTAGAACAAATATCGTTCGGAACAAAATTAATACTGGAGACCAAGAAGAATTCCATTGGCGAAAGAAAAAGAAGTCGAAGACATGCTCCAAAATATGAGGAACCAAGAGGTGATTGAACCATCTAATAGTCCATGGATGTGTAAGGTCGTATTAGTAACGAAGAAGGACGGATCGACAAGATTTTATGTAGACTACCGAAGACTCAACTATATGTCGAAGAAAGATAGTTACCCTTTACCCCGAATTGACGAAACAATAGATACCCTAGCTAATGCCAGATGGTTTCCAACGCTGGATCTCAAGAGTGATTATTGGCAAGAAGAAATGGACCTCAAAGATAAGGAGAAAACTGAATTTTCGACTGGAAATGAATTATGGCATTTCAACGTAATGCCGTTTGGTCTCTGCAAAGCACCGGCCACTTTTCAGCGGCTAATGGAGACAGTACTACAATGACTTGCCTGGAAAACTTGCCTTGTATACTTCGATGACGTCATAATATTGGGAAAGTCTTTTGAAGATCATCTGCGGAACATCGAGGAGGTCCTTCGGAAATTGAGAGCTGCCAACCTAAAACGCAACCCGAAAAAATGTAACTTTTTCCAAAAAGAAGTCGAATACTTAGGTCATGTGATTTAATCGGATGGTGGTGAGACAGACCCGAAGAAGACAGAAGTAGTAAGAAATTGGTCAGTGCCAAAGGACAAACATCAGCTACGAAGTTTCTTGGGTGTAAGGTCTTATTACCAAAGATTTGTCCGAAGATTTGCTAGCATTGTTAGACCATTACATCGTCTAACCGAAAACGACCAAACTTTTGAATGGACATTGAAGGGTCAAGAAGCCTTCGAAAATCTGAAAGAAACGTTATGCACACCACCGATCCTTGCTTATCCTCAACCTGGAAACGTTTTTCTGGTAGATGTAGATGCCAGCATCACCGGAATTGGAGGAGTTCTGTCCCAAGTACAAGATGGACAAGAAAAAGTCATCGCCTACGTCAGCAAGGTTTTTTCGAAACCCGAGAAGAACTACTGTGTTACTTGTATGAGTCGAAACGAGACATGCGTCTTTCAAGTCGCAGTTCAGGCCGACGTTGTCACTATTTGAAGAGAGTTCTTCAACATAAGAATTAGAAGTACAAAGTTTTGTAACGATGTTACTTTTTATTGTTTTCATTTCCAGCTACCATGCAGTATACATTTCATTTTATTTGATAATTAAATCGCCTCTCTTTCAAGATTTACCTATGAGTATTTATTTTTATATAAATGTACTACTTTAAAGACATCCGGTATATTCCTTTTTCGAGTAAGTGGATATAAAATTGTTCTGTGAATAACTATTATCATCCAACGCTTAGCCGGTTTTATTTTTAACGTTTGAATTCAGAGTATTTGTGTACAATTCCGAAGTAAAATATTTTAGAGTCTATTTTATCTGAATATTCAATCCCGCCCAACAGGCCGTTGTACTGTTAAGAAAATTTAGTTCTTTTGCAGTTGCTTAGAAAAATCTCGTCTGGATTCGCTGCTGAGCAGGGATCAATTCGAGAGGCCTCTAAGGCAGATTTGATTTAAGGGATACGAAATAATCTCAAAAGTATTCGCTGCTGAGCAGTAGTACGAAGGAGAGGTTTTCGGATTCTACTGTTAATCTATTCTATCTGAAAATTTGGTTTCGTACAAAAGGCCGTTGTTTTGCCAGTAAAACCTTAGTTAGAACATTTAGAGTCTACTTTATCTGAGTATTTAATCCCGCCCAATAGGCCGTTGAACTGTTAAGATAATTTAGTTCATTTGCAGTTGCTTAGAAAAATCTCGTCTGGATTCGCTGCTGAGCAGGGATCAATTCGAGAGGCCTCTAAGGCTGATTTGATTTAAGGGATACGAAATAATCTCAAAAGTATTCGCTGCCGAGCAGGGATACCCAGGAGAGGTTTTCGCATTCTGCTGGTAGTTTTCTTTATCTGGAATATTTAATTTCGTACGATAGACCGTTGTGTTGATTAGTAAAAGCTAGTTTAGTTGAATCTAGTGAAATCGCTAAGAAATTCCGGTGACTATTGAGATTAAACCGGCAGCCGAGACTAGTTAATTGATTATTTTCCTCTGCTTTATTTAACAAATACACAAATACTAGGAACCGATTTATTACGCTCTGTTAGTGCAACCATAACGATTTCTCTGTGCATTTTGACACATTATCACTAGGAACTTTGTATTGTTTTCAACTGCTACGTACTAGTAGAATTCTGCACGTTATTTTCCGCATCCGTTGTAAAATAGCTAGAATATTTATTGCTTGGTGTCAGGCCGCTTTTGGTTTTATTAATAACATAGATCTCAAGTAGTAGATTCTGATATTTTTGTAAAAGACTAAAATTTGTTTAATATCTAATTTATGTAAATTTTTTTTTGTGGAATTAAAATTTATAATTTCTCCAGTAGCGATTAGTTTCATTTTCGGATAGTGGTAAGCAATTAAAGCCTGTTTTCACACTACGTATCCGGAAAGGTAAATAACAACAGAACCCTGGAATTACTGAACCTCCATCTGTGGCTACCTTGGTAACTCTCGACGCCGTATTTTCGAGAGTTCGGTGGAGTAAACCACCCCAAAAATCTGGTGCCCGAGGAAATCTAGGAAGTACCGAAGCCGTGGGTGTCATAGTGACGTCCGTGATTCTTTTAAGGAAAGAAAGCACGTCACAGTTTATTTCATAAAAACCTTTTTCTATGTGACTCATATGACAATCTTAACTGAATTAAAAAAATTCAAGAATACATGTTATAATTACTAGTTTCAGAGCTTTTTAAAATATTTCCGAATTATTCACAAAGATGAAGAAATTTGAAAATGAAATATGACAACATCGCTTCCATCTTTATGTATACGTTACGCAGTCATTGCACTTTGCAAACTTTTTGTTTTAGTTTAGATAGCATGATTTCCAGTTCCTCTTCGGTATCGTCATCAAGACAAGCGTTTTCTTCTTGCATTACATCCTATGTGGACCCGCTCCTTCAATGCATATTTGTAAAAATTTAAACAAAATAATGAGAGTCTAGTCAATACTCTCGCAAAATATTGAAATATTCTTTGCTTCCTCAGAAGATTGTTACTAGTTGCAATTAAATTAACAAGAAACAATCAATAAACTTTTATTATTTCTAAAAATGTTATTGCAAGGAACAAAAAGAGGAACCTTGAAACAACTAACCAATCACTGGTTTCATAAGAACCCTTGCTTGCTTTAGGAGAAGTTAACGGATGAACGGACTTTTTATAGTATGTGAAGAAGAAATAACTTAATGTCTAAATCAACCCCTTTATTCACCCAAAGTTTATTATAAGAGAACATAATTTTCAATTTTTAAGTAAATTATGACTTGGTATCATCCTGGAAAGAGTATAATTTATTGGATTTTTCCATAATTTTTAGTATTTACATTTTGTGAATCTAACGGCTAAGTACTTTATCAATTCATCTCTCGTAGATATTTGTATTTGTAGTGATTGTTGATTGAGTGATGGGAATGTTATTATTATCATTATTAAAATATATAACAACTTTATAGGATACAGAATGTGTATCTTGATTATCAAATATTTCAGGAGTAACTTTGAATGCTTCATGCTCTATGGCCGACATATATTTGAATTACCAGAACTGTAGAGGTTTGAATACGAAAGTAGTGGAGTTTCAGAAAAATTCATGACAAAGTATGTTTGACATAATTGTGGCGGTAGAAACATGGCTTCAGGCGGGTGTTGTTGACGAGGAATTGGTGGATCTGAACATATATAATATAATAAAGAGATCTTAATATAACGGGTAAGTCCAAAGGTGGTGGGTGTGTTAATTGCAGTAAAAAAGCAGCATACAGTCCTAAGTATTACACAGCACAGCTAATCATTTGAAATGTTATCTATTGACTTAAAAATAAGTAACAAATTAATAATTCGTATTATTGTAGTATATATTCCTCCTGATTGTAGTGAAGACGATCACGAACGCCGTTGTGAACTTATACAAAAAAGTATGAAAAATAATAATAATACATTTATTGTGGGGGATTTCAGTATACCCGAAATAAAGGGTACTAACATTAATTCCTTTCCTAGTCCTGTCAGTAAGTAAAAAGTTATACTGGATTTTCTAAACTTCAATTCTCTAGATTTATATAATGATGTAAAATACGCTGACGGCAAAACGTTAGATTTGGTGATTGCTTCTTTGGAAAATAGAAACAGTTGTAATGTGTCTAGAGAGTTGTTGCCCTTAGTAAAGGAGGATCCGCCACATGCAACTCTGGACATAAAACTAACATTTACAAAATTAAATAGTAGTAGAGGAAACCAAACAGCTGATAATTTCAAAAAATCCAATTTTTTGCGAATGAGCGAACTAATGAGAAGTGGGTCTTTGGAGGACGTCACAACACAAAACGATTCCAACAAAGCAATTGACATGTTTTATAGTAAAATATACCATATTTTTGATGAGTGTTTACCAAAATACAAACTGTATAAATATCCCAAGAGGTTTACACCAGAAATAAAAAAATTGTTGAAGGTTAAAAACAACTTTAGAAAATTAAAATTAGTTTAAGCATTTTATAGAAATAAATATATGGGTACAAGGAAAAAAATTAAATTATTGATTAATATTGAACATAAAAAACATATACAAGGTATCGAACAAAGTGTGGGAACTGATATGAACTCTTTTTGGAAGTACGTTAATAAAAATAGTAGGGAGGGAGGTCTAGTAGATCTATTTAAATTCAACGATCGAAGAATACAGGGGGCTTAGGTAGTAGAATCATTTGCAGAATATTTTGCTTCAGTGCACAGCAGGGAAAAATCATCATATAAACTGAATTATGTAGATATAATTAATAATAATAGTATGTTACATATATGTATTATCAGCGATTCTGATTATGATGCTGCAGTGAACAAATTAAGACCAAAGAAAGCTGCAGGGGTGGACTGTATACCATCTTAAATTATAGAAGGATGTTAAAAATGGCTTAAACAACCGCTACTTCATATTTTTAATTGTATTATTGGTTCAGCTTGTTTTCCTGAGTTATGGAAAATGTCAGTTCACATTCCAATACATAAATCAGGTGCTAGGAATCAAATATAAAATGATAGGGGAGTATCAATTAGGTGCGCTCCTGCAAAACTGTTCGAACAAATTTCACACGCCCATATTTACAATCATGTCAAAAACTGTATAGTAGAACAACAGCATGGTTTTATGTCGGGTAGATCAATAAATACGAGATTAATGATGTTTGCAGAATCGGTTAATGATATATTCGAAAATAAATCGCAAATGGATGTAATATATACGGATTTCCAGAAAGCCTTTGACAAAGTCAATAATGATTTATCATTAAAAAAGTTGGATAATTTTGGCTTCTCATTCGCGTTGTTAAAAGTGTTTGGTAGCTATTAGCAAAATAGACATTTTATGGTAAGATTCAACTGAAATATATCGGGAAAATTTCATGCAAACTCAGGGGTCCCGCAGGGGCCAAACTTAGGTCCCTTGTTATTTTTTAAATTTGTTAACGATTTGCCCAGTGTTGTTGAATCTTCCAGTGGCCTAATGTTTGCGGTGGATTTCAAAATTTTGTAGAAGATTCAGTCAGTGAGAGATTGCGTACTTCTGCAAAAGGATTTGAATAATCTAGTAGAGTGAGTTGCTCTACAGGCTACCGGAGCTTGGCTTCGAATGTATGGGCTACGCCGATGACATAGTTTTAATAGTCAGAGGCAAGTTCGAGAGCACCTTGTATGATTACAAAAGGGTCTGAGAATCATTGAGCAATGGTAATTGCCAGTGGGGCTAAACATTAACCCAATCAAGACCATAGTAATTCCATTTACCCGGAAAAGAACACTTCCAGCCATGAAACCCATATCCTTAAACGGGGTAATCATAGAATGGAAATCAGAGGTTAAATATCTAGGGATAACCATGGAGAGTAAGCTTCTGTAGAATGATCATGTTGAAATAACTGCTAATAAAGCAATAAGAGCTTTGATGGCGTGCAGAAATCTAGCTGGCAAGAGGTGGGGCTGTAACCCAAAAATACTGCGATGGATGTACGCCATGATTGTGAGACCAGCAATTATGTATGGGG
The DNA here is from genome assembly GCA_963921935.1 of Galeruca laticollis. Lineage (NCBI taxonomy): Eukaryota > Metazoa > Arthropoda > Insecta > Coleoptera > Chrysomelidae > Galeruca > Galeruca laticollis. The sequence goes on from OY998181.1 coordinate 74,708,707, forward strand.
CAATAGTTTGGCACACAAAAGCGAGTCAGTACAGCACGATGAAGACCCCGACAAAGTTCAAAGGCTTGCCTGTGTGTGCATCACTGGAGCTATGAGAACGTGTTCAACTAGGGCACTTGAGATCATTACAGATCTCACACATCTACATCTGTTGATAGAAAGATCTGCCCAAGAGGAAATTCTTAGAATATCTAAGGAAGGTTCAGGCAATGAGAGTATTAAAAATCAGGGAGCTTCGTCCTCTCTGACAAGATACATCTCATTAGCGAATCTTCCCAGTGACAAAATGATCAGGAAAGTAAGCATCTAAACGAATTTCACCACGATACTAAATACGAGGAGAGACTGGAAAAGGGAATACACCACCCAAACTCTCAATGAAAACACCATTAAATGGTATACGGATGGGTCAAAAACCACCGTTGGAGCAGGCGCTGGAGTATTTGGGCCTGGCACCAGATACTCATCATCGTTAGGCTCCTTCCCGAGCGTCTTTCAGGCAGGAATACTTGCGATCAAAAGATGCGTGGAAATGAACATAGAAATAAACTACCCGAAATGTGACATATCAATCCATTCTGATAGTCAAGCAGCTATCAAAGCATTGAGCTCCCATGTCATTGACTCAAAGTTGGCATGGGAGTGCCGAAGAAAACTTGATGAATTAGGCAAGAATAACAAGGTCTCTTTAGTCTGGGTTCCTGGCCACTCGGGAATCATGGGAAATGAAGAAGCCAATACACTTGCAAGGAAAGGAGCACAAATGCCCTTTATTGGCCCGGAGCCTTTCTTTGGTGTAGCAAAATGCTCCTACAAGAAAGAGTTTCGGAAAAAAGAGAAAACCGAAAGAGAAGGACTCTGGCGGTGCGTTTCCGGGTTGGAACATTTCAAAAAATTCCTGGGGAACTGCTAGATCCAAAAAATATTTGGACCTCAGTAAAGATAAGCTACATCTCCTCGCGGGTTCTCTTACAGGACACTGTCGCCTTAGGAAGCACTTAATGAGAATAGGTCTAGCAGATATTGACGAGTGTAGATTCTGAGGGGAGGAGGATGATACTCCGGATCACCTAGTTCTGGATTGCCTCGCCATTGCAAGCCAACGCAAGAAATGCTTCGGACAAGAAATTTGTAAGAGTGAGGACCTCATCTCGTTGAAGCCGTCCCAAATACTAAAGTTCATTAGAACCTTGGAACTGGAAGGCGAGCTGTAGTAGTAGCGAGAACAGCTCTGATAGGGGGGGCACAATAAACCTTTGGCTTTGGTCTAATTTAGTAGGCTGGAGCAAAGGAAATAAAGTATCATTCAATGTAAATAAATCTTGCATAATGTCCATTTTTCGTAATACAAATATTTTAAATTTTGATTATATGATGGAACAAAATATTTTAGGAAGGGTTAAAGAAATCAAAGATTTACGTGTGACTTAGAGTCATGAAATGTCTTTCACAACACACATCCAAAGGACAATAGCGCAAACAAACAGAGCGTTAGGTTTTCTCTTCCGACAAACATCCAATTTCACAAATAGAAATACTATTAAAATTTTATTCAATACGTTGGTTAGATCAAAATTGGAGTTTGGGTCCGTTATTTGGAATAGTCAAGCGGAGGTGCACTTGGACTCGATAGAAAAAATTCAAATTAAGTTTCTACGGTATATGTATCTTAAGAGATTTCGGAAATGGCCTGACTGTTCATATGTAAGATCAACCTTTTTACGAGAAGAATTTGATCTTATATCATTAACAGCGAGACGTAAATTATTAAATATGGTATTTTTGTATAAAATAGTTAATACACTCTGAAAAATATTTTCTTGAATAAAAGAAAATTCGTTTAGGATAAACAAATCTGAAGTTTGAATAAAGTTAACCAAACAGAGGGGTTAAGTTAAAATTTCGGTTTGTTTAAAATTTCAAACAAGAGATTGGGATCATTCAAACTAATTGTAGTGTTATACAAACATTCAAGTAATTAAACTTAAGGCAATTATATATTTAGTGCAAAATCCCAGTTGTTTACTTCCAACAATTAATATTTTAATATAAGCAATTGACTTCTTTAAAACGTTATGACCATCTCTTGTTTTGAAACTTGAGTTGTTTGTTTCAAACAACTACACGTTTAAATGGAACAACAGATTTTTTAAAACTTCAAATAATTTCTTTTGTGCAAACTCGAGTTGTTTACTTAAAAGTATTACTATTTCTAATACAACAATTGATTCCTTTAATAATCCACTCCGGTTTTTATTTAAATTGTGATTTGTTTCAGTCAAAAAATACATTTGTTTAAAATTCCTGAATAATTTCTTGCATCAAAACTCGAGTTGTTTTGTTCAAACAATGGATTTTTTTAAATGAAAATAATCATGCCCCACTTTTTGAAAATAATTGGTTTGCTTCAAAAAAATGCTAGTTTAAATGAAAGAATGTACTTGAACCATATATCTTATATACGAAACAGTATCAGCTGTTTGAAAATATTTTGCTTATTATTTGAAATGAATTGAAACCATGTAGTTAAAAACATATTAAGAAAAACACAATCATAAGTAAAAATGCATATAAAATGAGAATATATTAAATCATTTGTTTATAATATTTAAAAGAACAACAATAAAAAAAAGAAATTACCTTAATAATTGTCTTAACAAGTATAATGGAGAACATGAAATCTGCCCAAATATGGATGTTTAGTTGTCATGAAGAAATCAGCTGTTTCATCTGAAATTAAACAAGTTTAGTTATCTAATTTATTAAGTAGTTAGTTGAAACAGTAATAATATAAATCAATTTCATATTTAGTAATAAGAAATAGATGAATTTATAATGGAAAAATATCAAGACATATGATAATTTATATGTCATAATGTATATATAATTTTATGAAATTAATGAATATCAAATGATGATGGATTCAAAGAAATATTTGCTACTAGAGAATTAAGATAGTATAAATAATCAGAGCAAAAGATATTATAAAAGAATTTATGTTCATAAATATAAATATTATTATCAAATTATCATATATATATATATATATATATATATATATATATATATATATATATATATATATATATATATATATATATATATATACATATATATATATATATATATATATATATATATATATATATATATATATATATATATATGTCAAAACAAAATTAGAAATTGCCATTTTGACATATAAAAGGAATTTCACTATCAGTAAAAGATTGTTCTATTGAAATTAGTTGAACAGTAAGAGAAAACAGATACTTTTCGGGTGGAATTTGCATTTATATGTGTTTCCAAAAAACTTCCTAAAGTGTAGCAAATGTGAAAATAGTTCGACAGCTCCAGAAACAATGTGATTGGTGGAAAGTGACATGACAAATTTCGATCAACTAAAATTTAACAAAAAACTTATTGATAATTAGTGAGCTTAGAAACAATATATAGGTTGTTGATTATAAAATTGACGATCAAATAGAAGCGTGGGGAGTTGGTTCTTGGCGTCGAAATAGTGAGGATGTGATGAGGAACTTTTCCCGAAATTTTAAGTAAAATTACAAATTTTCATGATAAAAGCTACAGATTCTTAACAAATATAAAACCTAGAACACTTACATGTATTTGTAACCAGTTTTTCCCGTGAGAATATCCAAATTTCTCAACAAATCAAGCAGCTAGAACTTCGGAAGGCGTAGTCCTGTATCCAGACGGGATATATCCAGTATACAGGCATCAGGTCAGTGCTTTTTTAGAAATTATTGGCCAATAATAAAAAATAATAACTTTTGAGTATTAATTCAGTAACTATTTTCATGTATATATAAGAATTCTTGCGTCTTTATGATCGATCTATGAAAAAGAAAAAGGACTTTATGTATTTCATTCACTAGACAAATTCTAAATATTATTTTAAAAAAGGCCTATTCTATGATATAATAATGCTTGTACTTACGTATTTTCAAATCATATAAGAAGTATGCATCTTATTTCATTCACATAATACTTGCATTCGTATATATAAATTTTGTAACTTATTTCTTCCAACAATTTATTTAGTGTATGTATATAATTTCTAACGTAAATTCTCTCATGAGAATCCATCAGCATTGTTATAACGACAATGATGCTATGTATTTAATAAATATTAATATGTATTAATAATGTGCAGAGCGTCGTTAAGAAACGTTCGTTCCGTCTCGAATATGTTCGTTGTTAGTTGGGCATGCGCATAAGATAGTGTATATTCGTTATGATTCTGTGTTGGTAAATTCCATAGGCGTAACCATATTGATTAAAAAAATATATTTAAATAAAAATTTCATTATAAAATTAAATGATTGAAAATATTGTGTTTTGTGTTTTTTTTTATTGTAAATGAGCGAAATATATCCAAACAATGCCAGGACTCAAAGAGTAGAAAAATTCTCATGCTTCCGAACCAATATATCATATAATAAAATAATAATATATCATATAATAATAAACAACTGAGCTAGCCACACAAATTCAATAAATAATTAAATATCCATCTAAAAATTGAGATAATATAATTAAGTAAAGTTCAATATATATAAATATATATATTTATATATATATATATATATATATAAATATATATATATGTATGTATATATGTATGTATATATATATACATATATATAAAACTAGTGAATATTAGGGATTGCAGCAAAAAATTGGAAAAGATATACTCTTAGCGGAAAATGTCCAAGCTTTCGAGGATGTTTGTCCTCATCATCAGGAAAACTAGAATGAAAAAACAACAGTTGAATACTGTGGTCAAAGAGAATAATTAAAAATGAAATTCACAACCACGTGTGTACTTACCTCCGAAGTGAGGTTAGATTCCATAAAGATGTAAAATCGTAAACTACAGATCGTAAATTGTGGAATATTCAAGTAGGAATTGAACCAACGGCCTAATCAATCGTGTCATAGCAACAATTGTAATTGTCGCAGCATTTTATAAAATAAAACCATTGATTTCATCTTCATGTGTCACCATACTAAACGCCGGCGAGGAAATGATATATATATATATATATATATATATATATATATATATCGAATTTTCTTAACCACCCATACATTTTGGCTGTACCCCATAATATTTAAAAGTTAGTTTTTTTAACTATTCAGCCGTGACTACCCTTCTACTTTATTATATATATATATATATATATATATATATATATACTTTTTTTTTATATATATCATTTCCTCGCCGGCGTTTAGTATGAAGACACATGAAGATGAAATCAATGGTTTTATTTTATAAAATGCTGCGACAATTACAATTGTTGCTATGACACGATTGATTAGGCCGTTGGTTCAATTCCTACTTGAATATTCCACAATTTACGATCCGTAGTTTACGATTTTACATGTTTATGGAATCTAACCTCACTTCGGAGGTAAGTACACACGTGGTTGTGAATTTCATTTTTAATTATTCTCTTTGACCACAGTATTCAACTGTTGTTTTTTCATTCTAGTTTCCCTGATGATGAGGACAAACATCCTCGAAAGCTTGGACATTTCCCGCTAAGAGTATATCTTTTCCAATTTTTTGCTACAATCCCCAATATTCACTAGTTTTATTCCTAACTAGTCAGCAAAGACTATCTTTTATCTTTTTATATATATATATATATATATATATATATATATATATATATATATATATATATATAAATCTCTCAATATCTTAGGGAGTCCGTCGTAAGTAGGGCTTGAATGAAACTCTTATTTACTACCCAACGTTTCGAAAAAATTTATTTTCTTTTGCAAGGCTGAAAAATGGATATGTTGGTAGATTTCATTAATTAACAATTTTTGTACACTTACGTGTAAAGTGAGTTAATAATTATTATAACAGTTCATACTCGGAACAACAAAAAATATATTTTATATATAGATACTTTTTAAGTACTAATTCCAAAGGATCTTATCGATTTGAAGGAACATTATATGTTTGTCAGAGTGTAACAGTTTGAGTGACATTTTTTTGGTTGAGACATAACCCAGTTGATTTGTTTAACTTTATGACTTAAGAGACAGTCTTCATTATTAGTATCATGACTTGTCACTTAATCATGATCCTATGAACGAAGGAAGTCCTATATATCTTATATTCTCCCTTGTCAACGAGCGAAAGTTGTAAGGTATATTACTCTCCCTAATTACCCCACTCAAATCTCACGATAACAAGAGTGAGTGTAGTATATACACAACAACTCCGCTATAACTCATTAGTTATATAGATGTTTATATTTATAAGTTACAAATATCTAGAATTTGATTGTTCTTATGTTGTTGGTTAAATGAAAGGAGATATGCATAAGTGTAGTTTACATGGTAACTTTCTCTCTTTTCATTCAGTGACTTTTCATCTAAGGCAGTCTCAAACATTTCTAGGCAGGATCTTTTGTGATAGTGGGATTCCAAATGTATAACCATGATGTTATTAAAATTTGGATGATGCCCAGTTTCTATACTATGTTCAGCCAAAGCGCATGATTGTTTATGAAGTTTAATATCACTTCTATGTTGGGTCACCCTGTCTTTTAATACTCTAGATGTCTGTCCATAATACACTTTGTTACAATTGTTACAAGAGATCTTATATACTACATTAGATTTTTTCAATACCTTATCCTTATATTTTGTTTTCGTTAAATTATTATTAATTGTGAATCTATAATTATAAGTTAGTTTGATTTGATTTTCATGCTCATTATCATTATTTGTGATTCTTTCTTCTTGTATTCCGATGTTGAAAATTAATTTTTTCAATAGTTAAGGTGGATACGAATTATTTATGAAAATTTCATACAATTTTTTCAAGTTTTTTTGTTGTAATGTTGGATGGCAGATATTTTGAATTCTATTTTTTATAGTCAGTACTAAATTGATTTTAATATTTTCTGTGTGGTTTGAAAAATAATTGATGTCATGAACTCATTGGTTTTCTATACCAGTCTAACTGTATCATATTATTTTCATTTCTAATCAATCTGGTGTCTAAAAAGGGAATGCTATTTTCTGCCTCATGTTCAATAGTAAATTGTATGAATTTATTGGATGCGTTAAAAATGTTTAAAATATGATCATGTTTGTTATTAGGTATTGCACAGATAATGTCATCAACAAATTTTTTTAAAAAAGGAAGTTGGAAGTTGAGTTTCGCTATGCAAGAATCAAGTAGATCATCCATAACGTACTGTGCAGCTACTGGACTTATAAATTGTCCCATTGGTGTACCTAACATCTGCTTAAAATATTTTCCTTCAAAGTTACAATAAGTGGAATCAAAAATGAAGTCTAATAAATTAACAAAGACATTTTTTGGAATATGGGTGTAATTTTTTATATGATCCCATCTTTTTTAAACACTATGTTTAAAAAGTTGTATAGGAATATTACTAAACAAGGAAATCACATCAAGACTGATAAGTACATAACCTTTTGGTAATTGTTTGTCATTTATAAAGGATGAAAAATGAAAAGAATCTTCAACATAATAGTCATTATTACAATTGTATGCATTTGTGAGGATATCAGTTATGAATTTGGTAATATTACTGTTTGGTGCATTAATCGGTGAAACAATAGGTATTGAAGAAAGGGTGGGCTTGTGTATCTTGGGAAGTCCATAAAACTTTTGACTTGTTGTTCAGAAATAAATTTTTGTTTTTTGAGTGATGATACTATTTTATTTGCTTTTTGCTGTAATGTAGAGGTGGGATTATTTTTGAGTTGTTTATAATATTTTTCATCATTTAATATGTTATGGGATAAGGTTATATATTCAGATTTGTCCATTATCACTGTTACGTTGCCTTTGTCTGATCTGGTAACCATTATTGAAGGATTATTTTTTTAAAAAACGCTACTTTGCCTAAATAGTGTCTGCAAATAATTATATGATGTTGGTTTATGAAAAAAGTTGGTTAATATATTTGTTATTTGAGACCTATACATATTTTGTTTTTTTGAGTTACATTGTTCAATAATAGTTTCAACATCAGACAGAAGTATTTTGATAGAAATATCTTTGACGTTAGGTGAAATAATAAACTTACTTCCAAGTGCTAAGAACTATTGAATTTCTGATGAAATTTCAACGATTGAAATGTTTTTTATCCAATTTGGTTGTGATTTAATGAAAGAGTTATATTGATTATTTAACGATTTTATTTTTTGTTTATTTGTGTTTTTTATTCTTTGGAAATGATGCTCATATGTTAATTTTTGTCTGTTCAAAAATTCATTAAAAACTATTCTAGGTAATTTTATTAATTAGTGTTTTAAATGAAACTCACGGTTTCTAGTTAATTCCACAATATAATAAAAGTTATTGAAAATTCTAAAAAATTGAGAATTGTTTCGATAAATCAATATCATCGTCAGAATGACAGAAGTTACATTTTATTCGATGCCTACCTGATGTTTAGTAGTTATTTTTGGCTAGACCAAGAAGTGACCTCACGTGTGATTGACTTAATATATGTTTATAGAAAAAAGAAGAAGATGTGATATTACAAATATTGAAGCTTAGATATTATTAGCCCTATGGTGATATCCTGGATATCATTTGTTTTAATTAAGATCAGTATAACTGTGCAATGATATAGACAACCAGGAAAACTATCGACATTGTCCTATAGTTAAGAAGTCAGAAAAAAGCACGTTTCACCATATTATATATTGTATTGTAAAAACCCTAAATTTAGTGTCAATTCTGCATGAATTTTATGGTAGAGGTTCGGAAGACATGAAAGACACTTTTGAATTACCTTTCTAAGTAAGAAGGTTACAATTGCTATTGTAGTATTCCATAGAAACTTAACTTACTATTGGCGCCACCCATAGTTGATTCTTGTCTGGGAACCCGACAAGTCACGTGATGCTGGCCAATAGGAAATATTTATTTTCGGTTGGTCAACCCAATCCACGTGTAAACACGCCCCTCGCAGATTTCTACTTAACACGTCTCACAACGTGAAGAAATCAGTTTTTACACTTATTATCGAGCGCAACGCTCAACAACACAGAGTTTTTTCACACTCATCGAATCGAGCGCAATGCTCAGCAACGAAGTTAGTTTTTAACTCATCGAAACGAGCGCAAGACTCAACAACAAAGTTAGTTTTTCACTCGTCAGTTCTACACTTCTAGATGCGAATTTTACATTCATCGACGCGAGTTTTACACACTCATCGAATCGAGCTCAACGCTCAATAACAAAGTTAGTTTAAAATTCATCAAATCGAAACATAAAGTGTCTTCCTATTTGAAACCACAGAAATTCAGCGTTCACAACTCAACTTTGTAACATTTAGTAAATTTGTACATAATAAATTATTAATTTCGACATTAACTTTGTCAAATTAAGATTATTTATTTAGTTGAATGTCCACGCCAGTTGACGAAGTTCAACTAGAAATATAATCAAAAACACATACAATAAACTCATACAATTTACTATTGAACATGAGGCAGAAAATAGCATTCCTTTTTTAGACACCAGATTGATAAGAAATGGAAATAATATGATACAGTTAGACTGGTATAGAAAACCAATGAGTTCTGAGAGGTGCATCAAATATTTTTCAAACCACACAGAAAAGATTAAAATCAATTTAGTACTGACTATGAAAAATAGAATTCAAAAAATCTGCCATCCAACTTCAACTATTAAAAAAATTAATCTCTTAATTTTCAACACCAGAATACAAGAAGAAAGAATCACAAATAATGATAATGAGGATAACCAAGAAACTGAACCTAAAAAATATATAGCAATTCCATATATACAGGATATCTCAACGAATATTTTAAACGTTTTTAAGCATGAAAATCAAATCAAACTAACTTATAATTATAGATTCACAATTAATAATATTTTAACGAAAACAAAATATGAGGATGACGTATTGAAAAAATGTCATGTAGTATATAAGATCTCTTGTAACAATTGTAACAAAGTGTATTATGGACAGACATCTAGAGTATTGAAAGACAGGGTGACCCAACATAAAAGTGATATTAAACTTAATAAACAATCATGCGCTTTGGCTGAACATAGTATAGAAACTGGGCATCATCCAAATTTTAATAACATCATGGTTATACATTCGGAATCCCACTATCACAAAATATCCTGCCTAGAAATGTTTGAGACTGCCTTGGATGAAAAGTAACTGAATGAGAAGAGAGAAAGTAACCATGTAAATTACACTTATGCATATCTCCTTTCATTTAACCAACAACATAAGAACAATCAAATTCTAGATATTTGTAACTTATAAATATAAACATCTATATAACTAATGAGTTATAGCGGAGTTGTGTATATACTACATTCACTCTTGTTATCGTGAGATTTGAGTGGGGTAATTAGTGAGAGTAATATACCTCACAACTTTCGCTCGTTGACAAGGGAGAATATATGATATATAGGACGACTTCCTTTGTTCATAGGATCATGATTAAGTGACAAGTCATGATACTAATAATGAAGACTGTCTCTTAAGTCATAAAGTTAAACGCATCAACTGGGTTATGTCTCAACCAAAAAAATGTCACTCAAACTGTGAGACTCTGACAAACATATAATGTTCCTTCAAATCGAAAAGATCCTTTTGAATTAGTACTTAAAAAGTATCAATATATAAAATATATTTTTTGTTGTTCCGAGTATGAACTGTTATAATAATTATTAACTCACTTTACACGTAAGTATAGAAAAATTGTTAATTAATGAAATCTACCAACATATCTATATTTCAGCCTTGGAAAAGAAAAGAAAATTTTTCGAAACGTTGGGTAGTAAATAAGCCCTACTAACGACGGAATCCCTAAGATATTGAGAGATTTTTTATTTATCTACTGTCAAGAATACCCTTTTGGTTTATGTATATATATATATATATATATATATATATATATTATATATTCTAATGAATAATTATCCTACAACAATATTCAATATGTAATATTAGGTTTTACTGAAATATAAATAACCTAGATGTCAAATCCACTTCAGAAGACATCAATGATGTATATAATTACTCCATATAAGTTCATTATGAGATAGATAATGTTTATTTCTTTAACTATAATATCCATAGGTAAATTACAAACACTCAACTGCACAAGAATTTTAGATGTTAACTTAAATGTAGTAACAAGAAGGTAAACGATAAAATGATCACCCTGTACTTTTAAAAGATAGTTGAATCATCACTATGACATGAGAACTCAAGTTCAATACCCTGTTACAAGTATAAGAATTTGTAGAATATCTAGGGCTACTTTTAACTACACTCTAATATTGTTTATGTAACAAGGTCACAACATGTGACATACCTAAATAGCAAACTTTGCATGAAATTTTCAAATTAACAATTCCAGGTAACTATTTACTATGGAAACATTTACTAGGGACATCAAACTAAAAATCTCATACCATGAGACAGCTCATGGTGCCCCATATTAATTGTGAGAAGTGAGTATAAAGCATTCCAGATGGAATTTAAAAAACGTTTATAAATTGTCTCAGTATTCTTATCTTAGATAAGGCCATTAGTTTTTAGTTAACTTAATAGATATTAGGGATTGTAGTAAACAATCTGTCGGTAGATTGGAGTGTTGAAAGTGCCAGACCAAGACACGAGTTAAGAATAAAGACATGTTCATACGAACAACGTTAAACAGACTATAAATGTGATAAAACACAATTTCAAGAAAAATGACTAGATTTAATAGTTTAATTTGTTTCTAGATAATGTTTTTCAGTGTTTATAAGTATGTTTCAAACTATTTTAGGAAATTTTCACATTTTATGGAAAATATTTGAGGTTAAAATAACAAATTTAAGCCCAAATTTGACATAATTGTCAGGTTTAGTCTCTCTTTGGCGTTTGTAGCGTAAGCCTCGCAAGAATTTTGTCTGGCGTTCATTTGTTTCTAAAATCAAAGCTACTAGAAATGGTAATTCAAACAACTCTGACAGAAAGTTGATGAATGAGCTGTCAGATATAAAATAAAAGGAGAAAACTCGAAGAAACGCAGTAAATGCTAAAATAAATTGTACTTACCTGGAAGTTTAATTCTCATAGCAGAAATTTGAGATTATTTGGTGCCTGATCAATAAGTTCTCTAATTCTTTTTTAATGGAAATTGGAGATTATGTATACTATTTGTCATCTCTGGAACACAGCACAGTCGGTATGATAAGTACAAATGGCTCACTTTTCTATTTGTATACCAGAGACTTGTAAATTTGAATTTTGAGAACCTGAAATCGAGATGTACGTTCAATGTTTTGATCTGTTTATAACTATAAACGCATGACTTGTTAGTTCACTGACAACTAGAACTTACCTTTATTGATTTTATTTTTGATTCATCTTGGCATTCATTAATATTCTTTGTTTTGTATTATAACTACCTAATTTTACTAAAGAAATAACTTTAACCAAACTTTTAAGTGTTGTTATCACCTGTGTCGTAGATCTCAACTCATATTTATTTTGACTTGAATTCGAAACCATAGATACATTGAAACCTCTATGAAAATAAAGTTGATTTAAGTGTATTGATGTTGTGTTTAGCATTATTCTGAGAATATTGAGACAGTTAGAAAAAACAATCAATTACATCTACGAGTGTAAAGTTATTTTAATCTTAGATTGACCATACATAATTACATCATTCTTCAATTATTTGTGTGTATTCTAAGTAACCTTCATAGACATTTCATAATACTATTTGCACCTTACTCACCCACGTTTATTGAATTTTTATTTCTCATTAAAGTATATTTTTTGAATGAATGTGTTCATTTCTCGAAAGTGCATCATCATCTTAAATAGTTGTATACGCTTTCAACACGTCTTGGTAAGTAAGTATTCACTAAGGTTTTAAAATGCACACGCATAGCCACTAATGACCCTGAGAACCATAGAGAGCAGCTTTTCGATTTGTCTATGCTGAGAACAGTGAGAACACCTGTTTTGTGCGTCTGAATCAATCAGCTGGAGCGCATATAATTAATTTAAACGAAACTCGATACAGATTATTTCATGTAAATCAAAATAATTGTCTCAATCAACGTGTGACTCTAAAAAAATAATAGTTCTCAAAAATTAGTAATTATTAATGAAAACAAACAAAACACATAATATATATATATATATATATATATATATATATATATATATATATATATATATAGGTGGGGATAACTAAAATTCCCGTTATCCCCACCTATATAGCATTTTTCAGTCGTTATTTAAAAAAAAATTTTATATATATATATATATATATATACATATATATAAATCTTCAAGTAAGAAAAAGTTCTATTGCAGCTATTTTGCTTACATATATACTTTTCCACAAATGGATGTAACGCGGTGTTGACATAAACTAGTAGTATTAACGAATGATGAATTACAAATAAAACAAATAAAAGACATTTCTATTAAAAAATCAGAAACTTAACTTAGATATTCGATTCATTTGAGAATACTTTTTTATTCAGCTTGGGGTTTTTCACAGAAAACATGAATGAATTAATAACAAAAATGATCAAAAATCACATAACTTATGAGTATTTCACTCAGCTTGCTGTTCCTCGCAGAAAACATAAAATAAACGGAAAGTATTTTCCTAACTAAAGAGTCTGATAATTTAAGTCAGAAATGAGAAATTAAGAATAGGTCACTCTGAAAATTTTAAAGCTACTATATTTTCTTATGGATTATTCACTATCCATACAAAATAATGAAAATATAAACTTTTATATGTGTTCTAATAAATTCCTAATTTTAAAAATATACCATTGAAAGAGATACCATATGTGCTGACATTCAAATGCATATTTGATATCAAGTATGATACAGGCTTGAAAACAAAACTGTATAGCCTCCAACACACTAGATGTTTTATAATTGAAGTTATTTAAAATGAAATAAGAAGCAGTAATATTATTGAGACAAGGACCTACTAGCATTATATAAGGTTGAACCGTTAAGCCTATTGAATATAATATATCCTGTCGTTCTTTTTTCAATTTTTCTGTGTCCCCAGTGGTTTTTGCTTGCAAAAATAGAGCATCTCTACATCCTGATATTGATGGCTTCCATTGCCTTCTACCACTTATATGAGTGCGCCCTTTGGGTGGTATTAATGCCGCTAACAAATACAACCGTATTGAATCTGCAAAAATATATAATAAACTTGTATGATTTACAGTTGAAATTATGCATATGAAACTTACCAGAACTTGTATACACATCCTTTAACTGTTCTTTAAAGAGTTCATCTGATTGTTCCAGTAAATGATTACGTTTCTCATAAACTGAGCCAAAGAGAAGATCAAAACGGTCACTAATATTTATATTTTGGTCTTGGCTCATATATTTTTGCACATAATCAGTATTTATCTAAAAATACAGAATTATTTTAAAAAGAAGTTGGCTCAACAAACAAATACGCATGCTGTTATGTCACTTTGCTTCAACGAAAATAAATAGACTTGTTTAAAACTTGTAAAACATACATTCGGTGGTATAAATATATTATAAAATTTCTGAATGTGTCTCTTTAAAATGACTATAAAACAAGAAACAAGAATAAGTACAGAGACACTTAGATGCAATGTAAACAAAAGTACAGACCTACCAGTTGTAGTGCCAATAAAAGTAAAATTTGATTAAGTAATAATATAGGTATTCGTTTTTTTAATTATCCAAGAGCTTATTATACAAATATTCAAGTAACTAGGTAATAAATAAATAATATTCAATCATTAATTTGAAAATTTGTGCGAACAAATATTATGGGGCTGTAGTTACAAGTAGGTACCTATATAGGGCTACTCACTTCAAACTAATAGGTTGTTAAAAAAAATTTACTTTGTTCCATCCAAAGTAACATTTTTTATTCAAACAAATCATTGTTTGAATCAAAACTTCAATGATTTGAGAGAAAGTTTATTTGTTCAAAGTAAACCTGTTGTGGTTTCATTTAAAAAAAACATTTATTTGCTCGTTTGGCGTCATTTGTGTGTTTCCCTCCAAATGTTTAGTTACTATTAATTAATTGAGAAAATGGTACGGCATTAGGTAATAGCTATGTTTTCGATAAGACATTTATTTTTCCCTTTTGGCGGTAATAAGAATAATGATCAAAAACTGTGCCTTTTAAAACTATTTATCTGCCTGCAAATAATTAAAATTTTGTAAATAGAATTTACTCATTGATTCTTAATTAATGACCTGCACAGAAACAATACAAATTTATATACATATAATACCTCTTTATGTACCTACTATAAACACGTGTCGAAATATACAAAACTTGAACAGTACCTACATACAGAAACGATTTCAAGGATTTATCTATGTAGACAACTAGCCCAGTTGGTTTTGTACTGGAATACTAAGATTGCCTCCCAAAATACGAATATATACATACCTGCAAAACACCCTCTTAGGTGGGACAATTCCCACACATCCAGTAAATCCATAACTTGGCCACAGGTTAATGATGAGATCTTTTTTAATCTGTGACTTGGCAGTAAATATTTAATTTCAAAGTATAACCGTTGTATGCATATACAATCCATACAAAACACCATAATATAAAGAAATTGAACTTTTAACGGGTTTTGTCTCTGATCGTATGCACGGTCCACGATATAAACACATTACCAAGTACCTACTTAGTTACTTACCTACAGTCCAACAGCTATACTATGACAAAACGAGAGGAGTGAGGTTTTCACGTTTCAATACTCAGCGTCATGATTGGGTGTTTAATTTCTTTAAAACAAAGAACTTAGAAATGTTTTTTTAATTTCAAAGAAATATATTCTTTGAACCAATTATATGCAACAATGTAGAATAACATTATGGCATCTATACTTTCAAAGAAATGATTCATTATCTATAAGAATTTTATATTTTCATTTAAACAAATTTATATATTTTTAAGAAATATTTTCTTCATATTTAATAATTGCCATGTTCGAAAGAAATTCATGTGATCCTTAATTTCAAACAATGTATAATCTATATTTAAACAATTCAAATTTCTTCATTCAACACTTATTGCTTTGAGTTAACAATATTTGTTATTATTATAAATTTTTTATCAAATAAATGTAATTCGAACCAACCATTCTCAGCGTAAATAAATATTCTTCAAGTTAAATAATTCCTACATTTGAAAGAAAGCAATCCAAATAGTAATTGCAAACAATTTATAATTTCAATTCAAACAATTTGAATTTTTTAATTGAACTCTCAATTCTTTTGCATTTATTAAAAATTGTTAATTCTAAACAAATCATTTTCAAACAAATACATTTACTTCAACCAAACAATCCTTTTTCAGAGTGTAGCATTTCAAAGTGTAGTGATCTGTTAGCTTTAATTCCTTTTAAAGTTTCTATTAGGGTAACTCGTTTTTCTATAATATTGGAAAAATGTGTGTTCACCTCTTGAAGTCATGTTGAAATTTGCTAATATTGTCAATAATGAGTATAACATTGATTATACCATGTCGTTGCGGCAATATGAGAAAATAGTGCATTTGTACTCAAAAAATTACACTACCTAGGTAATACAAGTGAATATGCGTTAATAACTTATCTAACAGAGTTCCGCTACTTTCGTGTTTTGATTCGCATTTGCATCAGGATTTGATTCTGATCTAATATAAATTTTATTTGCCTGATTACATTAATTTTTAATACTAACCTATGTCCTATTCCTATTTTCATTATTATTTAAATTATTGATCTTATTTATAAATTCATGTAATTAGGTTATATACCGCCTATTTGGATTGTTTAACAATAAATGAATAAATAAGAATCCTCACTCGTATATACTCTGAATTTAAATCGACTATGAACATAATGCTTGTTACTAGCAGTGTCTGAAAACGTTGTTAAAATGGTAATGTATGTCCTACATGCACGTCCAATATTTTATGCATTTTCACTGATTTTCTTTAGCGTACGCTTTGAGAGATATGCAGTGTCCTCAATTTGAATTTAAAACGTTTTTTAATGGCACTAGCGAGAAATATAACAAGAACAAAAAACTATTTTAACATGGGAGAATACGGAGCTCTAAATTTTTGAAACCAAATTAAACTGGAAAATTAAGTCAATCAAGCCTCGTCTAATTTCGAAAATCAGTTTATAAACCATGGCATCAATTACCTGTGTGTGCATCACTGGAGATATGAGAACATGTCCAGCTAGGGCACTCAAGATCAATACAGATCTCACACCTCTACATCTGGTGATAGAAAGATCTGCCCAGAGGCAATTCTTAGAATATCTAAGGAAGGTTCAGGCAATGAGAGTATTAAAAATCAGGGAGCCTGGTCCTCTCTAACAAAGTAACTCTCATAAGCGAATCTTGCCAGTGACGAAATGATCAAGAAAGTAAGTATCGAAAAGAATTTCACTACGATGCTGAATACGAGGTGAGACTGGGAAAGGGAATACACCACCCAAACTCGAAGAAAACACCATTAGATGGTGTACGGATGGTTCAAAAACGACCACTGGTGCAGGCGCTGGATTATTTGGGCCTGGCACTAGATACTTATTATCGTTAGGCTCCTTCCCGAGCGTCTTTCAGGCAGAAATACTTGCGATTGAAAGGTGTCTGGAAATGAACCTAGAAAGAAACTATCAGAAATGTAACATATCGATCCATTCATATATATAACAGACCACTCAACTACTATCTTACAAGTGATATTTAATAAGGAAGAAGTGACTAAAGTAGACAACGTGAATTACGTTGAAACAACAAACATAAAAACACTAAATAACAAATTAGAGAACACTCCTTGGACCAAAGTATACCATAAAAAAAATCCAGATGTTGCTACTAGCGTATTTAAAGAAACATTATCCAATGCAATCAAAGAACCCTGAGAAAAACGTCAAATAAAGAGGAAACATATAAAAATCGTTGCGTGGATTACTAATGATTTACTTAAAACCATAAATACAAAGAACACACTACATAAAAATGTGACTAAAAATCCTAACGACTTACAATTGAAACTTCAATATGACCACTACAAAAACAAGTTAACCTCCTTAATTAAGATCACTCAACGAAAATATTACAATAGACAGATGGAAAACAACAATAAGGATTCGAAAAAGTTATTGAATGTAGTGAAAAAAATTAGCAAAAATAATAAATCACAACGAAACATTGATGCTGTTAAAAATAATACTGGTCAACGTATAACCGACAAAAAAGATATTTCCAATGAATTTAACGGAGTGTTTGCATCCATGGGAAAAACACTGGCAAACAAGATAAGCACAACGCCAACCTAAACACCAGCAACTAAATCCGTGTGTAATTCTATGATTCTTCTTCCAATAGATTCTAAAGAGCTGCGCAGTATAATTCAGGAACTGAAAATTAAAAAGTTACTGGTATATACAACATTGAATCAGAAACCCTCAAATCAGTTGCAAATCATATTCTGGAACCCTTAAAAACCTTATCAACAGATGTTTCGAATCAGGAATATGGCCATCAGACTTTAAAGTCACTCATAATCACAAACTATCGCCCCATTTCTCTGATAAGACACATCTCCAAAATTTTCGAAAAGGCTTCGAAAAATCGTCTAGATTCTTTCCTGAAGAAATATAATATAATCTCTAATAATCAATTTGGTTTTAGAGAGAAGAAATCTACCGAGGATGCGATATTAACCTTGACATCAAGAATAACCACAGCACTAAATGATAGTAATTCGTGTCTTTGCGTTTTTATAGATCTTTTCAAAAGCATTCGACACGGTTCACCACAATTTGCTTTTGAAATCACTTGAAAACATAAGTATAAGAGGACAAAGTCTGAAGCTGTTCGAAAATTACTTATCAAATAGATACCAGCGAGTAAAACTCGGTGAAGTCGGAATACCACAAGGTACAGTAATGGGGCCAATTCTTTTCAATATTTATGTGAATGAATTATATTCTCTTAAAAGTGATGGTTTCATTTTTGGTTTCGCTGATGATACGGCAATACTCTATACAGCTGACAGTTGGGAAGAACTAAAATAAAAATCCCAAACCGATTTTAGTAAAATAAAATCTTTTTTAGATTGTAAATTACTCACAGTGAACTTAGAAAAAACGAACTACGTCCCTTTTAGCTATAACGGAACTGGATTACCGATTTTCGATAACTTAACTGTAAATATAAATGACATGTCCTATCATATTTCACCGGTTAATAAAATTAAATATCTGGGAGTCATCATTGATTCACATTTAAGGTGGGACTTTCACATTAAATATACCATCAAGAAACTACAAATTATTTTATAAAACTAAAAACATATTACCAAGCCACCTCCTAAAAATACTATACTACGCACTAGTGGAGAGCAATCTCCGCTATGAAATACTAGGATGGGTAGCTACAGCGAAAACCTACATACACCTTTTAGAAATATGTCATAAACGTTTCCTCAAACTCATTTTTTCTAAAGATCGACAGTACAACTCTGATCAACTGTATCTAGAAACAAAAATTATGGACACCAGACAACTATACTTCTTCCACACACCCATAAAATATCACACCACAAAACAAACAGCATTAGTAGATGATCATCCATACAATACACGAAATCAACACCCAGTTCCCTACATGATGAAAACAGTAACACAACGTTCCTTCAATTTATTGGCAACAACATTTCATAATAACTTACCTGAACGAATGAAAACGTATATATCCACCGCAATTCAAAAATGAATTGAAAACATTCATTCTTGACAATCGAAGACAATTAATTCATCGCAATTTCGATACTTACGCAAGCTGAACAAATCATGATCCTAATATGCTACAGTGTGCTGCTTGCATAAATGAGGAGAAACTAATTATTATTCTTTATATCGTCTATTTATTTTTATCCCCATTGTTTATTGTTTATAAGTTTGTTATATTATCATCTCTATTTTTAGGAACTACTTATAAGTATACAGTGTTGGGAACATTACGAGGGAACATACGTTCCACCTTCAATGTGTGAGAAAGAGACAAAATACATATAAATTCAGTGTATCATTCTTTTTCGCTAACCTGATATCATAAAGTTAAAAACGTGCATTACAAGAAGTTAGAAATACAGATGTGTAATGTGAACAGTTTAGTTCATTATTTGAGAAATAATAAGATTGTATGTACTATACTGATAGCTTAATGCAATGAACAATAAAAAAATCAACATTACTTTCGTTTATCCCTTCATGATTAATTTACAAAGAAATAATTCAGTAGTAATAAAATTCACTATATTAGTTCGGTTGGTATTGGAATAAATAACCTAAATAACCGTAACAAGCAAAATGAAATTTGTATTATTAATAATATGTGTTTCCAAATATCTCAATTCTAATTTTTCGCTAACAGGATCTTATAAGTGGAAAACCCACAACGCCGGGCTCTTACTCTTTGTAGCTTCTAACAGTATTGCCAATTTTCATTGTATATTTATATTAATTGTAAAATGCATTGTTCTAACAAAGAGAACAAGTTATAAGAAGATTTTAATTATGATAATTCAAGAGGTTCTGACAGATCAAGATATAATTAATTCCATCTATTCGTTAAATATTTTATTGTAACGCTGGAAATTGTTCTAGTTTTCAGTTTGAAAGCGGTTAAAACCTTTACTTTTTTTCAGATTTGGCAACGTGAAATTGGTCTCCAAACATCTGCTATGTTTCGAATGTAAGTAAAAAAAATTGTTATCTTTATCATTTGTATGGAAATGAGAACGAATTCTCTGTGCTAACACACACACAGTACAAATTAAGAAAAAACGAAAATAAAACTAAAATCGAATTCTAATGCCTACAATTTTTAAATAAAAGTAATATTATGATATGTGATAAATTAAAAAATAAAACTTACTTCTTCAATGAGCTTAAATCAAATGTTCGAATAAACCCCCATTTTGAGGTAAGCAGTAACCGAGACGGTTATAAAATTCTTGACGAACACGTATGAGCATTTCAGGTGTTATTTGCATACAAATTTGTAAAATTTGTTCCTTTAGTTCATTTAGAGAAGAGGCTCTGTTTTCTTTAAACCCATAAATTCTCGATTTTATATAACCCCAGAAAAAGAAATCGTTGGGAGCCAGATCTGGAGATCTCGCAGGCCATCTTATGTTACCATTCGTGGAGATTATCCTATTGGGAAATTGTGTATTCAGAAAGTGTATTGCTAGTCGATAATTATGTGATACACAACCGTCATGTTGGTACCAGATATCATTGAAGTTGACACCTAATTGTATAAGGGCAGGAGTAATTTGATTTACCAGCACGTCCAAATATTTCTGTCCGGTTAAATTGCCGTCAATAAAAAATGGTTCAATTAAATGTTCACCTAATATTCCAGCCCAAACATTTAACTTTTGGGGATATTGAGTCATATTAATATAATGTTTGTAAAAATTTGTCCTTGACCAATATCGAATAACGGATGAATTATGTGCACCGTGTATGGGAAAAGTCGATTCATCTGTGAACAAAATATGTTTCGAAAAGTTTGTTCCCAATTGTATTCTTTCCATAATTATTTCACAAAATTCCATTCTACGAAATTGATTTTCTGTAAAAATTTCATGACTCTTTTTCAGTTTGAAGCTACGATAACCATTTTTTTTAATACAGTCCGAATCGTTTTCGGATTAACATCAAAACCTTTTGCTAAATGAGTGGACGATTGTAGGGGATTATTTTCCACACTGGCACAAATTAAATTATCTCTTTCTTCTTTTTCGGGTTTTGTTTGACGATTTTGTGTACGCGGTCCATGTTTAGTAGGATTGACACATTTTTATAACCGTTCTCACTTGTTTTTTGCTAATTGGTTGTACATTTTCGAATGCCACAATAAAGAAATGTTCTGCTATTTCTCGATATGAATGACCCTGGTAGTACCATTCTACAATTTGCACTTTATGATGTACTTACATACTCATATTAATAAGATTTTGAAAAGATCGTTACTCATTCGCAAACAAACGTTTAGTGAAGTACCCAGATCGTACAGTTGAACATCTTCAAGAGGCGCACGCGCGATTCGTATTCGTCTGGTGGAATAATCTACGCTGGCTTTTAATTCTGTGTCATGATTTGTCCTTCTTCAACACACTGGTAACTCCATGTGACCATGATAATTTCTCTTTGGACGTGAGAGGATATCGATTTACGTTGAAAGTAGATGTGACTGATTTCTCTCACAAATAAAAAGGAATTTTTGAAAGGAACTCTACAATCTAACACGTGGATTGAAAATGAAGAGAGGGGACAGATAAAAGTAGAATTTGAGCTGTGAGCGAAATCGTTTTATCAGGAGCGTAGGAAACCGAGGTGGTTTACATTGAGAACTTTTTAAAACCAGAAACAGTTGAACAAATGTTAGCATACGACTTATTTCCCATTTTATGATATCCTGTTGAAGAAAATGGTGATACACTGAATACGCTTGTTTTATTATAACATTGTCGCTTTTGGACTCTGTATTGTTGCCATAGATTATTCCTTATGATGTTAATGAAAATTATTATGCTTACATTCATTAATTGTACCCTCAATATCGACGAATGTAATTTTTTTAGCTATCTTCCAGTGATTTTTTAGTGGTACTTATTTCAAATACCTATTAGGTAGGTTTTAATTTATTGTTCAAATCATATTAGCGTGTACTACCCGAACTGATATAGTGAATTAGTTCCTTACTACTGAATTATTTCTTTGTAAATTAATCATGAAGGGATGAACGGAAGTAATGTTGATTTTTATATTGTTCTTTGCATTAAGCTATCAGTACAGTTATTTCAACTTAAGAAAATCTGTTAAATTTGAATAAAAAAACTGTTTAACGGTTAAACGAACTTTTTTGGAATGTTAATTTACTCACTTATGTTTAAGTTATCAAACAACTTAAACTAATATAGGTAATTCATTTTTCAATTTGAAACATAAATCGTTTAGTAGGAGAGCCAAAACTTTATTTTAATTCAATTTTTTTTCTCTTCAAATTCAAATAATTTGAACTATTCTTTTTACATAATTCTTTGAGAATGCAGTCAATGAAATTTTATGATGACTATTTTCGTCATCTAAAACTATGAAAAAAGGAAAAATACGTAGATTAAATTGCACTCCAATAAGCGGCGTAGATATTTTCTTCTGGGGTGGAATCGAACATTTACATTTTTTTAGTCAGCTGCAAGAGATTTCCTAATAAATTTTTAGTCAATTTATCACTATTTACAATTTTTCAAGTTAAACTCCCATCTCTGTATGGGAAAATGTCACAATTTTGAATTGTCTTAAGATTTATAATTGGAGAGGTAGCGATTTCTTGCACTCCTTGCATTCAGAATTCATAATCAACAGAGAAAATAGTTTGGCTACAAAAACTGAATAAAATAGTACACAATAATCAAGGAACGTGAATAAAATTCACATACTCGTATAATCTTGCATAATGATAAACATTTCTATTCTACATTCCGCAAAATTATTTGAAAGTCCGGTACCATTGTTGCCAATGCCAGTATACTAAAACTTGAAATACCTCAGAATAGAAAAATTTTCACAAATCAAAAATATTCGGAGATATTTGAAAAAGTATAAAATTAATAAATTAGAGAATCGAGTATAGTTAGAAAAGTTTTAAAATTGCCAATAACTTTTTTATTATTGTAAAAATTATTTTCTGTCACCTTAAAATAATCTTCCATCAGATAATGATTTCGATTTGGCAATGCTGCTTCAATCGTCGACAATGTTATTCTTGTTAATTTCCATTGGTTAGGATCATCCGTGACCCTACAACTCACTAGGCGGTAGTCTTTTCGAAGGCGGTGCCTGGCATACACTCCATTAGAAATACACTAAAAGCACGTTTTCCACTTTATGATATCCAATTAGCGAAAAAGAATGTTACAGTGGATTTATATGTATTTTGTCTCTATCTAACACATTGAAGGTAAAACGTATGTTCCCTCGTAATGTTCCCAACACTGTATATTTGTGTAACGTATGTAATAATTCTTATAAACCTTTTTATATTTATACGATACAAGTGGAACAGCACTTATCGCTAATTAGCTTTATTCATTTTTTTTGTAAGATACTCCTTTGTATTTGTATTTATTGAATAAAGATTATTATTATTATTCTGATAGTCAAGCTGCTATCAAAGCATTAAGCTCTCATGTCATTGACTCAAAGTTGGCATGGGAGTGCCGAAGAAAACTTGATGAATTAGGCAAGAATAACAGGGTCTCTTTAGTCTGGGTTCCTGGTCACTCGTGAATCACAGGAAATGCAGAGGCTAATTCACTTGCCAGGAAAGGAGCACAAACGCCCTTTATTGGCCCGGAGTCTGTCTGTGGTGTAGGAAAATGCTCCTATAACAAATAGTTTCGGAAGAAGGAGGAAACCGAAAGAAAAGCACTCTGGCGGTGCCCTCCCGGGTTGGAACATTCCAAAAAGTTCCTGAGGAACTTTGACACTGCTAGATCCAAGAAATATTTGGACCTCAGTAAAAATAATCTACATATCCTCACGGGCTTTCTGACAGGACACTGTCGCCTTAGGAAGCACCTAATGAGAATAGGTCTAGCAGAAACTGACGAGTGTAAATTCTGTGGGGAGGAGGATAAAACTCCGGATCACCTAGTTCTGGAACGCCTCGCCATTGCAAGCTAACGCAAGAAATGCTTCGGACAAGGAACTTGTAAGAGTGAGGATATAACCTAGATGAAGCCGTTCCGAATACTAGAGTTCATTAGAACCTTGGAACTGGAAGGCGAGCTGTAGTAGTAGCGAGAACAGCTCGGATAGGGGGGGAGGCTCAATAAACCTTAGGTTTCAGTGCAGTATAACCCGTTAAAATCTAATCTAATCTACCATAAAAATATGTTGACAGTATCGAGTCATGGGCTTTCTTAACTGGTTCAGCAAGCTATAATACCGAGAAATTGTCATATTGGGTGACATTTAAAAGAACTGGAGAAACAAAAGGAAGCATAAGAAATCCCGAAACAAGATGACTAGATTATATTGTGGCGGTTGCAGTAAAGATGGATGAGAACAGTTAAATACCAAGAAGAATGGGAAAAGCTAGGAGACACTGGATAAAAGAAAGCTAATCAAACAACTAACGAAGCAAGACACTTCTTTGTGACGTTGAGTTACATTATTTTTATAAGTAACTAACAAGATGTTCTCCTTTAAATATCTAATTGACGCAACAGGTACGACTTTATGTAACGTATAAATAAATGACGTTTTTGGAATGGTAAATTCTAGCACATATGATTGTTACGTTCCATTTTTCTGTTGATTATATCGCGCTGGTCTATTAGGTTTTTAGCAAATGCACATAAGAAAATGAGTGAAAGTCTTATTGATAGAAACAAATCTCCTTAGAATTGAACTTATAGTTTCACAAATAGTACTAAACTAAATTTATGATTAGTTAAAAGGTAATATTTGTTTTGAAGTTTCATCACAAATGCAACAGATATATGTATCGACATCATTCATATTCAACACAAAATCCTTCATTTGATTGATTGAACATTTTATATTGCGTCTCTCATTAAAACGCTGTTTCATGATTTATTAACAAATAAAAACCATAGGATTGTATTCAATACATCAAACATATATTTAATAAAACATTCAGCGTCATTATGTCACTGATAGAACGTGGGATGTGATTAGTGACAAGGGTTGTGAATAATGAAATTGGTAAATAGACACTGTAGAGTCATCACTTCACCGACTTTGAAATTCCGCGCGAACCTGACGTAATTAGATTATCCTAAAATACGTCTTCTACAAAATACACCACACAAGATTGATGATATAACAGGACGTGTAGGCCATCATTATCATAATTTAGTAGCATTTAAATATATAAATTATAAAGTCTTAAGTAAATATACGAGTAGGTAGAGAACGTACAGGAAATATGTATAGAGGGACTGGAAAGAACATTTCTCTATTTCATGTTAGTATCAATTTAAATTTCGAGCAGTAAAGACTTATTGTATCCGAAAGTCGCTTATCATATTCACAATAAAAACCGGACTTCGATTATATAGCAGTTAGTAATATTAAGTGGAATGAAAAATATACCAGGTCAGTAAAATAATGGTTAGCACATTTTTTAACTACTTCTTAAAAATATAGTATAATGTCGGAAACAATATTCTCAATTTGCAAGAATTAATGCATAATTTGGGATGCTAAATGAAACGATAATGGCCCAACAAAATGGGATTGCCGTCCAACCTAATAAAATAATATCAATAAACGAAGCAAATCTACAAAATTCTTTGCAACAAAATCAGCAAATGTTGCAACAAACGCAACAAGAAAAATTGTGATTAGAACAAATGTGTCAGCAAATACAACAACAAATTGATCAATTGCAGAAACAGATGGCACAAATAAAAGAAGAACGATGACCTGGAAATTCAAATAGTACAGAAAATATAGGGAGACCGTCTAGAACAAATTCGGAATCTCAACATATTCATTACACTGACCATGAGGAACTAGAAGCGGAAGTTGGTAGGACAGAAAAAAGTTTCAAAAGAAGGAAGAAGAATACACGAGACTTATCGGAAAAACGCCACCAACTCACAATAGCCATCAAACAAAACATCAGGTAAGTTAAAAACCACCCCCAATTATTATAGATAAAAGTGAAAAATATGTCCAGTTTAGATTACTATCTACTAATGGCATAAATGATTAATCGAAATTATTAGCCTCAGAAGAAATTCAATTTAAGGTCGTAAATCCAGAGATGTGACCAAAATATTCAATGAAGAAGAAATAAAATTGCACTCTCATTAGAATGAAGTAAATCGCTTTTATAAGAGTGATTGCAGAAGGAAGAACCTCAACATTTGATAATGAAACGATACTCAACAATATTAAGAATAGAAAATATCGAATCTTAGACGTAGAAATCATTATAAAGAAAAAGTACAATGTAAATAGATACAAAAATGTCAAACTACCAATACATATGTTAATATTCGACAATAAAGGAGATATTAATAAAATATATGAAATACTTGATATATTTCAAATGAGAGTTACAATTGAGTCTATAAAACAACCCAAATTTATACCTCAGCGCAAAAGATGTCAAGAATATGGATATACCCAAAGATATTGCCACAAAACACCAAGATGCGTGAAATGTACTGAATAATAATTTACACAAGATTGCGTTAAACCAAAAAATATACTACCCACTTGCGTCAATTGCAAATAGCAACATCCTGCTAATTGCAGAGGATGCGAAGTACTCAAAACACTGCAGAAGTATGATGAAGAAACTACAAAAACTGTTCAGACGAATAACACACACAAAGGAGCGATGATAGACCATCAACAGAACAGACAAGCGACAAGAGAACAAGCAAATAAAAATCAATATATCTGGAATAGCATAGTCAAACGAAATGCTGTACCACAAACGGGCAACAGTAGCACTAGCAGCATAGGAGACATGCTAGCGAATATAATGGAAAGATTTGACAATCAAGAAAAAAACCTAGAAGTATTCAAAAGGGAGGTAGTTGACATATTACCCAAGCTAGAGACCAGCAACAGAAATGCTGGACCACGGCCTAGAGATGGGTCCTCAAGACCTTAGAATAGTAACATGGAATGCCAATGGACTTCTGCAGCATAGAGAAGAGATACAGATGTACTTAGACATATAGAAGTCTCATTCAGGTTGCTCTAAATGGACTAAAAATGGCCTCGATTTGTTTGTCATGAGGGTGCATGACATTGACACATGAGTGCATAAAATTGACATTTTAAAGCATAAAATACTTTGTCTCAACCTAATGCCACTTTTTTAAATCGTTTGACAAATAAATATTTTATGTATGAAAATCGATTTAAAAAATTTACTATCGAGTGTAAATTTGTTAAATAATTACTTTGGCTTGAAAATTTTATTGCAAGAATTAAAACTTTTGTTAATGGAATTGTCAACTTGCCATTGTTTGCCTCTTCGGTCATGAAATTCAAAACGTTCATAATTATTTCATGACACTGCTCACTCAACTTTTTATGAACAACTTTACTTTCTAGAGTCGCCATAACAAGTTAGTATTGCACAGCCCCGGTAATCACACTTTTCTCTGAACTGCACTATCGAAACAGAGCTCACGAATTTTGCCACTGAAGTGAGCTTTTGCAATCCGCATACGTCTTTGCTACGGCGCATCGGACGTTGCCAAACTTTCGACTGCCAAAATTAATTTGCCAACCTGTAGGTGTGAAAGTGTTTTTCACACTCGTGGGATTGTTGCACTCGGATTGCGCCACGTGCTGCAATATTTCCCACTCTTGTGAAAAATGTCACTTTTCGCACTTTTAATGTAATATATATTTTTATGTATTTCGTTGCCTTCATAATAATTATTGATTTTTGAGAACCATCATCTTTTAGAGTCACACATTGATTGAGACAATTATTTTGATTTAAATGAAAGAATCTGTATCGAGTTTCGTTTAAATAAATTATATGCGCTCCAGCTGATTGATTAAGAGGCACAAAACAGGTATTCTCAGCATAGACAAATCGAAAAGCTGCTCTCTATGGTTCTCAGCGTCATTAGTGGCTATGAGTCTGCATTGGAAAACCTTAGTAAATACTTACTTACCAAGACGTGTTGAAAGCGTATATAACTATTCAAGATGGTAATGCCCTCTCGATAAACAAACACAATAATTCAAAAAACATACTTTGATGAGAAAGAAAAATGAAATAAACGTGGGCGAGTAGCGTGCAAAGATACTATAAAATGTCTATGAAGGTTACTTAGAATACACAGAAATAATTGAAAAAATTATCGTCGTAATTATGTATGGTCAATGGTTAAAATAACTTTAGACTCGTAGGTGTAATTAAATGTTTTTAACTGTCTCAATATTCTCAAACTAATGCTAAACACAACATCAAACACGTTTGTATCAACTTTATTTTCATAGAGGTTTCAATTTATCTCTGGTTTCGAATTCAAGTTGAAATAATATGATTGAGATCTATGACACAGGTGATAACAACACTTCAAAAGTTTGGTTAAAGTTACGTCTTCAGTAAAATTAGGTAGTTGTGATACCAAACAAAGAATATTAATAAATGCAAAGATGAATCAAGAAGAAAATCATTAAAGGTAAGTTCTAGTTGTTAGTAAACTAACAAGTCATGCGTTTATAGTTATAAACAGATCAAAACATTGAACGTATATCTCGATTTCAGGTTATCAAAATTCAAACTCACAAGTTTCTGGTATACAAATAGAAAAGTGAGCTATTTTTACTTATTGTTCCGACTGTGCTGTGTCCAAGAGATGACAAATAGTAAACACAATCTCTAATTTCCATTAAAAACATTTCGAGAACTTATTGATCAGACACCAAATAATCTCAAATTTCTGCTATGAGAATTATACTTCCAGGTAAGTACAATTTATCTTAGCATTTACTGCGTTTCTTCGAGTCTTCTCCCTTTATTTTATATCTGACAGCTCCCTACATCAACTTTCTGTCGAGAGTTGTTTGAATTACAATTTCTAGTGGCTTTGATTTCAGAAACAAATGAACGTCAGACAAAATTCTTGCGAGGCTTACGCTACAAACGCCAAAGAGAGACTAAACCTGACAATTATGTCAAATTTGGGCTTAAATTTGTTATTTTAACCTCAACTATTTTCCATAAAATATATAAAATTGCCAAAAATTGTTCAAAACATAAATATACACTGGAAAACATTGTCTAGAAACAAATTAAACTATTAAATCTAATCAGTTTTCTTGAAATTCTGTTTTATTGCATTTATAGTCTTTTTAACGTTGTTCGTATGAACATGTCTTTATTCTTAACTCATGTCTTGGTCTGGCACTTTTAACAATCCAATCTACCGACAGATTGTTCACTACACTCCCTAAAATCTATTAAACTAACTAAAAACTAATGGCCTTATCTAAGATGAGAATACTGAGACAATTTATAAATGTTTTTTAAATTCCATCTGAAATGCTTTATATTCACTTCTCACAATTAATATGGGGCACCATGAGTTGTCTCATGTTATGAGATTGTTAGTTTGATGTCCCTAGTAAATGTTTCCATAGTGAATAGTTATCTAGAATTGTTAGTTTGAAAATTACATGCAAAGTTTGCTATTTATGTCACATGTTGTGACCTCGATACATAAACAATAATAGAGGGTGGTTTAAAATAGCCCTAGATATTCTACAAATCCTTATACTTGTAACTGGGTATTGAACTCAAGTTCTCATGTCATAGTCATGATTCAACTATCTTTTAAAAGTACAGGGTGATCATTTTATCGTTCATCTTCTTTTTACAACATTTAAAGTTAACATGAAATTCTTGTGCAGTTGAGTGTTTGTGATTTACCTATGAATATTATAGTTAAAGATATAAATATTATCTATCTCATAATGAACTCATGTGGAGTAATTATATACATCATTGATGTTTTCCGAAGTGGATTTGACATCTAGGTTATTTATATTTCAGTAAAACCTAGTATTACATATTGAATTTTATTATATCTTGCTGTAGGATAATTATTCCATTAGAATATATTACTAATACCGAATGCATCAACTTTCATTTTTTCCACATCGCTTTATTCAAACGCATTTTCATCCGTTTTAATGATGTTATTATTAGTTTCAAATAATTTATCATTGCTTCAGAACATATTTTGAAGCCATTTTTATACAGACATCTGTAATAAATATGGAATTAATAACAAAAATATAACAATAACATATGACCACATAACCTCAATACATTACATCTTTTAAAAACTTGGAAAGCCTTATCATTTCGATTTCTATGAATAAATCCTTTGAACTTCACACTAACGTCTCAATCTAGCAATAATCACGCTTATATGTAACAAATTGTAGAATGACAGTGAATAAACTCTCATAGCAATTTTGAACGCGCTATAAATTTGTTTGGAAAGCTTCATAATAGCCACCCACCCCTGTGACGTCACACTTACCGGTGTGTCGGTTTATCTGCGCAAGTGCGGCGGTCTAGAGTGCACGAGTGGAAAAGAAGAGAAAGAGAGGGGCGACCGCCGGCGAGAAGTTGGAAGCAAGGAGGAAGAAGGGGGAAGAAGGGGGAAGAGAGCCGGTAGCTGGCAAGTTGAACCGGTGATCGAAGAAAAACTATTGATTGTTTCAGTTATACATATGGCTACAATTTGTTAACATTAAACAGTACAATATTCATATTACTAAAAGTGTGTTACTCATCATACCTCAGATATCCAACCCACACCGAGAAGCTACAACACAACAGTCGTTGTAATAAATATATCCGCTACCCACGATTTCGACATGAATAAATTATCTTTCAGATTTTCCTGAATCAATATAATTAAATGTCAAATTCAGGCTGAAAGTTCCTCACCCCATTTAACCAATTAGGCTTTCATCTTTCGAAAGGAAATTATATGAATACTTATTTATCTAAGATTCAATGAAATTTTAATATCCTTAAAGCGACAACTCAATCCTTTGATGTAACTTTTTGAAGCATCATTAGAAAATAAAAAGTAACGTTAATATCAATTATGTTCTTGTTAAATGTAGCTTCGTATCAATTTTTTTTCAAATAATATTATTGTCTGAAAAAAGTATGTTTTCAAACTTAATTTAAGAATTTTCTTTAATTTCATTTAATTTGACATTAAAATGAATACAATAAAAACAACTTTAGACGCTAATTATTAAAATAGCAACTGTTGACGAAGTAAGTTTTCAGGAGATGGAAATTATTGTTTTTTACCTTTATTTTTAAAGCTAATTTTTTAGTTCATGGCAATTTATGGTTATAATATATGTGCCTTAAAGTAGCAGTTAAATAAAATAAGATATTTTTGGTTTTTAACTGTTATTGGTAGATAGGAGGTATTGATATTTTTGTTAACGTAGATAGGATATTTTAACATGTGATTTTAAGAAATAAATCAAACAAAATAAGGTAAAAATATAGATTTCATTTTTATCCAACTAACCAAACAAATTGAAACTATTGGTGGAATTCTGAATAACATCTGTAAGATCTATAAGTCGAAATCTGTAGGAGTTACAGGAAATGCGATTCTAACCTTACCTATTACTTACAGATTCCTTACTGATTCGTAAATATTTACGGGCTAGACATCTGTCACTGTAAGCAGTACAGTGTGTGGTACAGAGCGTTGTATTATTATCATTATTCGTGTATTATTAGTTGAAAAGTTTTTAGTTTTTTTTGTGATTTTTAAGTGATTATTAAGTATTTAAGTTAACATCATTGACATTAATATGAACGGACAATGGAATATTTTCGCCGGTATTCTGTTGGAAGAGGATGAGAATCGGTTTGTACATATTTTTTATGGTATTATAAAATACACTTTCCATTTTTCCAGAAATCACATGAGAATCCAACGAAGACATTTAAGGGATCAATAAAATCTGTTTGATATGCCAGACAGGAATTTTAGACAAATGTTTCGGTTGGACAAAAATAGTGTTCAATTCTTAATTCATAATTAAAGAACTCATGTTATGGAGAATAATTTAGGAATTCCCTTTGTAGTGGAAGTGATAATAATTAATTCACAGTCTTTTTACAATGCATTTAAATATTTGTTCTAGATTTTTGCTACTCTTAACTTTCTGGCCACGTGCTCATTTCAGAACGCTGTTGGCTGTAATGTTTGGATAGCAATTAGCCAGACATCTATGAGTAGAGTCATTTCACAAGTATGTGAATTGATTGTTCAGATAATTATGTTCCTGTAAATCAGGAACAAAAGAATTCCGTAAAACAAGGGCAAGTTTTATAAGTAGCTAGTAGTGACCAAAATGTGTTATTTTTTTTTCGGGTTTCATGAAAAACCTAATTTTCGTAGAATTGTGGGTGCTATTGTTGGTACTCATGTGGAAATCTTGGCTCCACCATTGAACGACATTGAATACCCACCATATGTTTATATAAACAGACAAGGAAAATCTTCTATTAATATCATGCTAGTAAATGTGGATAATATTTAGTTACCCTTTTATTTGAGTTATTTAATCATTTTCAGATATCGGATTAGAATTGCAAAATAAGATGATGTTCAGCTTAATATCCTGGTTCAGCTCATGATTCAGCAATTTTAAGTACCAGTTCAATTCGAGCTCATTAAATCTCCAAATATCTGAGAGGGGATACAAGTTCCCGTTTAATAGGTAAATTACAGTATTTTAATGAAACGGAAACATCATGTGTTATTTTGTAGGAGACAGTGGTTATCCATTGGAACCATGGCTCTACACTCCTTCTCATAACCCTCGAAATGAAGGTGAAGGAGCTTTTAATAATTTATTGGTGTCAAGCAGAAATGTCATTGAGCGCACCAATCGCATATTAAAAGGAAGATGCAGATGTTTTTCTAGACATCGACAGTTTATCACCCCAGAAAAGCAGCTAATATAATTTATGCTAGCTATATTCTACATAATATTGCAATAGATACAAATTTGGAAATTGCAGAAGATAATATAGAATACCCTCAAGATAATGGTATACAAAAATAAATCTTTGGATCGATAAAAAAATTAATATTTATTTTTTAGTTAATGTTGTAGATCAGGAGGCAGATCAAGAATACTTAAATTCTAATAGAATTGCTAGAGAAAATTATATTAGAGAATATATTTTAAACAAATAAATGATTAATACAAATATGACAGTCTTTTTATTGAAATAGACAAATAAAACACAAAACATTTTCAAACAAAACAAGAAACATTCTTGCAAATAGATAAAAACATCTTTCTATAACAAACTTCAAAAATAAAATAAAAAACGCTAATTCTTAATATTTCTCAACTTTTACAAGAACACTTTGGTAAAAAATTTTGGTACTAAACTACTGAACATAGAAGTTTGTCACACACTTAACACTATATTGACTACGAATTGATTTGCGATACGGTAAACCCCAGCAGTCTATCGAGTAAAAAAACATTATTCTATATAAAAATGGAATTCGGGATGTTGAAATTTAAATTTTCCTATTTTAAATTGCCAATTTTCTTTCATCAATTTGATTTTCTCTTTTTTTAATTCCACATAGTAATATGACAAATTCTCAGAAATTTTTACTAGCTTCACATTTGTTTCCATGAGATTTGCAGTATTTTTGATTAAATTTTCTGAGAGAATACCTAATGGTTTGGTTTTATACCTTTTAATATTCTCCTGTTTTTGTTGTTGGTTGTTGTTGCCCTATGTGTGTTCATGGTTATTTTTTTTTCATTTGATGGTTCTGTATACATGAGTTCATAACTCCGGGTTTTTTGATCACTTGTGCTCGGTTCACAAATTATGTCTGTCTCACAAATTGTGTTCTGTTGACATTCCGGATTTTCAATGCCTTCATAGATGGTTTTATTACTTGCACCCGCTACTGCAACCTTTCCCCAAACTAAATCATTTAGAGTAATATTGCTCTGAGGCTCTTCACCTGTCCCAACTGACAGGGCTTTCATTTTTATATATCTCGATTTGTGGCATACGTCCAATCCAAAAATCTCTAAAAATTAACCAAGGTGAATACAAAAAGCAATTTGTATATAATTTTCTTTCCTTCTTCCACTCTTCGACAGAATGAGAGGGCCTTTTCCAAGGGCATTTAATTACGCCTCTAGTTCTTCCCACTTTTTTATTAAATAATTGGGATCCAAAGTAGGGTTTATAGTATTACTGCGAAAAATGTTATCATTTTCCATAAATTGTAAGTATAACTCCAATTGCTCCGGAGACGTATTTTTGGTCATTTTTCTTTTTACACCTTGCGTTCCACAAAACACGTATATTGAAATGAATAAATAACATGTTAAATATATTATTTCAGTAGTTTACTCACGCCATTATTTTATTACAGATTGTAAAAATATCAATTAGTATTAAAATTTACCAGGTCGGCACACACACAGCTTTTAAATACTTATAATGGTTTTTAGGTTAGAAATTTGATATTATAAACAGAAGTGAAGTTGTTGAAACCTATAAGGTAAATATCTGTAACTATGACTCTTACAGACTTGGTTCCAGATTAGCAAATTTTACAAATCTGTAAAGGTTCAAGTTACAGATGTTATATCTTACAGATTCTGTAGCTTATAGGTAAATTCTCAGAATCCCAACATATATTGATTGTTATTTAAACTTACCACATACATTTCAAAAAAAATTTTTTAGTGAGGTAAGTTGTCATAAAAATGGTGGACAGCCCTTGGTAGGACTAACTTTAATTCCTGTAGATGTTTCCATTTATTTATAGGAATTCTGCATCTTTGGTTATGCATACAGGGGTATGTTAATAATTGGAATTTCCCTTGCTCTGGCGGGTAGATCTAACCACTCAGCATTAAAGCTTAGTTTTACTTGAATTTTATCATTTGCATATTTAAGTTCTCTAATATCTGTTACTACAGTGTCAGCTTTTTGCCTGCCAGGGCGAATCGAGGGATATATGAAATGTTCGGTTAGGGAAAAGTTATAAAAGAAGTTATAATTCAAATCAATGACTTCATAGGGTCTAGGGTTTTGCCGTGCTTCCTTAGTTACAGACAGATAATCGCTGGGTAGATGAATCTCTCTACTTTTTAACTTCCGCTCGATAGCTGCGTCGCACATTGTCACTTGGTGCTTCATTGAAAAGTTGAGAAGTGCATTAGCCATTACAACATTACGATTCTGATAGGTACACCCTTCAGAATACATAATAATTGGTACGTTCGCTGCAATACACTTTTTTTCTAGATAATCTAAAAGGCAAGTAACAAACTTTGACGCTTTGAGCTCATTATTTTGATCTTCTGAAAACCAATAACACGTAGCGTTATGTTAAATTGTGTACACATAATTTTGTTGTGTGGGATAATGCACCGGCTTCTAAATATGGGGATAATTTTACAGCTTGTAAATCCACACACAATGCTATACTCTCGTTTTTTAAAGCGTTGTTCTTATCAAGTTCCTTTTCTTCACGTGCTCGGTCTTTCCGATTTCTATGCTCAATGTATTTAGACTCAGGAATATTTCCAGTATTGTAAGGTATTGAATTGATCTTTTTTGAGTGTGTATATAGATAATTTTTTTTCTTTTAATCTTATCAAAGTATTTATTAGATAAAGGCTGTAAGTTGTTATCTGCATAATAAGTTCTATAACGCTTGTAAACTTCAACCAGTTTTCTGAAAATTGGCTCCAAAAAAAGTTTGGAAGAACATAATGCGATGGTAGTTTTGGTAATTCGTCGAGAAATGTATCTATATTCCCAATACTTGTAGCGGTACGAGTCTGTAGAGCCTGTCGAACAGTTATTTTTGGTGCATTCCATAGTTGCTATTATTAACCAATTCCTGCACTGTTTTATATCCTAGATCAAACGTACTCGTATTTAGAAACATGGGGTATCGAAGGTGTCGTCGGCCAGTTCTTGACTAATGTGGTGGAGGATATTCAATAAGTTTTTATTAATACAGATTTGAGGTGGTTTTCAGTAATCTGATCAACCTCAGCGCAAGAAATTGTAAATTTCATTGAAGGGTCACGAATGAAGTGGAACTCTATCTCAGTCATTTCATTTATGGCGGTTTGACCATTAAAAATGCCTGAAATTTGAAGTGAACGAGAAACAAATTTACAGTTTAAATCTTCCGCTGTCTTGAGAGTAACAAAAGGACATTGGCTTCGGTTGTCCAGAAGACCTTTGACCACCATAGGGGGCCCTGAGTGGGGAAAATTAACAATTTTGCAGACGCCAATAACACATGAGAAGTGCAAGCCTGAGTAGCTTAGAGAGAGGTTGTGTTTACCAACGAACCTTGAGCACGAGAGGGACTAGAAAATATATTTTGTGGTTGTGACCTTAGAGAATCAACTCCATGATGAGAACTGACTGGAGAACCAGAATTCAATTGAGAGTGTGACCTTAGAGAATCACTTCGTTGACAGAAAGTATGTGACCTTAGACAATCACTATTTTGGGAGTGCGAGGAGGTTGAGAGCGTTCCATGTGTTGGTCTGGGCAATGAGTTTACTGCTACATTGCGCGGAGTAGATAAATGTAATAAAGAATTATGTTTTCCATTACAAATATCACACACTCTCTGGATGACCCACACTCATTCAAGTACCTAAACAAATATAACAAAGTTTGTTAAATTTAACAAAATTACTAATAATTCAATTTTAATCTTTTGAGACAACACTGTTGGGAGTTCGACCCTTTAGGCCAAAATCCCAACAATATTTGTCTTACTTTGAGAATATCTCTTCAATTTAATTCATGTTGACATCCTTCATATTATAAAAATTTTGTTTTTATATAGGTGTTGACATTTTGTTAAATATATTTTTCATTAATTACGATTAATTATTTTGATATTATCGCACTAATATAAATATATATATATATATATATATATATATATATATATATATATATATATATATATATATATATATATATATATATAAATATATATATAAATATATATATATATATATATATATATATATATATATATATATATATATATATATATATATATATATATATATATAATAAAGTAGAAGGGTAGTCACGGCTGAATAGTTGAAAAAACTAACTTTTAAATATTATGGGGTACAGCCAAAATGTATGGGTGGTTAAGAAAATTCGATTTTCACTATACCAAGCTTTCGATAATTTTATTATTATCTTTTTCAAGGCTAAAATACAATTTTGTTAAACTAAAAAACAAGGTTTATGTTTTTTAGTTTAACAAAATTGTATTTTAGCCTTGAAAAAGATAATAATAAAATTATCGAAAGCTTGGTATAGTGAAAATCGAATTTTCTTAACCACCCATACATTTTGGCTGTACCCCATAATATTTAAAATATATATATATATATATATATATATATATATATATATATATATATATATATATAGTTATTTTATATTCTTGGGATTGAGGACCATTTTTAAAGACATTTAACTAGTAGTTAATACATTTTTATTTAACGTTTCGGTCTTCCATGACCTTCATCAGAAATAAAATTTTTGTTAAAACTAAAAGAAATGGTACAAGTTACAGAAAGAATTTTTAAAAGCAAAACAAATAAATCTTACCTTCGACAGAACGTTTATTTGATTATTTAATATATTTCATAGATGTTTTAGGACGCATCACATAACAGAATACAACTCACACCCAAAACAAAACGAACATTTTAAAAATATGACATTCATTGATTAAAATTTGTATTGGAATATACGAGTATTTGTTCTATACAATGAAAGCAGCCGTAACGAGGTTTTAATGTGTCGTTTTTGTGTTGACTGGTATTAAAATGAAGTTTATATTTATATAGGGAGTGGTAATAAATGGATTTTATATTTATATAGGGAGTGGTAATACATTTATTATATTTGGAATGTGCCACGTGTTTCTCTATATTTCTAAGTTTTTATAATATTATTATAAATTTTACTAAGATTTTTTGTGTCAGTCTTTAAATTTACGGAACTAGTTTTTCTTTGTATTTCTATCATTTCTAGAACTTCGCGTATTTTTGTACACCATAAAAACGGAATGGCACACAAAAGATACCTGGTCTTCCCGATATTTAAATTTTAAATCACAACACCCTCTAACACACAAAAAAACTGTCATTATAGGACTCGCAGATCGATCAATAAATCTGTCCGACCCCGAATTCAGAGAGAATGCAATAATAAAAGCTAAAGATGCCCTTATACTCAACAACTATCCCACAAATTTGATAAATAAGATATTTAAAAAACGTTTACATATATTTTATAACCATAATAATACAAAAACTAAAATAGACAATAAAACAAACCAATTCCTCACTTTGCCATATATACCAAATTTATCAGAAAACCTTAAAAAGACATTTTCGCACCACAACATACATGTTGCTCATAAAGGGTACAACCTACTAAAAACCAATTACACCAATCTAAAAAGTTCAATCTCAAAAGAAAAAAAGAGCAATATAGTGTATGAAATACCATGTAAAAACTGTGAAGGGGTCTACATCGGACAAACAAGTCAGTATTTGAAAAGCAGAATAAATAGTCACAAATATGACGAACGAAACAAAACGGCACTCACTATCCATGTTTCAGAAAACCAGCATGAATTTGATTTCGAAAACACAAAAATTCTTCGATGTGAAAACCATACAAAAAAACGCGAAGTTCTAGAAATGATAGAAATACAAAGAAAAACTAGTTCCGTAAATTTAAAGACTGACACAAAAAATCTTAGTAAAATTTATAATAACATTATAAAAACTTAGAAATATAGAGAAACACGTGGCACATTCCAAATATAATAAATTTATTACCACTCCCTATATAAATATAAAATCCATTTATTACCACTCCCTATATAAATATAAACTTCATTTTAATACCAGTCAACACAAAAACGACACATTAAAACCTCGTTACGGCTGCTTTCATTGTATAGAACAAATACTCGTATATTCCAATACAAATTTTAATCAATGAATGTCATATTTTTAAAATGTTCGTTTTGTTTTGGGTGTGAGTTGTATTCTGTTATGTGATGCGTCCTAAAACATATATAAAATATATTAAATAATCAAATGAACGTTCTGTCGATGGAAAGATTCATTTGTTTTGCTTTTAAAAATTCTTTCTGTAACTTGTACCATTTCTTTTAGTTTTAACAAAAATTTTATTTCTGATGAAGGTCATGGAAGACCGAAACGTTAAATAAAAATGTATTAACTACTAGTTAAATGTCTTTAAAAATGGTCCTCAATCCCAAGAATATAAAATAACAATATATAAGTAAATAAAAAAGACCAAGAACCAAAAAAAAAGAAAAACTATATATATATATATATATATATATATATATATATATATATATATATATATATATTATAATATATTAGTCAATAAATATTTTTGTTTTTTCTATGATTAGGGTAAATGTGTCATAGTCGAGCATGAGTACTCCTTAATCTCTTCGAGTTCAGGTCTAAAGTTTTTTTATGTAATTTATTATATTGTTTTATATATTTTCATAAAAAATCATTTGTTATTGTCTTGTATTTAAAATAAAATTATACCTTGTCTTAATTTATATTGATACGCCTATGTTATCAATTCTATTTCTGTTTTTAATTGACACTTGAAATTAATGGAATACGTATTTCCTGTTTTTAATAGATGGTATAGAAACGAAAATGACGAACACTGTAATTATGTATTGTCAAAATTACGTTGGAGATTGGAAAAGAAATACATGTATTAATATAAACAAATTCAAAATCGAAATAGTGGAACAAACAACTAAAATCTAATATTTCAAAAAAATAGGTACCTTTGCGCAAATTTATATTGTTTAAAAAGGCCAAGTCATGAAATTTGAATTGGTTAGCCAATAAAATAACGCACTAACCTTCACAGAAAAATAGTTTCGTCTTGTCAACAATATTCTCCCGTCTGCTATAACACTACGATTCTATTCTCTTCCAGGTAAAATCTTGAATTTCTCGTTCCTGATACACTTTATACTATTGTTTATCTTCACTTCATTCACAATCTGGTTTCCTTCTCTTGAATATCTTTTCAAACGATACTATCTGGTATCTTTTATTTTTCTACAGCCATTATTCTAGTTATCTATTTTAATTACTTGTCTTATGTTCGTTTATTTTTCTTTCAAATTGTTTCAATAACTTCATTCAACTTTTTTATATAGTTTTCTTTACGTATATGAGGTCTTTACTTCTATTTTATCATAATTATAAAATTTTATTTAACTACGTCCTCTCTCCAAAATATCACATCACATTCTCTACTTTTTCAAAATCGACAACCCTCCTTTTTCCTGTCCGTTGCTATGAACAAAACTCCTCATCTCACTAGATTGTTTTAACAATAATTTAAAAATCAGAGGTTTTCATTTAATTTCATATTTTTCTTAAATTTTATGATATTTAATGCTTTGTTTATTTCCAAAATAATTTAATTTATCTATTTAAAACTCTACTTCTCCGAAAATATCCCTATTTAATTAAAGAACCTCTCATTGCGTATTACATTTCCATTCTGAAATAAACAAATCTACAATGTAAAAGTTTTCAAAATATATATAATTCTTTTCAAATTTTGTTAGAATTTTGTCACAATTATTATTTCTCATAAACTTGGCGTGAAATTTATATTCACAAAAATTCTTCATGTGTTAATTTTTATCATCGTTTCATACGCTTGTCAGAATTATATAGTTCTATGACAACGAATTTCTGTCGCTGGCATCGAACTCTGTCACTAGCGTTTCGTGCTTTGAAAGTAAATTTGACATTCCAATCTTGTCGACAGTTCTCTGTGTCATCGGAATAATAAACATCAAACTAATAATGTTGCTTCTTATTCTTGTTAAATATGATATATTATAATAATCTAAATACATTTATTCATTCTTTTAGGGTTTTAGATACTTTTTGTGACGTATATGCCACATTTAAGAGTAACTATATTGTCTAAAGATGATTTATGGTCTGATAATATAAGTATGAGTTGAATTATTTCATGAAGTATAGACATAATGGTAAATGTTTTGAATATCATTCTAGTATTTCAACACTTATATTAAATAAATGATATCACAGGTATAAATTCAAAATACAATTCACTTTAACTTCATTCATATGATGAAAATCAAATATTTCCCGATGTTTTGGTGATTTCTAACCAAATTCATGCTTGAAAACCTCACACACCAATACCTTCAAACTCTTATAGACATATATATATATATATATATATATATATATATATATATATATATATAAGCTGGAGAGAACGTAACTAAATGATGGATTCTACATACAATGGTTTCAAATGAAAATACTGAATATTTGCTAGCATAAAATCTTTTCTAAAAAGAACATTTGAAATCCCCGTAACTCCAACATATTGTGAGAAGATCTCACTAACCAGACGATTTCAGGAGTGGAAAACTTGAACGAGAGCTCTCGTCATAGAGTTTCCGGACATTCAACTTGTAACCCTTTTTTTTTCATAAAATGCAGACCGCATTAAGGAAGAGTTGAATGTTTTGGGCTTGTTTATTTAGGATCTCACAGATTTTATTGAAAATTTGAAATTTGACGTCTTTTCAATATATTTAACTTTATACCGGGTAGAAAAAGGCAAAAAGCATCAATTCTATACTTGAACTTGAGATTAGGACGAAATTTTTATTATCACGATCACGTAATCAAACAAGAATCAACTTATTGGGATTAAATAACTTAAGAAGATTATGTCACACTGATACAAAAAAGAAGAAGTTTCAAAATTGTATATAATGTATTAGTTGATCATATTTGTTTAAAACATTTATTATTTTGGTTTTTTTATTTTATCAAAATATTTTTCGGCTATTAATAATGTCTTATCTCAGGTGAGTTCAGTAAATTATGGAATATTTCTATGAAATCTAAGTTTTAAATAATTTAAAATGTTTATTATCACTCCGTATTATTTATGCAGTTTCTAGCTGTGACTGTATAGGTTTAATTATTAAGGATATTTATAGATAATTATATCTTTGATACAGTCATATTATAAGAGGCCTCTCATTTTTTATAAAATAATACATTATTTTTATTAATTCGGAACAATCTCACCCATGGTCTGCCTTCGGGGCTGGAATCTGATTCAAACTCCAAGTACAACACAGAATTTCAGGATCATTACACTCCGCGTATTATGAATCGGTTTATTCGTTCTCGAAAACACTCTGAATTTATATTGTTTGGGACCGAATAATAATTTAAGAGAAATTAACTCTCTCGACCCTCAATTCGTGGAATCTACTCATATTAGTATTTTAAATGATAATCAATGTTTCTAGCTAATTCCACAATATAATGAAAAATGTTGAAAATTCTAACAAATTGACAATTGTTTCGACAACTGAATATCATCGTTAGAATGATATAACTTACATTTCATTTGATGCCTACCTGATGTTTAGTAGTTATTTTATTGACTTATTATATGTTGATAGAAAAAAGAAGAAGATGTGATATTAC
Organism: Galeruca laticollis; assembly: GCA_963921935.1. Classification (NCBI taxonomy): domain Eukaryota; kingdom Metazoa; phylum Arthropoda; class Insecta; order Coleoptera; family Chrysomelidae; genus Galeruca; species Galeruca laticollis. The sequence goes on from OY998181.1 coordinate 74,752,079, forward strand.
AAATATTGAAGCTTACAAATTATCAACCCTATGGTGATATCCTGGATATCATTTTTCAATTAAGATCAGTATAACTGTGCAATAATATAGAAAGCCAATTAGAGAAATAGCAACATCCAACGATTATTCATTACATATGATAAATAAGTTAATTTATAAAAAAGAGGAAAAAGTGGCATTACAACTAATATTTCCTAAACAAACTGAAGAAATAAAAACTTATAAAACCATCACATATGCAGGAAATATTTCTAATAATATTTCAAAGACAATATCTTCATCAACGAATACAACAATTTCTTTTAAAACAGAAAGTAACGTGAGTACAAAATTGTTAAATGTGAAAACAAAAATACTACCATTAAAGAAATCAGGTATATATAAACTCAAAGGTCCAGAATGTAATGCTGTCTATTTGGGTCAGACCCTTAGAAATTTTGGAATACAGTGAACACTTACGAACATACCAGATAAATCCCACTACGCGAGACATCTACTTGACACCTAACACAGAACTATAGGTACTACATATTTGTGATAAGATAAGGGAACTGGATTTTCTTGAAGAGTTGGAAATTAGAAGACACTTAAGGAACCCACAATATGAAGTCGTCAATGAACATATAAATCTAGGGAGTTCTCCACTATTAAACTGTCTTTTCAAGTGATAATTGTAAAGATCAGCAGATATAGTTTTCCTGGTTTTCTATATCATTACACAGTTATACTGATCTTAATTGGAAAAATGATATCCAGGATATCACCATAGGGCTAATATTATCTGAGCTTTAGTATTTGTAATATCACATCTTCATCTTTTTTCTATTAACATATATTAAGTCAATCGCAAGGTCTAGCACTTGTTGGTCTATCCAAAAATAACTACTAAACATCAGGTAAGCATCAAATAAAATGTAACTTCTGTCATTCTGACGATGATCTTCAGTTATCGAAACAATTGTCAATTTTTTAGAATTTTCAACAGTTTTCATTATATTGTGGAATTAGCTAGAAACATAAAGTTTCATTTAAAACACTAATATGAGTAGATTCCACGAAGTAAGGATCGAGACAGTTAATTTCATAGAAAAATCTTCGAAAGAAGATTTGACCCGACTGTAACAGAAGTTACTACAGAAACGTTACAAAACATCACAAAACATTTGGTTCAACCAAGAATGCTTTAGAAAAAAGGTAATATCAAATTATGTAAATATAAAAGGCCATACTAAAATACCGTAAGCACAAAAAGCAATAAAATGTGCTCAACGAGTATAGCTAAAAGAAGAATGTAAAAAATGGTTTAAAAAAAGAGACTCCTTAGACAACTACTACAAAGTTGTTCATTCAGAACTCACGTTCAAACTACATCCAGTAGAATTTGACTGTTTAGATGACAAAATCAGAGAAAGTGTCAGCACGACGAAGTTCAAGAAATTCAAGAAACGATAACAAAAGCTACATAAACTTGCACACACACAACATAGAATTCAATACTCTAAACATCATGAAACTGTATGTACTTACATACCAACACACTTTGCACCACGATTTGAAAACCTTTACGACACTAATTTTACAGATAGTGGAATATAGTTTTTTAATAAAGGTTTGAAGTACAGCATACCACCAAAATTTACGAAAAATATCAAACAAATTATAGCTACAGAGTCATAAATAGCTTTAAAATCTAATTCAAATAATTTTATTTATGAGAAATTAAAAATTGCCAGTTTAATCCAAAATATTGTACCTTCAGAAGTTAAACGTCAAACAAAAAATGAAAGAAAGTAGAAGATAATAGCCTAACAATTACAAAATCTGATAAGGAGAACACAACTGTCATATTGACAACTGAAAATTATAATTCTAAAATATATAACTTTATAGAATCTAGCACTGTAAAAGTTCTTAGATCAGACCCAACAAAAAAGTTTTCTAAAAATGGAAGGGATATTGTTGATAATTCAAATTTTCTTAAGTGGTTACGAAAAGAGGTCCATCATAAATAAGAATCCTCATTGTCCACAATTATATTGAACCGTTAAATTACATAAAATGACGAAACCAATTAAACCTGTAGTTTCTTATGTTAATACTCCTAATAATATATTGGCAAAGAAGCTTAACAATATACTTAATAGTTACGGATATGCATCTAAATACTCAATTAGAAATTCAATAGAACTAATAAAAAAATTAAAAGCATTCAACTTGCAAGATAACGCTAAGCTTATTTCATTTGACGTTACTAATATGTTTACTAAAATTTCTCCTAAAGAATGTCTAATACTTGTAAGAAAATTACTAAAAGATGAAAATATTAACCCAGGAATAATATCAGATATACTTAATTTATTTGATGTATGTATTAATCAGAGTTATTTCACTTTTGACAATAACATATATATTCAAAATGAAGGTTTACCAATGGGAAGCCATATATCACCTATTTTGGCAAACATGAACGACAATTAGATATATTTTTCAACCACATTAATAATTTACACCCAAAAATTAAATTTTCATTAGAAGTTGAAGAAAATAACTCAATTAATTTTTTTGATTTGAAAATTCAAAGAGTTAGTAATGTACTTGATCATTCAATTTACCGAAAACCAACACACTGTGATGTGACAATTCAATATAGTTCCAATCACCCCATGTCACATAAACTAGCGGCATATAATTCAATGATACATAGAGCATTTTCAGTTCCTATGAACAAATGTAATTTTGATAGAGAGATTAATACAATTAGACAAATAGCAACATCCAATGGTTATCCATCACATATGATGAATAAGCTAATTAATAAAAAAGAGTAAAAAGTGGCATTACAACTAATATTTCCTAAACAACCTGAGGAAATAAAAACTTATAAAACCATCACATATGCAGGAAATATTTCTTATAATATTTCAAAGATAATATCTTTAGTAACGAATACAACAATTTCTGGTAAAACAGAAAGTAACGTAAGTACAAAATTGTTAAATGTAAAAACAAAAATACCACAATTAAAGAAATCAGGTATATATATAAACTCAAATGTCCAGAATGTAATGCTGTCTATTTGGGTCAGACCCTTAGAAATTTTTAAGTCCGATACAGTGAACACTTACGAGCATACATATTGAAACAACCAGATAAATCTCATTACGCAAAACATCTTCTTGACACCTAACACAGAACTATAAGTACTACATATTTGTGATGAGAAACAAGAACTGAATTTCTTTGAAGAGTTGGAAATTAGAAGACACTTAAGAAACCCACAATATGAAGTCGTCAATTAACAGATAAATCTAGGGAGTTCTCCACTATTAAACTGTCTCCTTAAGTGATAATTGTAAAAATCAGCAGATATAGTTTTCCTGGTTTTCTATATCAGTGCACAGTTATACTGATCTTAATTGGAAAAATGATATCCAGGATATCACCATAGGGCTATTAATATCTGAGCTCCAATATTTCTATCACATCTTCTTCTTTTTTCTATTAACATATATTAAGTCAATCATAAGGTGGTCACTTCTTGGTTTAGCCAAAAATAACTACTAAACATCAGGTAGGCATCAAATGAAATGTAACCTCTGTCATTCTGACGATGATATTCAGTTATCGAAATAATTGTCAATTTTTCAGAATTTTCAACAGTTTTCATCATATTGTGGAATTAGATAGAAACATTGGGTTCCATTTAAAACACTAATAATTTAAAGGATTGATAACTTTATTTAACAGGACATGTAATACTTTCGCTATATATTGAGAGCTCTTTAAATTTAGATCCTTTTAGTTCAAGATATCAAATAAAAATAAATTTCCCTTTCCAATAACTACCCATTATAACTTAGTTTCACAATTTTTTTCCTTTTTAAAAAAACTAAACTTGTTTGCTGATCTGCATTGTTTACATTCCAAAAATTCCATAAAAAATAATGAGTTTTGTTTTTGTTGTATTACTAACTGAATACCTATAGTGACATTTTTCCTCATCTTGAAATATTTCTTTTTAATATGACATGACTTGACCATTATTTATTATATTTTGTGTGAAATATCATACGAACCTCAATCAAAACAAATTTGACACTTACTGGGTATTTCAAAAATATTGAATCTCATATATGGAACTATAATTTAGTATATATCATTTTGAATAATTTTTTTTAATTTCAAATGACCGAACTATATCAAATGCCCCTAATAAAAGAATACCAAAACGAGTTTTCTCATACTCTTATAAATTCATCTTTTTGACATTATAATCACAATACTACTCTATTAATTCTATAATGGATCTAACTATTTTCAAACTAACTACTAATCTATTTGTACAATACCATCTAAACTAATATTTATTAATTGCCCTTAATCCCAATACAACATTGATTCTATAATATCTACTTGACTCTGATCATTATCATACCTTTCTTGATCTTGTATTATATTTATATGTCTCCTGTCGTCTATTTCTTGATTTCTTCTATCATAGCTCATTTTTTAAAAAAACTAAACTTGTTTGCTGACCTGCATTGTTTACAATCCAAAAATTCTATAAAAAATATTGAGATTTGTTATTGTTTTATAACTAACTGAATACCTATAGTGACATCTGACCTCATCTTGAAATATATCTTTTTATTGTGACTTTTTTATATTATTCTTTGTGAAATGTCGTACGAAACTCAATCAATACAAATTTGACACATACTGGGTTTTTCAAAAATATTGAATAACATACAACACTGGGTATTTTAAAAATATTTAATCTCATACATTGAATTATAATTTATTATATATTAATGTAAATGACTTTTTAAAAATTTCAAGTAACAGAACTATAATTATATGTGTAATTTAAAATCTAGAAAATTGAGTTACTACTGAAAGGGAATATGCAAAACGATGGTTCACATTTCTATCTAGCAAATGTGGATTGATGAGACTATGTTTTTCAGAATTTATGAAAAAAATAATACAACAGCTACTACTAGTGAAAATTCCCAATGATAATTCGAAAAAGTGGTTCTTGAATTATAAAAGTTTATGTTTCTCAGCCAAAATAACTCTTCATAAAAAATATCTAAGAATTTAGTTAAGACAATGGGTAACTTAACCAGAGGCATCCTTGTCTTCTACATTATGAAGATTGCTTCCTCTACCAGAACACATTTTATATGCTTGATTAAAGTATCAAAGCAATTTAAATTGCCCCCTCTTACTATCTCCTGTTATCAATCGCCTCTTTTAGTGCCTCCAACTTGATGCAATGATTTGAATATGGGCTCCAGTGTCGGAATCAAGGAAACTTTACAGTGAATTGTCCTTCAATCATATGCCTTACCTTATACAATGATCATAGAAAGCTTCTCTATGAGTCATAATTAGAATGTTTTGATTAGAATCTTAAAAGAGACTCTTAAATTGAAATCATATTTTCATTTGTTAGGTATAGAAATCAAATCAAATTGACAATACATTAATCAATATAATATTATCCGTCAAAGTCAAAAAACTATTTCTATAACAGCTATATGTAAGCCAACAAAAACAATCGATTCAATTTTATATCAATAGAATGAATTACCGTACCTTTCACGAGTTTTTTGATGAGATCTATCAGCGTACCGTTTCTGCGCTTCTCGAATTGTCTCACCACCTCGTTCGATCATTCGATCATCCCGAGGCAAGTTTAAAAGCGGCTCCATTTAAGTGAAATTATGATTGAACATTTTCGAAATTCCAGCCGAAATTTTCACGCCATTTTGAGAATATATCAAATATATCTACATAACATTTTACTTCGTAGAAAACTCCAATAAAATCTAAAATCATTGCATGAAATGAAAAAATTTCTTTCCATTCTTTGCTTGAGTGTAATTCCAGATATTGCCCGGAGATATACGAAAAAATATCCCAAACGCAGCTGTTCACTAAAAGAAATAATGACTTGTTTTGTTACTTTTCTTTCATATTATAATGAAGAAAGTTTATTATGAATTTATTTATTCATATTTTATATTTACGTGACCTAATTTTTTTTTATATTTTAGGTTATGAGATACTTGTCTACAATATAATCGGTTCTGTATTAGATATTATTCAAGTTTCGTTTACAGGTGAGAAAAATACTGTATATTCCGCTTTATCTCGATTAGATATAAATAGATTATTGATTTTAAAATTACAGTCGTCATTAAAATGTGAATAGGAAGATATAAAACTGGAATAAAATACAATTATCAAGTCACATATAAGGATATGTGGAAGTGAAAATTGGATATCGAGGAAGAAGGATGACGCCAAAATAAACACAAGGCATCAAGAGAGAAATTGTGAAAAATGAAGGTAACACCTCGGTCATACCGTTAGTTTAGGAGAAATTCGTGAAAAACCAGTCAAAGTGCAGTTTTTCAAAAATTCATAACTCTGTTATTTTTCGAGTTGTAGCGTGGCATTTTTTTTCTCATATTTATGGCTCTTTATTCGGTTTTCTAAGTATTGTGACGTTTGGCCAATATGAGTAGCTTCGCAGTTATTAGATTCCCTGCAATAACTGCGAAGCTACTTATATTGGCCAAACGTCACAATACTTAGAAAACCGAATAAAGAGCCATAAATATGACAAAAAAATGCTACAGCACTAACTAACCACGAAAGGAATGAAAACCATAAGTTCAATTATACAGAGACTAAAATTCTAAAAACAGAGAATAATCTTAAGAATCGAGAGATCTATGAAATGGTAGCTATTCAAAAATCCTCCTACTGTATAAACGACAAAAAAGATATAGACTAACTGAATACAACTTACATTCCACTCCTATGATAAATTTAATTAGTCTCACACTAAAACGAAACCATGCCACCAAGTGATATTTATAACGATATATACGTTCCGCTATTGTCTTTTCAAAGTATGTGTTTTCAAATGAAGGCTTAACAAAAATATTTTAAAATTTGTGTTGTGGATGTTAAGGATACAATATGGGATAAATGTTAATAATGCTTCGGAATACTACACGTCGAGGTGAGTTTTTTTGTAATTTCAATTGTTTTTGTCCATCACAATTCAGATTCTTTAAGTTTGAAAAATGTCTAACATTCAGACCGAAACGTCACAATTGCTGTACCAGTTTTATTGAAATGACTTTTTAATCAGTTCAATACTGTTTTTATTTGACTAAAACCCAAGACATATTATTGAAAAATATAACTATAGTCAAAGAACCTCAAAAAACTTAAGAATGTATATATATATATATATATATATATATATATATATATATATATATATATATATATATATATGTATATATATATATATATATATATATATATATATATATATATTGAACCAGATATCATATATATTAAAAGAATTCAGTTGTGTAGGAATATTCTGCTTATACGAAAATAGATTGAAATGATGAAATTTAAGGAAACAATATAAAAAGAAAACACCATTCATAATAAAATGTATAGAATTGAAAGATATATTAAATAATTAGTTTATAACAAAAATAAATAAAGAGATTACCTTAATAAATGTATAGAATTAGAAACTGTCTAATAAATGTAGTGGAGAAATTTAAAGCTGCCCAAGTTGATGAATGATTATGTGCTATAGCGTAGTCAGCTGTTCATCTAAAATAAAAATAATCTTATTATAGTCAATTCATAATTATTATCAGTTTAAATAGTTAAGTTATTAAGCATATACATATTCAAGAGAATAAGAAAAATAAGTTTCATAGATAAGTTAATAATGACATAGAGAAAAATTATCTATTGCAAAATAGAATAAATTTAGAGTCAATGAATAATAATTTGTGAATGAATTTAAAGAAAAATTTGATAAGACCGTACAGAATTAATGTACATAATTTAAAACAAAGAGAGGTTACATGAAAGAATTTATGTTCATAAATAAATATAACTGTCACAGTAATAAATTGTCAAAAACAAAACTAGATATTGGACTGTTAAAAGATAATTATGTATATCACCAAATATAAAGTATTTATTTGATAACAATTCAAAGAACTCTAAATAAAACTTATAATGCCAAGTGAATTTACATTAGTACACGTATAAAACCTTTCTGTATGTGAAATAAATATTAACATAATTTGACTGCTCAAAACAATATGTGATTGGCTTAAAAACAGTGACAGCACAAAGTTCAATCAATGAAGAAAAAACAATTTTTTAAATAGTGACCTAACAAACAAAATGTTTCTTTGTTGAAAAAAATTGAAAATCGGAAGGAAGCGTTAGTAGTTGGGAGTCGGCGTCGAAATAAGAAAAGGCGTATGTAGAAGTGCTCCAGAAATATCATGAAAATTCCCAATTCTCATGCCTAAACTTACGAATAACTGTTAAATAATAAACTACAAATACTCACAAACAGTTATATCCAGTTTTCCTGGGAGAAAAATCAATATTTCTCCTAATTATTGGTGATGCAACTTCGATGGAGGATTCCTGGGTCCAGAAGTATTTATCCCAAGTCCAGAACTTCAGGTCAGTGCTCATTTACAATATTATTGGCCAATAATAAGAGTTAAATTATAAGAAAACTCAACTCAGTGCATAATTTCATGAAATTAACAAACTTTGCGACAATGATCGATCTAAAACAGAAAGAAAACTTTATGTAGATAATTAATTGAACAAATCTTTAATATTAATTAAAAAGGCCTAATTCAATATAAATAAAGCTTGTACTTACGCCATTTTCTAATATCATAATGAAGACTCTTCATAAATTTTTCATGTAATATTTCCATGTGTATATAAATCTTATAATCTATTTCTTCCAGAGCAGTTTGTAATTTGTAATTCATATATGTATATTTTCACCATAAATTCTTTTATATATAAAAACCATATCTCTATATTCATCGACGTAAACTTTATGTTATCTAAACAGCTTACATATATTACGCATCGTAAAGTTTCAGTTTCCGTCGATCTGAACCACATGACTAGAGTTAAGCATGCGCACATGACGGTATAAATAAAAATCAATAATATTATTTCGTACTCCATAGGCGTCGCAGTTTATAAATATTAAATTAAAAGGTTTTCTTAATAAAATTAAATTCGTTTACAAGTAAAGTGTTTATTTTATTTTGAATAAGTGAAATATATTTACGTAAGCCTGTACTCAAAGAGAAACAGGGTTTCATGCTCTACCGAACCCATAATATAATTACTACATAAAATTAATAAACTATAAATAAACAACTGAGCTATCCACATCACACAATAAATAAATAAATATCTAATTTAAATATAATATAATAACAATCAAGTTCAATATATATATATATATATATACATATATATATATATATATATATATATATATATAATAAAACTTCAAAGAGTGGTCTTTGTTAAAAAACCCTCAGACTCGTGGGGATAGCAGCCAAAAAAACTTTACAGGTTAGAGATAAAGTGAATCAAATAGTACATTACCTAAGCTTTCGAAGAGCATTGTCTTCATTCTCAAAAGCTATAATAAACCAGAAAGAAAAAATCGGTTAACTTAATAAAGAAAAAAAACTTCTGAAATCATTACGACTTACTTGTAGTGTTGATTTAAAATTAAACTCACATTTCACAAATTGCAGGAAAACTTTCATCCACTAAAGATTAAAATGTCGACTAAATATAATTTCTCTCCTACATATAGTAATGAGAGCCAGGATTTTTTTTCTGTTTTTTAAAAACCAAAAGACGTACACAAGAAACGAACTGATTTTGTTGAATATATATTTCGACATGAAATCGACTGCTGTCGAAAGGTAGAGATACGGGGGGCAATTACAAGGTTGAAGTAAAAACATTTAATAAAAATCTAAATTTCTCAGCAATACTGTTGTGTTTTTTTGGTTGCTTTGGCGAAAACTTCAAAGAAAAACAATAAAAGATTAATGTCCACACCTAGGATCACGTCAAGATTGATAAATTACACCTTTAAATTTAACCAGACTATTGTCTGACAGCTGCCACCTGTCTTTTGTAAAATGTAAAAAATTGGGATGACGAAATAAGCAAACAGTCAGTGAACACTCAAACCTCTCACATTCGGTATTCCCCAACTGTCAACCCATTCCAGCATTACTATTATTAAATAAAAAAGCCAAACAAAACCCACCCGCAAATACTAACGATCTCCACTTTCGACTGATGTTAATTTCCATGAAAATCAGTATTGATAATTTAAAATTCTCATAACAATAATAATGTCAGTTAGGAAAAGTGATGTAAGATCTGTAACTTTTAACACATGGAAAGGACCTATATATAGTATCTCTTGTAAAAATTGTAACAAAAAGTATGTAGCCCCTATACGTACTATATGGGAACGATTTATTTCAAACTGTACTAAAAATTATACGCCCCATAGTTATTGTACAATTGATGAGCAGCTGTTGGGATTTAGAGGAAACTGTCCATTTAGAGTCTATATTGCTTCAAAACCTGATAAGTATGGACTCAAAATAATGACAATGTGTGATTCACGCACGTTCTATATGGTGAGTGCTATTCCATATATTGGAAAAATAAAAAGACCAGATAAAGAACCTGTGCCAGATTATTATGTGAGAACATTGACCGAGAGTATCCATGGAACAGGGAGGAATATTACAATGGATAATTGGTTTACCTCTATCCCATTGACCGACAAAATGTTAACGGAATTCAATCTGACTATTGTAGGTACCATCAGAAAAAACAAACCAGAAATTCCTTTATCTTTCCTCCCAAGTAGGGAAAAAAAAGAAGGTACTTCTCAGTTTGCATTTAGTAATAAAAAAACTTTGGTTTCTTACACACCGAAAAAAATGAAGTCAGTATTATTATTATCCAGCATGCACAGCGGAAAGGTAATTGACGAAAATAGCAAACCTGAAATCATAAACTTCTACAACTCATTAAAAGGAGGGGTGGATACATTTGATCAAATGATGCACACTTCATCTGTCTCCAGAAAAACGCGTAGATGGCCACTACGATTTTTTTATGGAATGCTGGATCAAGCAGGAATAAACTGCGACGTGATACACCAAATTGTAAAAGGTAACAGAAAAAAAGAGAACTCGCCGAACATTTTTATTTGATCTTGGATTTGCTCTGGCTAAACCTCACATGGAAAGACGTTTAACCAAAAATCTGCCTGGTGATTTAGCATCATCCATTAGGAACATACTTGATGTGAAAGATGAGCCTAGACCTGAAGGAGAACCTCCAAGAAAACTTTTAAAACAGAAGCGGTGTTTTTTGTGTGCAAGAACAAATGACAGAAAAACCAAAACTGCCTGCGGGAAATGTTCAAAACCAATTTGTAACGACCATAGGGTGGAAATATGTTTAGAATGTTTGAAATAAAAGTTTTTTGTTCAAATACTGCAATTTTTTTTATTTATTATGCCTATTTTAATTGTTTTTTTTGGGAGGGGGTTATCAGTAACCCCATGTAAGCATTTAAAGGTGTATCTTTTACGTAAGCACTCTAGGGTTAATAATAGTAATGCTGGAATGGGTTGACAGTTGCGGAATACCGAATGTGAGAGGTTTGAGTGTTCACTGACTGTTTGCTCATTTCGTCATCCCAATTTTTTACATTTTACAAAAGACAGGTGGCAGCTGTCAGACAATAGTCTGGTTAAATTTAAAGGTGTAATTTTTCAATCTTGACGTGATCCTAGGTGTGGACATTAATCTTTTATTGTTTTTCTTTGAAGTTTTCGCCAAAGCAATCAAAAAAACACAACAGTATTGCTGAGAAATTTAGATTTTTATTAAATGTTTTTACTTCAACCTTGTAATTGCCCCCCCCCCCCCGTATCTCTACCTTTCGACAGCAGTCGATTTCATGTCGAAATATATATTCAACAAAATCAGTTCGTTTCTTGTGTACGTCTTTTGGTTTTTAAAAAACAGGAAAAAAATCCTGGCTCTCATTACTATATGTAGGAGAGAAATTATATTTAGTCGACATTTTAATCTTTAGTGGATGAAAGTTTTCCTGCAATTTGTGAAATGTGAGTTTAATTTTAAATCAACACTACAAGTAAGTCGTAATGATTTCAGAAGTTGTTTTCTTTATTAAGTTAACCGATTTTTTCTTTCTGGTTTATTATAGCCTTTGAGAATGAAGACAATGCTCTTCGAAAGCTTAGGTAATGTACTATTTGATTCACTTTATCTCTAACCTGTAAAGTTTTTTTGGCTGCTATCCCCACGAGTTTGAGGGTTTTTTAACAAAGACCACTCTTTGAAGTTTTATTTTTTAACTAGTCAGCCGTGACTAACTGCCAACTTTTGGTTCTTGGTTATATATATATATATATATATATATATATATATATATATATATATAATATATGTATATATACATATATATACATATATATAAGCAACAGAGAGATTAGTGGGTGATGCACGCAAACACGCAAATAGAAAAAGGTGCTACTGAAAAGAGTGGTAACCGCAGACATGCATGTTTCCGGCTCAGTAGCCGTCGTCAGAATGGTAGAACCAAGAGAGGGTGTGAAACCTGGGAGCAAAGGTGTTGAATGAAACATATAACAGAATTCAACTGAATTCAACAGGATGGTCAAACGCAACATTTGTGTCAGCAATATTAGATGATATCGAATACTCGTGACAACAACCAACATAGACACGGAGGCGCATATAACACTCCCGTCTGAAACTTCCGAACCAAATTAATGAAATAACAACAAGATGTTTCACACCCTTTCTTGGTTGTACCGTACTGAGGACGGCTAATGACCCAGAAACATGCATGTCTGCGGTTACCACTCTTTTCAGTAGCCCCTTTTTCCATTTACGTGCAATACCCACTAATCACTTTGTTGCTTGTTGTTCATATGTCACGCACTATTCGTATATATTCGTATATATATAAAAGAAGATGTAGGAATATCGCGTGATATGTTAACAACAACAACAAAGAGATTCATGGGTAATGCACGTAAAAAAGGGCAACTGAAACAGAGTGGTGACCGCGGACATGCATGTTTCTGGCTCATTTGCCTCTTCAGCACGGTATAACCAAATAAGGATGTGAAATTCGGGAGCAAAGATGTTAATCGAAACATGGGAAAACACAAAACAACGGATTTCAGCAGGGAAACGCTCATTTGTGCCTTCAATTGGGAGATCCCTAGTTTTCAGGACAACAACCAAGATCGACAAGGAGGCGCATATAGCCCCCCCGCCATGAACCTTCCTACATATTCTTTGTTATTTACTGTGGGTCGGAAGGTTCATGGCGGGGGGCTGTATGCGCCTCCGTGTCGCGGTTACCACTCTGTTTCAGTAACCCTATTTTTGCGTGAATTGTTGTTAACATATCACGCGATATTCCTACATCTTCTTATATATATATATATATATATATATATATATATATATATATATAACTGGGTATATACCACGTCACCAGTTAAGGGTTAAGATGAAGGTAGAATACAAAATTATTACGAAGGATATGTAATAGTTCCTTAGACTAGAGTATTTATGACTTAAATTGTTAGTTGTGATGAGGTGTCAAGCCATATGCAGTATATTACGAATTTGCTAGAAAACAATTGGAGGGCTATATCAACAAACAAAAGAAAAAACGCGAAAACAAAGCTGAATTAAATAAATGGTTAAAATATTGCGCAAAAGAGAAGAGCATCCAGCTTCGCAGTAGTAATTTGGTATCCTATTTCTTACTCTTGTATTTAATATTTCTGCGGCAATAATAAATGAATAAATTTAACCTTTGTGATAAATTGAATAATGGACTCATTACGTTGAGTGTATTAATCTTCAACCACTGATCCCTAACCTTCCACTTGACTTGTAACAACATCAAGCATAGTTATTCAGCTAGTAAATATATTATTATCGGAATATAATCCACTAGAAAACACAAACGTCCACTAGTCATTTGAATAACTTCAATTTAACTGGATTCGTCCGTCAAGAGGTTGGGTATGCAGCTTTCTCTCTCTCTCTCTCTCTCTCTCTCTCTCTCTCTCTCTCTCTCTCGTCATTAAATAGAGTCGCTAAAACCCTATCATTTTAACCCATTAATATCCAGCGCCTTCCTTTGAGGACAGTAATACTATTGCCATCTTGTTATTTGCCTTCAAGTTTTTATAAAGTATTTAGCTAGATGATACTACAATTTAACAAATAACATAGTCTGCTTTTATTTCATTGTGCTAGTCTATTATTCATAAATTATTGTTCTAGTTGACGTTTTAGTTTTCATATAAAAACGCACACAAAGTGTTTATATACTATATAGACAAATAGCCTTGTTGCCAAACGCTTTTAAAAGTGATATTCACTTCGAGTGGTGATATTTATTGTAATATAAACAATGCAAATGTCATAATTTTAGTAAGAGTGAACTTATTACGGACGGGATAATAAATATGTCAGTTCACTATAAACACGTTAGTGTTTCGAGCGATGAAAGTTTGAATTGATCTGAGAAATTTTCCAAATAAACTTAATGGTAATTATAGATTTTGCTTACGTCTCAGGAATTGTTACATTGTACTTGTCATTTAATGGTTTACTCTCAGGAAAATCAATGCTACAGGAAAAAAAATATTTGTATTATAAATAATAGGTACTTGAATAGATGTTATGAATGTAGTAAAAAGGAGAGCAAAAGATGTTACTTAATTTTATTTGTCTATGCAGTTGAAACCAAATAATGATAATTTATTAACAAAATTTTACAAAAAAATTATAAATAGTAAATATACATGAATAAACCCGGAGGTATCCGAGAGATATGAATTCTCCTGTTTCGGCAAAACAATATATTAAAAATACAATTACAGATGGACAAAATTAAATTTATATGAACCTAAAAATTTGAGTGAATGTAATTTCCATATTTTTTAAGTAATATATTATATTTACACCACCATAACAATATGAAAATCATTTATTGTCTATTTTAAGCGAAAAGTTTTTTTTGAAAACAATAACATTACTTATATTTTTGATACTATCCGGCATATAATTGTAGATTTTCGGAGCTAGGAACGAGAAAGGTCTTTGACAATAGTATATTATACACCAAGGTGGTGAAGACTATTATTATCAACCGAGCAACAGAATTAATAAAGGTGCGAGGTTTATAAATATCTTCACCACCGTGGTGTATATACATTTTTTCCACTACTAGCCAAATTTAAGACAAAAATAAAAAATAGAAAAATTTCTTATAAAAATCATGTAGGTATATTTTAATCACACAGCAATAGAATAACATTATTCCTATAGTTCATAATCACCAATATTAAGTGCAACGAATTAACGAAACCAATTATACGATCACATCCAAAAATTTCACAAAACGTGGTTTATGTTTTACTTTGAACTTTGAACAATTACAGCGGTAATGCGTTCACAACATATATAAATATGTATAAAGTGAGCGTTCATAAAACATTTAACATATACTTTACCATAGAGAAAGTAATATATTATTTGTCTATGTGGGTCAAGGTTAGCTACCAGTTCCTATCACAGAAGATTTTCTAATTTCACTGGTGATAATGTTGAAGGTAGAAACATTCCTCGATCCACGTTTTTCTATATTAACGGAAAAAAACAACATGTCAAATTTGGATAGTGTCGATCTACAAATCGTTCAAACTGATTACGCCCTAGGCGTTTACTCCGTCGTCTGACTGACACTGTTTTCGCACCTCACCCATATATTATGAACGCACTCCTTATGTCATCAGAAATTTTTGGTTGAGTATGAATTTTAAACTAATGATACAAATTGAATACAAAATATGAACCAGTTTGGAGCAATTATTCTTCTTCTTCGTTTCGTTCCTCTTGTACCCAATGCTTCCACTGTTTCCTGCCTCTTTCTAATATTTACATTTCATCTAGGGTTTTTCCTTTCTTATCCACTATCTCCATTGTTTGATCTATCCACTTTCTTCTCGTTCTACCTCTTCTTCTCTGGATAGTATTTCCTGCTTATGTTTTCTTTCTTGTAATTCTGTCAGTTTTTATTATAAAAAGATTTCTCGTTATTGTTAAATATTTTTATACGTTCTCTGTCCACATATCTTCTCTGCACCTATTAATACTATTGTTTTAAATGCCGACTATCTTTCTTTTAAGGTCCAATCTACCCTCATATTTACTAGTTTTAGAAATTCCTGATTCGTATATTCTTCATATCTTTTTATGTTATTTTATATATTGCTTAGCTGGTGTCGGAGCAATTCAAGAGACAAATCAAATTAAATAATTTTGCTTGTTTAAACTTGGAAGAAATAGTTTTTTTTTGGGCTTCTATCAGCCAAGACGCGATATATACTGAAGGATATCAGCCGTATAAACTGAATTGCAGAACAGATCATACAAATCACAAGCAATTACTAAAAATCAGTGCCCATATTTTCCTTTTCCTTTCTTGTCATGAAACTCGAAATTCATGAATTATTGAATTAGTCATAAAATAATGAGAAACAGTTGAAAGAGGAATTTAAGGTCTCTCAATGTCACATACCCTTTTAATAAACTACATGCTCTTTGTCGACCTGTTGAAAGTATAATATCATCCGGAATTTTGTGGATTCCGCTTTTATGAGATTCCTTTCCTTTTTCTCTAAGCGCTAAAGTACATACCAGAGGAGTTGGAAAATTCATGAAAGATAAAATTTTATGTCGAGAGAACAAAAGGTGGGGAAGGTTATCGGAATTTTATTTTGGAATGTATACTGGTACCAGGAACATATTAATGATGCTTTTAATTCAAAATTAATTCAAATAGTCAGAATTTTATGAATATACAATATATCTACAAACGATGCTGGTAATTTGACATACTCACTATAAGATCTTTCCAATGTCGTTGCGAGTAAAACTGAAAATCAGTACTACAGTATATATATATATATATATATATATATATATATATATATATATATATATATATTGATAAAAGATGAAGGTGCAACTAGTTTCGGCTCACTGAGCCATCATCAGGCCTGTAAAAGGTATCAAGATAGAAAAAGATCAGAAATACACAATATATCGTATTAACTTAATGTATATATCAATCCACATGTAAAATGTTATAAAGGGAAAACCGTCACATGTTCATGGCATTCAGCAGAATCCAGCATATGTCAGTAGGCAATAAGGGGATATATTGTGGGGAAGATCATCAATAAAAATAGTAATGAAATTTTTTTCATAATTATGTAAAACGTCAAGCAAAATAAAATAAATTAAAATTAAACAAAACAGGACAACATTAGGAAGTCATAAAATTGGGTCAATGTATAAAAGAAAAAGAAGGAAGGAAAACAAAATTGGACATCGTCGTACGACAGAATATGTCTGAAGCTGAAAGTCTGGTATTGTAGTTTGTAAACGCAGTGACTCAGAAAATCCCAAATAAGACAAGATGGTTATAGGCCTGACAAATGACAAGTACAAATAGCAGACTTCAATAACAAAAAATTTAAAATCTTTCAAAACAGAGATGAATGAGACATGTTAACAATCGTGTAAATAAATTATCTAAAACACAGTGTAATTTAAGTGCACAAAGTATTTTAACAATATCAATTAAGTAATGGTCAAATATGAAATTAAGCCATGACAATTAAAAAAAGAAAAATAAACATTAAAGGCCAAAGTATTAAAATAAGTCGTGACATAAGTTTAAATTTATGAAATGGAAACCTTGAAAGAAAATAACAATTCAAGCATAGCATTATAAAAATCACTAACAAAAATGCATCATAAATGCAAAATAATAGTGACTGTCTGAAATATGAAGTAGGTAATTATCAGTATAGGAGAAGAATCAGCAAAATGACAGCCATTGCAAAAAGAAGAAAGAACGTAAATTAAGTTGGTTGAAGTTCTATGAAGTAGATACCCTTTAGAGATATAAAATTGGTTTTTCAGCAAGTGGTTTTGATTTTCGTTTCTTCTGGCAATACTGCGATGTAATGCGCTGAATCTATATTTTCAATAATTTCATTTTATACGATAGTTGGCACTGGTACACATTTCAGTTGATCTTAAGTTTCTATTTGCAACAGTGTTGGTGGATGTATTCTTCCAATTCGGCATCTACCAAGGGTTTTTCGTTGTGGCAAAAGGGCAAAAATGTAGATAGTGGATATTTTCACATTCTTGTTCTTCATACTCATACTGATTGCCTTGCATTGCCAGAAAAGACTTAGGTGGGATAAGTGTAACGCGAAAAAGCGCCCGTTTGTCGATAATTTAATATTGGTATGCCTGCCGACGTGGACGGATGACAGACGGTGCCATCGAGAAGTGGTTCAGCTCTCCTTAGGGCGTCACTGTGAACACTGGGAAGTCCTTTAACAAAATTCGGACGTGCTCTGGAGCCATAACGTTGGGAAAATACAATAATTTTGCGTAGGGAAGGAAAATACCGTCTAATACGGCATCTGGAAGGTCTGACCCGATTATTTGCTGAGCCGGCGTGTGTCGATAGCCAGTGAGTAGCAGTAAATTTGTTGTAATTAAAAATCACGTGGAGATTTCAGTTGACGGACTCGTTATCAAGGGGGGTTTTAAATTTTGGATTTTATTCACTGATTGAAGCCTGCGAAGTCAGCCAGGCCAGAATCCAGGAGGGCTGGAGTATTTTGAAGCGACTTCAACTGCTGTTCTAAAGAAGGAAAAATCACTCGTATTAGTCATCTTTTCATTATTTGTTTTTCATTTAAATTTCGTCCATTCACATTATCAGTCCAATTTCACAAAATTTTTACGTATGGTTTTTATTTTCGATTTTTTGCGGCAGTTGATATAAATTCATTCTCAATTATGTATATAAAATTGTCAACATATATTTCTTATTTAAAATCTTGAGTTGTTGGCTCTGAACGCTAGGTAGACCACGGTACGTACAGAGGTGCTGCGCTAACTAACTAATTTTGCACCGTACATTATTTCAATTTATTTTTTTGCGCATCGCTATGCTCTTTTGCTTATTTAATATATATGCATTCATATATTTTTATATTCGTATAGAATGCGGAGGTGTGAACCCATGTAACTGACACAGATTATAGTTTAGGTGATAGATTTTCACTGTGATTGAGAAATTTTACATGAACCATTTGCTCGTTTTCCTGTAATTGTAATCTGAGACAACGGTGTGTGTAGATTGGGACCCTCAGCTCTTCTGCATCCTTAGTTAGTAGCCTTCAGCTCTACTGAGATATTATACAACCTGCTTGTCAGTAGTTATTTGAATTGTAACTTCGAGTTTTCCCTTGTAACTGATAATTCAGTAGAGATATAAGTTTTTTGTAGATTTTGGCCTTCAGCCTAACTGCATACTGAATCTACAGCCTCCAGCACGGTTCCGGTGTCAATAGTGTCATTTTTGTTGTTGTATATTTTGTAACAATCATATTTTGAAAAGAGACATATGGTCCAAAGGGATTATTTAACTTCAATCAGGGAATACTTGCTGACTTTTATTTTTAACGATAACTTTCTCATCAGTTTAACCTTTTGGAGCGTGTACTTAGTGTTGTTAACCCACTGAGGAGTTGTGGGCTAACTTAAGAAGTCTTGGGTGCTTGCCAAAACTTCTATGGCGCCATTTGTGTAAACTTGTTAAATTTTTGAAGAATCCACCCCTTCTTCGACTCGAATCTAGTCGACTGGCGAGTACGGGTTGCACTACGTGAGACAACCTGCACATCTATAGCGAGCACTGGGGGTTAACGTTTTTTCGTTATATAAGGGCTGTGTTATTTTTTATGGGAATATGAATACCGTTGAAACTAAGTATAAGTTTCGGGTTTAACAAGGGAAAGTGAATAACGAAAACAATTCTGTTTTGAGAGTAATAAGAATCAACGGATGAAATATTATAGTATTTAAATGAATTTTGAGAATCACCGCCAAAGATTAGGGATTAGGGTGTTAATTGGATAATATTTGAGTAAAGTTTTAACTATAAATTCTAGATGTTAAAACTTTACAACACTATAATGTAACGTTTTCAATTTTGCAAATGCAATCGAATTTTCAGTATTATTTAGTATTTCTCTTAAGATTTTAAGTGCTGCTTGTATTTAATCAAGAATATTTTTGCTAGGAAATAAGAGGAAAAGACATTAATAACTTTTACGAGCTAAGAACTCATTTGGTTTTCCTGTTATCTCTTCTTCATTTTGTTTTGTTAGTGAAATACTACTGTTATAATCGTCTATAATTTGACTGTTTAATAATATTCGTTTGTTCAAAGTATTTGCTACATCTTTTTGATTTGAACTTAATAAAACGTAACGTTTGCAATCTTCTGCATCTAAGTTACCAAATATTCCTCTGAATGTTGTTGCTGAAGCATTTAAAATTCATCTTTTACTTCTTTTGCTGCCGTGTACATAATTTAAATTTTCTTTCACTTGATATTTTATTAAATTCATTAAGAATTCAAGTTCATTTGCCAAAACTTGATTTTTTATAGTAATTCCCAGCAAAACATTTTTGAACTGATTTGTAATATGAAGTAATTCGGTTTTTGTAGGGTTTAGATCAAAGTAATGATGAAAAGGATGATGGATAGATTGTAATCTAGCATTTCCTAATTTATATGGGAGTACGCCTGGATGGGATTCCAAACTAAAAATTTTGATTTCCTGTGCCTACCTGGCTATTACCAGCGTTAAGATGATTCTGTAAGGGTAGAATATTTTGATTAGCAAGTGGCCTTTTTAAATTATTTTTATGATAAATGGTAGGAACCTATTTTTATCTGCTATTCTAGGACTAATTTTATTACGAGCATTAGTTTTATAATATGCTAATGCGGCTGGGTCATAATTCAATGGTTCGTGTCTGTTTTTGTTAGTTTATTCGAACCTTTTTGATTTTTTTATTTGCCATGTGTGCATTTAATGTTTTGTAAATTTAAGCAGTAGTTTCTTCATGTTATGTAATTACTTACATTACACTTACTTCGTGAACAATTCTTTAGGGTTAAATAAATAACATCGTTTAAAAACTCACTGGGACAACATGTATTCAGAAACTACGTATATAAATTACTGACCATATGTAACATAGAATATAAACGATTGTACTGTTATTAACAATAATAATAATGAATAATCTTCAAAAGAAATGAACTCTCTATATATAGGAAATTGTTAGACTAAACCAGTCAACGATCTGTTTCTCGACCTTTTTGACACATTATTTATAAAACGGACGTGTTTGTTATTGATTTTACTACACCTTGCCAATGGTCTTCAAGTTCACTGGCGGTTAGCAATATTTGAAATTAATGTCTGCTAAAATCTAATAATATCTTTCAAATAATGTCTTTTGGGATCATCGCATCATCACATAAGTATTTAGAGCCAAATTTTTTTGAAACATTACTCACCGAAAATATAGACTCACACTATATTCAAATACATTGAAAATGTTTATACATATATTCTAAAAGTACCATTATAAATTGAGGTTGTGTAAAAAATGAATTCACTCAATAATTCTATGGATCTTCGAAGTAGGTTTTAAATATTAAACATAATCTAAAAATGTTAATGAGGCGGCACTGGATTTATCCTACTTCTACAAAATTAGTTTTACTTCGTATAAATAGATGTCTTTTATTTCAAGGCTGTGCCAATGCAGTAAAACAAATAAAGATAAGTAGCAAAAAACGAACCACATTTTAAACACTCCAGAACTGTAAAAACATAAAATATGTGTATGTTTTGTTTAACTAACGCAGCATGAAACAGTTTTAAAGAAATAACACCAATTGAAAATTAAACATTTTTCTTTCAATTAGAAGGTTGAAATATGTTTTATTGAATATTCAATGATTATAATGTGACTTTTTGCAATATTGACATTTTTTGCTGCAAGCGTACCTATGATGATATTAGAAGAAAAGCAAGTTGGAAGAACGCCTCAGTGCGGCGTAGATAGCCTTCTAAACAAATGCGTTTCACACAAATTATAGGTCTGTTTCAACCAACACAAAAACCGTACAATTACGATACAAACCCAGTTGACCTGCTGATTAGTGAATATAATAAGTCTGTGTTATTTACATCAAATTTGCTGCGTTACTGAGATTGTACGGTACTAGAACGGTATTTACTTCGGTTGGAACAAACCTATTATACAAGAATTAGACTATATTTTGCGCGCTGATTAAGAATATATAATTTTTATATTTCTATCACTCAAGGCCCTGGCACACCAACGTGATCAGGTACGCGGGCGCGGTCTATGAGCGGACGCGGTTGCGGGCACGGTCTCTCGCGGGCACGCATTCGCATACCAACGCGATCACATAGGCAAGTTGTTCGCAGGGAACGTTACACAATGCAGTGTGTTTTTCAGTTGCGTACCGTTTGGTTGTATTTTGTGTTTAGTATTTTGAAGTTGAAATGGAATTCAATCGCAAACGCACAAAAAAGCCCTACTTGTAGCTCTACTGGATGAAATGGAGGACGAGGAGGTTAGGTATGTACTGTATTTGCAGCATTGAGGTATATCTTCCAGGCTGGCCGTGTTCGCGTGCAGATGTGAACGCATCCAATATTGTAGCCTTTGCTTTCTTAGGAAGAAACGGCGACTGTGGGTACATGAACTGAATGGAGAGTGGAGATTGAAGATGAAGACGAATATATTGATGGTTGTGAATGCACAACAGATGAAGTACTCATTTCGTTTTTTGTTTTCTGAGCTATTTCCGTATCCATAAAAATTTGCGATATTTGTGCTTCACTAGAGCTTGTCGAATTCTACTAAACGCTTAACCCAAGCAAATAACGTTCATGTCATCCAAATTCTCGATACTAGTGCCATGTTCTTTCCCAAAGTAAGCAAGTACCTTGCAGCTGACTCGCTAGCACGACGTTTTTGAGACGGCGCCATTGGCCTTTGGAAAATGGAATTTGGGATATGGAAGCACGTACACGTGCTTGTGGAGTAGCAGATGGTGGTGCAGTATTAGTATCAGAAGTGTCACTTGTTGAAGGAGTTTGCAGGGATTCTGACACTGCGACAGAGTGTGGTACGGAAGTATGCGGTGAAACAGTGTCAGAATGTGATAAACTATCAGACGCGTCTGTAGAGGAGGTATAAGGTGCAAGGCCTTGTACGTTTTTTGTACATTTAGGACATTTAGTTTTTACCATATCGGGGGTTCCACAACCAAAACAAAAGACCTTTCTAGGAATTCGACAATTACTATACTTATGACCTGTTTGTTGACAATTCCATCAAGACAAAGTATAAGATACTACAGATATATTTTTACGAAATGACGTAAAACAAGAATTATGTTTAAAAGAAGTACTAGGTATGCTCAAATCTGGTTCAAGTAAATATTGACCATTTTTATAATTGGACGTAAATTGTTGATCCCAAGTTAATGTTTCTTCTAATTGTTCACATTTTTCCGTCAAAATATCAACAGTATCAATATCAATGAAAGCCAAAGGTTGTGCATAATTAGGTAACAGATTTTTACGAATAATACGAATCATGACTTTCTCACTCGGTTTGTCATCAAGACGATTGAATAGTCCACACATGGCAATAATGTATGAGGTAACTCTTTCATGTTGACCTTGTTTTCTCGCCTTGATTTCCTCCAGTAAATCATCCTGGTAGTTGTAAGGTAAGAAATCTGACTTCAATTTGGTCACTAATTGTTCCCAATTTTGAAGCTTGCATCTGTTAACCAGATACTAAATAAATGCCTGATCACTAAACAAATCAACCGAGCTAGAAAACAATTCAGCATCCGTGATACCTCTAGAGATTTTAAGACAATCAACGCGTTCAAGAAACCCAAGTACTGATTCTTTCAAATCCATACCAGAGAATCTTATTTCCCATTTATGAACTGGTACAGGTTTAGAGAATGAGAAGCTTTGATTTGCATTTACCGGAGTAGATTGTCTATCTGTCTCAATAACATTGAGCTTGCTATCCAATTCACCTTCCAAAAGCAATATTTTTGAAGTTAGCTGTCTTTCAACTTTTTCATGCTTCTCTTTCTCGCTAATCAAACGATAAATACGTTGTGTAAGGTGAGTTCGACGACAAGTCAATCTTTTGTACTCTACCTCAGAAGAAGTTCCAACGAAATTCTGAACCTTCTTCTTTAAGTCACCAAAAGATAGTTTAATTTCGAGAGACGATGGAAGATCGATGTATGAAATTAAACTTCTCATATATATCTCCTGAGTTAAAATCCCTCGCAATAATTTTCTCTTTTCTGAGACTAATGAAGGTATTTCTAAGCCACGATAAGATATTTCATAATCTAGTTCATGAGATAATAGATAGTCAACATTTAGCTTAAACGTTTTTGCCATTTTATCAACACTAATTGACGAAAATAGAAAATCTTTGATGTAAAAGAAAAGAAAGAAGATCCAAAAATCGATTACGATACTATGTAACGATATGTGTATGAGACAAATTTATGAAAATATCAAGATATTACCAATTCCAGAAGAAAAAGGTTATACGATAATTTAAACGATACTATGTTCAGAATTTCATAATAAATGAAAAGATAAGATAATTTATACGATAAATTTTTAAAGTTCAGATATTAGTAAAAAGTACGATAATGATAAAATAAAGTTCAAATATCAATAATAAGATAATTTCCAACTATCCAACCTTCCAAGTTTCAAGAATTATTGGCTAAGAAAGAAGAAGATGTGTAACTTAAGCGTTGGGGCGCCAAAATTGCAACGGCCACTCCGCCGAAGAGCTACTCAGACGTGGGTTATGTGCCAATAGAGACTCAAGGAGTATGTCTTACCGGTTTTCGGGTAATACTACTTATTTTTACGTTACGAGACGGAAAGATAAGTGGGCGGCACCCTGAGTCCTACTAGTCTATAAGTTACCTCACATCAACTAATCCCAGTCAACAAACCAAGAAGTTGGAAGGTTATGAAAAATGAACAATGTTATTTAATATTTACAAGTAGATTTATTAAATAAAAATTATATATTGGAGAAAATTGAAATTTCAAAAAGTTATATAAAAAAAATTAGATTCTGAAGGGAAATTAAAATTTAAACATGAGTTATTAATTTTACAAAGGAGATATTAAATTACATATGGTACAAAACTATGAAGTTAATTAATACATGAACTTTAGTTGGAAATAATCGATAATGTTTACGATTATGGACGTTAGTATTTTCCTTGCATTTTTCTTTCCAACGATGTATCTCTTGACTTACAAAGGAATCAGGAGCCAATCAGCTGCATCAAGTCGGCTTTGAGTAGAGCCCTCGGTCCGAGCCGGTAGAAAGTTCAAGCCGTGGTCCCAGCCGGTAAAGTTTAAGCTGGTAAAATTTCAGCCGGTGAAAAGACTTAGGCCGGTAAAAAAAGTTTAGGCCGGTAAAAAAAAGTGCATTCATGTGAATGCACTTCGATACGGTAGGATGAGAGAACTCAACAATAACTATGTTTCGTTATAGAAAAAAGGCAGAACCTCAGCGCGCATCCTAATGAAAACGAACTCATCCGAAAACTTGAAATTCGACAACCATCGACTAGAAGTATTATTCGATGTTACCAGGGGTAAACGAAATTTACGTTACTCTTTCATCGACGAGAAATATTGCGAGTTGTGAACGAAATTCACGTTACACGCTGTCACATTTGACTCTGTGGTTGCTGTTATCAAGAACGGTCGCATGAATTCCATCTGCCTAGTCCAGGGCCATTCTTTATACTCGTGGAGGTTTCTTGCCTTTTGACCTGTGGTTGTTTTTTTGACCTCAAATGTTTCATATAGCTGTCCCTTAAAGCCTTCCACTTCAGTTTTGCTGTTTCTCCAGCACTCACATATTCAGAGCCTATTACACTTTTAAAGAATGTTGTTTTTTCCCCTCAGATACTTGGCTACTGGCGATACATATTCAACGATTCGTCACTGTTACAGTATAGCATTCCCCACAGTACGAAGATAGTTCATGAAGTTTGTCATGCTATATGGAATCGATTACAACCTACATGCATGCCTGAACCTGATGAACGAAGCTGGGAAACGATCATAAGTAAATCATAAAGACGGTGGCAGTTTCCCAATTGTCTAGGCGCGACTGATGGTAAACACATGAGAATCAAATTTCGGAAAAATATTGGTTCCTATCATTTCTGTTATTTGAAAATGTTTTCTATCATCTTTACGGCAATCGTTGATCACGATTACAAATTCGTGTGTGTAGACGTGGAAGGATATGGGAAAAATAGCGATGGCGGAATTTTTTAAGCATCAACTATGGGACAGAAATTTGATAATGGAACCATGAAGGTACTTCTTGTTCGCCCTTACCAAACGGGAATACTCCACTGCCTTGCGTTTTAATTGGAGACGACGTTTTTGCACTGAATCCATTCCTTCTACGACCATACACATATCGGCAATCAAGATACAATGAACAGATGACAAGGTTTAATAAACGTTTATGTCGGGCACGCAGAATGGCCGAAAACGAATTCGGCATCTTAACACAAAAATGGCGCATATTTCTTCGACCTATTGAAGATAGTCTAAGTAATGCAATCTAGTTGGTGAAGGCATGTGTGTTGCACAAATTTTGTGGCTACAAAATAATGAAAATCGTTTTCAATATCCGTTGGAAGGCGAGGCTGAATAAATTGCTGTTAGGTATAGTGAACGAAGGAAGAACAAACATATGTGTTCAACTCCCCTTGTACCAGCTAGGGCATGGCCTGCTAACTTTGCATTATCACCTTCAGACACGAAAGCCAAGACATATCTTCTAGTATATCACCTCCTCAACATTCCTGGTCCGAAGAACATCCTACGGATTTCAAAAAAACTACAGGACAACCCAAAATTTTAGATGGGTAACACCCAACTTTGGCATTAAGAGGACACACTCCACTGACACAAGCCTTGAATGACCTCCTATACAGATTACCTATATTCCTCCAATTCTTAATCTTGAAAATACTCCATCCCCCTCAACTGCTGGCTTTGTAACACCAATTTCAACCCCTAAGATAAATCCAAAACCGAAAACAAAGACGTTTATAAGATATGTACCTCTAATCAAGCCAAAATTGAAAAATTAACTGGTACCGATCTTCAAAAATTTTCCCTATCGTCCATACAGTTAATAGCTTTCCTGGAAAATTGTTTTCACGGTAGTGATCCGTTGAAAGAAACCTACCCATATAACACTAAAAGAACATTCATATTCCAAGCATATGCTCAAGAAGTACGTTTCCTAACGTTCTGAGGAGTATATGCTTAACACCTTCGTTTCATGTTCTTTTAATTATGGAATGGCATGTTCTTCAAGGTTCATTCTTATCTGGTGCTAAGTATATAAGAATGCACATTACGCAATGTCCTGTGAAAATACTAAACGAACATTCTATGAAGAACATTATAAGTATGTACTCTAGTTATTACCTTGTCAAAACGTTTCGAAAACATTCTATACAAATGCTTATAAGAATATTCTTATGAGGACGTTATTCGTATGTGCGCTTGTTATCATCCACTCCAATTGTTTAAAATAAAATTTGCAGCATGTGTATATATTCATACATATATTCTTCCTTTAAATTTCATAACGAAACCTTTAATCGGGCAAGGTGTATGCATATTCTTCCAACAAATATAAAAAAAGCTTAGAAACAGATCACAAGTAGGTAGGTATAGTGAGAAAAGGAAGAAGCGAAGTTTGTAGGTTAAATAAAACGAAAGTTAGGTTAAGTTACTATTCGCCGCGTGCAGCTTTATATCCGATTTGAACGTGAAAGTGCAACTTGTGAGGTGAGTTGTGAATGCTTCTGGGCGTCAAATATCCTGTCAAAATAATATAAAGTTAAGTATATGTTGATCCTCTTTATTAGGCTTAAGTATGTAAGGACATTACCAAAGAACGGGCATTATTATAGTTCTAGACATCTTAAACGAATTGCTAGACAAAGGTTATTATCTAAAACAAGAGTCATTTCTCTTTCTCCTAAGAATGGAAATGAAAATTAAGACAATTATAGATCTAATATTACAGTACAATCGTTGAATTCTGAGTTTCTTTGTAATACAGTTTCCCAGCAACATACATCATCAAATTCAAACAGTTTTTCTGGTGCATCAAACGTACATATTTAACTACTAACACAAGCCTGCATGAAAAACTTGTAAGCTGAGCAATTGGTGAGAAAATTACACACACTTCACTAAATAGCTACTTTCTTTATTAAAATCAAATGTTTTAATTGGAGATTTACAAAATTTGCCCAAAGGTGCAGCAAGGACTCTGTTAAAAACGCCCAAAAAAAGCATGTGTTAAATCTCTTGGCGGTGGAAATTATTATTACTTTGGTATATCTAACATAATTAATAATCTTTTAAAAAAATATTATAGAACTCGATTCAAATAATGTCTTTCATATATCGGTAATTTAATATGTAATTTGAAATTCAAGTGTATTAAAACAAAAATTGTAGCTTTGATCACTAAAAGTAAACCTGAACTCGGCATAGAAAAAGGTAATTGTCTTTTATACAACACTATGCTATCTGGTAAATCTATTTCATACCATTTTTTGCTTTACAATGCATGAATAACTGAAAATACGATGATAAAGATTGTTTTACTAGTATATGATTTTGAAAGAAAATTATCAATATTCATAATTCTAGATGTGCAAAAAATACTTCAAGAAGAACTATCCCTGATAAATATGAAGCTAGATTTAATCATAGATATATTGAAAGTTAATGAAAGAGACAATTATTTCCCGACTGAATTAAATGAAAAAGGAAAAGAAGAGTTTTTTAGCAAGATTCCAGTACAAGCAAATGAATGTTTAACCAATTTGGAGGATTGGCTAACCGTAAAGGAGAATTACAACATTGCTGTAAGTAAGGGGGCATAAAAATGTTTTTGTAATAAAATTCAAACGAAGTTTGGAAAAATTAATTGTACATACAGTGTGACCCATTTTTAATGGAAACACCCCCCTAAAATTTGAAGTTGTGAACCGATTTTAATAATTTTTTTTTGAAATGTCAAGTACTAAAAGGTCTACCTTGGGACAAAATTTGAAATGTTTATTCCAATTTTCAGGGCATACTACGATATTTTTTATTAGTCGAAAATCGGGATTTTTTATTAGCAATTTTTTTATTGAAAAAATTACTACGCCACTGGATTCGGAGTGCCTCTAAACAGGTGTAACCAAAATTTCATGAAAAGATATCTATCAATAACAAAGTTATGGCAACTCAAAAATTCGAAAACTCTCACAGCTAATAGTCACAAAAACACCTATATCTACAGATATAGCCATGAGAATACTTTTTTATGATTTCAACAATAAAGTGCCACCAGATGAAAAAAAATTTTTAATGAAAATAACGGGATTACATTCACACAATTCAACAAATTATGAAGCAAAAAAATTTTATAAACGTAACTATGATAACTAATCATTGAAATGTTTCGAGTCAGTGCAACAATTAATTCTAACTCATATTCTAGTAGCCTCTACTAACCCACCATCTATTTCGATACACTTGTCGTAGCGCTTACGAATGTTTCTGATCACGTTCCTTAGTTCTTGAGAGGTAATATCTGCACATACCTGTCGAATTCTTGCACAAAGTTCATTTCTATCTCTTGAGCGGTGTTTGTAAACTTTTTGTGTGATAAGTCCCCAGAGAAAAAAGTCCAAAACTGTGAGGTCTGGAGATCTGGGGGGCCAATCTAGAAACGGACTACCACGGCCTATCCATCGGTTTGGAAAATGCTCGTTAAGCCATTGCCTCACAGCTCTGGCATAATGAACTGAACACCCATCTAACTGAACAATTAAATTTAATCGTTCATTGATTGGCAGCTCGTGAATAGCATCCCAAAACTCTGTGTTTAAAAATTCTAGCAGCCTCTGCGCATTGATGTTTTCCTCAAAAAAGAAAGGACCAATAATTCGTTCGTTCAATATCCCACACCAGACGTTGATTTTTTGGGAATACTGGCTTTTACAATTTATTACCCAGTTAGGATTATCCGCTGCCCAATAGCGGCAATTCTGTGATGACACTACTCCATTTGTAGTGAAACTGGCTTCGTCGGTATATAAAATATTTTGTAGGAAATTTCTATTGTTTAAATATTCCCCTTGGGCCCATAAACAATATTCCATACGTCTTGCTTCGTCGCCTTCTTGCAGTGTGTGTAAAAATGTTGGCTTGAAAGGTTTAATATTCTTCGCCTTGAGACATCTCCGAATAGTTTCTCGTGGAATATTCAAATCTAAAGTGGCATTCCTTATACTGGCATTAGGATTATTTCCGAAATAATCTAAAATGATTTGATCATTCCTGTCATTTCTGTTTCGTCTTTGTACAGGATTACTCTTTAACATCATTTTTGATACTGCACCAGTTTCATTGAATATTTTATTTATTTTATTTATCGTACCGCAGCTAATACGAGGACGATCTGGATGTCTTTCATTAAATACTCTACAAACCTCTCTAGCACTTCTAACGTCATCTTCCGAAAGGCGAACAATTTCAATTTTCTCTCTTACGCTCAATCTTGCAGCCATGACAAAAAATAATCCGAAGAACTGTAATGTGAATATTGTTGACAATAGTACACTTAAATCTTTCACACGTGTCAAACTGTAATATCATTTCCATGGCAACTAAGATTTAAATTGAAAATTCAATTAGGTCTTAGTTTTAGTTAATTTGCGTGAAAATTTGAATGAATGTAATTCCGTTATTTTCATTAAAAATATTTACGCTATTTGTTTTTTTTCATCTGGTGGCACTTTATTGTTGAAATCATAAAAAAAATATTCTGATGGCTATATTTATAGGGTGTTTTTGTGACTGTTAGCTGTGAGAGTTTTCGAATTTTTGAGTTGCCATAACTTTGTTATTGATAGATATCTTTTCATGAAATTTTGGTTACACCTGTTTAGAGGCACTCCGAATCCAGTGGCGTAGTGATTTTTTCAATAAATAAATTGCTAATAAAAAATCCCGATTTTCGACTAATAAAAAATATCGTAGTATGCCCTGAAAATTGGAATAAACATTTCAAATTTTGTCCCAAGGTAGACCTTTTAGTACTTGACATTTCAAAAAAAAAATTATTAAAATCGGTTTACAACCTCAAATTTTAGGGGGGTGTTTCCATTAAAAATGGGTCACACTGTATATACAATGAAGTGAATTTTATTTCAGGTTTTACAGTTAAGCCGCATAGGGCGGTCGACGATGCCACAAGCGACTAGAAAATCACTTTACCGAATGATGGGCAATGAAGTAGCTGGGCTATTCTCATGGGATGGAGCAAAAAAGAAGAGGCCATTTAAAAATCTTTCCATGGCCAAATTTTTATTGGGTAATTATTTCTTTACATATTTACATATCGATTTAATTTTATCAAACAGTACTAGTTTTCTGCATCAGTCAATATCTACAACTTAAAGTTAACTAAACCAGTAATTATTTCAACACGATTTGCAGATTCCATAAAAATGACATTTCCGGATGCCAAGGAAGATTATAAAAATTTGGCTGGTGAAGGCGAAAGAAAGAATGAAGAAAAGACCACAGGTAAAATTTAGTAATCTCTTCATTTGGTAAAGGTATTGAATAATATTTTAATTGTAGAATGCAGATCAGAACCATGAAGAGTTGGGCAAGTGGAGGACAAACATATTGTATTATTTCTGCTTATAGTACAATACAATGTTAAACTCATAGTTTGTTTTATTTTTCATAATTCAACTTCAGCTTGACGAATATGTTAATTAGTCCAAGAAGTACATTAGTTTTCAGTTTTTGAAAGTAGCAGGGTAAAATAAATTTTTATCATCTTAGCCAGGGTTTGATAATATGCCGATGATTTAATGTATTACAGAATATAACTGGTTAATAATGGAAATTTGCTATCAACATATTACAGAATATTCTTTGAATATAGGGTGACAAGCAGGATCTTTTACAGTGAATATCACTTTCTTATCATACGCACATTCTTGGAACGTTATGGTTCGAATTATTATGTATGGACAGTTAATGCTGTTAACATACTTCAGAACATTCTTAATACCTGAATATCGGGTGACAAAAAAGATCTTTTACAATGACTGTCACATTCTTATCATATGCTAAGCGGCATATGTGCACGTTCTTGGAATGTTCTTGTTCGAACTATTATGTATTATTACCAGTTAATGCTGAAAATATGATATTTACGTACTTCAGAATGTACTTAGCACCAGAATATCAGGCGATAAAGCACGGCGTTTTGATGTGACTGTCACATTCTTCTCATGTTCTGAATGGTATTTACGCACGTTCTCAGGATGTTCTTGTTCTAAAAGGAACGTTCTTGACACATGCGAAGAATGTACAATTGTTGTCTGGGTATAACTTTACCACTATTATTGTACCTCGTGCTAATGGCCTTAGCAGTCTTATAAACGTTAGTTTGAATAAAAAAAAAATTCACCGGGGATATTGTCTTAATAATACTTTCTAATGCTTCTAATGATTTCGTTTTTCTACAAACACTGTGTAAAACACTCTTTTTTACACAAATTTTCATACGCATAACAGGCCTTTTCTTAGATATGTCAATGTTAAATAATTCTTGATAATCTAACATTATCATTATAGTGAATTTTTTAGGCAGACACTAATATTAATGGAAACTTATTATCAAAAAAATATACACCAGGCATAACAATCCAAATTGAGCCTAATTGATCACGTTTATCTGATTTTTCTATATTCAATATTAATTTATTAAATTCTTTCTGTTCACAGTTTAAATAAAATATAATTTACTTTTTTCTCTCATTAATAAACGTGGCTGTAGAAAAAATATTGTGTACAACATGTACGCAAAATACTTCTCCCACTCGCTGGATTTGCATTCCTAAATTATTTTCTGGAAAGTGACATATACATTTATGCACCAGGAGGCTTAAAAACTAAGTTTAAAAAATACTAAGTCTAAACAGAGCTTTGTTGAACTTAAAGAATCACCGAAAGTTTGGAATATAGTCCAATAATATAAGTTTTCAAAACACCGTTTTCAGGAAAAAACTGCGGAACTTCCTTTCTCAATGGATTTTTATGTTTTTGGGGATGCTGAATCTGAATCTGAAGTTTCCTACCACGACAACCATCGGCTTCATACTCAAAATCGCGAAAAACCGCCCAAAATTGAAGTAATAAGGTTATTTATCAAAATGGTATTAAATGTTTTACATAAAAACTGTTGTTCACATGTAAATAAACATGGAATTCCCCCTAAAACTAAAGTTGCGCATGGCTTTTACACATTTAACCCGTAACCCGTATCATGGGGTCTGTGAGACACTTGTCAACAAGTCACGCACACCCGCTCCCCCACTTCTTCCTATATCATTCTGCCGTTCCATCTACTTTTAAGTTGGGCCAACAGCAGAGCGCTTGGAGATTTTGAGCGATATAGGTGAACGTACGTGTGAATTATTTCGAGTTAAAGTACGAAAGTGTCTGTCAGACCCCTTTGTACGGGTTAAGTAACTTTTTAAAAAATACCTTTAGAATGGATTCTGCTCCGGGGCCGTCTAAACGTGTTCGGTTTGATGATAAACAGTTTGGAGAGACTGTGAAACGATGATATGATTAAGTAGACAGTGATGTTAGCGACACAGATGTTTGTAATAGTATTTACGCAATCGAAAGTGATCACGATAGTGAGTCGGAACTTGACTGCGAGGAATCTAATGAAACTAGTTTGGAAGATGATCAAGAAGTTATTAGAGGTAATGAAGACCTAGACAGCGACGATGACGAAAATGATGAGTATGAAGAGAGGCAAGAAGCGAATCGAAAATCCTATTATGGAAAAAATAAGTATAAGTGGAGTGCAGAACCTCATGTCAGCCGCAGTCGCACTATGAAGCACAACATTGTAGTTCAGTTACCTGGATTGCGTAAAATGGCTAAGCAGCGCTTACAGATTTCTCCCACAGCAGCATCCGCATGGGGCCTTCTTTTTCAACATGATATTTTGCAGCAAATAGTGCAATAGACCAATGAAAAAATTGGAACTAAACGGATAAAATATGCTGATCAAAAATTAGCGTGGATTCAAGACACTGATTTAGTTGAAATAAATGCGTTCTAAGGTCTGCTGATTCATACATCCGTGTTTAAGTCTAACCACGAAAATCTACAGACCATTTTTGCCATAGATGGAACTGGACGGGACGAATTTGGATGTGTCATGACCATGAAACGGTTTGAGTTTTTACTAGTCTGTCTACGTTTTGACAACCCCACTGATCGTCTAGAACGCAAAATTGAGGATCCCGCTGAACCAATTTCAGAAGTTTTTAACAAATTTGTACAAAATTGCCAGGAAGCATATTCCGTGGGCTTGTTAACGTGTGTCGACGAAATGTTGATTTCCTTTCGAGGAAAATGCCGGTTTAAAATGTATATACCCAACAAACCAGCCAAGTACGGCATAAAGGTTCAGTGTTTAACTGATGCTCGTAACCAATATTTCTATAATGGATATATTTACACTGGAAGTGATTCCGATGGCAAAAGCCTGCCAGAAGTCGAGAACAAATATAATAAACCAACTCAGTTTGTTTTACGTTTATGCCAGCCAATTTACGGCACAAATAAAAATGTTACTGCCGATAATTGGTTTACGTCAATAGAGCTCATCGACATTTTATTTGAAAAAAAGCGAACTTATGTCGGAACGATGAGAAAAAATAAAAAAGAACTACCCAAAGAAGCCTTCAAAAACTAAAGAAGTTGGAAGCACTTTATATGGATTTACAAAAAAAATCACTTTTATTTCCCATGTTCTTAAAAAAGGAAAAGCGGTAATACTTGCATCGTCAATGCCTCATACACGACACACTGATGAAGACGAAGGTAAACCAGAGATAAATATTTTTTACAATAATACCAAAAGTGGAGTTGATACGTTAGATGGAAAATGTTCCAATTTTAGTGCTAGTAGGAGAACAAGAAGATGGCCGATGGCAGTGTTCTTTCAGTTACTAAATATCAGCACGTCTAATGCGTACATCCTATATACATCAGGACAAAATTCTCCTAAAATCACGTCAGGAAATTTTTCAAAAATGTTAGCAAAGGAACTTGTTACACCCCACATGGAGAGAAGATTCGTAAATTCTAGAACTCCAGTAGAAATCAAAATAGGAATTCAGCGTATCATAGGAGAAGAAGACACAAAAAATCGTGAAATACAGAATATGAATCAGGAAGAACGTTTAGAAATAAGAAAAGTGTGTTATTTATGTCCTAAAAGACTTAAACGTAATACCCAGTACTTATGTGTGATGTGTAAGAACCCAGTATGTTTAGAGTGCACCTTTAAAATATGTAAATAGTGTAAAAATGACCTCTAAAATAAAGCTTGTTATATTTGTAATTTTTGATAAAAACTCAAGAATATATTTTTGTTATACTCTTGTTTATCAAGCTTTTTTACAGAAAAAATCTGTTTATATTACATTTTGAAAAAAAAATATGTAAATTCAAAATATGTCAAAATTTTTACTTTTCAAGAATCAATTAAATATTTTCGTGAAAATATGACTTTATTTCATAAAGTTTTTACATATGCTAACTCCTAATATATATATATATTTATATATATATATATATATATATATATATATATATATATATATATATATATATATATATATATATATATATTGAACCAGATATCATAGACAATAAGAGAACTAGTATGAAATATATATGAAAATAATATAATTGAGGAAAACAAGTAAAAAGGAAACACTTTTCTTAATTTAAACAACATATCAAATAAAGATATATTAAATAACAGCCTATAACAATATAATAAAAAAGGAAATACCTCAATGATAACATAAAATATAGATATTGCCTAACCAATGTAATGATGTAAATAAAGTTGCCTAAGACGAAGATTATTTTTCATAACATAATCAGCTGTTCATCTGAAATGAAAACAAATATTACTATAGTTAATTCATTATAATCATTAATTTAAGAATAAGAACAAATATAAATATTGAATAGAATATAATCCAATAGATTTCATAGATAAACAAATAATGACCTATAGACAAATAACATAAGAGAATTTATATTTATAATTAATATGAGTGTAACAAGAATATACTATCAATAATAATATTGAATGTTGTACCATGTAAGTGTATCTCAGTATAACCAATTTTAATGTATTTGTATGTATGAAATTTTTTGATAAGTGATAGAAGTTTCAATTATCTGATTACAAAAGACAATATCTTATTGGTTATAAAAGATGACAGAACAAACTGTGAATCAATAAATAAACTTTGGAATAGTGACCTGGAAAAGAACAAAAGACTGTTTTGTTGAAAAAAGTCGAGAATCGAGGGGACGCTTAAAGAGAACGGAAGCTGGTGTTAAGAAGCGAGGAGTGTGTGGGATAGTGTTCCTAAAATTTAAAGATATTCCCGGTTTAAGACATTTAAACTTTTAAAGTATTATGAAATATAATATTAGTAATACTCACAGTTAATTGTAACAAGTTTTCGGCAAGAATCTGCGAAATTTTCGTTAATTTTGGTTTTTTGGAGATTCAGTGGAGTGTTCCTGGGATCCAGAGACTTTCATCCCAATGCAAGAGCAACAGGTCAGTGTATTTAAATCATTTATTGGCCAATAAACAGTGTAAAAACTCAAAATACCAATTAAGTACTTAATTTCATAAATTGACAAACTTTTGCAAATATGATCGATCTAAAAAAGAAAGAAACAGACTTTGTATAGTGAATTCATTGCATAAATCGTTAAAATTAATAAAAGGCCGAACTTTATATAAATTAAAATATGTACTTACGCCATTTTGTAATCGCATAAATCTGGTGATTGAAATTTTATAATGAAATAACTATGTCCATCTGTATATAACTCCTATTTTTCTATCCATGTATATAACTAATTTCTTCCCACAGCTATTTGTATCATATATAACTATGATATATATATATAAATTCTTTTATGTTTTTTATGAACCATTTACTTATCTGCATCGTCAAACAAACTATGTTTGTATAAATATAGATGCTTCTTTAATGTAAGAATTGTTCGTTTCATGTTAAAGCGCATGACTAGTTTTTCACGCATGCGCATTGATGATATTATTAAAATCAATAAGTAGGTACAATATAACCATTGGCGTCGCATATTATTTTATCAAATATAAATATTGCATTGAAAATTAAATCTATTTCAAATAATGTGTTTTCTTTTTATTTAAACAATTATAACAATACAATAAGCCAGGACTCAAAGGGAAAATGGGTTTCATGCTCCCGAATAATCTAATTAAAATAAATTATTAAACAAATATTAAAAACAAACTGAGCTAGCCAAACTAAAAACAAAATTTATAAATAATAAACATACATATAAATTGCATAGTAAAAGTAAATAAATAAATTCATTATAGTTTATAATAATTGTCACCCAAAACGTGGGGCGGTGTATTAAAAATATAGGAAACAGTTGTAAATTTTAAACTCAATTAAAAATGGCAAAACGAATGACGTTGAGAGATGGAAGGCAGGTAGGAGCAGACAGTGGATCAGAAGAGGAAAGGGAAGAACGAAGTCATGGTATGGGAGACTACCAAGCAGTATATTTGGAGCAAGGACAACAAGTGGAAGGTGATGCACAGGAAGAAGATTTGACAGATGGGGAAGCTGTAGAACAAGAAGATAGGACACAGGAGATGCAAAATAGAAGAAGTAGAGATGATAACAATGATACAATGATGCAAATTTTGATTAGCATGAAGGAAGATATGGTGAAGATGAATGGAAAAATGGACAATATGGAGAAAAATATGAGGGGAGATATGAACAAAATGGAGGACAATTTGAATGGAAATATAAATAGAATAGAGGGGAGCTTAAACGGGAAGATGGATAAAATTAATGGAAATATGAATAAATTGGAAAAGAAGATAGAAGAGGTGAAAAATGAAAGTATCCAAGAATTCAGAAAACTTAGGGAAGAAAACGAAGAAAGTAGGCAGCAGATAAATAAGGTGAAAGAAGATATAGTGGAGCAAAACAAACAAATAAGGATTGAAATTCAAGAAAACGGTATGAAAATTAGAGAGCAGATAGAAAATCAAGTAGTAGAACAAATTCAAGAAATAGAGAGAGGTATAGAAGAAAAATTACCGGGAACGATCCAAGCGGAAGTTATAAAACAAACAGAAGATATAACGAAAGAAATGGAGTATATGAAATTCAGGGAACAAACAATCGAAGAAATTATGCAAAATTATCAGCAAAACGCGGAACATAAATTTAAGGAATTAGATGTAAAGTTTCAAAAACAAACAGGAACATGTGAGGAGAGGAACGAGCACATTGGACAAATATTTCATAAAGAACTGGAAGAAATGAACAGAAAATTACAGGAAGGCATGGAAGAAATTGAATTTAACGTTAGGAGAAATGGAGGTGGAGTAATCTATACGGGAAACATGGATATCGGAGTAAAGTTTGATGGGAATATAAATACTATTCATCCGAAGGTGTTTATTAAAATAATTAAAAGCAAACTTAAAGAAATTAAGAAGGAAACTGGAGAAGTAGGATACATAAAATTACAAGGACAAGTAAGTAAACAGGTAAATCAACATTCTTACGAAAAAGTGAATAAAGAAATTATAAATTTAGATGGCAGAGTAACAAAACCGACAGGAATATATGAAAAAAGGAGTCAAATCTTAGGTAGACAAATTAACAAGGAAATACAAGAGATGAATCGAAGATTAACAGACACAGTGGAAGAAATAGAAGATAGTATAAGAAGAAATGAAGGAGGTATAGGATGTTCAGGAAATTTTTATAATAATGTAGTAACAGGAATAAAATGGGACAACATGATGACTATGATTCATACAAAAGCTTTCTCTAAAATGATAATAAGTGAAATGAATAATATGGAAGAATTGGAAACGCAAATTTTAATGGATTCATGGAAAGAAATTTATGAGATATGGGGCAACAAAGTTAAAAAGAATATAGTAGAGAATAGACAGACGCTTCAGAAATTTATCGAGCATCAAACAACAAGAGAAGAAAGCAAGAAAAAGGTTAGAAAAAGAAATGCAAATTAAATAATAGAACAAGAGAATAGGAATGAAATATGGAGACGAAAATGCAATTCAATGAAAAAGGGAAAGGATAAAGAAATGAAGTTGAAATTAAAATTTATTATTAATGAGTAACACAAGTATAAATAATGTACATAGAATTTATTATTAATGAGTAACCCAATTCTGAAGAATGTATATATGTTATGTTACGAATAATACTTGAAAAAAGGAGATGATAGTCATAAGGATAGATTTAAAATTTAATATTAAGTAGTGTACAAAGATAAAGTAGATATTAGACAGAGTTTTGTTTTCCATTTGGCAGCTGGTGATCCAATTAAATTCATCTCGTTTGTTTCTTCAGAACCTAAAAAAATAAATATAATATAATATAAAGAAAAATTTATTAGGTAAAATTTATAATTAAAACATTTTAAAAAAATGTGAGTATGGCAAATCAAAATATATAGTAAATAAAGGAAACAATTTATAAGAGATACTGGTTTTACATAGAATGAAACTATTAAAGAATATAGGATAGAGGGGATAAAATAAGAATAACTCAAGTATCAAATAGAAGTTCACATTTATAAATAAGGAAATAAGATGTAAGTGATAAAGGATAGGAAAGGATAATAATGAATGATATTGATTAAAAATATAGGAGGTAATGTTTAATGTCAATTAGAATCTTATAGATTACTTGAAAATACAGGAAGGAATAAGGAAGTTGATATTGATATATATGAATTTAAGAAATAATTAATTATATTGAATAATGAATATTGAAAAGAAATATGATATGAGGAGTATATAGAAGTATAATGTAATTACAAAGAAATAAGTTGATATATAAGTGGATGTTAGGAAGAAATGATAATAGAGAAGTATTATATGAAGTAATATTAAAAATATAATTTGACATTGATCTTAATCAAGTATATTTTAAGGAAAGAATTAGGAGACAGTTATTGAAAGAAATAGATTTTGTAGTAGGAAAAATGTGAACAAATATTTGAGAAACAAAGTTAAAGAAAGTAAGATTATGCCATAAAATTGTTCAATTTTTTTTTGAATAAAATAAAATCAATCATTCATAATAAGAAAATTGAAATTTAAATAAATATCCAGGGTATGGATATCATTTAAATTTAAATTTGAGGGGAATTGAACCAGATATCATATATAATAAGAGAACTAGTATGAAATATATATGAAAATAATATAATTAAGGAAAACAAGTAAAAAGGAAACACTTTTCTTAATTTAAACAACATATCAAATAAAGATATATTAAATAACAGCCTATAACAATATAATAAAAAAGGAATTACCTCAATGATAACATAAAATATAGATATTGCCTAACCAATGTAATGATGTAAATAAAGTTGCCTAAGACGAAGATTATTTTTCATAACATAATCAGCTGTTCATCTGAAATGAAAACAAATATTACTATAGTTAATTTATTATAATCATTAATTTAAGAATAAGAACAAATATAAATATTGAATAGAATATAATCCAATAGACTTCATAGATAAACAAATAATGACATATAGACAAATAACATAAGAGAATTTATATTTATAATTAATATGAGTGTAACAAGAATATACTATCAATAATAATATTGAATGTTGTACCATGTAAGTGTATCTAAGTATAACCAATTTTAATGTATTTGTATGTATGAAATTTTTTGATAAGTGATAGAAGTTTCAATTATCTGATTACAAAAGACAATACCGTATTGGTTATAAAAGATGACAGAACAAACTGTGAATCAATAAATAAACTTTGGAATAGTGACCTGGAAAAGAACAAAAGACTGTTTTGTTGAAAAAAGTCGAGAATCGAGGGGACGCTTAAAGAGAACGGAAGCTGGTGTTAAGAAGCGAGGAGTGTGTGGGATAGTGTTCCTAAAATTTAAAGATATTCCCGGTTTAAGACATTTAAACTTTTAAAGTATTATGAAATATAATATTAGTAATACTCACAGTTAATTGTAACAAGTTTTCGGCAAGAATCTGCGAAATTTTCGTTAATTTTGGTTTTTTGGAGATTCAGTGGAGTGTTCCTGGGATCCAGAGACTTTCATCCCAATGCAAGAGCAACAGGTCAGTAGATTTAAATCATTTATTGGCCAATAAACAGTGTAAAAACTCAAAATACCAATTAAGTACTTAATTTCATAAATTGACAAACTTTTGCAAATATGATCGATCTAAAAAAGAAAGAAACAGACTTTGTATAGTGAATTCATTGCATAAATCGTCAAAATTAATAAAAGGCCGAACTTTATATAAATTAAAATATGTACTTACGCCATTTTGTAATCGCATAAATCTGGTGATTGAAATTTTATAATGAAATAACTATGTCCATCTGTATATAATTCCTATTTTTCTATCCATGTATATAACTAATTTCTTCCCACAGCTATTTGTATCATATATAACTATGATATATATATATAAATTCTTTTATGTTTTTTATGAACCATTTACTTATCTGCATCGTCAAACAAACTATGTTTGTATAAATATAGATGCTTCTTTAATGTAAGAATTGTTCGTTTCATGTTAAAGCGCATGACTAGTTTTTCACGCATGCGCATTGATGATATTATTAAAATCAATAAGTAGGTACAATATAACCATTGGCGTCGCATATTATTTTATCAAATATAAATATTGCATTGAAAATTAAATCTATTTCAAATAATGTGTTTTCTTTTTATTTAAACAATTATAACAATACAATAAGCCAGGACTCAAAGGGAAAATGGGTTTCATGCTCCCGAATAATCTAATTAAAATAAATTATCAAACAAATATTAAAAACAAACTGAGCTAGCCAAACTAAAAACAAAAAATCTAAATTATAAACATATACATTTAAATCTACTATAAAAGTAAGTAAAAATTCAGCAATATAAAGAATAATATATATATATATATATATATATATATATATGTGTGTGTGTGTGTGTGTGTATATATAGCTAGGTGTCGCACAGACCCCACTGTACGACTTATGTCCTAAAAGTGGATCTGTACGGGGTACGGGTTAAATTTCCAATAGTCTTTCTGCATAGATATTGACAATGTAAAGTAGGTTTGAATTCACCTTTTTCATATTAATATATTGATTTCTAACATTTGGACATTCAACGCATTTCATATATAAATAAGAGAAAATTAACAATAAAAAATATAAAACATTCACAATAAAATACAAAATATTTACAATATTTCCCAAGCACATCAGGTATTCAGAATGTAAAACAGGTTCACTTTCACGCTGTTGATTTCCATCTTATGCATTCAACATATTTCGTTCATAAATTCGATGAAATTAACAACAAAAACATTAACAATAAAATATAGAAAACAAACACTTTGTAGAGTATCCCAATTTATAAACGACATTGAATCATATAACACAATTAATAGTAACATGAAGATTTAAAAAGTCTGTCAGTCAAAAAGAGATCGAACCAGATCTCGATTTAAGCTAAGAACATATTTTCCTATTATTTTTTTCAGCATGTGACGAGAATTTATATTCATTTTTTGTTCAGGGGGTAGAAAATTAAATATTTTTGGAATGAGATAATTTATATTGGAGATAAATAATAAGATAAATAATTTTTGTACTCAGAGATGTTTTAACGTGATATTCTTTTTTTTTCCTAGTGAAATGTTTATGGTCGATATTATTCAATAGATTCTTATTTTTGTGTATATGAGTAAGAATGTTATTTAGAAATATTTGTCTTACATCGAAGATTCTCGCTTGCAAAAAAAGCAAATTGCTTGAGAAGGTTGGTTCTTTTCGATACATAAATTTCAGAATTCGAGATTCCACCAGAGCGAAGTAAATGATCCTCAAGTGATAAGTGTCAAGTAATTTGCTCAAATATTTGAATTTGAACAGCATACTTCTTAAAGTTTTTGTCACATTCTCAGTGTGAACGTCCCATCTCATATGACTATCTATCGTTACACCCAAATATTTAATGGTATCTGTTTTGGAAACATCAACAATCAACTCGCCGTTCCGTATATCGAGAGTGTTGAAATGTGGTAAATAATTCCTATAAGCCGTGAAAGTCATACATTTAGTTTTTTCATAGTTTATTGTCAAGAGTTGATGATTAAACCAATTGATAATTTGTGGCATATCACTTTTTCTTTCAGGTCATGCCAATTTTTATCCTCATACAAAATCACTATATCATCTGTGAAGCTGGACAGTGCCTTGTGGCACACCAAATTGAACTAACTCTTCTGAACTAACTTTGCATAAACTGTACTTGTGAAGTGACCTAATAGGGGAGTAGTTGCCTCATTGACGTTCGATAATGTGAACTGTACATATAAAAATATATAATATATAATTATAGGAGTAAAAGAAGAATAATAGGCCACCATCAAATGTTTTCGAGGCGGTTTTCGCGATTTTAGACAACTTCACTAC
This sequence comes from Galeruca laticollis, assembly GCA_963921935.1. Classification (NCBI taxonomy): domain Eukaryota; kingdom Metazoa; phylum Arthropoda; class Insecta; order Coleoptera; family Chrysomelidae; genus Galeruca; species Galeruca laticollis. Next base: position 74,795,885 of record OY998181.1, read on the forward strand.
ATATCGCCATATTTTAAAACATCATAACTCCTCAAAAAATGGTCCAATTTCGGATTTTCTTTTGATTTGTAGGTATTAGTTTAAGCTACAATTTACTTTACAATAACTTTCTTAAAAAACGCTTCGTTGTGTTATAGGGGAAAAACATTTAACTACAGCTATTTTGGGCGGTTTTTCGCGATTTTGAGTATGAAGCCGATGGTAGCAAACTTCAGATTCGGTTTCAGCATCCCAAAAAACATAAAAATCCGTCGAGAAAGGAAGTTCCGCAGTTTTTTCTTTCCCAAACACTTATAGTCTTGGACAAATAATACATTTAATGAATTTGCAACTCAAAACAATTTTAAAAAGTCAGTGTATGATTGTTGCTTGTATTTTAATAACAAGATGTGGATTGTTATATATGTGGATAATATTTCATTACTATGCGAAGACAAAGACGTAGAAAGGTGCAAATTTTAGTTGGGATATTATGCTCTGGGGATTAGCAGCATCGTAATTAACCCAACGCTCCAAAATTATTAAAGTTTGTGATTAAATGAACATATTGATGATTGTGTCTGAAACTTCGATGAGTTAATCAAGTCAAACATAGATTGTAGCACAATAGAAATCTAAGTTTACTCATCTGCTCAGTTACTATGAAACTAATCCAGATCAAATTCTTGGTGTAAGAGATAAATTCGAACAGATTGCGAGATTTTTCCGTCCAATTTCTCATATTATATCAGAAAACAATACTTGCATATCGTATCGCTGGAAGTATACGTATAAAATATAATTGTAAATTCACCAAACTCTACGAACAACCCCTGAGAATAATTTACCAACTCGTTAGTAAACAAGGATGACTTTTGATTGGAGTATATCCCGATCACATGCTATGTCGATGGAAGTTTCTGCTGAAAGTTATAAAGTTACTTTTGTAAAGTTAACTTCGTATTAATGTATGACTTTATATTGGAAAATAAAAATTTGTATTCGTAACATTCCAAAGAAACGAGACAACAAAAGAGTGAACGAGAATAACAGAATTTATATTTGAATGTCTAGTGACGTATTTTAGATGTTTATTTCACAATAATTGCTTCTAAGAATATAGGAACTGATTTCTTAGATTCTTTACCAAAAGTATTTGAAAACTCAATACTTTTAAAAAAAATTATAATAGGCATAATGACAAATTTTTATAAACTGTCCTATATGTTCCTGAACGTATGTTATTTACAATGGATAACATATTTCCATATTTCTACAGATAATGAAAGTACAGTAGGCAAAAAAAACGAGTGTGTGCTTGACGGCACGGCAGAAGTGAAAACTTTATTGGCAATCGCAACCAATTTATATCGTAATAGTAGTATTTGGAAGGTCCGTCAAACTGCCCCCCTCCCGGTTAGATTTTTTCTACCAAAATTCTAGCACACATAAAGGGCACCTAGCACAACCTAGCACAACAATTTTCATAGCTAGCACACCGACAGCTTACAATAAAAATGCTATTGAATTCGGGTGGGGCCAGGTTAACGCTACCCCCCAGTTGGAATTCTTTCGCCAAAATGCTAGCAAAGATAAAGGACACCTAGCACAACCTAGCGCACCATTTTTTATAGCTAGCACACCAACAGCTTACAATAAAAATGCTTTGGAATTCGGGTGGGTCCAGGTTAACGCTAGCCCCCTCACCCCCGGTTGGAATTTTTTCGCCAAAACGCTAGCACAAACGAAGGACACCTATCATAATCTAGCACACCATTTTTTATAGCTAGCACAGCAACTACACTTTTAATTCTGGGGAGTGGGACGGAGGTCAGTGAAATAACGCTATACTTACTCGATGAGTAAATAAATGGATAAATGAATAGGTTGAATATATGTATATGTAAAACGGCTGGTTTAATTGTTTCTTACTGTAGTTACGAAAAATTTTCGGAATATTCCACTCATATGGTGAAAATTCCAAATGAAGCAGGATCTTCTCGGAGATAACTTCTTTTCGGAGATAGCTCTCCGGCAGTGCCGATAATTTCCCTTTTAAGTCCGTATCTAAGTAACGTCTAAGTAACAATTGTTGTTATTATCATAATTTTTATTTAAAATATCATAAAAATGTCACGGTTTGAAAACGATTCTTCAAGTTTAATCCAAAAATAAGTGATTGAAAATGAACCAAAAGGGGTAATTAAATACCATGTAATGTGGTTTCAATAATATAAATTTCGCATTAATACAGTTTTATATCGTCTAATCGAGAAATATTCTATCGAATTACACTCATGGAAATAGTTAGATCATTAGTTTCACTTATATAGTCCATGTTGCTTGTAATATTATTAGAAAGAATACATATTATTACAACCATCAGCCCTTCGGGAAAATCCTTTCTTAATCCAAACATCTGATTCGGCCAGTTTGGATGTACCTACAAGAATTTTATTTACTCTTAAGACCCATAAAAACGGCATTATAAAAATGATTTAAATTTTAACAATAGACTTGGTTTAACGACCCTTTTAAAAAGTCCGATGAGAACTTGAGATAGATTAAACCTAGTTTTTAGAAAAATAAAAATACTTATGTCATCAATTTTGCTGCCTTCCATTTAATACCCATATTGTAAGAAAGCAAAAAAATTAGTCCACTTTTTTTGGTCCGCCAATTTTGGTGATCCGCCATGTTGAATTTAGGATGACGTCACATACCTTATCATGGATTGGCATGCAAACTAGACGTATATATAGAATTTCAAATCAATCGGTTGAAGATATCTGCTTCAAAACTGAGTTGCAAGATTGCAACCAAACAAACATTCATTGCCAGTTACATACTAAAAACTTTGAAAAATACATAGTAGTGTTGGTGTCTTATGATATGCCGCAGAAATATTTGAAGCTCTGATTAACCCGCTCTAAGAATCAAGAGCTGCACGTTCTGAGTTAACTTGAAAATTTAAAAAAAATTTGATAGTGAAATGCAAAATTTATGTTATCATTACAATGGTTAATTAACCATTAACTTCGGCAATAAATATTCTGGCAAATTTAAATATAAAGTTTGAGTGTTTGTTCTATAAGGACTACAGTGAACCACGATCAGTCTAAAACATGTATTCTCAATGTATTGGAACATTTTTAGAGATCTCAGCCGCCCCTTTCCAGATTGCACAACTTTGTCCAAAGGACACATCCAACACGGCTTCGCTTTTTGGACATTTATTTATCCAACATGTCTGTACGCAAACTTTTGTCGTTGCCTTTTTTATAGTGTGACGTAATTTACAACTTATTCGTGCACGGATTGTTTTTGATTACGTGACTAAATGGTTGAATTTAATTATTTTGTTTTATTAAAATTACTATTCTTTTAACAAAATTATTTTTAAAACTGAAGGTTTTTTGTATTCTTTCGTTTTTTAGCATTAATTGAAAATAAGTAGATAATTATTAATTAAATAATAGTTAATTATAAATTAATCAAATACCCTGCTAGATGGGAAAATATAGATATCACGCACAATCTGGCAACATCTGTTTTGGGGGCCATTTTTTATAGGAAAATGATGTTTAGGGACAAATACATCCCACATATTCATTCATTCGTGTAACCATAGCATTATTTTGCAGACGCCCCCACCCCCTTAAATCAAAAACATTGTTGATGTACTAGCTCTTTGTGCTAGCATTTTGGCGGAAAAATTCCAACCCTAGCGTTATCCTGAACCTACCCGAATTCCAAAGCATTTTTATTGTAAGCTGTTGTTGTGCTAGCTAAAAAAAATGGTGTGCTAGCTATAAAAAATGGTGTGCTAGCTATAAAAAATGGTGTGCTAGGTGTCCTTTATCTGTGCTAGCATTTTGGCGAAAAAAATCCAACCGGTGTGGGGGGGCTAGCGTTAACCTGGCCCCACCCGAATTCAAAAGCATTTTTATTGTAAGCTGTTGGTGTACTAGCTATAAAAAATGGTGTGCTAGGTTGTGCTAGGTGTCCTTTATCTGTGCTAGCATTTTGGCGAAAAAAATCCAACCGGGGGGCTAGCGTTAACCTGGCCGCACCCGAATTCAAAAGCATTTTTATTGTAAAGTGTCGGTGTACTAGCTATAAAAATGGTGTGCTAGGTTGTGCTAGGTGTCCTTTATCTGTGCTGGCATTTTGGCGAAAAAATTCCAACCGGAGGGGGGGTAGCGTTAACCTGGCCCCACCCGAAATCAAAAGCATTTTTATTGTGAGCTGTTGGTGTGCTAGCTATAAAAATTGTTGTGCTAGGTTATGCTAGCATTTTGGTAACAAAAATCTAACCGGGGGGGGGCAGCTTGACGGAGCTGTATTTGGATCGTATCAGTAGAATAAATGAGAAACCAGTTATTATTTACTTAATTATATATAAATCAAATTATTTATTTTCGTTATCGTATTCTACAGAGGATACAATGTGTTTGTGATAACCAAAATAAGAAATAAATACTTCAGATCAGCGGCTCTCAAACTTGGTGATGGAACCCTTTTGCAAAGCTAAATTCTTGACGGAAACTTACAATTGTCATCATTAAATATTTCAAAAAATTTCATCAATTATATTCTGCCTATATTTTTCCACCCACAGAAAATATATGGTCATTAAAGTCTTAAAAAGTTGTACCCGATTAATATAAATCCTTTCAAAAATCCTGTAATATACCTTTATTGAACATTGAAAAAAAAATCTGCTTCAAAAAGCTATCAATTTACTGGACAAGGCTTGTTCGAATGCAGCATTTTCAAAGGAATCAGGAGCATGGTTGAACGCTATACCGTCTGCCCCATTAGGTACGCTTTTAGATGACGAAAGTTTGCGTATTTCTATTGGTCTCCGTTTATGTTATCAAATTTGTGTTAAACATCGCTGTCGTTGCGGAGCTGATGTTGATGAATATGGTATACACGGCCTGAGCTCCAAATTAAGTGCCGGCCGTTTTTCACGTCATTCTGCAGTAAATGACCTAATCAAACGAGGCCTGTCATCTGCAAAGATTCCCTGTTCGTTGGAACCGTTAGGTACTTACCGAGACGACGGTAAACGTCCAGATGGTATGACCCTCATTCCATGGCAACGCAGCAGACCAGTTATATGGGATTTCACTTGCACTGACATTTGGGCTCCGTCCCATGTCCTATCCACATCTACTTCCGCAGGCGCTGCAGCTTTACAAGGCGGAACTTTTAAAATCATTAAATACAAAAATTTGGTGAACATTTACATTTTTATTCCTGTAGCAATTGAAACCTCTGGTGTTTTCGGTCACGAAGCTTTAAAATTCATTAAAGAAATCGGTGAAAAAATATCGGTAGAAACCAATGATTCAAGAGCAACATTTTTCTTTATACAACAAATAAGTATTGCAATTCAAAGAGGAAACGCTTAATCTTTTCTCGGTACGTTTCCCCGTTTTAAGCCTCTAGGAGAACTTTTCATGAAACCTAATCATAAGAAACATAATTCTTCTACCACTTTTAAACTTCCTCACATTACCGACCCTAAACCATGTGATCTTTCCTCTTTCCGAAATTCTTATTTAACATCTTCATCCTCTTCTTCAGAATGTGTGCCTTCTGATTATACATGCGTTCACAATTTTATAAATAATACCTCCAACAAGCTTTTGGGCCTCAGTGTACTAAAGAATATAGATAACCACCAGCCAGATAATGTCCCCTTCATTGGAATACTGAAGAAGATGACTTAGCTAGAAAATGATGCGATTCCCATGCGCAATAAATTATCTTTGACCAAAACAAAATATAAAACTGGTTTACCCCCAATAGAGTTGAAATCATCAAATGAAAAGGTTAACGACCAAATGGAAGGTTTTTATACTAACAGTGTGGCATACTCTAACAACACTAATACAGACAGTTTGTCTGATGAAGATGATAATGGAAATCAAGCATCAGTAGCCGATTTGAGTACAAATTTAAATAACGAACTCTCCAGAAAAAAATGGTAGTAACCTCGCCAATAAGACAACTGAGGTTAGATTCAAAATATCTGATGTGACCAATGGAGTGAAACCACTATGTACAAAAGCAATATCAACCAGAGATAAAAAATCTAGTGATAATGTTTAGGTGACCAAAAAAAAATGACATTGCCTCCAACAAGTGTCAAAATAACCTCGAAGTTTTTCAGTCAAATTCAAAATTGGAAGAGAATGAAGACGTAGGAAAAGATAATGGGTCAGAAGTCGATAGGGTCGTAGTAAGTGAGGAATCACTAAGTATCAATTCCCTTCCTAAAAATAATCCTAGAGTTAACAACTTCTATTCATACATTTCATTTTTGATTCACGATTTTCAGAAAGGGGATGAAACTCAACAAGAACAAAAGGACACGTCTAAATATAACGTAGATAACAAAGAATATATTAACAAAGTGAACCAGACCAATCAACCAAATTTTCCAAAACCGCAATATCTTCATCCAATTCCATAGCAAACAACATCAATTCAAATTCCTCATCACGCCAATCAAGTGAGAAAGACAATAATAGAATCAGAGATAATTCGGACAATGATAGTAGTTGCGAAAGAGGTCTTAACAATATCTCCACAATTAGATCCGTAAAGGGTATCCCCCAAAAATCTTTGTTTCTCAAAGGCCTCGAAAATATTGGTAACACATGTTTCATGAATAGTATTATCCAATGCATAGCAAACACAAGGTGGCTATTGGAATATCTGAAGAAAGACGCATGCATAAGAGATATTAACATAGACATATCTAGCATGAAAGGAGCACTAATTAAAGCATTTGCTGGAGTTATTCAAGAGCTTTGGTCTGGAGACGGTTCAGACAGAGTGGTTAATACAGTATCATTGAAAAGTCAGATTCAGCGATTTACTTCAAGGTTCATGGGATCCACTCAATATGATACACAGGAGTTTCTTCGTTACCTATTAGCAGGACTTCACGAAGATGTCAACAAGGTATATGAAAAACCAAAGCCCATATTAACAGAAATTGATGACAAACTTAGTGACATTGAGAAAGCACAAGAATCTTGATTGAAATATCTGACAATGGACAACTCCAAGAGTGTGGATAACTTTGTCGGTCAATTCAAATCAACACTCAAGTGCACACACTGTGGTCGCTGTTCAGTAACCTACGATCTCTTTTGGGATGTATCCGTTTCCATGCCCCAAGGAACAGGTCAATTACCACTTCCTTAATGTTTGGATTCGCTTAGAAGAGAAGAAACACTGGACGGTGATGAGAAACCAACATGTTCGAAATGTAAGGAACGAATACGAAGCACTAAATCATTCGCAATTCATAAATTTCCGAAAATATTGGTTATTCACCTGATGCGCTTTTCGCACACAGAAAGATTTAGTGGAAAACTTGATGTTGCAATAGATTTTTCAATAGAAGGGCTTGATATGAGCCATTACGCGACTGATAATGTGGCACCTTGTATGTACAACCTCTACGCCATATCAAATCACAGTGGAACCACTTACACTGGTCACTACACAGCATATTGCCGACATCCCTACCACAGATAACCCACAGATAGATGAGACACTGATTGTGGCGCCATCTAAAGAGCCTGTCGAGTAAACAATTGAATGTTGTTGAAAAGATTTCTGTAATTTTAGGTTTTGGCGGTATATTCAAATTTACTGTATTTTAATTATTTTCTTTCAAAATAATCATTTATAGTGTATCACTTAACATTTCATTCAATTTAACTCAATAATGATTAGATGTTGAGTTAAATGAAATGAAATATTAAATGATGGACCATAAAGGGTTAATTAAATTGAAAAAATAAAACAGTATTCGTATAAACAGTTTATTTATTTTGGTATAAAAATACAAAACAAATAATTTCTTTCACAAAGTGCTTGGTAGCGTTCTTTTCTGTTGTGTTTGTTTAAAAATGATTTTACGACATTAATCTCGTGCAAGTTTTGTGTCTTTATTATTATATTATCCTATAACAGCCTCAATGTTGTTAATATTACTGCTAATTTGAATGTCAATTTTCCCTAACTGATGCCATATGATGATTCTTCAATCTTATGTTTTTCATAAAGGAAAATAATTTCACATTGGATCGTCCCTGATGATGAAAACGAACGTTTTCGTAAGCGTGGATAAAAACCAATAAAGAATTCTCTTTTTTCCCTGTTGCTGCATTCCCCAAACAGAATGACAATAAATAAACTATAATGTAAAAACAATGCAATAATTAAAAAATGATACATACATTCTAGATTGGAGTATCATTGAATTTTTAAATGATGTTAAACAAGATAAAAGTAGAAAATTATTTATGATGAGTTTATATTAATTTATTATTACACTCGTATAAACACACAGAGCTGGACCAACTGCTGGAGTATAACTACTACTTACTTAATCAAAAAAAGTATTAGCAATGAGTTGTTAACTACTATTTTTGGCAACTTTCTGCGAAAGAAAACATTTGAGTTTAATTACTGTGAATGTTAGAACAAAAGTAATTAAAATATTTTTATAGAAAAAGTTGTTAAATACTGCCCAGCTCTGTAAATACAAGATGCCAAGTAATTACATATAAGAGTACTAAACAGCACTGGTGACTGTACAAAATTTAAAATAATATATCTAACATTTCATTTCCACTTAAAACACATCTTTATTTCATTACTGGAAGTATTAAATAGGTTTATATCACAAGCTTAAACCTAGTAAATTGCATATTTGTATATTTCTACATTTAAAAGCATTTAGCTCTTATGAAACCATCGCATAAGGCAGTTTGGGTTACTCTGCATCTCGTGGCAGTCTATGATTGTTAAAATGTTTCTTAAGGGCTCTTAAAAATCTCACCGTCTCGTGGAAGTCCTCGTTTCTGGTTGAGGTTCTACAAGTAAACACACAAAATAACAACAATAAATAAGTAAACACACAAATATGTTTGAAAATTTATGTCAACAAAAGAAAACAAAATGCGCTTACTATCGAAATAATTAGTTTACACACCTTTTTGTACTAAGCCAAAAAAAATATCAAAAAATGTTTGAATGTATACATTTGTTTGGTTTTTTTGAATTCCTTTTTTGGAGCTTTCGATTTTTTTATGAATTCTTGATTTATAACTATTTTTTTTCTTTTTTTTCTTTATTGGATATTTTGGATTTTTGGTTACCGCTAGACCAAATACGTAATGCCTCAACAAAAGTTAATACTCACTTTCATTTCCCATAAATGGGGCTATATGTGAAAATCGGCAAGGGGTCAATACCTTCCATCCCATAGCTGGTAGAGGGAATATAGCTATAACATAAAATAAAACCCAGATTATAATGTTTTCAATGGATACATTTTAAAAAGGAATTGTCTGAGTATTGTGTACACACTAGATATAAATTGAATGAATGAAAAGACGAGTACTGAGTGTGTCATTTGATTAAAATTCCAGCTAAGCGCTTTCAGCCATTAGGTCATTCTCAAAGCTGTCGACAAGAGAAAAAGATACAACAGGTAAAATGTACATACAATGAAATAAAATGTTTGATATTACATCATTATTCAAGTAAAATTTGTTAAAATCACCCTATAAAGAGGGTGTACACACATATCATTTAGTTGGTAATTTCAAATTAGACGTTTCGTTATGTGAATTACAATTGTACACGCTCTCTATAGAGTAATTTTAACAAATTTTCGTTAAATAATGATGTAACATCAAACATTTTATTTCATTTGATGTTTTTTGAAACCTTTCAGAATGGTCTAATGGCTGAAAGCGCTTACCTGAAATTTTAATAAAATTACACACTCAGTACTCGTCTTTTCGTTCACTAAATTTACATTTTTAAATGTCCAAAATTATAGCATGCTATATTGAATACAATAAAACTTACCATCAATTTTTGTTAATTTCCACTCATATGGGAAGGCAAATCAAACTGTCTGAATAACCTCTCTTCGTCTTTCTCAAATCTAAAGGAACACTGTTTTCGAAAATGAAGGGATCATATCCTCCATCGTTTCCTCGTCGACAAATTTAATGATTTATTACCACTGCTTTTCAGCCATATTAATTTCACCTTCCTGGGTTGGAGGAACAAAACTGTAAAAATAAATATTTACTTTATTAATGCAGCAATTTTCAGTTTAGCTTATGTAAAGAACAACCATGATCTCTAAAGTTGTCGATTGAATTAGTTAAAATTCTGTGTTTTATAAAAATAAAGACAATGGTTGTTAATTGTGAAAGAAAAAATGCTCACATTTTTTTAATAAAACTTACCGAGTACACCACTTATTAAACTCCTTCAGAATACACTTTAACATTGTCTTTTCAATTAATAACAATAAAGCAACGAAACAACAGATAAATATTATACTATAGCAATTAAAAAATACACCAAAATACCGTAACCTTATAATAACATCTACACTTGAACTAAGAAATGATAACAGTATAACATATAACATGTGGGGATGGGGACGAGCAATATGATATCGCGCATACGCAGTTATAAAAATCAATAAAATTTGATTACTAACGACGTTACAGTTTTCGTTAATTTTTTGGAATTATCTACCGATTTTAGTTACTCGACAGCTCGACAGGCTCTATAGATGGCACGGTCTGCAGTGTCCCTAGCCTGATCCCTACACGGGACAATGGCACGAATATAACGATTCAAGGGTGCTATTAATATCGTGGAAATCTTTAGTCAGTGGAGAAGCATATGTTCTCTTCTATGAACAAGATAACACCCACCTTTAAGTTTAATAATTTTTTTATATTCAATTTTAAATTGTATATTTTTATTTTGTACCAATGTCTTATTTGGTTTTTTCCTGCAAAATTTATTTATGTATTTATATATACATTGTATTTTTATTAATGCGTACAATTAAGTAAAGTAGAATAAATTAATTATCTATTCTTTATTAATAAGCATATTAAAAGTAAAATGTAACAACTTATTACTAACTTTACTTAGTAAATTACTATATAACAAGTTTAATTATAGTAGATATACACAGAGAAAAAATTTAGCTATTGGGAGGTATGTAACTGTATTTATTTTTCATCAAATGGTTGATGTCAGATTTGATAGAAGACAGTTGAAGTCTCATATCACAGGTTTTTGTTGGATTTTGGACCTGATATAGGAAATATTTCCTCCGCAGGGCTGGTTGGGGGTGTGTTTGTGGGTAGTTTGTGTGCGCGTATTGACTTGGCTTGAGTTTAAGGTAGGACTGAAAATTCAGTTTAAGAAAAGTGTATGGGAAGTTTTGTTTGGTTTTGTGGGTGTGTTATATTTTTTTTGCTGGAAATCAACCGGAGACAGAGGCAGGAACAATCAGTAGCGAAATTGGATGATTTATATGAGAACGTGGTTTTCGAAGTGTGTAGGATGGGGAATTTAGAAGTGTCTAGTAAAGATCGAAAATGAATAAGACGAACCACGTTGCGGATAGTTATTAGAAGACGAGATGGGTGATTGAAATTGTTGGAAATTGGAAAATGTTTTTGGGGTTGGGTGTCTCCGATGTCATGAGAGTTAATAAGAAGAGTTGGGAATGATTTTAGGATTTTTTGAGTTTCATTAAAATTTGTTTGAAAAGTGACTAGGAGACATTGAAAGATGTGTAGATGATGTCGGGTGGTGGCGACTAGCTTTTTTTTGAATTCGAGGTGAGGAAATTGTTGGTTAGGTGTGTTATCTGTGATGAAGTGGATTGAATGTGGAATATAAAATTTTGTCAATTAATAAATGTTGAATTTTTTTATTTACTTGTTAAAATGTTGAATGTAAAATTTTAAAACTGATTAAAATATTAAATTGAGAGGTTGGCTGGAGCTATAATAATAATCTCAAATCCAGAAACTTCGTCGTACGTCGGTTCATTTGGATAGCGAATTAATTCACTATGCTACAGGAAAAAAACGTTAAAAACCTGCAGCACCGACGGGGTGGATGGGGCTCGCGGATCAAGTTGAATCGCTTTCGCTCCTGATGGTAGTTAAAGCAAAGTGAGCATGCCTGCCTATATTTGTTAAGACTAGAGCATTTTTACTCGCACGAATTGCGTGCGCACACAAAAGCAAATATATTGTTCGCGAATATTATTTTTAGCATAAAAATAGTGCGCGTTAAATTGTCGTTCCAGTGATATTGTTGAAATGTCGCCGAGAAGACGAAATGTGATTATTGCAAGTGCCGCCTTTATACTATTGCAAGAGGTAGAGAAAAATAGGGAAAAACCGTAAGCGATGGTGGATTACAAAATTATTTGAGAGCAGGCAGGCATACAGTGGGTATAATTTATTAACAGATATGAGGCTACTTAAAAATTTTAATCCTATGTCATCTGGAGATTTTATGTTTCTAATTAATGCGATTGGTCCAAAAATTGGTAAAACTGATACAAAATTTAGAAGATGTATTAGTGTACAAGAACGGTTAGCTATTACCTTGCGTTTATTCGCCACCGGAGATTCCTACACGAGTCTACAGTATTTATTTAAAATTTCGAAGCAGGTAATTTCTACAATTATTCCTGAAGTCTGCAAGGCGCTGATTGATGTGGTAAAAGAACATGTACGGGTGAGTATGAAAATATATTTATCTATTAATAAACGTAATGTAATGTATAATTCTTAAATAAAAAATAAACTAGAACAAAAACAAAAATGAGAATAACATCAAATAGGATAAACAACAAAATTTATATAAAAGGAAATGGTATTTCGTAAGTTTACAAGTTTATAGATCTAGAAAAATAGCATTTAGATCTGGCATATCCAGTGAGGAATGCCAAGAACTGGGTGTAGGGCATTGAGAACTTGATTTTGATTGGGAAATACTTCCAGGAGAAGGTGTTCGATGGGTCCAGTCCATACGTGCATACGCATTCATGGGAGAAGTTTCATAATTTCCTCTGTCTGCTGCATATAAAATTTGGTTTATTGCATGCTCAACTTCAACCCGTGTCCTTGGGCTCTATGTTTTTAATTTGTTTCCGACATGTGCGCCATAAACAGAGTATGGATCTGCAGGCTCTTGCGGACAAGCAACGGTTTCTTTCAAAATGCGATAGGCCTCTTCAGCTCTTGAGTTGCTGTTCTTTGTACTTATTTTGTTTCTTTTTGGTTTGGGCGATTGGAAAGTATGGCACTCGTCCGTTTCATTATTCACGGAAACAGTGTTTTCTATTATAGATGAAGCATGGCCACCATCCCGTCAGAGTTACATCAATGTTTTCTGAAACATGGTCTTCGGCAATATTTTCGTCGATGTTTTCGCACTGAAAATATAAAAATATTTTATTTACACCTTCATAATAAACTATACAAGCAAACTATTTGTTTGATTTTCACTAATTTGATAATTAATTTTAACAATTATTATGCTAACACTGTAGATTCTTCAGAAAATATACTACAAAATATCTAATGAGAGTGGTCGAGGCGTTAGGTGCCTGACCCACAAAGGATACTCCGAAATATGTGTTAAACGTTGTAAAAGCTATTTAACAGTGGGGAATTGTTGGTTTCAATTTGATCATTTAGAATAATATTCTTTTTTGTATCTATTAATGATTCTAAAACTTTTAATTTCTGACTTTTATTTTGAACATGAGGTGTTTTGAGACTAAGTTTGCTTGTATAGTTTATTATAAACGATTTTCCTCAAGTGAAGATCGAAACAATAACACATTGTGTTTATTTTCAGATGCCATCAACCCCTGACGAATGGCTTGAAATTTCAAAAAGATATGCAAAATTATGGAATTTTCCAAATTGCGTTGGGGCAATAGATGGCAAGCATGTTGCTTTACAAGCGCCATTTAATAGTGGGAGCGAATATTACAATTATAAGGGTTTTTTCAGTATTGTGCTATTCGCGGTGGTTGATGCCGACTATAATTTCATATATGCTGATGTTGGATGCCAAGGAAGAATCTCGGACGGTGGAGTATTTAAACGTAGTGAGCTCTATACGAAATTAGCCCGGAACGAGTTGAACCTACCAGAAGATTCTAATTTACCCGATTGTGAGAAGAAAATATCGTATGTTTTTCTTGGCGATGAAGCATTTGCTCTATCTCGAAATGCCATGAGACCGTTCTCAGGCAAGTTTCAACAAAGATCTCCTGAACGTATTTTTAATTATAGAGTTAGTCGAGCTCACAGATTAGTAGAAAATGCATTTGGAATTTTGTCCGCTGTGTTTCGGATATTGAGAAAACCTATGCTACTCCAGCCAGAAAAAGCTAAATATATAGTATTGGGAATACTTTTTTTACACAATTTTCTAAGACGAAATCATCGCTCTAAAGATGTATATACATATATAGTTTATAGCGGGTAGTTGGAGAATGCAGAATGACACCATGACATAGCAAGTAGTAATGACAGTAGTAATGACATGGTAATGTGAACATCGTGCCGATAAGCTCCGACTTATTTAAAAGTTTTTAAGTAATATTTTTATGTAGAAAGCTTTGTGTTTTGGTTTCAGAAGGTACGATTATTTCATTGGAATAATTATAATCAGAAAGATTTTTTGTGTTACTTATCTATTATAAGAAGATTTAGAATTTTCCAAGGTAAATTCCATTATTTCTTAAGTACATTGTTGTCAGCCGGTATTGTAAAATGAATGAAACCAGAAGTAATTCCGTTCCAATTGATGATAATTTGATAGAATATGTAATAAACTAAATTGTTACCGAAACTAACTGCCAGAATTGATGAACATTTTGAGAAAATGTGTAAAAGGATTGATTCTTTGGAAGAGAAAATAAATGGGGCAATTCTGCAATTTTCATCGTTGGAGGCGGTTGTCCAATCCAATGATAGGGAATTAAATCTAATTAAAAATAAATTGGAAGTCTACGATCAAAAGTTTAAGGCAAATACAATAAGTTTAATGGGAGTTAAGGATGAGCGGGATGAAAATTTGCTTGCCAAGATTCGCACTATTTTTAACGGCGCGATGAAAATAAAGTGTTCTCATTGGGAGATATACAATACATTTAGAATCGGAAAATTGGATGAAGGAAGTACTAAGCCTAGGACTATTATTGTCGAATTTACTACAATTCTAAAAAGAACTGAAACTATAATAGGTCGAAAGTCACTACTAAGTATAAATATTTATATAAATGAGAATTTGACTACTACATCGTATCAACTTTTGCGAGCTGCTAAACTAAAGTTTGTTGTGATTTATCTAATTAAATTTGTTTGATTGATATAATTATATGATATCGGATACCTATGTTGTTTATTATTTGTCTTGCAATAATAAATATATGTTCTAATAGTTATATGTACTTATAACTTAGTATTTCTTTCTTTTTTTATCGCTTTATTTGTATATGGTAATTCTACTATTAGCAAGATTATTATGCAAAATTTGTTTCATTTTATAATTGTTATAGTAATTATGATTAGTTCAGTTGATTATGCAAGTATAAATATGTACCTATGTATTATTGAAGCTGAATTATTGTAGGATACCTACATATGAATATATTTTTGTTATTGGCATTTTGTATTACCGAAAAATAATGATTTTCTGTTTGCTTAAGAGCTTATTCGGTTGCCACAATTATGTCATCTATCCTTAGCATTTACTTTCAAAATTGTCGAGGACTTAATACGAAAATAACCGAGTTTTATACAAGTTGTTTGAGTGAGGACTTTGATATAGTTATTGCAGTCGAGACTTGGTTACAGGAGGGAACTCTTGATGAAGAGATATTAAACGCTGGATATTACAATCTGATAAGAGCTGATAGGAATATTGAATTTACAGGAAAATCAAAAGGCGGGGGAGTTTTTATAGCTGTTAAGAAAACATATAAAATCTCAGAAGTTTTCAAAATTAGTTTGCGATTGCAATAGACATTGAAGTAAATAGTAGTAAATACACCCTTTGTTGTATATATATATTCCTTCGGGGAGTCAAACTAAGGTATATGAAACAGCATTTGAACTTCTGCAAAGGCATATAGTGAATAATGACAAAACATTTATTTTTGGAGATTTCAATATACCAAGTATCTTCTTCTTACAGTGCCATATCCGTGATCGGACGTAGGCGACCTCTCACTTCTACCTGTGTTGTGCTAACCAAGTATAACCGGTATTAATTATGGAAGCAATATTTATAATGGCATAGTAGAAACCTTTCAAGACTTCATGGATTTTAATGGATTTAGTTTGTATAATGATATTAAAAATTTTCAAGGTAGAACACTGGACCTAGTTATTAGTTCGGAAAGTAATATTAACAATTGTACAGTAGTTAGGGACGGTCTACCGTTTGTTAAGGAAGATCTATATCATCCTGCATTGGAAATTATGATTACAGTTAGGTCCGATACAAAAATAGATATACTCAATATAAAAGAGTCTAGATATGATTTTTTAAGGTTAAGCGAAAGTATTAGGGATGCAGATTGGAAGAGAGTTTTGGATGAAAAAATTAATGTGAATGTAGCATTACATGAATTCTACAATATATGGAATAAAATAATTGATAATTGTGTACCTAAATTTGTTTTTTGTGAAAAGTCCAAAACTTTTCCAGTTTGGTTTACAAAAGAAATTAGGGATCTATTAAAAGAAAAAGAAAGACTTAGAAAACTAAGGATAGTGTCTAATGTATTCGATGAAAAATTCAAGGTACTGAGGAAAAAAGTTAAATCCTCAACCAAGTTGGAGAAACAAAAATATATTAAAAATATAGAAAAAAATTTGACTACAGACGTTAATCATTTCTGGAATTATGTTAACAATAAAAGAAGTAGCAGATCAAACCTTGGTAATTATTATTACAATGAAAGACAAGTGGATGAAAATGAAACCGCAAACGATTTTGCGGATGTCTTTTCATCTGTATATTCGTCAGTTAAAGCCTCATATGATTTGAAATTTCCATGTGGAAGCATGTAAGTAATGACACTTTTGTATTGGATATTGTTATGGAATTGGACTTTCATAATGCGATGAAAACACTGAAATCTAAAAAAGCAGCTTGGGCAGATGGAATCCCGCCCTATATCCTTAAGGCTTGTAGTGATTGGCTGAAACTACCCTTAATGCATATTTTTAATTTAATCCTAGCATCCAGTACTTTTCCATCCATATGGAAAACAGGTGTGGTTACTCCTATCTTTAATTCTGGTAACAAAATGGATATTGAAAACTATAGACCAATATCAATAATGTGTGCACCAGCCAAGTTATTTAAACAAATTATTTATTCAAATATGTATCAGTATGTTGAAAAGTATTTAGTATCACAACAACATGGTTTCGTGGCTAATAAATCTATTAGTTCAAACATGCTCATTTTTGGTAATTATGCGTATGGGGCATTGGAGAATAGAATACAACTCGACACTATATATACAGATTTTAGAAAAGCGTTTGACACGTTTGATCATGACGTTCTCTTATGGAAGCTCAGTGGGTTTGGTGTATCACATAGTTTTATTAAATTAATTAGTGATTATTTGCAAAACAGATATTTAATGGTGAAACACAATGGAAATACTTCTGGCAAATTTGAAGCTAACTCAGGGGTTCCTCAGGGATCTAATTTGGATCCCCTTCTATTTCTGATTTTCATTAATGACTTACACTCGAAACTTGAATACTCGGAATGCTTGCTATTTGCGGATGATTTATAAATTTTCAAACGTGTAGAAACTGTTAGAGATTGTGTTCTACTACAGAAAGATTTAAATAGCATTTATGAGTGGAGTTTAATGAACAAATTATATTTTAACGTGAAAAAATGCTTTACTCCTTCTGTGACACGTTCCAAAGATCCCATTATTTTTGAATATCGCATTGATACCGAACTCCTAAAGCGTTGCACAGAAGTAAAAGATTTGGGTATAACTTATGACAGTTCACTATTTTTTGATAAACACATTAAAAATATTACAATGTCTGCAAATCGGTTTTTGGGGTACATAATTAGTCAAACTATCAATTTCTCTAACATAGATGCCATGAAAATCCTTTATTTTACACTTGTAATAACTAAATTAGAATTTGGAAATCAAATTTGGTTTACTGAGTACCATACTACGCTATCTATTTTAGAAAAAATTCAAAATGAATTTTTGAGGTATCTTTATTTAAAAAAATATCATGTACGACCAGATTATAACATTGTTAGAACTATCCAACTAAGAAATGAATTCAAGATCTTATTGTTCGAAGACAGGCGAAAATTAGCTGCTTTGATTTTTTTGTTTAAAATAATTTTTAGGAGATATTGGCAAATAGAGCATTCACAGGCTTGCGTATACATGACGTTAGGAACGATGTCAAGAATATCGCTCTGGTTCGAGATTTAGGGCAGATGAAACAATCATCGACCACCACAACTGCAAGATATGAATCACTGTTGTTGACAATGATTTTCTCACCAAAATATCGAAACCACACCTGCCAAACATTCAACTTTAGAAATATTTTTACAAAAGTTACGTCTTTTATTTTTTAGAACGGAATATCTTTTTAATAAATGCATGGAAAATTATTATTGTTGCTGCAAACGGAAGATCATATATGAATTATATAGCAAATGTATGATAATTTGCACGTATATATAATATACTTTTTTAATTATTTGAAAAATATATAATTGCGGGGAGAGGAAAAAGACGAAATTTTCGGTATAAGGGTGTCTGCCGTCTAGCGCAAAAATATATAGAGGATGGCTGAGTCGAGACGTGACCTGGCGCGATTGACGAGCGATACATTGTGTGAGTGATATATTGAAACCATGAACATTCCCATTTGAAAAGTAGATTTTTCATATTATACCAGGTGATTTCTTTAAGTTTTCTTTAAATAATTGAAATTCATACTATATATATATATATATATATATATATATATATATATATATTGTATGTAGGTACAAGGTACATTATAAAGTTACAATCACTTTCATTAGTTTGATTTATTTCAATTTTAATCCTTAAATGATTTTCCATTAACAATTTTATAATTATTAATATTTTTATGTTAAAAATAACTTGTGTCGGTTATATACAATGTGTAGTATTATTATTTAACCTTTACATAAATAGCTTACTCACCAAGCAAACAACCGGTGAAATTATAAGCTTCGCTGATGATACAGCTATCCTATATTCATCAGACTCTTTGCAGAACCTAAAAAATGTCGTTCAAAATGACTTCAAAAACATAGCGGACTGGATTAATTCCAAATTATTAACCATCAATTTTGATAAAAACATTTTTTACTCTTCTCTAGCTACAAAAATAGACTACCCCAATTTGATAAATTACTGATATCTAACCAAATTGAAATTAATGAAACTGATAAAATTGAGTACCTTAGTATTATAATCGTTTCGCACCTAAGGTGGGATCATCAAGTATCTAACATATGCAAAATTATTAGATGTCTAATGCCAAAATTCAATTTTCTACGTACCATTATGAATTACACTCACCTGAGAACAATTTATTACTCATTAGTACAGTCACGGCTACAATATGGTATCTTGAGCTGGGGTGGAGTAACTTATAGTCATCTGAAACAACTGGACGTTCTACAAAAAAAATATTGGAAGTAATGACCTTCAAAAAATTTACTTATCCGTCAGATGAATTATTTGTAGAGAGACGAGTTATGGATGTGAGACAGATGTATATGTATAATATACTACATCTATAGAAAAACAGAAAAATACTTGATCAAGTTGACCACAATTATCCGACGCGTAACAAACTGAAAGATAATCTCAAAATACCGCCAGCCAACAAAACCACAGGCCAAAAATATTATCTGTATTCGTCATCAAGAGTATTTAATGTACTGCCTGATATATACAAAAAGTACCTGAAAACCATAAACTCAGATGACCTATCAAAAAAAATATTTAAAACGTATGTCCTTGATCTACCTAGAACCGACGTCAGAAAAATTGTTGAGTGACGTATCTTTGCTTGGAGTTGGACTAAGTAGAATGGAATAAGGTTGATGGATTGTTCCCTAATCCACAACGATTCACCTAATAAATTCAGTAATGCTGTTATTATTTTGAATGTTTGGGTGTCATGAACAGAATAGTTCTTACTTTTTTCATCATTGTTTTCCTCCAAATCAATAGCTAATTGATTTTATTTTCTTCTGAACCATTGTTGACCACCATGTATGGCTACCGCATTTATTGTTATCATTAACACCACAGTTATATTGTTTCTATAACTGTTCATATATATTATATTGTTGCTATTGAGCAGAAAATGTATAACAATATATTCCACACCTAAACATGGATAGTTGTAAATAATAATGTGAAGGGGACCCATGTACGACCATTGGTTCTAATGGGCTTACTGTAAATGTTTGTTTACAAGTCTCACTGACCATTTCACGATAATCTGTTACCACCATGTGTTGTAATCACAATCTGTTATATTGTAAATAAACATGTATGTATTATATAATAAGGTGGCCGTATGTCGTTTTTACATTTTTATGGTGTTTTGTAAGTTATTTTTAATTATTTAAAAATATCACGGACAAGCGTCTTTGGCGCTTCAGTGATTCTTTGTTTTGTTTATTCATGTATTTTTTAACAATAATTACTTTTTAAATTATTTATTATATTGTACACATCTTTTATGTATTATTGTATCAATCTTTCATTGAATAAAATTATTATTATTATCTAAAACCTGAAATACAGTCATAAATATCAAATTTTTCAGTCGAATACGAGGTTTGTCAGAAAATATGAGTTTTACTTAAGAGTAAAGTACCTTTAAATTTGACAATATCGAAAAATAATACTAAAAAAAGTTTATGAGCATAAAAAAATTACGTTTAAATATGTATTTATATTCATTTACATTAATAAACCTATTATTAAAACGTTGCATAACTCTGTTTGTAATGCCGGTGGAAAAGTGCAACAATTCAACACCCTGTATCTCATTATCTACAATACTTATCACACATGTTTATAAGACCTTTTCGTCTTAAAATGGAGTGACGAAGCGCACACTACAAAATTTTATATTACTTAGGAAACATCCTGTATATATGTAAGCTGGCTGTTGGCAAACCTTTCTACAAATTGCACTTCTGTGTCTGGACATTTTTGACGTATAAATGTTCATCGCACTCATTGTATCATTATAATTTTTAAGATGTACGAAGTGCTTCCAACTAATAAATTTTAATAATCGTCGAACATGCTTCGTATTCCATGAAGCAAGTTTCATTACCAAAATTCATAATTTTTCTGATTTTTAATCACTATCATCATGCCCCTTCTCTGTTAAAAACAATAAAGTATAATAAGACAGAAGAAATTTAATTTTTGGAATTTTATCATAGCTCAGCTGAATTATATCGAGTCTTTTGAAGGACAATAGAACGGTGTGGAAGTTTAAATTGATTTTTGGCCCTTGTCGTTGCTGTTATCCATCCACTATAACCCTCCAAGCACCGTACATTTCATGAACTGAGAAGAGAGAGATGATAGATAATGGGCGTAGATTAAGGGAATTTATTGAGAGAAAAATTGAAATGCGAAGGGAAATTATTCAAAAACTAGTCGTTTCTGTTTACTTTCATCAAGTTCCATGATAATAATCAGCGATATATTTTCAAAAGTAGTTTAAAAAGTTCCGATTTATGGTTTCACTTTATGTCTAGACTCATATGTTCCTCTAACGAGAAGTACTAATAGGTATGTTGACACCTTGAGTCAAGACAAAAAGATCGTAACTTCGTTTCTGAACATATTTTTTGTTTTTGGTGGGGAGGGGTTGGGGCGTTAGTGAGATTTGTTATTTACTAGAAGTTTAAAATATTGGAATTAGGGTAAAGTTTCGAAAATGAGAAGGGTTTAGATGCTTGTAAGACTCGTTTTCATTTTTTTAGTACCTATACCAGGTTTTTGATTGGAAGCTTAATACAGACTCGTAAATTGAAAACCTAGTTTTATTTGTAAGGTATTGAAATTAGATCAAATCGACAATACATTATTCCACATAATGTAATGTTTTTGTTATTTATTTAAACAATAAACGGGTTGGATAAATTTTAAACACACGGTAGGTTCACTTACTTAATTTGTTTAAACACTAAACTAATCACTCACACTTAATTTATATATACTCAGTATATTCACTTGAACTAATTTATATTCACTTATTTACTGTTTATCTCACGATGTCAAATTATAATCTCCCTAAACTCTTCCTGATCAGTCACTTATATATTAAAGCCTTTTTTACTAGTAAATTCAGTACTGCGGCTTACACACACAAAAACAATTGGTTCTGGCCTTTTCTAGATAAGTCTGGTCACAAAAACAATGTTTAGGTAATATAGTCATAAACAGTTATGAAAAAAACAGTGCCTATCCGCCATAATTTTAACTTTGATGCCTGGATTAGACAGGGTCGGATTTAGGGACTATAACAGTTCTTGATACGGGCGAGGATGTTGTATGCCAGTGAATAATCTTCCGGGAGAGTGAACAAATCTTGTTGTTCCGGAATGACTCCATATCTAGCTTTCCCGGTACCTCCATTGGCGCCCATAAATTCATCGAAGGTAGGGTCAGACACATCTTGAATAAGGTTTACTCCTTCCTCTAGGTCATGGTCTCCTTCGAATGGCGCTAGTCGGTTTTGGTGAACTACTTCTGGTTTCCCGTTGGGGATCTTGCTTATGCGATATATAACGTCACTGATCCTTTTCTTGATTAAGTATGGACCTTCCCAGGATTTTTTTAATTTTGGAGAGAATCCTTTTCTCCTCGTCGGGTTGTGTAACCATACTTTGTCCCCTTCTTTGAAACCGCTTTCTTTGGCCTGCGTGTCGTACCGACTTTTCATTCTGTCGCTGGCAACTTGAAGATTTGTTCGAACTAATTCATGAATATCGTCCAGCCTTCTTCTCAATTGGATCACGTAGTCTTCTCCTGCTAGATCTTCTCCAGGGCGACAGACAAATTCCAGGTCACAAGGAAGCCTCATTTCACGTCCAAACAGGATTTTCGCAGGTGTTTCACCCGTGGACTCATTGACGGCAGATCGATAAGCCAATGCGAATAGGGAAATATACTGGTCCCAATCTCTCTGATGGCTGGATACTACTTTGGACAGGTATTTTCCAATAGTCCTGTTCATTCTCTCGACCATTCCATCTGACTGTGGATGTAATGCTGTTGTTCTGGTCTTCTTCATTCCAAGCTTCTCGCAAATCTCCTGGAATAGATGACTTTCGAAATTTCTTCCCTGGTCGCTGTGCACTTCCAGGGGCACTCAATATCGGCTGATAAATTCTTTCACCAATACATATGCGACAGTTGTGGCCTCTTGATTCGAGATAGCGTAAATTTCCACCCACTTTGTGAAGTAATCCATTACAACCAGTATGTATTTGCCACCATTTTCTGTCGTTGGAAATGGCCCAGCGATATCTAAAGCAATCCTTTCTAAAGGGCTTCCACCTTTATACTGGGTGCCTTTCTCTTGCGATGTGGTCCATTACTCGTAGCACAAGTCGTACACTTCTTACACCAGTCCTTCATATCGTCGGAGCTGTTCATCCAATAAAACCTTTCACAGACTCGCTGAAGGGTTTTCTTCACTCCCAGATGACCTCCCGATGGACTGTCGTGTAACTTCTTCAGTACCTCAGCTACTCTTGTCCTCGGGATAATTAGCTGTCTCCTCATCTCAGAACCATCGTCGTTTTCAAGAACTCTTTCCAGCAGCCCTTCTTCCAGGACAAGGGAGTCCTACTGAGCCCAATACGCCTTGAGTTTCGGTGAAAATTTTGACACTTCTTGCCAGGTAGGTCGCCGATTTTCTTTCTTCCACTGCCGATTCATCTTTAGGCAAGGATCATTCTCCTGATCTTCTCAGATCCTGGTGGGTGACTATCCCTCGTTGACTATTGTAATTCTTGAAACTGCAACTTCCTTAGATTTCGACTTGTTGAATTGTGAATAGTCTACAGGGCATGACCATCTAGGCAAAGAGTTGGCTTTTCGGTGATTCACATCAGCTGGATGTTCACCCCTGTCTGATTTCCAATGTGACTGGAGCTCTTGGGTAACAGGAGTCTTGGGGCGCTTAGACGGACTGCGTACGTGCTCTAGCTCGCCACAATTCCGGCATTTGATCTTCTTCGGCCTCTTGTCTGCCATACCTTTCAACAAGTTGACGATCTGATCAAGTTTGTCATCGTCATCTTCTTCCTGCATGGTCCTACCTTTGTTGTACCGCCAGCTTTTCTTGGCTGCTTCGCATTTAAGAGGTTCTTGGTTTACAGGAGTCATAGGACGCTTACACGAACTGTGTGCATGCTCTAGCTCGCCACAATTACAGCACCTGATTTTCTTCGGATTCTTGTCTACCATACCTTTCAACAAGTTGACGATCTGGTCAAGTCTGTCATCGTCACCTTCTTCCTGTATGGTCCTATCTTTGTTGTATCCCGAAGTCATCGTGGCTGCTTCATATTCAAGAGCAGCAGTCAATGCGTCGGCCAATGTTTTAGGATGGGCTAATCGAAGCGACTTCTCCATATCGTGATCACACAAGCCGTCAATAAAGGGCTGGATGCCTAAACATTCCATCATGTTCTCTGGTGCTGATGGATAAGCAAATCGAACTTGTCAGGCAATATCCATTTCATACTCTTGAAGGGTTTCGTCACGTTTCCGCCTTCGGTTCTTCAGCTGGGATTGGTACAAATGTTCTAGATGTTCGTGACCATATCGCATGTCCAACCTTTTCTGCAGCTGCTCGAAGTCATTCGTTTCTTCAAGCGGTATCGTCTGAAGTACATCTAAGGCATCTCCCCGAAGCGCGATGGTCAAGTCTACTGCCTTCTCCCTATCGGACCAACTATTCACTCTAGCGGCTGCTTCAAATTGTTTCACATAATTGGTCCACGATGTCTTTCCGTCGAACGTTGGAGCCTTGATTCGGGCAAAATTGCTAATATCTTCTGTCTTGGGTTGTGTTGCTGGCTTGCATATATCGATCTTCTTTTGTTCTGCTGGCGTGTCTTGTGTTCTTAAATCTGTGATTTTGCTCTCTAACTCCTTGATTTTCTCGTCCATCGTAGTCATTTTATTCTCCATATCCGATTTAAGAGACGAAATTTTATTTTCCACGTCAGCGGCAATGTCATTTTTCATTAATAAGAAATCGGCAGAAAGTTTGTCCATGTTAGCAGAAATATCGTTCTTCATGGTTGAAATCTTCTCTTCCATGGCAGAAATATCGTTCTTCATATTAGCAGAAATATCGCTTTTCATTGTGGTAATCTTCTCGTCCATATCAGCAGAAATTGACGAGATTAAGTTGGAAGCCTCGTCTTTGAATAAAAATAATTCTGGATCTCAAAACCGTCTTTTTCCAGTGCCACTTTAAGTCTTTTTACTAATTCACTTTTCTTACCGGACGTTTCCAACTCACGATCTTCCAATTCTGCTCTTAATTCCGTGACTTTCAGATCACATAGTCTCTTGGCCATTTTTACGTAGCAATTTATTAATATTATCTCACTTCTGACACCAACGTAATGTTTTTGTTATTTATTTAAACAATAAACGGTTGGGATAAATTTTAAACACACGGTAGGTTCACTTACTTAATTTATTTAAACACTTTATTTATATATACTCAGTATATTCACTTAAACTAATTTATATAATCACTTAATTTATATTCACTTATTTACTGTTTATCTCACGATGTCAAATTATAAACTAAAACTAACTCTTCCTGATCAGTCCCTTATATATTAAAGCCTTTTTTACTAGTAAATTCCGGACTGCGGCTCACTCACACAAAAACAATTGGTTCTGGCCTTTTCTAGATAAGTCTGGTCACAAAAATAATGTTTAGGTAATATAGTCGTAAACAGTTATAAAAAAAACAGTGCGTATCCGCCATAATTTTAACTTTGATACCTGGCTTAGACAGGGTCGGATTTAGGGACTATACCAGTGTGCTGTTTCGTAACAATAATATTATCCGTCAAAGTCAAAAAAATATTTCTATAAATACTGAGATTTCCAATTGCTAATATGTAAGCCAACAAAACAGTCGATTCAGTTTAATAAGAATACTCTCCATAAAATTGAATCCACTCATTCCAAAACAATTTCTTCACAGAATACTTCAAATTTGACAGTCCCTAATGACTTATCATTTATTAATTAACGGATATAATGATACTTTACCGAAATGTGATCGGTTAGGTTGGGTTATCCACAAACAAATAGGCACAAACTTCAAGCATCAAATCTCTGAAAAAATTAAGCAACCAAACTAACTCCTTAATAGCAGATACCGATGCTATATATTCTGCTTCTGTGGTTGACAGTGCTACAGACTCTTGACGATGACTACTCCAAGTTATAGCTCCATCACTGAACGTATACACATAGCCAGTAGTTGATCTTCTAGTAAAATAATGAATTTGTTGATGGGCCACTATAGATTATACCCAAATTATTTGTTCCATTTAGATATCATAAAATCATTTTTTTTAAATCCCAAAGCTGATTAGTTGGCTTTGATAACCATTGAGACGCCTTTCCAAGTACAAAACCCAAGTTTGATCTTGTGGTAAGCATCAAATGCACAATCTTACCAATTAAAGATGCTGAAGGCTTTTCATCATTTGGTATTAGCTCATTATAAAAAATATCCATAGTTGCTTGATCTATGGGGTTCTTGACGTTCGACAGTCACTCAATCCAGATAATTCCCCAGTTATTAGAACATATAGGCAGTTTGACGATTTTTAATTCGATCATCTTCAACACGCACTACTTGAAATCCAAGAAAGTGACTGACTTCATCACATACAGTAAATTCAAATGCCTTTTGCAATTGTTCTAATAACTCTAAAATATAACACTTTTGTTCCGCAAGAATGAGCCCATCATCAACGTAAACAGCAATTATAATAAAATCATTAACTTATGATTTGATTATAATTGCTGTTTACGAATCACACACCCCGAGTCTAAAGACAAGAATAAATAATTTTTTGTACGTAAAGAAGAACAATTATTGGAAAGTAAAAAAACTGTGATGCTTGTAACTCAAACTGTCAATGAAAATGCCACGGAGGCATCATAGTTAGCTGTCGCATTGAACAAGCAGGTGAATAATAATTCATTCACAAAATGCTACTAAGAAATTATAAATAGTAAACGTAAGTGAATGAATTAATAAACCATGAGGTATTCGAGAAGTATGGATACACCTGTTTCGGCAAAACACAAACACACACAATTAAAAATTAGAATGCAAGTTAAAAGAAATACACTAAATTGAACAGTATTGCACCTTATTATGAATAATTTTGAATGAAATAAATAAAATGAAATACAATTAGGACCAAAGTAAATTTTCACACAACGCAAAAGTGTAGGAGTATATTTATAAGTAGTCGTGTTTTCACCTGTAATTTACTCGAAAAAGTAATACAAAATTTATAGTGAAGATTGTTGTTTAATATGACAAAAACGTTAATTTTTTTGCAAAAAATAACAGAAAATTGAACACAAAAAATATACTGGAAACGACTGTTTTTTAAGCGTCTAAAAAATACAAAAAATAAACTTAAAATAAAGTATGGCCACCACGTTGATTTATCACAGCTCAACATCCCTCATTCATGCTCAAAATTACATTGTTAATGACTCCTTGAGGTATTTGTTTGTGACCATTGTACTCTCAGAAGCTCTCAAAATTGAAACTCATTGTGCATGTTGCCCATAACTGGAGTAATTCGTCGTTGGAGCTTGTTCCATACGTGTTCAATGGGTTTCAAGTCCGGTGACTGCGCTAGACATGGCAATACATCAATACCCTCGTTATCCAACCAGATAACTACAGTACGAGCAACATGTAGCCGAGCGAAGTTATCTACAACAGCACCCGCAAATGGACGAACGACAGGTTGGAGAATAGTATCCAAATACTGCCGACTTGTGAGAAAGCCGCGTGGGAAAATGAGCTCAGTTCTTCCATTAATAATGATTCCGCCCCATAACATTAAGGTGCCACCTCTGTATGTGTATGCTTTCTGCACATGTCGCAATCATTCCAAATTTCCGGGCTGTCTCCACATTCTCGTGTGACGAGAATATGGATAAAATACAAATCTAGACTCATCGGTGAATAACAATGTAGGCCAATCATTGTGAGCCCAATTCAGAAATTCTTGACACCAGGTTAATCGTGCAACGCGATTGCCTCTAGACAGAGGTGGACATCTCAGTGGTCGCCGACTACAAAGATTGGCTTTATGGAGAAGATTCCTCACCGTATTTCTGCCAATTGTCACATTATGTTCACGCAGGAATTAATTAACCAACTCAAGTTATGTGAATGTCAGTTGCCTTCTAGCGGTTAAAACTATATAACGGTCTTGAGAGGTTGTCGAACGACCACGTCCTCGATGTTGATCGTTTGGACTTCCAGTGTCTCTAAACCGACGCCATAATCGACTTGCGAGACTCCCAACTCTTCGGCTAGTTGGGTTTGTCGCACTCCAGCTTGAAGGAGGCCCACCGCCCTATTCATTTTATCCAACGTTGAATGTTGTCGTTCCATGGTTAATACACACTACCTTTAACACACCTACCAAGCAAGAAGAGTATAAAATGACTAAAATCGGAATTAAATAAAACATTCAAATGTCAGTTTTTTCGTCCCTTATGAAAAACGTTCTAAAACACGTATTGTTATCTCTTTTGCAATTTTTTTATATAAAAAATGTGAGTATTCACATAGACAGTTACAGTCGAAGCAAGCTTATATGAACAAGATTTTTTTTCATTAGTTTCAGGATTTTACAAAAATATCCCTAGACTTTTGCGTCGTGTCCCAAGAATTTTTTACAGGCTGTAACTCAGGAATTGACGAATAATGTTTATTTGAAAATTGGATAATGTTTTTGGAACCTACAATAATTTCATCCGAGGTATACAGGGTATCTGTGACGTCATCGCAATGAAAGAAATTCAATGTAAGGGGGGATCAAACATAGCTCAAATGAAAAGGCTTTCAATTTCAAATTCAACGGTGTATCACAGTGAGGGTACTCAAGTGGATAATTATACCAAATTTTCAATTAATTGTTTATTGGCAACAATAACCAGTGATATTTTAAATGCCGCAATTACCATGGCCGGATTCACTTCAGATAGGTCTACGTTTACTTTTTAACTAGTTTTTCTAAAGCTAAAGATAACAGTTGGCGTTGTGATTCTACCTTCATCGCTTTTTGATTGATATTAATAAAACCTAATTTCACTTTCTAAATACTCATATCTAGTACCGTTTGAAAACAATACATAGTGTGAAAACTCGAAAGTTAAAATGCCATTCCCATTCACTCCGAATTAATATGTAGATATGTTGCTAATCTATGGTGAGTGTAGGATGAATCCTCGAAATGCTCAGGCCTTATACCAGGAGCGTTTTCCCGAAAGAAGAGCACTTCTCATATGACTTTTGCTATGGTTGAAGAGAAGATGCGGCAAGGTTTATTTCTCAACTCAAAGCATATGATTCATAACAAACCAATGCAGACCGGAACAGAATGTGGTGAATGTTTTATCACATGTAGCGGTTAATTTTTGGAGTGACCTATAATTTATTTGAACGAAGTTCAACTCGTACTAAAAACATACATTTGTTGTTTTCGATAAACAGAACAGAATATCAATTCCTTTTAGATGTTTACAATTCTTCTTATAAAAAATAATTTTTATAATGTTTATAATTATGTTTGGTGACGATATATTTCTTTTTGTAACATAAATTTGAAAAATTGATATGAAATTTTGATTAACGTCAATGTCAAATTATAAATGGTCACACTTGGGCTTTAACTAACAATTTGTTTTATTGAATTTGAATTATTTATGAATTTATGTGCTCCGCCTATAATAATGTTTGATATATATTTAAATTTTAGTTTTATGTAACTGTCTATCTTATTTTAGAACTCTTTGCTTCCGCTCTCTGGTCGTACGGGTTCAATATTTTATCTTTCCAGACATATGGCCTCCAACTTTGTCACTATATCAATGCCCAACAAAACTACTCCAGAAAAAACAAACTAACAAATTAAATCCAAAATATGTTTATTAATTAGTTAAGTTTGAAATTTTCAAGGAATGGCTTACCAAATTTAGGTTACAATAAATATCGATGAGAAATTTAAAGATAGGTCAACGTTAGACTTAGTAGATTGAATGCATTCTTCCTACGAAAATAAAAGAGAAGAAACTTAACCTATAAATCTACAATGATGAATAATACAATAGAAAATACGGACTTATGTCAAATAAAGTTTTTGTACTGTTTCTAATTTCTGTAAACTTGAATGTAAAGCATACACACTCAACAGCAAGCAAATCGTTTACGATATTTATCACTATTCATTCAATTGTTTTAAAGTTTCCAATCAATATGATGATTCTGTCCGACAAAATATTAATAAAGATTTGTTAGCTTCCAGTCCACTGTCAAACACTCTTTATAAAGGAAATCCTCTTGAAGAAATTAATCAACTCGTCACTAACACAATGCATACGGTATGTACAATTTACGCTTTCCTATCTGCTCTTCAAAATTTTGGGAATTATCTCCTTTTACCATTAAATACAAAACATGTCCAATTCATCTTGCTTTCCTTTTATCGATAGTGTTTAAAAGACTTTTTTTTATCAATTGTCTTTTTTTAGAAAAAATTTTGACTTCTTTTCAAATTTTAATTCTTGACAGCTCTTTCAAAATTTTCTTAATGACTCTATTTTATTTATTTTTAGTCACTTGGATTTGTATCTCTTGGAAATCGCAAACAATCAGAGAGTAGTCATTAAACATAGAATAAGTATTCTTTCTCCTTACTCATCAGTAACTTTTTTCTATAACCTCAAATGTATCTTCGGGTAAATTACTCTACCTTCTTATAATTAAAATCTTACGTAATATATAAAATAATTTACAATCAATAAAATAATCTTCTAGACTCCTGACTTTGGTCAATGACTTGTGAAGGTATGTTTCTTTATGACTGTAATCTTTTGATTTTATTTCTATTTCAAAATCTTTACCTAACTTCTGATTAATTACTTAGACACTTTTTAAATTACTACAATGTGTGCGAATTTTTTCGAATATTTTATAAATCATTTATTGTTATTTGGTACATTAATCTATCTAAAATTTTCTAAGACAATTTATTTGTCTTAGTTTATACTTAGTTTAAAATATCTCTTGATAACATGTGTTTATTATTATATTTAGTTAAACAATTGTTTGAGTTTCATCAACTTCTACATGATCTGAGTTCGTATGAATTGTTTCTATTACTTGGGGTTAATAACCAGTACATGCCTGGACCCATAAACTTTTGATTGAATGCTTAAAAGAGACTAGGAAATTGAAATCGTATTTTTATTTGTAAGGCATAGAGATTAGATTTAATTGACAATACATTAATCAATATAATAATATCCGTCAAAGTTAAAGAACTATTTCTATTAATCTTGAGATATATAATAGCTAATATCTAGGCCAACAAAACCGGTCGATTCAATTTTATAACAACACACGACTTTCTAAAAGAATATAAGCCAAAACAATAAAATGGTCGTACCCACTTCAACAGTTATACTGTTTCAATTTTTAAACATTGACGATCTGTGGTAATGTTTTGGAGTATTCTTAATTTGGAGTTTGTTTTACAGTTAAGATACATTTTTGTATTTTGGAAATTGATAATATTTATTTTAATAAAAGTTTTCCCTTGTTCCGACCGTGATCTGTTGTATAAAAAATGGAGGAGCAACGAGAGGACGACTTGTACGCGGCGTTTGGCAGTTGAGTAATCAGAACCACTTGACCGTGTCTGTAATAAATTTTCCCACTCGACGGCCAATTTTCGTAAAATTAAACATCGAAGCGTATTGGATAGGGCGATTATTGAAAATCATATTTTCCCGTCCGTTTTATATGTTATATAATTTGGGAAATATGGGATACATTTTCTTGATTTTTTGTCTATTTTAATTTATAAAGTGCTTTTTATTGAAATATGCTATTGGCTCAACATCAGGGCCCCCGCTACCATATGCGCAAAGTGTTCAATGCACACGGGCGCCATCCTTTAGGGACGCCAAAACCCGGGGTCCAAAAAAATTGCAAAACAATTTGCAAAAAGAACAAAAAAACAAAAATTAATTATAAATTGAAAGTTGAGAAATTGAATAGGATTAGGTATAAATACACACGAAATTTTATTAGTATATCATCCAGTTACTGCCAATTCCAATGTTGCGAGATCATGTCAGGCGGTAGTTTCTTGATTTTTCTTATTCAGACATGGATAATGCATTGATCGCTATAAAAGCGATACATCGCCAAAGGCGTTTTTAAACCGGTTAGTTCACTAGACCGTGCAACAAAAGCATAAAAACAAGTAATTCTATTACTTTTTACATTTAAAGTTACTTTTATTTTGTCAAGTAATGTGTTGTATAATATTTTGTTTACTAATTTTCTTTTCTAAAAAATGAAGTGCTGAATACCTGCTGACTGCAACGGTTCGATTTTTTATAAAATGGTAATTGTTCCCTACGTTATACTATCAACATTAATCCTTTATAGGATACTGGTTCTAATTAACTATTTTTACATAAATATCTTTTTATTAATTGAAATGTCATGTACGAGTTTAAAAAAGTAATTCGTTTTTCATCCATAACTCGCTTAGTTTTTATGCTATTGATCCTTTAAAAAATCATTTTGTAGGATTTTTTAACCCTCTAGTGCACGGGTCGGGTCTTACGCACCCAAAGCTATTTTCCAGGTGCGAGAACGCGCAAACGCGACTTCGGCCGACTTCACCCGACTTGGTACCTCTTCCTTGTGTCGGACGATATGAATTAGTATATACATCAGCTCTTTTCAGTAATTTGTTTACGTGTCATCGCTTGTTTCGTCCTGACAGACCCAACCCGTTCCTTCTGGTAAGTTTTTATTTTGAAAAATGTAAAGGTGAAAAGTGAAATAGTATAATTTTAGATTGAAAAATGTTGATGCATACGAAAAAAATATCAATTGGCTGCAGAAGTTGTATGATGAGGTGTCTACGGACGAGGAAGACACTATTGAAGAATCTGACGTTTCCGATGCAGACGACAGAACATGTGAGCACAGCGATCACGATACCGATTCAGAGCAGGAGATTACTCCATTAGACGAACTTGAAAATCCTTCGCCGAGCATTTCACGTGGTAAAAGGGTTCACTCATATTATGAAGCCAAAGATGGGTTCAAACGGAATAAAATGTGTCCTCCATAAAACGTGAGAACTAGACAGCACAATATTATATCCCAACTGCCAGGAGTGATTGGTGATGCAAAAAATGCTTCTACGAAGAAACAGTGTAGGGACTTATTTTTTAACGCGGATATAACTATGAACATTGTAGAGTACACTAACATTTATATCGAAACGATTGCCAACCGTTACCAAGACAGCTCTGATGTAAGACCAATTACAATAACTGAGCTGAAAGCCTTGTTTGGTCTACTATATCTGATCGGAGTATACCATAGCGGCCGAACATCTATTTTTGAGTTCTGGGCAACTGATGGAACTGGTGTAGACATTTTTCCTACTACAATGGCTTTGAGAGGATTTCGATTTTTGATACGATGCCTACGATTCGACAACAAACATACCAGAGAGGAACGTAAACGAGAAGATAATCTCCCTCACATTAGACAAGTTTTTGAAGCCATTGTTAGAAATTTTCAGAAATGTTATGACATCGGGCAATATGCGACCATGGCATGGATGAAATGCTTTCCGAGGTCGCTGCAGCTTCAGGATGTACATTCTCAACAAGCCTGCCCGATATATGTTGAAAGTTTTTTCATTAGCCGATGCTCGAACGTTTCACACCCTGAACCTAGAAATTTATGCAGGTAAGCAGCCAGAGGGTCTGTACAGAGTGAGCAACGCAGCCAATGATGTAGTTGAAATAATTGTTCAACCGATTACGCAATCAAATCGAAACATTACTATCGACAATTGGTTCACTTCGGTGGAATGTGCTGAAAATTTCCTAGTGGTCCATAAGTTGACGGTTGTCGGACTATGCGGAAAAATAAGCGACAAATACCAAAAGAATTCATCTCTATTGCAAGACCAGAGGAGTCAAGTATGTTTGGGTTTACTGAAAATATGACCGTTGTTTCCTATAAACCAAAAAAAAAACATGTTATTCTTCTATCTACGATGCACCATGACGACTCCATCGAAGAAATCACTGGTAAAGATGATAAACCGGAAATAATCACTTTCTATGATATGATAAAATGTGGTGTTGATGTAGTGGATCAACTTTGTGCCAAATATAATGTTGCCAGAAACACCAGGGAGTGGCCGATGGTTATTTTCTACAATTTATTGAACGTGTCTGCGATTAACGCTTTCATTATAAAAAGAAGTAATTATCCTTCATCACCGTCAGGAAAACAGAGAAGGATATTCCTGAAATAGCTTGAAATTCAATTGGTAATGGAGCATACGAAAGAAGGAGTTACACGCATTTGACGAGAGAAATAAGATACCATGCTGCAAAAATTAGCGGTGTCCAGGTACCTGAACCAGTAGCTGTCGAGGGTAATAAAAGAGGTCGTTGTAGCTTTAGTAAAGATCGCAAAACACGTTTTCGATGCAAAATTTGTAAGAAATATATTTGTTTAGAACATTCCAGATATGTATGTCAGGTTTGTGCTAACGAAATTTGAAACGTTAATTTTCTACATGGTATTTAACATTTATGGACCAAAAAATATATATATTTTTTATTATAATTTACTGATCTTTTCAAAAATTAAAACCTTGTTTTTTGTCAAAAATGTTTATTTAGATAATGTGTGATGTTATTTTGCATAATAAAAATGTTCGATTGAAAATATATACAGTTTTTCTTCTGGGTCTGTAAGACCCGAGCCGTTCCTTTATGTATTAAAATTTCACCCGTGCACTGAAGGGTTAAGGGCTATAAGAAGAAGAAATTAGTTTAATATTTTTTCTGCCTCTATTATTGAAACGGTTTAAGCTGAAAGTGCTCGAACAAATTGCTTTTTACTCAAATATACAAACTTGGTGTTTAATATTGTGCTTACTTTAGAAGTTCATTCCTCATTCCCATGAGTACTAATTATTTATTTGTTTCTACAGGATAAAAGAAAGAGACCTTCACATGCGAAATTTCGCGAGCAAAAGAAACTAAGACTACAACAAAGGGAAAAATGACTGGATGTTTAAAGCACTTCTTGCAAAACAATCAAGATTCCACGGAGACCGAATCTCAAAATTCTAAATGCGTAATATCAGTAACCGTGAGTGGACTATCCTTAATTTAAACAGATGCGACCACGGTAGCATCAGGTCCTGCAACAAGTGGCGTCGATTGTAGCAGCAAAACTGCTTCTACTGATGCAGAGCCCGATGAAGCGATCACATCATCCTCATCTACAGCTCTTGAACCATTCACTTCAGGTAATTCGGCTTGTGTAAGAAGTTGGTTAATGTCAGCTACCAAAATACCTGCTGCAAGTGACACTTCCGATGAAAGCTTTAATGAGGCTAGTGTCGATATAATTCCGCCCGACCCCGGATTGTGGCCCGAAAGAATCACCAATGAGATAGCTACGATATTGGTTAAACGCGGTCTGCCTTTGATAGATAGCTATTATAGCTTCCTTAGTAATCAAGATAAGAGAAAGTTTTCGTACAAATACTTTGTAAGGAGTCTAGCAAATGGCGAATGAGTCGAAAGGACTTGGCTTTTTTATTCTATTTCTAAAGATTCTGTATTTTGTTTTTGTTGTAAGTTGTTTTGTAATACTCCTAACACTTTTTGTGATACAAATAGAGTAACTGATTGGCAACACTTGTCTTTGCTAATGAAGTGGCACAAAACGTCAATTTTGCACAACAGTTATATGAACAATTGGGCAAATTTGAAAAAAAAAATGGAGACATCTACGACTGTTAGTGATCATCACCTGTGGATTCTAGAAACGGAAAAAAAATATTGGCGCGATGTGTTGGAAAGAATTATTGCGATTGTTAGGTATTTATCTACATAATGCTTGGCGTTTCAAGGTTCTTCTAAATTACTTTTAGAACATGTTAATGGAAATATTCTAAAAGCTGTTGAGATTATTGCCTCTTTTG
Source organism: Galeruca laticollis (assembly GCA_963921935.1). Classification (NCBI taxonomy): domain Eukaryota; kingdom Metazoa; phylum Arthropoda; class Insecta; order Coleoptera; family Chrysomelidae; genus Galeruca; species Galeruca laticollis. The sequence continues at coordinate 74,832,215 of OY998181.1, forward strand.
ATTCAGTGATGGGACAGTACGTTAGCCAGTGTGTAGCTCCCAAAAAGAATCTGTAAGAAATGACTCATTATTTAGGCATGCAAATAAAGGATGAAATAGTTGAATTATTGTCGTCTAAAGTAAGAGATAATATATTAGAAATGGTTCGCTGTTCAAAATATTTTCCAATAATATTAGATTGTACACCAGACACTAGTCATCTTGAGCAAATTAGTCTTGTTCTGAGGTATGTTGTTCTTAATACCACTTCAAAAAAGGTTTTAGTTGTAACCTTCCCTTGCTGTTCTTACTCCAAGAAGTGAGGTAACATTGCCAAAGGTTCGCTTTTCGCCGGGGAGCATAAGGTCGTGAGTTAGTGAGGAATATTTGAAAGTTTGACCTTTATTATTTTTTTAGGCGCCACTTGATTAGTAGGACATTCAAGTAATTTACTGATTAATCAAGAACCCAATACTAAAAAAGATTAGCTATTGTAACGTTTCAAATATGTTATTCATGTCGTTTTGCTTTTACATTTGTGAATCAAATAAAACACTTTGTTGCCAATGAAACAGTTTAATTAAATGGATGGTACCTTGAACATATGTTGTAATAACCTATCTCAAAAATATGAGGTGATCAACTCTATTCATGAAATGATAATCAGTTATCAATAATTGGTTAATTTAAAATGTTTAACAATTTCTAATGTTATCAACTAACTGAGATCGTGATATACAATACACTAAATCTTTACTAACACGTAAATGGTATACCAGTTACCGCTTTACAACTGTAATAATTAACCAGATATAACCAAGTAGGTCAAAAGTATCTCATACATAATAAGATTAAACTGAAATATAATTTCAGGACGGTATACATTAACAAAGTTGATATTTCAACTCTAAACAGTTGAAAGAATGTAATATTGAAATTGTGAATTTGATAGGCGTCTTTATAAAAATGTGAAGTTACTAAATAGTAGAATATGAAAGTTAATGTGTCATTAAATGGTAAAGCATGAAGTTATAAAATGAATAATTTGCTCAAAGTTCAGATAAAAACAAATAAAATTTTAAATGTTACTTGCGGTTAGTGTCGAAACTATTAGACGTCAATTGGCTTAATTGACAAGCAACATCTGACTCATGGAACAAGATTCAGCCATGCGGTTAATAATCGTTGTCCATAATGGAATTATTTCGCTGTTGTCACCAACAAATATAAGTCCATCTTCGTCCTTTGAACTGGAAACGCCGTTAGAAGGTCTTGTCGCTTTATAACGTTAATCGCAATCCGAGATACGATACGTCTCTACAACCCTGGACGGAGAACATTAGCCTGTCAGCTATCCCTACCAGAATATATACCATACAGGGATCATCCGAAATTGAGGCTTCTTAAAATCTGTACTTGATCATCCTATCATTGATCACATCACCCATAAAAACTATCAAATCATATTCAATTGGCAAAAAATATTGTAAAAACTATGCAGTATAGAAAAAAACCCTAAAGAGAAATTGGGGGTTATAGCCGTGAAAATATATGCAAGATGTAAGCTTACCTTGTTATCAAGGGTTTTTCACCACTAAAGTTCCCAAAATAAATGGATTAAGCCATGTGCCACCGGCCATTTTGTATACTCACGACTTGTCCTCATTGATACTCAACTTCACCATTCGAGAAGTATCAGACAAGTGATTTCAACAATTTTAGCTTTCCTTTACAATTGACATTATAATTAGTGTTACCAATGGCAGTCAAATAAAATCTCCACATAAAATAATAAAATACTCATGGATTGGTTAAATCACATGAAGGATATTAATAAAAATATTACTATAGGCACCCATTTAATTATTTACATCCCGTTATTCCAGGATATGCTTAAATCATTTTAAGACCCATAGTTAATTCCCTTATGCAACCAACTATACAGAAGTGTGTATAAAGTTGCATACTCAGTGGATGGCTTAACCGAATTAATGCACCTCTGTGAGTTACTCGTATAATAAAATAAAAAAACCTTGTATTCTTATCATGCTACATAGTTAAGGAAAGTTTTATTGCATTTAATCCAATACTGGACTCTACAGGAAAAGGGATTATACATTTCCCACTATGCAAATAAATATTACAGTTATGTTAATTCAACATTACATTGTGATAATGTTCTTCCTTTTTTTCTTCTTGTTTTCATCACATGCACATCTATACAACCGCTTATGCCCAGCTTGTGGCTGTTAACTTTTGTGATGTTTCAACTCAACTTCTCAGCGATGTTGAAGCGCTGCCTTTTTACATTACTGAGATGTTACAAGACTTCCTCAAAAGGAAGTCTTTATAACGAACTAAAAACAACATGTCTGTTACGTTCTGAAATGCCTTTTAACATCTTGTCGATGTTAATGCAATGTCTAAAAAATAACATCTTATCAATGATCTAAATGCGACATTTCAAAAACAATACATTGTATTCTCTTAGATGTTGTATGGACATTACTTAAACCTCTAAATAATATACCTAAAACATTCTAGATGACATCCTATAGATGCTCCTGTGCCTAATCAGCATATACAGGGTGAACAACTAAGAACGCCGGTTGTCGGCCATATTTCAAAAAATAGTCATGGTACAACTTTAAAGAAATACCTTCGAGAAAATGACCCTGAAAAATCGCTGGAAAATATTTTTGAGTTCCTAAAATATCTGCTATGGGGGGGAATGAACACTTAAAAACATAATACTGTGATTATATCCTAAAAAGACATACTAAAGGTATCCTAGAAATACAATTTTTGATATATTGATGAGATTATGAAAAAATGTAGTGAGAAACTTTTTGTACTTATTCTTCAAGTAAGGGGTGGGGGAAGGTTCAACTTAAGAAACAAATGTCGTAACACTTTTTTGTTTTTTAATCGATATCAATGAAGTTTTTCTATTTAATAAGATATGCTTAACAAAAATAACAAAATTGTACAATTTTGTCAACGCTATGTGAAAAAGTCGACAATTTTCCCATTTTTCTAGGAAATTTCAAATGTAATGAAGCATTCTTTAAATTCTGATGGAAAGAGGTTGAACAAATAGGAATCTAATCCAAGATATAAGATTTACGATATCAGATATAAAAATTCAAAAAATGCTTCAATTTACATTTAAAGTTTCAGAGTGGATACAAAATCATCTAATTTTGTTATCAATCTTATTAAACAGAAAAAAATTATTGAATGCGGTTAAAATCATTATTATTGGTTAAAAAACGAGAAAGTTATACATTTGTTCATAGGTTTGAACCTTCCCCACCCATTATTTGAAGAATAATGGCAAAAAATCTCATTAATTGAATTTTTTCATAATCTCATCAAGATTTCAAAAATCGTATTTTTAGGACACCTTTTGTATATTTTTTTTGGAGTATTATGTTCTCGAGTGTTCATTCACCCCTAGCGGATATTTTAGAGACTGCAAAATATTTTCCAGCCATTGTTCAGGATCACTAACCTAAAGGTAATTTTTTTGAAAGTTGTACCATGATTATTTTCCGAGAAGTGGCCTACAGTCGTTCTTAGTTGTTCACCCTGTACATTTAAAATAAAATAGCAAAAAAAGCAATAAATGATTTTTGGAACGTTTATTCACTATTAATGAAGAGTACAGTAAATTTGAAAAAAACATATACAAAATTAGAAAAAAAAATATCTTGTCCAGGAATCCTACCTAAAAAAAATAAAATTGTGTAAGCATATTACATAACAAGTGTGGAAAGTGAAAGCAAGAAATAAAAAGGGTGTATTAATCTGTAGTTGTCATAATGTAACATACTTAGAAACTGAATTAATAAAGTTTAACGGATACACATAGATTACAGCTAGTTTACAAAAAGTGTATTAGAAAATGAAATTGACTGTCTCGACCCTTACTTCGTGGAATATGCTCATATTAGTGTTTTTAAATGAAACTCAAGGTCTCTAGTTAATTCCACAATATAATACAAGTTATTGAAAATTCTAAAAAATTGACAATTGTTTCGATAAATCAATATCATCGTCAGAATGACAGAAGTTACATTTCATATTGATTTATCGAAACAATTGTCAATTCTTTAGAATTTTCAATAACTTGTATTATATTGTGGAATTAACTAGAGACCTTGAGTTTCATTTAAAAACACTCACTGTATTAGAAAAGTTTTTTAATAATATTAAAACTAATAAAAAATTTATACCATAAAGATTTTATTAGACATTACGTTTAATCAACAGAAATCCAATCTGATTACAAAAAATTCTATCGTTTATTTACGGTTACTTTTTCTCACGCAAGAGTCGCTGTTTCGAGTGCCTCAACAATTCCATAACGTAGACTTCAAAATCATTATCTGTGAAACATTTAAAGGTGTTCTGAACAGCAGCTAATAAAACAATTACTTTAGATCAAATTGTGCCCATGGAGACCTTTCATCGATCATCATAAACTACATCAAACTTGATTTTCTGTCAATTGACTGGTACCCATTTTCCATAAGATACATGCGGGGTTCTTCAAAGGAATAATAACATATTTTATTTCGAGAAGTGAGTTTTCATGATTTAACTTCTATTACATGCTTCACTCCGTTTGGCAGGTAAATTCAGGTATGCCATAAAAATTCATACTTCTTTTCTGTATAAAATAATATACTATTCTCATCTTGTTAGTTTCATCCTGGAACATATTGTATATTAACATCGTGGAATTGTAACTTAATGAAAACTAAGCGTTATTAATACACTGTATACAAAAAAAAACTACTTATGAAGAAGAGATATGAACACATTATCAAGTTAAATGAGTTTTTTTAATTAATTGTATCCAATTGAGTATCCAATAGCTGTGTTTCTACAATAATAAATAATTGAATTCTGTTTGTTGACTGGAGCATTCAGTGTCATAAGTTACATATTATTCAACTAGATTAATATAAACCATTGTAAGGGACAGCTACATATTATTTATTCTATTCAGTGTATTTTCAAATGAAAATGAGCTTTTTAACAGAAATTTCTGTTTCTAAAGTCTTAAACAGCCTCTAATTGTTTACAAGAGTTGTTAGTATTAATGTTAAAATTATCTAAACCTGCAAAACTATATTGGTGGCCATGACTACTACTACAAAAACTAGAACTAGAGATACCTGATTCAATATTCTTTGTACTGTTTAATACAATGTCTGTATCAGATTATCTGAAATAGTTACTCCCCTTTACATAATTACCAACTATTTGTTTTTCATTTTATTCATGTAAGTAGCTTCTGGAACGTCTTGAACATTGAAAATATCTTCTTCTAGATTCAAATCTCTGCCAACATATGATCATGTTTTATTATTAATAATAATATCTACCCTATTTCAATATTAAGTTTTTTGTAGGGTATAATGCATATCTAGGTTTTGAAATGTTGTGAATCGTTTTTAAAATATACTAAATAAAATATTTTAAAAGTTGAAAAAACTTATTTTGTAAACTCTATTATATAATGTTAGTGTACAATTCCGCCACCTGGAATTTAAATGTACAATTCCGCCACCTGGAATTTAAATGTACAATAGCCGATTAAAGTATTGAATGAGTATTAAGTTGTAATAATTATGATTTTGGAATAGGTACTTACCGATAAAAACTGTTGTTCTTCCATTATAACAAGAATTATCACTTAGTAAAGAAACTGTAGCTAAGTAGGAACTAACGAAAATGAAGACCACTTTATTCAAGTACTTTTTCTTGCAAAAAATGTGCTTCCTGCAAATAAAATATAACACAAAACTGAAAACCACCCGCCATTTCTCGCTTGTCTGCTTGTCATTTGTTTCCACAGATAACTACTTTCGTTCGTCAGTTCCTCTTCTGTTTTCTAACATGGTACAGACGTAATCGTAAGAAGTTACTAAAAATTATTTCGAAAAATATAGAAGTAACTGGAACATGTTAATTTGTAATATTACAGTAACGTTCTGTATGTGACATTAGTGAGAAGTATACAAATTAACATCGTATGAATGTTTCCTATGGAAAGTTGCTAGAAAGAAGTTCATAGGATGTGTATGTAACTGCGAATTCAAGTATTATTGTGTACATCAAAAATATGTTTTATTTACATGACATGGATGTTAATAGAGTTGGTAATAAAATTAAGACATCTAGAAGATATCTTATTAACGTTTTAAATAAACATCACGAGAAGTCTTTAAAAAAAACATCACAAAAAAGACTTGTTATGTTTCTTGTTTAGTGGGTTGTGACTGAAATTTTGGAAAAATTAAATTTAGTTATAAAAAATCTTAAGGCACAAGGTTAGATTAATGGGACAAACATGAAGGGGAAGCATGTTGGGCTTCAAAAACGCACTCTTGATGCGAATCCGAGAGCCCTTGTTTACCTTGTGCGGCTCATACTTTGAACTTAACAGTAAATGACGTTTCTAAGATGTCAGATGCTACAATGAACTTTTTTTAATTTTTTTTCGTCATCCACAAAAAGGTGGGATGCTATGAGAAAAAATGTCCCCGGGTTAAGTTTAAAGCCTCTAAGTGTGACAAGATGGTCCAGGAGAATTGATGCAATAAAGCCCCTTAATTGTTATTTACTTAAGGTTTACGAAAGTCTTCTACAAGTAGCTGAAGATAATTCCTTTCATATGGATGCAAGGCACAAAGCGATTTCTCTCTTAACGTCTGTACAAAATTTTCAATTTATTTGTGGAATTATTCTTTGCCATGACGTTTAACTTCATATAAATATTGTTAGCAAACAACTGCAAAGTTCTACAATTAATATTACAATATGCCAAACCTACCTAAAAAATTTAGGTGATCACTTCCAGCAATATAGATCTGACCAATCATTTCAACGAATTCTTGCACAAGCGAAAGAAGTAGCACTCTCTCTCGAAATTGAAGAAGACTTTCTACCGTTACCAACGGTCAGGAGGAAATTTAAACAAAAAATGTTTCACTATGAGCACCGAGATGAGACCCCTCATGACCCAAAAACCGCCTTTTTTCTTAAAAATCATAGATCAATCTTTAAACACTCTAAAAAACCGATTTGACTTTTTAAATGAGTATGATAATATTTTCGGATTTTTTAGCGAGATATTCAAATTAAGTGACGGCGATCTTTTACAACGTTGTTCTCTTCTTTAAGAACGACTGACAGATACGGATAATAAGGATATAAACTCCAATGATTTGTTTAATGGAATTAAAGCGTTATAGTTGTTTTTATTGTTAGGTTTTTAGTTTTTAAAGTAATTATCCCGGTTGAAATATGCAATTTATTTAAGAAAAATTAGCATCTAACATTACATCACATAAACATTTTTAAATTGACAGTTCTCTTTTTTAGTTACTAATAAAAAACGACCTACTTGTTACGATATTTAAAATTATTTCTAACACCTTCTCCTAATTTCAAATATCTTAATTAAGATTTTAAAAATAACAAAACAATATTTTTTTAAAACAAGAGTTCATACATGAGAGAGTTGCTATGTTTCTGAAATTTAACAGTTCCTAGAAACTGGTCTTACTATTCAATTTGCTTTTCGTTTTCTAAACTTCTTTCTATTCTCTTCCCTTACCATTCGATTTTTCAATTCTCTCCTTTAATATTCTATTTCCTGTTCATTTTCTACCATGATTAAGCCATCATCAACATATATAGCAAGGAAAAGATAACTTTTTTTTGTTTTTAAATATGCATCTCTCACTTTTTAGTGAAGACAAACCAAAATCTTTTAAAAACCGTGTAAAATGCTCATTCCAAAGAAGAGTAGCTTGTTTCAGACCATACAAGGAATTTCGAAGACGGCGAACTTTGTTATTATCATCTTCGTAACCTTCAGGTAATGATATATAGAGCTCTTCATGAAGTTCGCCATATAGAAACGCTGTTTTGATGTCAAACTTTTTCATTTTGTAGTTGCTTTTGACTGCTAACCCAAACATTGCCCTTAGAGCTGTTGAGCTGACTACTGGACTAAAAGTATCTCCAAAATCTATCCCATACTCTTGTTGACACCCTCGTACTACCAATCTGGCTTTATATCTTCCATCATTTTTTAATTTGAACACCTATTTGCTGGTCAAACTCTTTTTTTTTATTAGCTTCTGACAAATCAACTAAGTCCCAAGATTTATTTCTTCTTAAAGACCCCTTTTCTTCTTCTATTGCTTGTATCCAATTTTCCTTTTCAGAGCTGTTGACTGCTTCTTGATATGTTAACATCACATAATCGTTATACCTTTTTAGCAAATTTATTTTTCTTTCTCGTCTGTTTTCTATTGGGTCTTCTATTTCACCTTCTCCTAAATTTATAATTGGTTCAAGTTGTTCATTTCCGTATTCATGCTGAATCTCTCCATTTTCGGTGTCATCCTTCAGATTTTCTTTATTTCCATTGTCATTATTTAGATTCACTTCTCCTTCATCAGTCGATTCGAGTTTTTTAATCTCGTCTTCTTTTTGCATATCTTCATGGTTTTTTTCTTTGAAAATAACATCTCAAGAAACTACTACTCGTTTTTTATGACTATCAAACAATGCATAACCAATAAAGATATATTCTTGGCTTCTTGGCTCTAGTTTCTTAAGGTATCCTAGGGTTTTTGCAAAAGCTTTGCAACCGAAAAATTGAAGTCCGGACAGATTAGGCTGCTTTCCTGTCCAATTTTCCGATGGAGTTTTTCCAGTAATGCTTGATTCTGTTGGACTGCGATTTAGTAGATAAGTGGCTACATAAACAGCTTCACCCCAAAATTTTTTTGTTATTCCTGAGTCGAATATTAATGCTCGCGCCTTGTCTAGAAGAGTTCAGTTCAGGCGTTCAGCTTTGTCATTCATCTGCGGAGAATGAGGTACTGTCTAATCCAATACGATCCCCTTCATGTTACACCACTGTTTTAGTTTTAAATTTGCGAACTCGACTCCGTTGTCACATCTTATCTTGTGTACTCTTCCATTTTTATGAGCCTCCATTTCTTCTTTACATTGTTTAAGATAATCTGTAGCTTCGTATTTGTGTTTTAATAAATATAAAACTGAATAATGAGTGAAATCTTCCGAAATAGTTAAAATATAATTCTTTTCATTCCATGTTGTAGGTTCAATTGGACCACATATATCAATATGTAATATTTCTAGTGGACGAGTAGCTCTTGACCTTGTTGTAGAGAAAGGATTTCGGACTTGTTTTGACTTTATGCAAACCTCACATTTTTTTTCAAGATTATTAAAATCATTCTTGTTTACTTCCATTCCGTTACAAATATCTAAGAGTTTTTTAAATTTCTCTAATGAAAAGTGTCCCAATTTTCTATGCCATTCACTAGCTTTTAATTTTATTTGTTTTTCAGCAATGAAACTTTCATTATCTTTACAAAAATTTATTTCATATAGCCCATTGCTTTGTTTCTCTCCATTCAATACTTCCAACCCATTTTTTAAAATAAAAAATGTTCACGCTTTCCAATGCTCAACCAATATTGCAAAGGCAATATTAGAAAAAAAATTAGATCCCATGTAAATCTAACATTGGTGATATATTGTCAATATTGCACCAATGTCTTGCCAACATTCCCAATAAAATATTGGCGTTATCTTGAGAATCAACCTGAGGCCAATATTGCATGAATATTCAAATCTTGCTACAATATTGCGCCAATATTCCAATATTGGGGCGATGTTGCGCCGATATATTGCCAGCATTCGGTTCTACTAGGGTTGGTTAACAAATTTTCCTCTTTTAATGTGCTGTTCTTCAGCTTTAAATGTTACACTTTCGTCTTTTTTTGTTCCTATTATTCTATTTTCTTCTGAAACTAATCTGGATATTAAATTGGTCAATGATCTTTCTGTTAATGGGGCTGATTCCCAGGCTGTGACAAAATCTTTGTACTCTTCAGACAGAGTAGAAAGAATTTTAGATATTATCATATCACTAACACATTGGTTTAATGTTTTAAGTCGAAAGGCTAAATTTTCAATTTTGCTTATGTTCAGTGACATGCCTATTTGTTTATCAAATTTAATATTGAAAAATTCTTGTAACAGATTACATTTTTGCTACTCAGAATCCTTATGGAATATGTTTGTTATACATTTGACATGAATTTTCACAGTTCATTATATACATTAAATGCTTTTTATCTATAGTTGTCATTATCACTTATTGTGCTTTAGCATCCTTTTTATTCCATTCTGATTTCTCTTCGGGTTTTGTCAAATTTTCAAACTTCCAATCTCCGTTTACAATTTCATAGAGTCCGTTAGCATTAAACAGTATTAGTATCTGAAATTTCCATACCTCGAAAGTTTCATTATCGCATAGTTTTTCAATCAAAGCACTTTCGTCAGATTGAGCCATTTTTATTTTATATTATGCCGCTAAAGTTCTCACTTAACTCCAAAGTTTTTACCGGGAACAGCAGATTTTACAATCACGATTTCTATTTCTCACAAAGTTTTTAATTCACTAAGTTTTTACACAGCTGGTGGGCAAGTGAACTGACCTGAGCCCATAACCTGTTAGGTTTTTAGTTTTTGAAGTAATTATCCCGGTTGAAATATGCAATTCATTTAAGAAAAATTAGCAGCTAACATTACATGACATAAACAGTTTTAAATTGACAGTTCTCTTTTTTAGTTACTAATAAACAACAACCTACTTGTTACGATATTTAAAATTATTTCTGACCTGATGATACTGACCCCTTAAGTATTTTACAATATATATTTGAAAACAATTTAATCTTCACCCTTCCGAACATAAGCCTTCCACTAAGAATTCTACTGACATTGCTTGTATTTGTAGCCTCTGGCGAGTGAAGTTTTTCAAAGTTAATAATCATTAAAAAATAGTTAAGATCGGCAATGCTTCAAGACTGATTGTCTGAGCTAGCAATATTAGCAATTGAACTAGACATTTTTGATGGTATACATTTTTGCGATTTTAGTCTCGGAAAATATCGCCACTACAATAGCTATTTTTCATTTTTCTATTGTACGTAGCTATCATTTTTGATTCTATAACGAAGTATCTGCATATATTTTTAAATATCTAAGTATAAGTAGAAAGTAGTACTTCTAAAATTCATTTTTTTGATTTATTTCAAGTGCCTACCTACCTTCAAAAATAAAAAAACAAAATCCAAAATACCTTAAGGGGCGCCAATATCCTTTTTAGCACCCAGGCGGCAGTAGCCCTTACAGGGGCCCTGCTCAATTTATTAGACTTCTAAACACCAGTCGACAAACAGGACGAAAAAATTGTTAGTCATATTCTGTCTTCTGGTGTCCGCTCGTCCATCCGTTCGTTTTAAGCTTCAGTTGCAGTACTTAGGGATAGTAGATAGTACGAGAAACTGCGCTTCATTGCGAGAAGCCTCAAGTATCATAGAATAATGGTGCAAATACCATTCACTGTCAATTAATCCGAAATCCAAAGATGCTTCTTTTCTCGAAAAAAAGGAGGCTTGCAAAACATCAAGCCCCAAAACTCATAAATACCAAACTTAACTTTTGTTCAGAGGTGCAATACTGAAGGATCATCTTTGGGTAAAAAAAATATATTTCTTATGAACCGTGTAGCGGAACCATCAGCCGTACCTGGGGAATGACATCAAGAGTCACTACCTAGATCTACACTGTCATCATTAGACCTATGCTAACGTACGGCACGATTGCCTCGGGAGTTAAAGCAAACCAGCTGACTTCCAACCGAAAACTGGATCAAATCTAAAGAAAAATCATGCCTCAACACATCAAGAGGCATGTAAACCACATCAATTAGAGCGATGGTCTCACTCCCCTTGACATACATATCAAGGAGGTTGTTTTAATGACCATGACCGTCTATGCTCTACCGGTATACAACCTGATGCAGGATCCGGTGAATTGAGACGTAACTTGTGGCGTGAGGCCTTCAGAGAAATTCCACTGCTGCAGGCCAATATGGACACAATTTCACCCCGATATGCCTTGCACAGGTCCTACAATGTAATCATTGAAAATAATATACAAGACCCATGTGATGATTAGAAGTAAGTGTACCTTTTACTAAACTATTTTATATTCCCAGACCATTAATTTGGAAAACACTTACCTCCAATCTGTGGGAACGTAATAAATATATAGATATATTAGACAACACAGTAATAACAAATCTATAATAACCATGACCAACGTCAACATGTCGTAGACCAGAGTTACACTTACGACTGAGAAATACTGTTCTTCACTATCTAGATTATACTATTTATATATGCTGAATCGATATTATGTAGTATATTCAGATCGCTCACATTGAAAATATTAACCTTGTCCGGGTTGATTGTTTTATAATTCATCAACGTACTATTTAAAACGTGTTTTAATAATTACTCAAATAAACTACTTTTCTAGTGGATCGTGATCGTGGCTCACTCGTACTGATTAACTTTACTAAATTTATTTAACGACCTTCTGGTTCAATAACCGTTACACCCATTAGTAGCAGTGTGTTGTATCGATGTAGATAGTTGGTTGTTAAGACGGATAACGACCACAAGTTTCACGATGACTCCATAGATTAATTTAAATGCGGACTTACCCCAACCTGGATTAGATGATGAAAATAGACCATCACGACTAATATCACTGGATTTTTATTTACACACTAAATAACACTTAAAATATACTAATACATAATTTATAAATTACTTGGAACGGTAAAGTTCAACTGGTACACATAATATACATTGCGATTTATTAGTTACGATAAACTGAATAGAATATAATGTTAATGTCATCTATATGCTCACAACCCTTATTTTATAGTAAATATATTTATATCAAGTTTTTGAATGCGTTTTCAAGAGTAGTTGAATTATATCGTAAATTGTGTTATGTTTATGAATAATATTATACAAGTTAAACAAACGTTTGAGGTGTATCAATATTTATAAGGTGTAAGTTCATATTAGTTCGTAAGAATCATTTCTCGCTTTGGGGGTTAATAACCACTACATCACCCTATAACGAGAAAACCTACTAACCCTTAGTGATCGCTATAGATGTGCGGGTTGTCTCATGTGGTACAACCCGTGCTCGCCAGTCGACTAGCTTCGAGTCGAAGAAGGGGTGGATCCTTCAAAAAAAGTATTGATTTTTCAAAAGGGCACCAGAGAAGTTTTGGCAAGCACCCAAGCCCACAACTCCTCAGTGGGCTAACAACACTACACACTCCAAAGGTTAAACTGATAGGTAAGTTTTCATAAGAAAATAAAAGTCAGCAAGTATCCCCTGATTGAAGTTTTTAATTAATCACTTTGGACCATAGGTATCTTCTCAAAATATTTATTACAAGTTTACAACTAAAATGTTCCAAATAATATCTGAACTCAGCTGAAGGCCGTAGACTCAGAATGTAGTTAGGTTGAAGGCCGGAATCTACATAAAAACTTAAATCGCCAACTAAATTATCAGTTACAATGAAGTCACAGCTTAAATAAATAACTGACAAGCAGGTTCAATAAACTCTGAGCAGAGCTGAAGGCTTAAAACGCAGGGTGCAGAAGAACTGAGGGCCCCAAACTACACCGAAGTCGCAAATCTACAATTATGGAGAAACGACCAAATGTACAATTTCTCAAAATACAATGAAAATCTATACCAAAAATTACCAATGTTACAGTTACACGGGTTCACACTTCCGCAATTTATACGAATATGAATATAAATATATGCATAAGCATAAAATTTAAATAGCAAACCAGCTCAGCGTTGCTAAAAGGAAATATAAGTCGAAATTATGTACGGCGCAAAATTATTTACATAAAATCGTCAGAGTTTGGAAATTCCACTAATGCAGTACCCAGGTAGGTACGTACCGTGCTTCCTAGCGTTTTGAAATTATGGAGTAAATTATTACAATTTTAAATACCAAGTGTAAAGTGAAATTATAGTAATCGCCGCAAAAAGAGAAATAAAATTTTACATGAAAAAAATTGTGAAATGTGACGGATAAAGGTGAATGTACAAATGAATGAAGAATAAAAAGGAAAACTGTTCACTTATCCTTCTCCTACTAACAAACGCCGTCTACGGAAATTTACCATGTGTTACCCAATTCCACCGATTCTACTAGTATCCTTGGTCATCGGCCCTTCCTGGACCAGTAGTTTAACGGGTCAGAGCTGCCAGCTGTTGACTTAAGCCGTATTTTCTTCCCCTGCGTAGGAATTGTCAGATTTTATTGTAAAAATACGTTATGGCTCCCAGAGCACATGCAAAAATTTTACAATTGCAACGTGTGTTTACACGCCGACGGCAAATGGAGGACTGAGTGCCTCGCGCATTCAGCACTTTGAATCTCCCCGTCAACAAGCTTGCCAACGTTAAACCTCCGACAACTCGGCGAATTTTCGCGCTACAGCCCATTCTTAGGAGAAGAAAATTTTCCGAAAAACACGACCGGCTTATTTCTGTTTTGCAATGGTTAAAACCAGTACTTGAAAAAAAAATGTGATCCAGAATGAGATTATAACAAGTTCAATCAAATTTCGACTCCATTAAATATGAATAAACTGTTACTAGGTTACAAATTCCCTTCTGTTCGAACCCTTTATATAACATATTACTCCTAGAAATTGCTACTAGTTTCGTGGTTGAAATACAGTCCTTATGCTGTGGGTAATTTCTGAATAATCATATCTTATCTACAAAGTCATTCATATGGAATATAGTTGTAACCTACTGTGTAATATCAGAGTGCCTTTTACCACATAATTTATAACGTTGGTGTTGTAATTATCCCTCTAAAATTTATCTCTCTATCACTCTAATTATATACAGCAACATTTTCAGCTATTTAATGTACAAAACTAATTATCAATGTGGCTTTCGGCATATTTTCCAAATAATCTGTGAAATTGTTTTTAGAATACTATAACTCTGTTCGTGGATACTTTATATCTTCGTATCGTGTTCAAACATGATACATATTGGAATGTACGATACCATAATAATTACTAATTAGCTGTTACGTTATAAACAAACACAACCATGCAACCATGCCTACAATGACAAGTGAAAACACCGTTTAATTGTTTATACATTTCGTTGGAATTTATGTAAAGGGATTCTTATTGTAAGGCATCCATTTTCACGCTAATTAACGAGCGGGGTCGAAACGGGTGTTTTAGGTAAAAGTAGAATTGAACATAATATGTTAATTTAACGAGTGAAAAATTTACGGTTTGAGTTTATATCGAATGGGGCTGTATTTCACAGAAAATACAATGGAAAATTTGATCTGTTGAATTCATGGTTTGCTTCAAATGTCATTAGAAACAATCTATCAAAACATGGAATCTGTGGATCGAACAACTACAAGCTTACTGTGGAGATCGCGTCTACTTTGTATAGGCAAAGACAATAGTGCTATTCAACACTTCGATCTTGATTCCGATATTGTTTATAATCGAAATCGAAAACGAATTGATGTTTGTTGAACGACCAAAATAAATTTTTTCTTGTCATTTTACAAATCAAATAAATCAATATTGACATGACCTCATCATTATTTTTGTTCATTTCACGTGTATTTAACACTTTTCACAAGTTCATTTAGTCTAATCACGTATAATTTTATAGAAGCTGTTCTGTTTACTAAAAATGTAATATACAATTGCAAAATATCACTCACATCACATAACCCATAGACCAAAGGTAGTTTATTTAAATTTTTCGACCAATCACATGCTTCCGATTTACGATTGTTTTCAATAGCATCATAATTTTAGACCGATTATAATCGAACTGATCGATTGATATCGAAAATGTATTGTTGAACATGTTGTTTTTTAAATGACAGGTAATGATTGTAATCGTTCATCGCGTTGAATAGCACTAATGTAGGTTTGTTTATATTTTCATTTTTTGTACATGACATTGTCTTGTTAATTTTGTCATTCTTTGAAGTGAAAAACATAAGTTCATTGCTTTCAATTTTCGATTGAATCTTGTAAAATTCTGCGTTTCTGTCACTCTAAAAGCAATCCATCCAATTCTAACTAGTATCTCGAATGTTGGGTGGTAGCTTCCCGTCTGGGCATAAATACTTTCGAAATTGGGTTTCATAATTTATTTTTTACAATTCGCGTATAAAAGAGGCTTCATCATAACATTGTTTACAGTGTCACAATGAAACTATTTAAACACTGTTTTTAGTGTACAGTTGGTTATTGTATTTAGTTATATTTTTGATTGACATTTGACTTCAACCTTGACACAAATGATAAATAAAATGGTCTAGCGTTGTTCTAGCTAGCAAATTATTATATTAAATGTTCTTAAAGGTGAAATAGAATGATTTATATATTAAAAATATTAATGAATAAAGTGCTCTAACGTTTATTTATCAATGATTTGTCAATTGTTTATTTTTATATTGTATAGGATCAATATATAGGTATACATAACGTTCGATTTTTGGAATAAATTACCAGATATCTATGTGAAGATGTATTACAGAAATAATGATATTCATGATATAATATAAATAGATCGCAAGAGCATATACGAAGAAGCTCTTTTTTAAACAAATAATCATCATCTGTCTGCTTAAATGGAAGTTTGTTTACAATTTACACAATTATTCGGTTATAATATGTCAAAAGTCAGAAGTGCTGAATAAAACCATGTGTGATCTGACCAATCAGGAATCTACATAATTGCCAACTTAAATTCAAACTACTCCTCCTAGTTTAAAAACAGGGATTATGGTTTATTCACGATAAAAAGACGATGATGTCATTTTTAGTTACTTTCCTGTTTATAAGAATAAACATTAACTTACCAACCGTGAATACAATTTATCCTCAACAGCCAGGGCAATTTACAGCTAACGGGTTGGCAAAACTTCAAGACGTTGTCAAATCAACTGGTAAATTTCTTCAGTTTGTTTTGACGTTTATAGACATTCGATCATCGTCTAGTATTTACAAGTTTTTTTGGTGCTCTTAAATTCATTGCTCCATTAAGATTGAAAAAACAGTCATTTTCATAACTAATTATTTAGGCAAATCTGCAGTGTGTGGTTAATAAAATGCCGAAGCAGCTGAACAGAAAATGTCAAGAGATGGTAACATCTTCGTTGAGCTATTTTGAACGAAAATGCCGAAATAGCGGCCCGCTTTTCTTGCTTACTGCGGTAAGAGACGTAAGTAATAGTATTCGCTATTTGTATTCATCATTTTTGATATTATTGTTACATATTTAAATGTAAATGATTAAATATTTTTAATGTTAGGTAAGGTTAATTAAACTTGATAATATATTAGTCTTTCATATATTGAAGTAATTATATTGCAGAAGCTTCACAACTTAGCGTTACCACTGTTAACTGTATTGCCGCCAGGCATAATAGAGGTGAACAGCCTAAAAGCCCACCTAAAAAAAACAACGCATAAAACCTACTGTTGAAATTGATAATTTTGATCAAAATGCTTTCCGAAATGTTATATACGGAATGTATGGAAACAGTGAGTATATTGAATTTACTGTTTTATTTTATTCACAATTAACTAACACAATATTTTTTCAGAGGAACACATAACCTTGAAAACTTTAAGAGACAAACTCCAGGAGCGTGAACTCTTTAATGGTTGTTTACCATCACTCTGGAAGATACTGAAAAATATTGGTTACAAATACCAAAAAGATGATCCTCGTCGTCGTTTAATGGAGTTGCCACATATTTCATTAAAACGTGTACATTTTCTACATGAATATGTCAAGATAAAAAGGGAAGGTTTATATCAATTTGTGTTTTTGGATGAGACCTGGATATTTAAAGACGGTACTGTTGGACGTTCTTGGCAAGGTTCTAATCATAGAAGCGTGATAAAAACTGAAATTGGTGGTCCAATGTAATTGATAATATAATTTAGCAATTAATTTATGATGTACCAACATTCCTGCCATTCAAAGACCTTTTCAATTATTTACTAGTCACACTATTTTATTTAAATCGATATAATTATTAATAGTTGTTTTAAGCTATGCAGTCTATCTAGGAAACCTAGTAGTAATTTGTTATTTCCTTATTGTAGGTATATAGTATTGCATGCTGGCTCCTCTTCTGGATTTATTCCTGGAGCAGGGCTGTTTTTTCTTCCAAAAAAAAAGGTGATTACCACGGTAAAATGAATCAAGAAATGTTTTTGCATTGGTTTGAATACCAGCTTTTAGTGAACTTGGAAGAACCTGCCTTAATTGTAATGGATAATGCAAGTTATCACAGTACAGTGATCAATAAAGTACCAACAACAGCTACCAAAAAGGCTGATATACAGAACTGATTGATACAAAATTATATTTATTTTGAAAATACTTTCCTCAAAACCCAATTATTAAATTTAGTACAACGGTAAGTTGATATAAACATTTTGCAATATATTATGGTAATACTTAGATAACTTATTATGTTTAAATGAATGCATTTTTGTAGGAATAAACCACCAACAGTATATGAAGCTGACATATTATCTGAAAAATATGGTCACAGAGTGCTTCGATTTCCTCCTTACCACTGTATGTTCAACACAATTGAACATATTTGGGGCATAGTTGAAATTGTTTATAGAGATCATCTGGGAACTGATGGTTATTCAACAGAACAAGCAATAGGTGTATGGAAAAAATCTAGAAAAAGTGACTGCTGATATTTGGTCAAAGACAGTAGAGCACACTGAATAAATTATACAAGATGGGTGAGATAGAGATGTAGTACTTGATAGACAGGATGTGCCTCCACTTATTATTAATTTTGAGAGAGAGAAGATAGTGATGGTTTTGTAGTGGAGTAGTGGAAATCTTCTGTTTTATTTTTTGTATATTTTTATCCAATTTCCCTTATTTCCACCTTTTCAAAATCACTAATACCTATTATTAAATTAAATAGGTACAGTTATTTTATAATACACAGATTAAAACAACCACCACAGTATCTCTACATAAATAAACTGATAAAATGGAAGAGTTTTTATTTTCATATCTTGTAACAAAATTTTATTTTGTGTATCTATATTTTTCTTTTCCATTCTATTTTCATTGTAATAAATATAATAGATATTGTGTTAAGAAGTAATATTTAAATTTGCATGAAGATGATTACAGCTTGTATTGATTCCTTTTAGCGTAAACCCTTGCAGTGCTCTTGAAGATGGTTCTATAGAGCATAGAATAAGGTATAGGGACCTACAGTTTGTCATTTAACCCTCTTCTATGTAAAATAATTGAATGTTAATTCGAATATAGAAAGATTGGTGACTGTTTCTTGTATCTTATCCATAGTTTTTCATGAATAAATATTTATATTAAATTAATCGAGCCTATCATACAAGCCTTTCATTTTTAAATTATTATTTTTGACTTACGTCCTACGAGGCACGGAAGAATGAAAAAAAAAGAGCTGTCAATCAGATTGACTTTTCTAGTTATCGTTAAGTAAAGGAAAAAACTACAGCTTGGAAACATCATCGTCTTTTTATCGTAAATAAAATATATATGTAAGTCTATTTTACTTAAGGAATTAGATAAATGCGAATTATAAAAAATATTGTGTAAAACTTGTGCCACAATGAATTTCTGTAGTACTCGTGATTTGCGCAACTCCCGCTTCACTCGTACTACAAAACGAGTCATTGTGACACTTGCTTTACAAATAACTATTTCAACATTTTTGTTGACAAATATATCTGAATTGATAGATCTGTGCAGCCTTGAAGTCAGGGGAACTGATGAGGCAAAAGAGAGAGTCCCCAGGAAAAGGTCAGACGAAGAATATACTAAAGGAGTATCTAACAATAAAGACGGAAGATACGAGGTAGAATAGCCTTGGAAGATAGAAAGTCCAGACTTCCTAGGAAACCGAAAACTCGCGGGAAAACGCTTACGATCCAACTCTAAAAAGCTGATATCTTTGATGAAGTACAGAACTACAAAAATATGTTTGAAGAATGGATAAACTTGGGCATAATCGAAGAAGTGCTTAACGTAGACTTACCTGGTGAAGAATACGAGAAATGGCTTGAGGAAATCTACTGGCTGAATAATTGCTGTATACCCAGAATCTTGACGGTGACACCCATCAGTAAAACAAAAATCTCTCTACACATGTTCAGCGATTCCAGCAAAAGTGCGTACGCCACATTTATATTTTTACGCTCTAATAGTTGTAATAGCACCCTTAATGTCAACACTGCGCTACAAGTGCAAGTTTGCGATGCCATGCGACTTGAAAATTGCAAAAGCCTACTTCTGGTGAGAAATAGTTCTATCGTGGTGACATGGACCAGCATATAGTGGAGTGTGTTCGTGAGAAATCGCGTTCGTTCGTAAAATTACAGAGACGATAAGACGCGAAGATTGGAGACACGTGAATGGCTCATTGAACCCAGCTGATGTCCCTTCACGAGGAGGGTCTGCAAAGAAACTGGTAGAATACAGGTGGTGGAAAGGTCCGACATGGTTAAAAAAAAGTTAAGCAGCCTGTGTCGTTAGAAATAATACCAGTGCAAGAAGAGGAAGTAAGGGAAGAGTTGAAACTGTCTACAGCTGTTATGACGAATGCGGATACGATGGTCGAAAACAGAAAATTTCAAAATTATTTCAAGATACAGTCAGAACTCTTTCTTTGCTGTTGAGGTACATCAATATATGCCGTTCAAAAGGCAATAATACCAGTAGTGTGCTGACACTGGAAGCGTTTGTCAAAGCTGATAACACACTACTACAGTTGGTCCAAAGGGAATATTTTACAGAGAAAGAGAAGGTGAGAGGAATGGAAAATATTGAAACATTCACAGGGGAAGATAAACTGATATGAATGAAGACAAGGCTAACGCGTAACGATGAGACTGAAAACTACAAACTCCCAATTCTAGTCACCGCAAACATTCTTTAGTGGTAATAATGGTAAATGAGAAGAACCTCCACACTGTTTATGCTGGCTTGAGTACTTTGACTTCCATTCTGCGAAATAGATTTTGGGTGTTAAAAGTTAGCACGAAACTTTATTAGTAAATGCGTGGTCTGCAAAAGACATGGAGTAGAAAGCTACACAACAGCATCTGCCCCTCTACCTAAAAACAGAGTTAAACGCGCAGTTGTCTTTCAAATGACTGGATTCGATGCTGCTGTGCCTCTGAGAGTGAACACTGGAGAAAATTGTTGGATATTATTACCTTAAACTGATAATGTCAATGTCCACCGAAAGTCTTATGATGGAATTGAGAAGATTTATAGTCCGACGAAGCAGGGTACATACTATTATTTCTGATAATGGAACACACTTCGTTGGGGCTGAGGATCTACTGGCAAGCATCACCTGGGACGATGTTAATCAATATTCAGACATCCACAAAATCCAATGGATATTCAATCTGCCTGCAGTACCTCGGTGGGGAGGATAGAGGGAGTGCCTCGTCCAGTCCGTGATGCAAATATTGCGCAGGAACCTCCGCAAAGCTGTGCTCAACTTTGAGGAATTTCAAACGCTAATATGTAACATCGGAAGCATTCTTAATGCAAAGCCCTTCACATATATCGCTGAAGACGATACGCTACGTCCTTTGTTGCCGGCAAATTTCTTACAAAATCTTCCAGAGACAGTTGTGTCACATTTGCATCCAGGTCTAAGAATTCGCCAACAATATCTGCTGCAACTAAGGTAAGACCTACGATAACGTTTTACAAACGAATATATTTCGTTCTTGTGAGTCGGAGTCAGAAGGAGAGCCTATGAATTAAAGTTGGTGGCGTAGGGCCGATCGAAACTGAGTCTAAGAAGGCTAACTAGCCCTTCGGCGTCGTGATCGAGATTTTCACTGAAAAAGACTGATAAACGATGGTCGCAAATAATAGCATGGAAGAAGGCATCCGAACCAGATCAGTGCAACGACTTTATCCTTTGGAAGTCCAAGATTAAGATGCCCCGGAGGTTGAAGGTGGAAACCCTAATATGGTTGAAGACCAGAAAAAATCAGAAGCGGTAGGCTCTAGGATACTAAGCTGTCTTGACCTCTAAATTGATTTTCGACTTCTATAGACAACTCGCAAATGGCGGGAGGATGTAAGAGATCGCATTTACTTTGTATAGGCATAGATAAACGAGGTTTATTTATTTTCTTGTACATGAAATTGTCTTGTCAATTTTATCATTCTTTTAAAGTTGAAGTTTCAAATTATTATTTCAATCTTGTGAAATCCCGTGTTACTGACTCTCTAAAAGCAATTCATCCGAACCTAACTAATATCCCGCGTCTAAGATAGTATTGTACACCATACAATGTCTTACAAATTTATTTATTTGCGGGCAACACAATGTGCTGCACATAAATACTTCATATTTTTCCAGATTTTATTTTAATTCAAATCAAAGTAATTATAAGGAAAACCTAGTAAAAAAACAGAACATTAAAGATCCTTTTCAACTAAAAAGAGCAGTGAACAAAAGTAGTACTTCTTCTTTTGCCATGATAATTATTATAGTGACTTTATAGTTAAGCTTTGTGCAGTATCAGGATAGATGAACATTTTAAAGGCAAATGCTAGTTTTCAAAATGATAAATTAAGTTTTTCTTATCATAAATTGTTTTTTTATTGATGCCGCATATTACCTTTTTAAAGCACGCGTCAGCGTGTTTAAATCGAACTTTCAAACACGCGCGTTTTTTAAAGTCCCCATGGTAACAACAACAACTTCAGAAACGTAAGTATCAATGACAACTTTTTTTATTAGTATTTAAATTATATATTATCATTGGGAACCAATGTCTTATTTGGTTTTTTCTGCAAAATGTATTTATATATTCATATATACATTGTTTCCCTTTAAATATAAATAAAGAAACTTTTTGATTATTGATCTGACAGCCCGTAACGTCAACTAAAAATAAATACTATTTGACGTTCACGAAACTTGGCTGGGCATCGAGGATGGACTTCCATTTTTTTGTAGTAATAATATAATAATAATATTTTATGGTTCCAAAGTGCACCAATAAAAAAAATAGCGTAAAGTATTCGTGGATAACTGGTCTTTCAAACACTTGCTCTATTTCGAGCACTCGGCTGCGCCGTCGTGCTCGAAAAATCGCGCGTGTTTGAAAGACCTCTTTATCCACTTATACTTTAATATACTAATTTAATAACTCAGGAAACATTCTATCAACAAAGGATTGATTGCTTGACAATTTAAATCCACTTACTTCATTGTAAAGAAAACAATCTCCGACTACAGTAATAAAGCAGTGCTTCCTAACATCATTTGTCAATAACCGACTGTTCGATCAGCTGCTACAAATGATGTGGGTATTTGTTATAGAGTAGGGTTGCGGGTACAACGAATACTTGATAAAATGTTCACGTCAACGGTCTTTTGTCTCGATTAATTACATCGGTTTTAATGAAAATTGAGTATGTTATTAAAATGTACCAAAAAGTCACATCATAAACAGAAAACACGACTCAAGCTACAGTAAAGTAAATGGGGAAATATAGATAGAAAATATAGATAGGAAATATAGGAAATAGAGTAGAGTGAGTGCCAGCACTACAGTACTTATAAATTAATATTTCCTGAGACTGGTCTAGACTGTAGAACTTCCCTGATTGGAATACTAAATATATTTATGTAACAGAATAATAAGAGCGGGTGAATTTACTTACTTTAATCTTGACGATGATATTAACGCCAAGTTATACAAAAATCTGAAAAAAAAATAAATCAAATTATTTGCAATCTTATCTGCCATACTTTGATTTAAGGAAAGTTATACAACATTTACAATATCAGAAATTGAACTTTTCACTTCAGTACCATTTTCATGTACCTAGTTCATCATGATTAGCCACGTTCAGATGATCAACTATACCTTCTACCGAAAAATTGATATAACGATATGCGATGTCATCAAGTTTAACTCTAATTTAGAGTTGACTGGAAATAGAAATTTCTTGATGAAGTTTTTAAATAATGATTTTTATAGTTACAAAAATGTCCACACAAAAAACCACTATTATATATTCATTAAATAAACATCATTATTCAGTCTTTCGCTACGAGAAGTTTTGTTTTTTATCCGAAACAAAATGAATGCATAGAAAGTCACGTCACACGAACCACTTTGAAGAAACTAGAACAAGTTATTTATAAAAAGAAGCAGCAATCTAGGAAAAAGCAGCATTCTACAAAAAAAAATGTATATTAAAATAAAACGAGAAAAATGCATTAAGAGATTTCCCAATGCGAGCTCGAAAATATTATTCAAACACGCTTCAGACACTATAATCTGTTTGTAAAGTGGGGAAAGTAATATGTCAATCAGTATGACATTTAGACATGGATCTTTTATGCAAAATAAGACGTATGAAAGGCGTATGAATATGGAATAAATGAAATATCATCAAAGTTTTACTGTAAAATGGTGACTAAATATTCTACAGAATGGTGACTGTAGAATGACTTTTCTATTGGAGCAAGAAAAAAAATTCTACTGATGAATAAATAAGCTTACTTTTTTGAGATACAGGATAATAAAGAGTAAAGAAGAAATGCATTTCCACTTGGGAGACAAAAATACAAATTTATAATTTTTTATAGGTTATAGGAGTGTTTCTTCCAAACACTCTATCAAATATGTACTACGCTTCTAACTCGTCAAATCTCGGCGATGATCGACGGAATATATCGAAGTGTACAAGTATTTTCCGGTTAGGTTTAGTAGTATAACGTCAACTGTCGTTGATAGCACGTGGTTATATTTCCAGTGAGAAATCTTGCTTTTTACCAATCGGCAGTTTGTGATTTTTTGAAGATGGCTGAATTTGGCGTGAAGTTTGTAAGGTGGGTCATATTTTGATTATTTATAAAAATATGATGATATTCTATGCATAGTTTCAGTTAGTTAATAATAGGTTTGTTCCAGCAGTGAGTATTGAACATTCTGAGCATGCGTAATATGAATTTCGTGTTCCAGCAGATACAAAATTTTGCATGTCACAAAATGTTTTGCGTTCCAGCAACTTACAGAACATGTATGGAACTTGTACCGATCGTGCAAAAATGTTCTGTGTTATGAATAATAAAATTTCGTTGCGAGTGGTGTCAAATTTTCGTTTTATATTCTTAATTTCTATATAACACAGATTATATACTCCACATATTTCTAATATGGCAGAAGCTGTAATACTAGACATGATTATAAATAATGATGTCAGCGATAGCGACTTTTCCGTAAGTGAAATTCAGTTGTCTGATGATTCAATTGACGAAGAATTATTTGAAGACAAGCAGAGGCCAAAAAATAAAAATTATATTGAAGAGACTGTTAATATATTCAGTGACGTTGAGTTTGTTGAACATTTTCTGATAAATAAAATACCATTTGCTAGTATTGCGTAACGATTAAAACAAAGTAACATATTTAAGCACCAAAGTGGATGCAATGATAAAATAAGTGCTACTGACCATGTTTATATTTTTTATGGTTTGCTGGGCACCAGACGGCATCATTTAGAGATGTAGCGGACCGATTTGATATTACAATTAGTAGTTTATTTCGAATAATTCGTAGATTAATCTACTTTTTGAGCAATTTAGAACCTACGATTATACGATGGCCTAATGAATTTGGAAAGCAACACATTGAAAGAGGATTTCGAGATAAAGGCTTCCCTGGAGTTATTGGCGCCATAGATGGCTCACATGTACGCATTGATAAGCCTAAAACAGATCCATATTCGTATTATAATCGGGAGAAATACTACTCTGTTCAGGTAAGTTTGTAATATTTGAAGTGTAAATTTGAAAATTAAGTAACTTATTTTAGTTGCAAGCTGTGTGTGATTATGCCAGAAAAATTAGAAGTTTGTTTGTTGGTTTTCCTGCTTCCGTCCATGATGCAAGGGTATACAGAAGCTCCCCTCTCTCTCAGGATTTGAATGAAAAATGTGGACAATATTTTTTATTAGGGTTGTGCCATTTAAAGATAATGGCAAATTAAGTCCACGCCAACGACTTTTTAATCAAAAGCTCGCCAAATCTAGATGCATTATTGAAAATTGTTTTGGGATACTTAAACAAAAATTTCGACAGTTATACCACTGCAAATTTCGAAAAATCCCAGATTTTGTTGATTTTATACGAGCATGTTGTGTATTACACCATTTAGCAATTGATGATCATTTTGTGTATGAGCAGCCAGAAGAAGAGTTACATGAACACAATCCTGTGGACAATGAAGATGAATATTTTGATAGAGATGCTCCACAAGGGGTTGCATTTAGAAATTACCTTCTTACTACATTAAATTTGTAAATATGATTGTATGATTGTTACAAAAATCAATTTATATATTTTGAGTATTATGTGATAGATTGTAGAGGTATTACATTGAAATATGTATGTGCTTTCTAGTGACGGTTTGTTAAATATATAACTTTTATTAAGATATTAACCTAGTTGATATATTTTAAACTACTTTCTCAACAATATTTATGTGCTATATAATAAGATTTGATCTCAAAACATGTTAAATAAAAAAATATTTCTTAAACCTATACTATCTACATTTAATCACCATTATTTTAATAGGTTCTCAATGTATTATCAAACCAAAAAATAAACTGTTGAAATAAAACTCAAATAAACCATCTAAAATTAATATACTTCAAAACATATTCATTTAATCACTTAGTTTTTTTAAATACTCTTTTAATATATTGTTCCTTTCTTGCAGTAAATCATTTTTCTTCTTTGCTTCTAGTAATTTTTTATTATCCAACTCCAACTTTTTGTTAGCAATTGAAATTTGCTCTTTTTGGTAGTTTAACCTATCCTTCCTTATCATCTCCAAAACGTCATTTCTTTTTTCTTTTTTTTCAATCTGTCTTTTTCATTTGGTTTAACATTAGATTCATGTGTAGGATTTTTTGATGAGCATGGATTCACCAAATCATTTATACATTAATTCTCTTGCTCTGTTGGGATACATTCGTTCACCTTTACATACTCTGGAATTTCTACATAAGTATTTTCAGATAATAATATTTCAGGATACATTTTTTTTTTGTTTTACATATATTTCATCAATCTCTTTTTCGAATTCAAAAAATTTGTGACCTCTTCCGGATTTATTATTATTGCCAATGACGCGTTTATAGCTTCTCTCGAGCGTTTTAAATTTATTATTCACCAGTCAAATTAAAGCCAATACTTTCATTTAAGGAAGCTGCAATAATTTCAAACATTTTCTTTAAATTTCTTATGGTTATTCCCAATTTTTTTCTATTATTTTTATACTCAGCTATTAGTCGCAATGTAACATTTCTAGGCCAGTGGGTATATTCTGTAGTTTGCGTATATTCTGGAGTTTGTGTACCCGGCAGTGCCGGATTTAGGTTACTTGCGGCCCTAGGCAAAATTAACCCGAGCTGCCCCCGCCATGGCCGCCCCTTAGGTGGAAAATTGAAATGTGCCTTATTTCAAGCTCACGTCAAAAGAAGTGAGAAGTTGAGATATCTCAAAGATAACACCAATTGGAAAACATTAATGGATGCAGGATGCGGATGCTAGCAATAATATAAAATGGCTTATAATTATTATATCGTATCCTTTAACTTCACGATTATGGAATTAAAGTATAAAGCAGATTCCATATTAATACATAACGTTTATTTTTATAATTTTACTTTTTAAAATTGGTACAACATATTAGTTCTAAAAATAAACATTCACTCACACTGTATGTATTACAGTGAATGTTCAAATAAATCTAAACGCTCACTTTCCTAGATTTTTGGGCTGCCAAATCTTTAATCAACTCGTTGAAGTCTAATGCTTGAAAAAGCTCAGAATTTGCCACAAAACTAGCCAAACTAGACAATCGAGAATCTTCGTCAGAAGTCGAGTTCCTGAGGTAGTTTTTTATTCTTTTTAACACGCTGAATGATCTTTCTGCAGATGCATTAGATGTCATCATACATAGTAGAATGCGCAAAGCCGTGTCCATATTCGGAAATAATGTTGTTAATTGTTTTTCACGAATGAGTTTCAGATACTCCAAAAGTGTATTCCTTGGAGGCTTGGTAATCTTGTTATCATGAGGTTCTCTTTCTTTATCAAATATACCTTCAACGAAGCCATTAAGCTGTACACACTCTTCTCCAAAGTCACCATCTATGTCGGTTCGATACTTTCTAGCCACAATAGAAGCTTTTCCCCTTATTTATTCATTGGAAATTGATGATAAGTTGTTTAAAAACCCAAATTCTTCATTAATACTGAAATAAACTTCGGACATTTTATTCAATTCTGAATAAAGCCTGTTAATTACAACATTGAATGTATTTATCTCTAAGTCTTCTTTTCCATCAAAGTGGGGTTCAGGTTCATCTTCTTGATCTTCGCCAGGGAGAGCTTTTCTTTTCTGGCGTCTTTTCATTTCAAGAATATAGGTTTCATTTTTAGACAACTCTTTTTTCGTAGGAATCAGAGTTATCTCTCAGACTTAGTACGTACTACTTTAGATATTTGTATATGTTGCAAGTCACATTCAAGTCTGTAGCAGTGTTTTGCAATTTTTTGCTACTCTTGTCAAAACGTTGTAAAATATCGTACCACATGTTCAGTAAAATAGCATTCTCTAACTTAAAATTTTTTTTACTGATTCCATTAGCTTCAGCTCACATTTGTTTCCCCTTTATCGTCTGATATTTTTTTTACTGCATCGTTGTAGCTCCAGTAGTTGAGTAAAATAGCTTTTACAGCATGCCATTTGGAAGCCCTTCTTGTAATGTTCACTCTTTTCGGAAGGAGTTTCTTTTCGCTCCTGCTATTTTTGACAAGGTTTTCCAACACGGCCCATCTTGAAGTAGATGCACTCATGAAAACGTAAAATTCTTGAATAAACATAAATAGTTGTGTTACTGCCAAACAGCAATCAGCCGCATGTGTGCCTATTAGATTCAACGAATGAGCGGAGCATGGAACGTACTCAGCTAAATTGTTTCGTTCTTTTATCATCGCTTGTAAACCTTTATGTTTGCCTGACATATTCGAGGCATTATCATATGACTGGCCTCTCATATTGCACAATGGAATATCTAGCTCTGACAGGGTATTAAAAATAATTTCCGCCATGTGTGCTCCAGTGTGGTCATGAAATTTAATGAAAGCTATAAATCTTTCTACAGGCATACCGTCGCTTAAAACATACCGTAGGATCACTGTCAACAAGTCTGAATGAGTGATGTCTGGTGTAGAATCAACACTGAGAGAATAGTACTTACTTTTCTTTAATTCATCCACAATGACAGAAACTACTTTTTTGTACATTAACTCTAAAAAATCGTTACAAATAGTTTTTGACAGATAGCTTACATTTCCGGATCCTGGATTTCCTTTACTTTCAATATGGGCTTTTAAAGAATCATCGTATTCTGCAAAAAGCTCTAATGCCCCCATGAAATTACCATTTTCTTGGAAACCGAATAATTCTTGGCTCCCTCGAAAAGCCAGGCCACGGGTGCCGAGAAACTTGACAACGTCTACTACACGTTTTAGCACTCGATGCCAATATCCAACTTCCTTAAGGTAGTTTTCGTGTAATGCAGAATCAATTTTTCCTAAAACATTGCCTCGTAAGACGGAGGTTTTTGTATTTAACCTATGTTCCGCACTCTGTTCGTGTTCTTTAAGTCGGTTAGAATTTTTTCAGTCATTGAATCCCTTGCAAAAAGAACTATCGTTGTGATAGTGGAATAATTTGCATGGAACACAATACAGGCAACCGTTTTTTAGCCGTTTAGTAAACGGCTAAAAAACATATGTTCTTTTACTGTTCTTACTTTATCAGGATAATGTCGTTTGGATTTTGAAAAATCACAATCTTTAATCGCTAGTAAGTGTTTGGGAATATTTCTTATTACAAAATCCGTCGAATCAACAGATAAATTGCCCCATGAACTAGGATCTAGAACATTTAAGGTAAATTGAGGCAGGGGCATGGCCGATTGAGTACTAGAAACATTTCTAGAAGTATTAAGATCACTCGAAAAGTCTGTAGTTTCTTTTACAGCAGCAGAAGTACTGGGAATTTGAACATCAGTAATAACATAGTTTTCATTTGGACTATTCTGACTGCTATCTCCTGACATATTTTTAAAAAAACTTCCAATTTTAGAATTACTTTTTAACAATTTTAAACTTTTTTCTTCTTTGAGTTTTTTTAATTTGCGTGTATATGCTCCACTAGCCGTATGAATATTTTTATTGTTATCGTTCATCATTGTCAGAGCAAAAAGTATTATGTGTTACGTGTTACGATACCTGTAAAATATGAGTTCACTTCACTGAGTTCACACCACAATAATTATTATGACAGTAATCACAATCTGTAAACAAAACAACTGTCATCATTCAGAAATCCTATATAAAACACGTACACGAGAAGATTTACTTTCAAGAAGTAGTTCACTTGCCATTTGCAAGACTATACTGACGAGTGACGCTGAGTCGCTCACACTCTCAAAACAGTGTAAACAAAAGATTGGTGACGAGGGAGGGGGAGTGGGGAGAGGGGGCCGCATCGTGCATCAAGGCGCCTTATACCCTGGCAAGCGTTAATATTTATTTTTATGTAGGTTGGTTATTTTACTTAGATTTTAGATTGTATTGTTTCAAAAGTCATTTATTCGATTTAAAGTTGCGGTAAGTATTAATTCATGAAAATGAAATTCAATATTTTTTCTTAATATATTTTTTTATAAAACGCTGCGGCGTGCGGCCCCCTTTTGCTTGCCGCCCCCTTTTGCTTGCGGCCCGAGGCCGCGGCCTAGTTGGCCTAGTGGTAAATCCGACACTGGTATCCGGCAACAGCAAATATTCTCCTAACTCTGTAATAGGATTTATCAAATGTAATATTATATGTTACTTGTTTTATTTCTATACTCACCTGCGTCAATTTCCATTCTACTAATACTAAAATATTTATCGAGTAAAGCAACTATTCCAGTGACACGACCGAACCAATATTATTAATTATTATATCCTTGTCAAATATGTTATGTTAAACTAAGGAAAAGAAAAAAGGAAATTTTTAGCGTTCCAGCAATAGTGTGCGGAACAAGTTCGTAACTAGTTATTCGCGTATAGAAAGCTGTTCGTTACTTGTTCGATACATTCTGCTGGAACAAACCTATTATAAGCTAATGATTTTTGTATGATAAATGTGTTGAGTTGAATTAGTTTTTTTTGTTTTTAAGTGAATGAAAACGGGTATTTATTTAGTATATTGGGCACATATTTTAGACCAAGCGTGCATCCAGTCAAAACAGTTTAGAAAACAAAAAAAATGTAGATGATAATTATATGAACCGTGTAACAAACATTTATCCAAACGTAATTCAAGTAAAATTATTGACATAACACATTCATGGACAGTAACTGCTATAGCAGTAAAATCTCTTTGATATCAAGGGACAATACTGCTATTGCAGTATATATTCAGGTCCCTCTAAACAACATTACTACTAGAGAAATAGATTTCTCCATAAGGCAACGTGTATTTATAATCTCACTGTCCCATAATATATCATTGAAATTGAACTGTTGGGCACTGTCCCCGTAGAGTATTGAAAATTTCCGTTATAAAACGTGTTTCGCATTAAGTGGGGGTATATCCTGGTGCGCCTACTGCTATCGCAGTGATCAGTTCGTAAGTGTATGTTGTGATGTCGACATAGTGTCCCTGTATATTTGTTTTGTGCACGCATTTATTTATATTTTGGTTACGTGCTTGTGAAAAAAGTGAAATTTGATTTTAGATCCAAACAAATAGGATTATTTTCAAGATTAGTAATAAAACTTACACACGCTTAATATTATAATGTATTTTCGTATAGACTTTTCATCAACGGAATATTTTTTAGTCAAAATATATAATTAGCTGAAAAACTGTGAAATATTTTGTGTTCTTATATGTTCCACAGATGGACCCCATAGAAGAAGGAAGACTTTTACGGTATTTTGATGAGGTTGAGAGTGAGTGTGATGATCTTGATATTCTTAGCAGCAGCGACCCGTATCAGGATGACGGGGAATATAATGGAAATCCTACATATGAACCCGGCAGCGGCAGTCTAGAAAGTGAAATGGATATATCTGAATATGAAGCAAGTGAACCGCCCAATGATGATGACAATGCAGGTTGGTTTTTATAGTTCATAAATTAGGGCTATTTTATTGGTCATTTGTCTGTTTGTTCTACTTTTGATAGATTTTGATTCCTTATATTTTGGATTAAAAAAGTATTCGGCTCAAGTTTCGTTTAGCCGAAATCAGTTACATAGAATATCGGTTTATAGGATGATTCTATACAAGAAAGCGAGAACTACATAATTTGATTTTTGCCGCGGAAATTCTTCCTTTCTGAGAAAACTCGAATTTTCAATTTTTCTACTATTAACTGAAATTCGAAACTTTACGGTGTTTTTAATATTTTTTTTTGTTATAGAATGACGCGAAAACATTCAATATAACGATGTGAACTAATTTTTATTCGAAAATGTATTTTTATTACAATAATTTTTATTGATTTTTCCGGGTTTAGAAGTGCCGAAATGTGATAGGAAGATAAAAACTACATATTTTTGTTTGATTAATAATTTGCTATAATTTTTCTATATAGTTTTTTCCGCGGAAATGTTTCATAAGGGCGGTGTAATAGAAAAGCTTCAATATTTCGAAGTTTTCTACAGTATTATCAATTTTTTTACATACTTTCGGTATCGTGTAGTGAAGTGGAGTGATGGGTGGGGAATATTATATATGTGCGGTTTTGTTTTGCATTTATTGGAGATTTTGACCTTCTTACTGCGCCTCATAATTCACAGAAAATCAGGTTTCGTTTGAAATGTTAAATATTTTTGAAATTGCCATATTCTAAATGGATACAACGAATAAGCTCCATGAATATATCCAAGTTATTTTTTTTGCAATGGCGTCGCCATAAATATTCGTAAAGGCGATCTGCGAATTCATCTGGTAGAATGTGTTTGCCTTTTAAACATTTTTTGGCAGCAGACCAACATAACTCAATCCTTTGAGTATGGACACCTTCCTTGGTAACAAATTCGTCACTATGGTTTACAGTGGCTGATACCCATATTTCATAAGCTTCTTGTCGCGAACGAGGAAGAGCCATTTCTGCAACTTGAGTAGATATTTTTGTTAATAATATGAACGAAATGATTTAACTCAACTGAATATAGAATATTAAATTCACATATATGAACAATGTAATACATACCTACCTTTTATACTTTATCAGGATTGTCATTTTTATGCTTTGTTGACATTTTTTTTCGAATTTTCGCATTTATTGACCATAGCGATATTAAGTTGATAAGAATAGATATTATTCATTGATCTGTGTTAAAGGTCGGGAAGAGGATCACTGCACAGTAGCGAAACAACGCATTTCCGCGGATTCTCATTTTCGTATCGGTGCTTAAAAATAAGTCTACAATATAAAATAACATTAATTTTTCATGTACCGCATTTCGTTACTTCTAAACCGCTTTAAAAAAATGGCAACAGCGCATTTTTCGCGGCAAAATTTTCTTTAATATACTCCCTGAGGTATCTAAATGACAAAAAATGTTTTTTTTAACAGATTTCGGCTAAACGAAACTTGCCCCAAGTATTCTTTTTAGGTTTAAATGTCACCAGTGAAGATGAGTGGGTGGATGACATCGCAGATATTCCAGACCTGAATTTTGACCATGGTTTATCTGAAATAAAGCTAAGCATAACCGCGGAGAGTATACCTGAGGATGTTTTCAAAATGCTCTAGTCAGATGAGGTGACAAATTTAATTCTCAAATATTCGAATGCTTATGGACAACGACTGTGTCTTACAAATAGACCACACAAGAAATATTCACGAAGTTCTAACTTCAATCCCATTGATACTGAGGAGTTGGATAAGTTTCTGGGTTTATCTTTACTTCGAGATCAAATAAACTGTCCCACACTCCGTTTATCATTTTCTACAGACCCACTATATTATCAACCTATTTTTCTTGCTACCATGTCATGTAGGTGTTATGAACAAACTCTCAGAAGCTTGTGTTGTAGTGGTGATGAAAAAAGTAACGACAAATTGCATAAAATCTCACAACTTCTCAATATACTTTTGAACAATTTTCAAGGAGCTTGTTATCCAAATCAATCTTTATCACTGGATGAATCGCTGCTACTATTTAGAGGACGACTAAGTTTAAGACAGTACATAAAGGGCAAAGCTGCCAAATATTGCATACAATTTTTTGAATTGTGCTCAACTGATGGATATGTCTTCAATGTTGAAATTTATAAAGGTCATCAGAAACAGTTGGAAGGTGCTTCGAAAATTGATTCCTTGGTTCTTAGGCTTATGAGTCCCTACTTAAACAATGGCCATCATTTAATAATGCAAAATTACTATAACAGCGTGGACCTATCAGATTTACTATTTCGAAAACATAAAACTCATACGACAGGTACTTCGAGGGCGAATATGAGGAATAATCCTGAAATTGTAACTCTACAGAAATTAAAGGGAGGTGAATATATTTGGAGAAGAAAATGCTCTATCTATGTGTCCAAATGGTTATAGATGTTTCAAACCGATTTGGTCAGGTGAACTATTATCTTTTTTCAATATGTTTTAACTTTGATATTAATTATAACAATTATTTTAGGTAAGAAGGAAACCTGTAGAAGTTTCCGAATACAACAATAACATGGCGGGGGTGGACCGAACTGATCAATTGACCTGATATTATTCTAGCCCTAGAAAAACCATACGTTGGTATAAGAAGATCATATTCCACTTGCTAGATCTGACAGTGGTTGATTCTTATATATTGTACAAAAAAGCAATAAACAGGAAAATTCCGATGCTTGAGTTTCGAAATGCACTTATAAGGGCATTACTGAAACTTCTAGAGTCAGTTAAGTACGGAAATCAACTCAAAATTTCAAGTAAACTGCACGATAATCGACGCCCTAAAAATAATCCAAATCTTCAGACTACGGCTCATGCTGTGCAAATCCACTTTCCCGAGAAAATCCCTTTGCCCAATGAAAATTATAAAAGGAAAACATATTTCATGAATTGTCGAGAATGTACAAAACATGAGAAAAGGGTTCAAACTTCTTGGAGATGCAGGGGATGCGAATCTCTCCCTGCTTTGTGTCCCGGTTGTTTTGAAAGCTATCATTCCAATGAAACTCTTGCTTTGTAGCAATTCACTATGAAGTTGTTCTACTATGTATTCCAAAAATAAATTCATTGGTAAGATTCACTAGAATTTTTTTATTGGTAATAATGCACACTTCCATAGCAGACAAGAAAGTGTCCTGCATAGCGAGAAAAGTTCTAATGGGACACACTACAGTTATAACAGTTACTTTCATAGCAGTTTACTGTTCCTGTAGTTCAAAATATGTTGATGTTATGGGTTGCCACTGCTATAGCAGTAGTTACTCAAAAACAGCTCAGAAGGCTTCAATTATCTATGTTATACCACCAAAAATATTTGATAAATTTTGGGCTTCTAGTTTTGAAGTTACCATACTGCGTTTCTGAGGCTACCTCAAGTTTTCATACTGTCCGCGAACGTGTTAAATCCCCAAACCATCTTTTCGGGGTGATTGTAAGCAAAGGCAAAAACATTGCCCAGCGTACAGAAAAGTTTGCAGCAGCACTTCGCTCGTGTCTGTTTACTTCCGAGACACGCTGTTATAACACAAAGTACGCAATCAATTTTATACGAGGAACGTTCAAAACATTTTACGCGCTATGTTCGTGATGATGGCGACATTGAACAGCCTTCTTCCGAATGTGAGAGTGATACGGAATCGGAAGACAAAATTGAAAACCAAGCGACACGAGACCCACGAAAATTCAGATTCGCTAGCCAAGTACTTTTGTCGGTTTGCGTAAGCAAAACAAATATCGAAATGTTATATGATTCGGGCTTAGTACACACGGTTGTGGAAACAAATTGGAAAACCGAGTTTTCAAGAATTGCTTATTTAATCGCGTTCGGTGACAAAATTATAAAGGTTGAATAGATGAGGCTTTTACTTGATGAAGATCCATACTTAACCATGAAATAAAACAATATAGTTTGTTTAAATCTTCATTTATTTGAACTAATGTTCGCGTCAACAAGTTTAAATTGAACATTAGTTCAAATAAATGAAGATTTGAACAAACTATATTGTTTTATTTCATCGTAAATTATAAAGGCTTTGAGGAAAAAATAGTGATTCTTAAAGCTTCTAATAAAAATGAATGTACCGTTTCATGTAACCAAAGAAGACGATGTTCCACTTTCCGATGTAGATTGGTGTCTAGCTTTTAAATTACTACTACTCCCAGTGCAAAAATTCGTCATGTAAAATAGATGAGTGCTGTTGCTAACGAAATTGAGGGGAATTAAAATATCTAGTTGATAAATAGCAGAATTTCATTTTCTTTAAGAATAGCGTTTAGGCACTATACAAAGGCATCAAGCAAAAATACATATTAAAAATGACGTTATGCCAAAAGCTTCTCATCCTCGAAGCTTTCCATTAGCGTTACTAGACCAAGTAACTGGAGAATTGAATAGACTTGTTGCGGAGGGCGTTCTAGAGCCAGAGGACACAAGCTTTACTATTTCGTGGGACAATCATATCGTACTAGCCTTGAAATCAAGTGGAAAGCTAAGAATATGTGCAGATTGTAAAGTTACCATAAACAAACATGTTCAAATTGACGGCTACCCCCTACCAAACTTCGAAGACATAACTACAAAACTTTTGGGGGAGAATATTTCTCAAAAATTAACTTAAAGGATACTTACTTACAAACGCCTACCTTTTGGGATAAGCCTCGCCATATCTCTTTTTCAACGTACGATGGATCAGATACTTTCCGGTTTAAAAGGAGTTGTTGTAATTCAAACCCTCTTTTTTTGATTATGCAAGCACGCCACTTATTTTAAAGTCTTAAAGAACCTTCTACCTGGCCGGCTTATCCCGAGTTAACGACTGCGCATGCAAGCACCCGTATTGGGAGAAAAAATGCCGCACGCAAGGAGAGAAGTACCGTACCCTTCCTAGAGTGATGTCCTTTTTCCTCACGTGTTCTGCTTTATTCTGTAAGGGCTGTTAATATATTTTTCCAAACCACGAGGTGGTTAAAACTTCGTATCCTGTAGTACATATATCCATATTTCCATCAGGAAGACATAATAGCACTTGTAGTGAATAGAAAGTGATTTAGTAATACGTATTGCAGTGTTTTTGTGCATTCTTCTGAAGGAATTTAAGGTAACATTTATCTTTATCGTATAATTAATGGACAAAAATATAATTACAACACCACCACAAACTATTTGTTGCTCAGTGTGTAAACCACTGAGTCTCCGGTCCTTCGCAATTTTAAAATAAGAAATATATTCGTTATTTTTATCACAAAGTGGTATTTATTGAAGCACCTTTCCTTACATCGATTGGAATCAGAGGCCACCTGTGTTATCGAAGGATATCTGTCTTACACACAGATATAATTCAGATTCATACATATTTTTGGCCACTTCGCCCGGATAATCGATGTAATTACTATGAGTTTTAATAAATACAATTGAATATTGGAAATTTACTGTCGAGACAGTGCAGGTATTGATTGGCGCCACGCCAGATGGTACAATTCGAGAAGAAAAGAATTGCGGGTTCGAGTCCAGGGTGCCATGGTCACATTTCGTCTATACATTGAAGATTTTTGACTGAGTTGATTTTGATTGTAAAATAAAAAATATAATTGTGTTTTATTTGCATGCAATTGAATTTAATTTTTGGTAAAAAGGTGGTGTTGTAAAAGAAATGAAAACTTTTTATTGTATAAGTTCCGGAATAGTAATATTCTAAAATGTGAATATAATATAACGTGTAAAATTTAGATTCATAGCTTCGTCAAATTCCAGTGCCGTAACGAGGGTTGCGATTTAGTCTAGTGAAAATAGTATATTTCTGGAAGAATCTAAATTTTGCAAATGAATGTTGGTTTTTGACTTTTATACCGCTAAGTCGTAACTTAGAAATACGACAGGTAATTTAAGAGCCAAGTTACTTATTGTTTATATGTTTATGTCTCAAATGCATTATCAATATGTCCTTTTCTTAGACTCTCAATAGATATTTCAGTTTTTTACGTTAGTACTTGGTTACAAGTGAGGTAAATATTTCTAAAAAATTGCGGTTGGCAAAAAGCCCAAGCGTAAATTTATGACAAAGTGACATTTGGAACGAAAACTTTGTAAAGTGGCAAAAGTTTCTGTAATAATTGTAAAAATTTATTGTAAATATAGTTATAGATAATCATGGATGTGTTGAAGAATGCACGTAAACACGCAAAAGGTACAATCACTAGAGTAGCTAATTGGGTGGACAGTAATATAGATTCATTATCAGATCATTTCTTGCTAGAATCCAAAATATAACATATTAATGATAGTTTTGCAAAATATGATTCGACTCAAAATGAAATAGAAGATTTAGATGTTGACGGTTCAGATACCGAAGATAGACAAGTAGTAGAAAGTCAATTTGATTTAACTGTTGCGAAAATTAATAGGAAAATTCATTCTTTAACGTCCACTCAAATTAATCTTCCACAACATAATACCTCCACAATCATTAGAACCATTGAACCTACAGTTGGAGTAAAGCTTCCTCAGTTGTCTATCCCCACCTATGCAGGTGATTACCAGAAATGGACATCCTTTTACCAGTTGTTTTGATCATTAGTAAAAAATAATCAAAGTTTGCCTGATATCCAAAAGTTCATTTATTTAAAGTCCTATTTAGTAGGTGAGCCTCTAAATTTAATAGAATCATTGGAGCTCACAAATGAAAACTTTGCAATAGCAATTG
Organism: Galeruca laticollis; assembly: GCA_963921935.1. Taxonomy (NCBI): domain Eukaryota; kingdom Metazoa; phylum Arthropoda; class Insecta; order Coleoptera; family Chrysomelidae; genus Galeruca; species Galeruca laticollis. The sequence goes on from OY998181.1 coordinate 74,871,258, forward strand.
AAATATTAGAAAAAAGATATGAGAACAACTTATCCATAATAAATTCTCACTTAAACTCAATAATAGATTATCCAAATGTTGTAAAAGGAACTGCCCAGGCATTAAGAGAATTTCAAGTAAATATTAGTAAAAATGTAGAATCCTTAAAAAACCTTAAGTGTCCTACTGATAGTTGGGACTTAATACTAATAAACATTCTGTTGAGAAAGTTAGATTTCAACTCAAAAAAGCACTATCAGTAAAACAGAAACACTGAACATACCCCATCATTGTCCGAATTTTTCGAGATAATTGGTACATATTCTGATATACTGGAGTCATTATCATCAAACATGTTACCAAGAGAGAAACATTCGCCTAAACCCATAAGGAAAACTACGTTGCATGTAAACAATTTCAAAGAAAAGAAATGTTTTCATTGCAAATCAACCTCACATGGCCTGTACTCATGTAGTAATTTTGCAAAAATGTCATTAAATGATAAGTACAATTTCCTAAAGTCTGAAAGACTATGTTTCAACTGCATGGGAGCCAGACACATGGTGTCTGAATGCAAATCCAAAACCTGTTTCTGTGGTAAAAAACACCATTCCATTCTTCATAATAACAATACAAGACAAAATAATTTTCCTTCCTCATCTTCAAATGTCAATAACTCGTCTTTACCAAGAAATAATCATTCAAATGTTAGCCGTAACAGTCCCGAAGTAAGTTCTAGTAATTCCTATATAAATCCAGCGCTCTCATATCGCGGGCATAGTAATGGCTCAAATACTAGTAGAAATCATCATCTTGACAATTCAGCTAATTCGCAGTTGCAAAATGTTGCTTCCAATAATAATCCAAGTATGAGAAATAGTGATCAAGGACAAACTCACACTTCTTCTGTTCTTTCCACTCGTGCGAATAGCAATAATGTTCTTTTAGCCACGGCGGTGGTAACAATTTATTCCAAATCTGGAAACCCTATCCAAGCAAGGGCTGTTCTAGACGCTGGCAGTCAAACGTCATTTGTGACAGAAAGGCTCTGTTCAAAGTTAAACGCTAGTACTTACAACATGAAATTACAAGGACAAGGAGTTCAGCAAATTTCCTTCATTGCTAAAAAGATGACTAATTTAGAAATCCATTCCAATTCCGAACCCTATAAACGCATAGTAGCTTGTAGTGTTCTAGAAACGATAACCTCGAAACTGCCTGAAATAGCAATAAACGTCCGTTCCTTAAACATTCCTCCACATATTCTACTGGCAGATGCCAATTTTGGCACTCCATCCGAAATAGATTTACTCATAGGTGCTGATGAATATTATGATCTCCTTATACCGGCAAAAATTGACTTGGGTAAGAATTCTCCAAATCTAGTAAATACCCATTTGGGTTGGATAGTAGGCGGTAAACTTTTGGATCCATATCCATGTAGAAATGTTAGGTCATTTTTCCTCCAGTCAGTAGAATCAGTTCCAGATCCCAATACCTTGTTAAGTGAAGCTTTGGCAAAGTTTTGGGAGACAGAGGAAATCCCCTCGATTTCTTTCCGTTCCCCCGAGGAACAATTAGCAGAAAATCACTTTCTAGAAACGCACAAACGTCTAGAAAATGGTAGGTTTCAGATAGATTTCCCATTAAAGACCCCAACTGAAGTTACCAGGTTAGGCGAGTCTTTCCAAACAGCTAAAAAACGTTTTCTTAACATAGAAAAAAGGTTACATATGGATGAAAAGTTGCTTAATGATTATTCAAAATTTATTAATGAATACGTTACGCTAAACCACGCTAGATATATTTCTTGGTGTGAAGATGAATCTTCATTAAAATACTATATTCCTCATAGTTGTGTGGTTCGAGAAGATCACCAAACCACTAAGCTTCGCGTAGTGTTTGACGCTTCCAGTAAAAGTTCCACGGGAATCTCGTTGAATGACATAACTCTAAAAGGCTACCAGGTTCAGCCTGATCTTTTCGATATTCTTTGTAGATTTAGACAGTATCCGTTCGTCCTCACTGCCGAAATTGAGAAAATGTACAGGCAAATAAGAACAAATCCTGAGCAAAACGTCCTGCAAAATATTTTGTGGAGAAATTCTCCTTGTGATCCAATCCAATGTATAGAATTATTAACAGTAAGTTACAGTACCAACTTCGCTCCATTTGTAGCTACTCGATGCTTACATCAATTAGCTATGGGTGGTGAAAAAGAATTTCCTTTGGCGGCCGAGGCTCTAAAATTTCAAACATACGTTGACGACGTTTTATGTGGTTCCAATTCAGAAATTGAATTAGAAAATTCCTACTACCAATTAAATACACTCCTTGATTCAGCAGGATTCCATCTGCATAAATGGAATTCAAATTCTTTTCAGTTTCGAGAAAAATTTTGTACAAATAACAAGTCGGTAGATTATGAGATTACCAACGAAAAAGTTTCCAATAAGGTTTTAGGTTTAGTGTGGAATAATATTTCCGATTCCTTTGCATTGTCTGTGCCTCAGTTTTTTGTTGAGAGTTCCGTAACCAAGAGGGTTGCATTGTCCACCATTAGTAAAATGTACGATCCACTAGGACTGGTAAACCCGGTATGTGTGAATTTTAAGGTTTACATGCAAAAATTATGGATTGCTAAGCTTTCATGGGACGATCCTATTAAAGGGCTTCTTCTTTCTGAATGGCATGAAATTGTAAACTCTTTAAATTCTTTAGTAGAATTAAAAATACCACGTCAGCTATTTCAAAATAAGCCCATTTTGAAAATAGAACTTCACGGATTCGCTGACAGTAGCGAAAAAGCATATGGAGCATGTGTATATTTCCGAACAGTTTACACTGACAATATGGTATCTTGTGCTTTAGTTAGTTCCAAATCCAGAGTAGCTCCGGTTAAAACAATCAGTTTGCCACGGTTAGAATTGAGTGCAATGGTTTTGTTAGTAGACCTATCTCAAAAGATGATAGACATTTTTCAAAATAAAATATCTTTAGATTCCATAAATGTGTGGACAGACTCCCAAATTGCATTATGCTGGATACAATCACATCCATCCCGATGGTCAACCTATGTAGCCAACAGAGTTTCGCATATACAAAAAATATCCTCCACGTGGCATTGGAGACATGTCAAGTCAGCCGAGAACCCAGCAGACATTTTGTCGCGCGGATCGCTTCCTAACAAACTAATCCAAGCATCATTGTGGTGGCATGCACCGCAATTTCTTTCCGAACTTAATAAAGATTTAAGTCAGTTTAATCCACAGACATCGTCATTAGAAGTTCCAGAAGTAAAGAAAATTACTTTATATAATATCACCCTTCAAGATAAGCGATTAGTAAATGATTTCTGGTATAATGTATTTTTAAGATTCTCACATCTCAGTAGATTGACGCATTCTATAGCATATAGCTTTAGATTTATTTCAAACCTTAGAAATCCAAACAATAAACAAGTAGGCCCCATAACAGTAGCAGAGAATGAGAATGCATTGAATTTCATTATCCGACAGATCCAACGTTTGTATTTTGAAAAAGAAATTTTTGAGATTAAATCTTACAAACAAATATCAAATAAAAATGTATTGTCTTTAAGTCCGTTTCTAAATAAGTCAGAATTTTTGTGTGTCGGTGGTCGTCTGGAACATGCTGATATCCCAGAGACTCATAAGCATCCCATTCTCCTTCCAGCAAATAATCATGTAGTAACCCTCATGCTCGCACATGAGCATAAGCGCCTTGGTCATGCGGGAGCTCACACAATTTTGTCCAATGTTCGACTGAAATATTGGCCGTTAAATGGCCTTAACCAAATAAAAAAGATTATTCACAATTGTCTAAACTGTTTTCGATTTTCAGTAAAACCTTCTGAACAAATTATGTCAGACCTTCCGAAAGATAGAGTATCCAGTTGTAGACCCTTTGAAAATGTAGGTGTAGATTTTGGTGGTCCTTTCCTTGTAAAAACTTCAAATCTGCGAAAAGCACCACTGTTTAAGTGCTATGTAGTTATCTTCGTATGTATGGCCACTAAAGCCATTCATATAGAACTTGTGTCTTCCTTAAGTACTGAATCATTTTTATTGACTCTGAAAAGATTCATAGCCAGAAGAGGCAATCCGTCCAAGATATATAGTGATAACGCTACAAATTTTTTAGGGGCACAGAATCAGTTGAGGGAATTGCGTGACTTCTTTCGAAACTCTGAATTTCAAAATAGCGTCAAGTCCTTTGCTACAGAAACCAACATTGAATGGAAATTCATTCCTTCCCACAGTCCTCATTGGGGAGGTCTGTGAGAAGCGGCAATAAAAAGCTGCAAATATCATCTTAGGCGTATTATGGGGAATGCTAAACTAATATTTGAAGAGCTAGTCACTGTATTATACCAAATAGAAGCAATTCTAAATTCTCGCCCAATTTGTCCATTATCCAACGACCCGTCCGATTTGCAGTGCCTGACGCCAGGGCATTTCCTAATAGGCACCAGCCTTACCGCTTATCCAGAGAAAAATGTTACCCATTTGCCAGACAACAGACTTGCTTTCTGGCAACGATGTTCTCAACTCCAGCAACATTTCTGGAACAGATGGAGTAGAGAATACTTAAACCTGCTTCAAAATAAACCCAAATGGTTGAATCCAACAAAAAATTTAGCTCCAAATGACCTGGTGTTGTTAAAAGAAGACAACATTCCTCCACTAAAATGGCCTAGAGCTAGAATTTTAGAAATACTTCCCGGCCGTGACGGAAAAGTTAGAGCAATCAAGCTCAAAACCACAGATACAATACTAACTAGACTCATTACAAAGGTCTGTCTGCTGCCTTCCTCAATGGCCTAAACCTTGATTGATTATGCTTATGTATTTTTAACATTTTTTGTTGTTGTAAAGGTGATGTGTCGGAATTAGGGGCCTTCCCTGGCTGATGACCCATGGTTATTGTTGAGACCAAGTGACAACACCCTAGTCACCGACCTATTATCAAAACCATAATTATGACTAATTAGTTGTTCCATTATTTTGTTTCACACATTGTTCCACCAAATATCTTATTTATGTGGGATGATTTAATTGCATTGTTCTTTTTAATGATTTGAAGTCGGGTGACTTCAAGGGGGGGAGTATGTTGTAATTCAAACCCTCTTTTTTTGATTATGCAAGCACGCCACTTAAAGAACCTTCTACCTGGCCGGCTTATCCCGAGTTAACGACTGCGCATGCAAGCACCCGTATTGGGAGAAAAAATGCCGCACGCAAGGAGAGAAGTACCGTACCCTTCCTAGAGTGATGAATTAACAAGTACTTTTTCCTCGCGTGTTCTGCTTTATTCTGTAAGGGCTGTTAATATATTTTTCCAAACCACGAGGTGGTTAAAACTTCATATCCTGTAGTACATATATCCATATTTCCATCAGAAAGACATAATAGCACTTGTAGTGAATAGAAAGTGATTAAGTAATACGTATTGCAGTGTTTTTGTGCATTCTTCTGAAGGAATTTAAGGTAACATTTATCTTTATCGTATAATTAATGGACAAAAATATAATTACAACACCACCACAAACTATTTGTTGCTCAGTGTGTAAACCACTGAGTCTCCGGTCCTTCGCAATTTTAAAATAAGAAATATATTCGTTATTTTTATCACAAAGTGGTATTTATTGAAGCACCTTTCCTTACATCGATTGGAATCAGAGGCCACCTGTGTTATCGAAGGATATCTGTTTTACACACAGATATAATTCAGATTCATACAGGAGTTAATAATAATAATAATAACGTTTATTCATAAATTCAATAAATACAGTGATAAAATACGAATAAAATTGAATGAACATCTATACATCCACAGAAGTATTGTACATACTTGTATGTAGTGAATATAGGCAAGTGTGTCATAATTAAAAAAACAAAAAATGCAGTTAAAAACTATATAAATTGGAAAAATGATATCCAGGATATCACCATAGGGCTAATAATATCTAAGCTTCAATATTTGTAATATCACATCTTCTTCTTTTTTCTATAAACATATATTAAGCCAATCACAAGTTAGGTTACTTCTTGGTCTAGCCAAATATAACTACTAAACATCAGGTAGGCATAAAATGAAATGTAACTTCTGTCATTCTGACGATGATATTGATTTATCGGAACAATTGTCAATTTTTTAAAATTTTCAATAACTTGTATTATATTGTGGAATTAACTAGAGACCTTGAGTTTCATTTAAAAACACTAATATAAATCGATTTTTACATGATTGTATTTCAAACATACACTTCGTATATGAGTTTACTCTCCTCTGTTTTTGATTCAGCATTCTATCATTTTGTGTATTTTTGTTTCGTCTGTTTCTTTAACAAATATTACAAGTTGAGCTTTGAAGCGTTTAAAAGGAGTTTCATCGATAATTCTCTGTGGTAGTTGCCCGAATAACTTAGGTGCCAAGTAGAAGTAACCTTTTTGACCCATTGTTTTAAGAGCTGTTGGTATACAGTATTGATTATTCGATCTTGTCGCGTATCTATGATTTTGAGTGGTAAGTTCGTATTTATTTTTATATTGAACGCATCATATCTGAATAATGTATAATTATGTAACATCTAATATTTGTGTTTCAGTATAGAGTAGTGAGCTTGAATATCTTGTAGGATAGTGAGAATCATTCGGAGGAATTGCCTTTGAGACACTTCGAGGGCATTTAGACAGTTCCTTGATACTCCTCCCCAGCTAATAATGCCATAATTGGGGTGTGATTCAACCAAACTGTGGTACAGTATGGTTTTACATTTAAAGCTCAAAAATTGGCTTACTTGCTTAAATCGAAATAGAATAATCCGAAGCTTTCTAGTTAAATATTCCATATGATGGTTCCATCGCAAGTGATTGTTAATGTAAATACCCAAGTATTTAATTCTTTTTGCCGATTTAATTGAAAAATCTTGTTGAATATTAAGATTGTATTTTGGCAGAGACGTTTCATGACTACTGAAGGGTGAGTATACAGTTTTGTCAAAGTTTATTGAGAGTAATCTGCTGCCGAACAAGTCTTTGAGTTTTCTGAGATCATTTTCTATATTTATTTTGAGATTATAGCAGTCATCATGTTTATAATAAATCACAGTATCGTCCGCGAAGCTGATTATTTTACCGATTGCTTCCTGTTACAATAGCTTATTTAAGTAAATTACTAATAGCACCGGCCCCAATACTGTTCCTTGAGGTACACCACATTTAATGTTGATCTCGTCACTCACATGTTTTTTGAATTTAGTTTTGTGTGTTCTGATTGTTAGATAACTTTTGAATGAATTAGGAGCTTAACCTCTTACACCCATATCTTCTAGTGTATCTAAAAGTATGGAGTGGTCGACAGTATCGAAGTCCTTTTTTAGATCCAAATAAACACCAATAGATGGAGTGCTTGAATCCAAGGATTCGTAGATGGTTTTTGTCAAGGAATGGATTGCATCATTGTCAGAATTTTTTTCTCTAAAGCCATACTGGGATGTCGACAGCAGATTATAATTTGATAGGTATGTCGTAAGTCTTGTTTTTATAATTTATAGTTTTGTCAAAGACTTTGCTTATTGAAGATAGAAGTGGAATAGGCCGATAGTTTGAAATATCTTCTGTATCCCCATTTTTGAAAATTAAAGTTATAACAGATTTCTCTAGAATCGAAGGAAATATGCCTGATTCGAAGGATTTATTTATGATGTCCGTCAAAGGTTCACATATGAATTTTGCAATAATCTTTAAAGTTTCAGCTTTCATTCCATCAAGTCCGGGTTCGTTGGTGTAAGAAAAAGAGACTTTCTATTTATATATTTTGTATTTTTGTAATTGGGATTTTGTCGAATGTTCTTTGCCAAAGTTTCCCCCACATTCGCGAAGAAGTTGTTAAATATATCAGCAGCATCTTTTGGATCTGTGACGATCTCATTTTCTCATTATCTATTATTCTTCCTGTCTTGATATTCAAAATTTCATTAACAGTGTTCCAGAGTTATTTACTTGCATTCTGTTCTTTTTCAACTAATTTTTTATAATAATTTTCTTTGGCAGTCTTTATTTTCTTTCCTGTCTCTTTTTTTTTCGTTACATAATCATTTTTCAAGTTTACATTATTTGGATTTTCTTTCCATAATAAAGATGAATGATTTTTTTGGTTGATGTGTTTTATCAATGATTTTGTTATCCAATTTTTCCTTTTACGTTGACTATTTTTAATCTGAAGTATTGAGTTGAATTTTGTACACATGTGTTAATGATGTTGATGAATTTTTCTGTTGTTGATTTGATATCAAGCATTGGGTATAATTCCTTTTTCCAGCTTAAACTATTAATTGCCTTTTGTTATAATTGTTCGTCTACTTTTTGAACATATTTTTTGTTTATTGAATTGCTTTTAGTTTCATTCAGTACAATTTGTAACAACGTTATGTAGTGGTCCGTAATTGATGTTGATAAAGTGAGAGGTAGTATAATATTGAAGTTTTGTTGCTTTGTTTTAATGAATATATGATCAAGACATGATTCGGATCCATTTCTCGCTCTCGTTGAAGTATTAATAGTTGATTGAAAGCCATACTCATCACATCGAGATAATTTTTTGAATCTTAAAATATTTTTATCAAGTCGATATTTATGTCACCTACAAATAAGCTATAATAATGTTGATTACTTTCTTTATTTAGAATATCCTCAAGCTGGTCAAGAAAGTCGTCAATTCGACTTGCTGGAGATCTATAGAATGCTAAAATGCAAGAACTCAGCTTATCCAAAACCACTACAAATTTCAATAATATACCTTCGTTTATCTGAATATGTTCATGCGAATGGTATGAGTTTGTTTTTGCAAAGACGATAACACCATCATTTTGGTTATAGTTACCTCCATTGTATAGGGTTGTGTAGTTGGCCATGTTGAGGAAGGACATATCCGGGACTCGCCAAGTTTCTGTTAAAACTATGCACTCGAAACATGTCTCAAGTTCCTGGAGATAAATTTTTAATTCATCTTGTTCAGTTGTCGGCGATATCTTAAAAACAGACCAGGATTTGTTCACACACATGTATCGGCTTAAAGTAGCTTTCCACCGGTTACAAATAGCTGGTATCAAGACTCAAAAATCAAAATGTGACTGGCTGGAAAATAGCATCACATACTTGAAACACCGAGTAGATGAAAATGGCCTGTCTCCAACAAAATACCGCATCGAAGCAATAGAAGAAATGCCTATACTAAAAAACACAACCTAGCGGAGATCATTTCTTGGAACAATCACTTATTACGATAGATTCATAGAAAATATTCATGTAATGTGTATTCCGCTCTATCAACATTTAAAGAAAATACTGGACGAGAAAGGATAAATAAATATTCTACGAATTAGAGACTGCTTTAACTCAAATGACGACTTGATTCAATATGATCCAGCCAAACCCCTGGCAGTCAGGATTAGCATTCATATACACATACTTGGTTTAATGTTTATTTCGGTCTCCACCTAATATTACCACATGATTAATTCGTAATCTCCTTATCACTGCTATGTTTTGTTTTGAAGCTTCAAGAGAGTACGGGTTGCTTAATAAATGTTGAATCTGGTGTAATTTTGTAGGAAATGTATCCTAATATTGTTGCCATAAAGCTCTGAATTATACTTGATGATAGGGTACATATTTGAATTCAAATTTTAAGACAGCTTTCAACTGCCAAATTTATATTTTTTTAGGAACAAACAGTGAAATAAAATACGCTAGCAAGTGAACTAAAAGAAAACCATTTTCCAAACAGACTGTAACAAGATAGCTGTTTATTTTGATCTTAGTTCATTACTTTTATGAAATTTTCAACAATAATAAATCAAGTTTCAAGACTTTAAAAGTTATTTCATGAACGAGAAAAGGTTCGTTTTATATTACATTGTTAAATATTACTACCCCTAAAGTTTTATGATACAAACTTCACAATTAATTGGAGTTAAGTAGAAGGTTTAAAAGATATACAGCCCAATAAATATTTTTAAGCTAAAATTAAAATGAATGTTGCTGAATATTATCTATTTTGAAATAAGGGAAGAGTTACTGGTGGACATTTTGAAAAAACACATAACTTATTAAAACAATGTTAATCAGCTCCTTCCATTGGATAACTTGACAGAAATACCTGGGAAACTGAGAAGATATAAATTTGTTGATTCTAACCAGAAGAAGATAAGTCGTTAGGATAAATCACCAAACTTTCTTTCTTTGTTTTTCACTTACATTGCATATCTCTGTTCCAAGATTTCTTTGGTAGTCCATCAACATGTGTACGTCGTCGCCTGCCAGATTCCACAGCTTTGGTGACAGAACACCTCCTCTTTCACCTCTGTCACCAAAGCTGTAGAATCTGGTAGTCGACGACCTCCTTGCTGCACAAAACGAACGGGGATGGTATGCTCAAGGATATGCTGACGACATTGTGATTCTAATACGGGGAAAAGACGTGGGTATCTGCCTGGAATGAATACAGGGGGCACTGTCCGTAGTGGAGAGATGATGTGACGCGGAGGAATTGTCTGTCCATCCCTCGAAAACCATCAAGTTACCATTCACAAAATAGCGAATTGTGGAGATCACTAGTATGCCAAAACTTTTCGGTAATCAGATAAAGGTTGTCAGGGAAACAAAATACTCAGGAATCCGGTTAGATGACAAGCTAACCTGGAACAGCCATCTAGCGAGCATCTAACGGCGTTATCAGATCCCGCTAATAACGATTTGACGACCAATTGGGTGCCCTTGGGGTCTAACTCCGTTAATGGTTAACTGTTTGTACACCAGAGTAATCAGACCAATGATGGTGTACGGTGCAATTGTGTGGTGACCTAAAGTCCAGCAAAGCACAGCCGCTAAAACGCTTTCTAAAGTGCGGCGAGTTACGTGTCTGAGTGTTACAGGCGCCATGAAAGGCACTCCATTCGCGGCCATGGAAATACTGCTCAAAATACCACCAATAGATCCATACATACAGGGGGTGGCTAAAATGGCTGTATATATAATGCAGTGTAATAGGAACTGATGCAAGCACCATGACATGAAACATACAAAAATATACGACACTATGAGGTGCGATATCCTTGAAATGTCACCTGACAGAATGTCCAAGGTCGTGGAAACTGAAATACCATATCGCGTCAACTTGAGTGGCAGATCCAAATGGGCTCAGGGAGATCCTCAATATATGTTGAACAGTATCACCTGGTACGCCGACGGGACAAAGACCCCAATGGATACAGGAGCAGGCGTCTACGGTGTCAGACCCAGACAAAGCATAACCGTTTGCCTTGGTAAGCTGCCGACCGTATTTCAAGCAGAAATAGCTGCACTAACCGAATGCGGCAGAATATGCAAAGACAGGAAATATAACAAAAAGACTATCTATGTGAACACGGACAATCGGGCGGCTCTTATGGCCTTAGCAAGCCACAGCTATACGTCGAAGATAGTGTGGGACTGTCCGAACACCTTGAAAATCTTGGCAAAAGCCAATAGGGTAACTATCAAATGGATGCCAAGCCATACAGGTGTAGCTGCAAATGAGGGAGCTGATGAGTGTGCCAAGAAACGAGCTGATCTCACCCTTATGGGACCAGAACCAGCATACGACGCCTCATATAGCGTCGTACGGAAAACTAAAAACTATCTCCAACTGGGTGTCGGATAAACACTAAAAGCGCTGGAACAGAGTTGCGAGACACCCTCAGTCCAAAAGAATTCTCAAGGGTCCATCGAGTTCCAATGCAGCAGATGCTATTAGACTAGACAGGAAAGAGCTGCGGAAAGTGGTAGGATTCCTAACTGGCTCCTGGCTATTCAATGCACACCTAGCGAAGACGCTACAAACTCCTATTGCAGAATGTGTGGAAGGGTAGAGAAAACAACAAAGCACGTTATCTTCGATTCTCCTGTCTTGTGCAGAAGAAGAGCTTCCTGTTTAGATATCTTCCTAGATACAAATTAGAAGCGACTGCAGGAAAGTATCGTCCGACGAATCTCACTGTTGGCCAAGAAATTAGGATGGGACTCTTCTTAATATCTGCGAATGGGGGTGTACAATACGCCTAATTAATGGCTGAACGGCAGCCATTAGGGCACCCGAACCCTAACCCCCTCATGACTAAAAAAAAACATGTGCTCAATTTGCCAAAAATAGTCGAGAGCTAATATCAAGGAACTATTGATACATCATAAATCACCAGAGCTTTCCTGGCAAAAAACCGGGATTGATTTTATAAACCTGGGTCCGTTGAATTTAACTATTGTAGTAGACTATTTCAGCAAATTTATAGTTGTCAACAAATACGGCAGAAAGTGTGATTTCAACTTTAAAGAATATTTAACTTGGATATCGCAAGGAATAATGTGTTCTAAAGATTTTGCTAACTTCGCTTTGAAATATGACATTGAACTAAATTAATCCAGTCCCACCTATGCAGCTTCTAATGGTATTGTGCTATGCAAATTGTCAAGGGACTACTAACCAAGTCATTTGGCTCTGAACCGTTACTGGGAGTATTAACTTATAATACTACGCCAAAACAAGATCTGCCATCTCCAAATGACGTACTAATGGGATGGGACGCAACCACATTGCATATAGTCAAAAGTTTACTGAATCCCAAGTATTTAACAAAAAAGGTAAAGGATATTCTAAAAGTCCGCCAAGTTAGACAATAGAATATTGTCCAATGAGCATGAAACGACATACATTCCCCACGAGTAGGTATATGAAATGTTGTGGTACGAGCGTAGCGAGTTCTACAACATTTCATATACCTACGAGTTGGTAATGGGTCATTTCATGCAAATTGTACACTATACTTTTCCTACGACCATTGTTGGAATTTACAGTAAGTAATTCCAACTGTTATTTATATATTTCGAGACACCCTGTACTTATGTATTGGAACCGGTGTAGATGTCGCTGGGTATCTAACAGTAATTAATCTCTGCGCGCGCGAATTCATTTTTCAAAAAGAACTGAAGCAGCTTTCGTTCTAGGCACACCTACTGTAAGAGTGTCTACGCACTTTAGACAGAAACTAGCCCTATGTAAGAGTTTCGAGCTTTACAGCTTTATTGTAAAGTTAGTGCGTTGTTGTTCAAGTTGTGTAACTAACTCAGTTATTCGCCGCGGTCTTTCCTAAAAAAGCCGGTAGTTGGTTCTCTCCCTAACACGTTTAGATTGCCGTGTACGTTGCCCAAGAAGCCACCCTCTCACTACATCAAATCACAATTACATCCATCGCACGTTATCAATTCTCTCTTCTCTCTATTGAAACATTTATCAAGTTTCTGATACATAGTTTTTCGAAGTTGTTTCATTAAAGATCAGTTGAAATTAATCTGACTATTTATTGACATCTCAGTAGTTTGTTTAACCTTTCGTGGGCAGCGGAGACAGGATAGTTCACTTAGATGTCAACAACCACCTCCCCAAAAATTATACAGTCCACTGAAGTTACTCCCCGTCTTCGCTCCCCGACAACAATCATAAACAAAACTATAATATTTTTCATACCAATTTTTATCATAAACTTTCCTGCCGTTATTGTTGCATGGTTAAGAGAATTATTTCTCTGAAATTATTAAGTTGGGTTCTTAACCCGTTAAATGAACCATATAATTTTTTCGTTTTGTACATGTACCTACTTACGTCGTGAAATAACGTTCCTAATTTTCAAACTTTGACCCTCGGCAATAAAACTATGTTATGTAGAAAAAATTGGTATAATTCACCTGCGGAAAAATTTATCAATTATCGTGTCTCTTTAAAGGAGTTATATCACCTCCTGCATCTATAATGCAACATTAGTTGTCACCATCTTCACATTAACGGACTGAAATATGACTCCAGCAACTAATTGTTCTGTGCTGGATGTCAGCACTACAAGAGAAAGTGTTTGGCGAACAGTATATATCACGTGAACAAATTAATAAAAACTTTCTCCCTCAATTGGTAACTATCGGACACGAACCAAAAATAGAAATTCTCTCTACAGGGACAACGCATTTAAAATATTTAACTAGTTCTAAAAATATATCCATAAGAAATAATTATGGACCTTTCCAAAAATATCAAAACCACTTAACAATCATCTCAAATAATTGATGCACTTTTGCAATGGTTACCTTAAATAATTTACCTCACACCAAGACTATCCACGGCTTTATGACAGTGAATAGAAACTTTCAATTATGAGTAAGATCATATCTCCTATTCTGTTACCATGACAAAACGTATCTCTATTGTGAATAAGCAATTCACCCGACGTCAAGATCTCAAGTGTGGGCCATAGTATAATAAAAAAAGAAAGTTATCTTTTACGACATCCAGAATAATTCGATGCTAAACGAACAGGTACTAAATGTAGAATTTTTCTGAAAGGTCTAATTAAGTTTAAACAACTAAGAAACCAATATTTCAACCCTTCCTCTACATAAATATATGAATGTAATCATTCCACATTTAATACACAAGTATTTCTTATTGTATCGGAAAATTTTAAAAACGTCATAATTTGATTAAACATATACAATTCACGTGGGATTTTAAATTTTGGCGGCTCTGTTAGTTTTGACTACAACCACGCAGATGGTACTGAAGTCAGAACAAAAATTTTAATATTGAAATGACTGTCTATCTCCATCTATCTCCATATATAAAGGTTTATCTATGTCCTCAGTTTAAATCAAACATTTATCACACAATAGAAAACGGGATGGCAAATAATGACACGCTTCTAACCAGGAGCCCTATTCACAAAAACTTGTGTGAGTCGTCGTGTAGGAGCTCTCTCTCACAATTTAGCTTTACTGCGCATGTCACTCTCCTAAAATTATAAATTTCTTATTCTGAAAGGTAAGAAAATGCCCATATACTCCCATGGGAGTACTCTACTAAGTAAAACCAAGAGAATAGTGAGATTTTGAGAGAATGGAATTGCGCACATTGTCTTTAGTCACAGAATTAGACATATAAAGGCCAATGAAATGAAAACGGACATAGGTCATGTCACTTTAGTCTATGATTAAATATTAAATAAAATGCATATTTAGGTTTTGTCGCTTTTGGAGTTTAATTGTTTATTCATTATTTTTAAAGTGATTGATGACGATTTAGTGATGCAAATGCTAATAGACAATGTTAAAGATGCCGAAGAACAAGCTGCAAATAATAATATACCTCGCCTGTACTACCAACGTCAAGATCCTTTCTTGGACTTGTCCAATTTTAATTTTATCAAATATTTTCGACTAAATAAAGCCTCACACAACATTTACTTTCCAGTAAATTATTATAAAAAAAGTAAACTTTCTCACATCCCAATACATCCAGTCGAAAAACATTTCTTCTCAAACTCAAAATGTGTGGTTATCATAGACAAATCAAGTTTATTTATCTATGGTGATTATGTTTATATATACATTAGAACTAATAATAGGTCAAAGGTAGTCGTACCACTTGGCAACTCTGGACAAAATGTAGTTGACGAGTCGAATCATCGTGAATATGGTTTTTAAGGACCATGTGAGCGATGAGTGAGAGAGTACTCCTATCGATAAGTATTCGTGCACGAGTACTCTCTTATGTTGCAGAATAGAGCACCAGAGCTTTTGCCTTTATCAACAACAGTTGTTGATTGAGTAAAATTGAAAATGCGTTTGGCGTCTTCTGTATTATCACAGCAGGATATAGTTATTATCAACAGAAAACTTTGACTTCTGAATTTTCGTCCTATCTAGTTGCCATAATAAACTGAATATCTTATACTGATTTATTATTTCCAAAAATCGCTAATGAAAGGATTATTCTGTATAGGAAAATTAATCAGACCAGAGATTACGCCTCTTGAATAAATAAAGAGATGGAAATTCATAATCTTTCCAAATTAATGACACCAAATCCATTGATGGGGATTATACGTTGAATTTATTTTCCTCGGGACGAAAGACCAATAAAAATAAAGATTAAAACCATCGAAACGTCGTAATGGAAACTAAACACGTAACTTTGTGATTAGTTATTGTATTAAAACGTCAGTCAACAATTCAGAAATGCAATAGATAAAATTTCGTGATAAAAGATGTGAGCAGCCAAACTAGTTTCCTCATTTCTAGATCTATTATTTTCTGTTTTTTGTTCGCAAGGAATTTCTATAGGGAAATTGACGATTTTAATTTTTTAGGGATGACTTATATTTTTTGAAGACACTCTGTTGGGTTATTGCCAAGATAATAGTCTGAAATAATGTGTACGATATTGTCGATTCTGTGAAAAACATTTGTATTACGTTTATAGGTTTACTTGATTTCATATGTTACTATATTCATCTTATTTGCCCTATTTTGACGTATGTAACCTAATGAAAAGAACATGGGTCGATCGCAATCTTGTACAGATGATCTTACGAAGTTGTTTTGATTAACAAAAGATTTCACAAATCCCTATGATTATTCAAATTATAATAGGTTAAAGAAAATTTATGTCACTGAAATTAACAAATCAAAAAAATTGTTCTACCAAAAAAAGCCTTGAAAATAAAAATGTAAAAGAGAAACAAAAATATATATGGCGAACAGTACAACAAAAAATTGGAAAAAAAGACAATCTACTATTGATACCATTAATTCAAATGGGGAAATAACGCAAAATAAATATGAAATTGCTAATTCATTTGCGACTTTCTTCGCAACGAATACTAAAAAAGCAATAAATACTCACTTTACTGGCAGTAGTTTTAAAATTATACAACGATGTATGTCACTAATACTTTTTATTTCAATCCCGTTATCCCTAAAGATGTATTGGATATAATTAATTGCCTAAAAAATGTTAATGCCGAGAGTGTTGATTGTCTTTCGACAAAGATCATTAAAATTATATGTCCACAAATTGCTTATACTCTAGCAGACATTATCAAATACTCAGTGGAAACAGAAACATTTCCATCTAATCCAAAGATAGGAATGGTTACACTAATACATAAAAAAGGTAGCCTTCGTAGTCTTGGCAATTATCGCTCAATAACTGTCCAAACTGTTTTATGTCAAGTAATAGAAAAATGTGTTTATGAACAAATGTTTTCGTTCCTTAAAAAAAAAGTATATTGTTGTGTCAGACCATCAGCATGGTTTCTTGCCTGGCAGATCAACGGAGACTCCATCCATAGCTCTACTTGCTTTTATCCACACCTTATTGGATAGGAAAAGGTATGTGGGTGCACTCTTCTTTGATCTTTCAAAGGCTTTTGACTCGGTTAGTACTGACATAGCAATAAAAAACTAAGAAATTTAGGGTTTCGGGGCAAATTTCTATCGTGGCTGAAATTATACTTGGAAGCCAGAAAAATTATTGTTAGAATTGTCGGGGAGCGAAGACGGGCAGTAACTTCAGTGGACTGTATAATTTTTTGGGAGGTGTCTGTTGACATCTAAGTGAAGTATCCTGTCTCCGCTGACCACGAAAGGTTAAACATACTACTGAGATGTCAATAAATAGTCAGTTAACTTTTAACTGATCTTTAATGAAACAACTGCGAAAGATCATATAAAAACAAAATAAATAAACATGTGAAAATATTATCACCATGAATTGTTCTTGCCACTATTTGGCAACACTGTAATCTTACCGATTACCATAAAATAATTATTACATGAAAATAAACATAAAAACGATGTATCAGAAACTTGATAAATGTTTCAATAGAGAGAAGAGAGAATTGATAACGTGCGATGAATGTAATTGTGATTTGATGTAGAGAGAGAGAGTGAGAGAGATATACCGGCTTCTTTGGCAACATACACGGCAATCTAAACGTGTTAGAGAGAAAACCAACTACCGGCTTTCTTTACGAACGGCCACGGCGAATAACTGAGTTAGTTACACAACTAAAACACACAACTTGAACACCAACGCACTAACTTCACACAATAAAGCTGGATAAAGCTCGAAACTCTTACGTAGGGATAGTGCCTGTCTAAAGTACGTAGGCACTCTCACAGTAGGTGTGCCTAGGGCGAAAGCTACTGCGCGCGCGCAGAGATTCGTTACTGTTAGACACCCAGCGACAACTACGCCGGTTCCAATACATATGTACAGGGTGTCTCGAAATATATAATTAGAACAGTTGGAATTACTTAGTGTAAATTTCAACAAGAATTATAGATCGGAAGTCCCTCCCCAACCTGTGAAAATTGGCGTACCTCAAGGTTCAATTTTGGGTCCTCTGATATTTTTATTATGCATAAATGATCTTTCTAGATATGTTAGCACTAATTATTTGATACTATATGCAGATGACACCATCTTAGCGATTGATGCTGAATATTTTGTCCAAAGAATTTCTCAGTTGGTGCGAAAGGAATTCTCGGATAGTGACTTCCACAAAAACTATCCTTATGCATTTTTTACGAGGGCAGATATTTCTGAAAATAGTAGTGTCTCAGTTAAGGGTACTGATGTTTCTTTTTCGGGTTCTACAAAATTTCTGGGAACCTACCTTAATAACAATATGAGTTGGACTACCAATATCAGCTACATTGGTGAAAAATTAAATAGCAGTTACTTTGCAATATTGCAGATGAAAAATATGTTTACAACTAGTCACTTGACTAATGCCTATTCTACAATGTCATTCTCTGGTGGGTGCAGTCAATGCCTCAAGGATTTTTATTTCTCAAGTAAAGATTATTCGTCTAATTTTTAATCTAGATTATAGAGAAACGTGTAGAAATCATTTTAAAGATTTCGGTATTCTAATATTTTATTCTACTTACATCTACAAGTGCATATCGTCGGCTTTCTGCCAAAACCCAACAACCAACACGAAAATCAAAATGAAGTTAAGTGTATATTCATATGCACTTTTCTACTCTTTTCCTCCTGACAAAACCCACCAACTGCAACACAATTTGTTACCGCGGTCATGATAGAATATATTTTTCAACAATTACAGTTTGTGTAAATTCTTTACAATGAATACCCAACAAATTACTTTGAGAAGGAATTTTACCACTAATTATATAGTTTAAAGCCGATGATCCAGTTTGGTCGAATTTTATTGATAACCGTTATTTCAAATATGTACAGCAACAACCGAACAAATGTTTTTATCAGGATTTGCCTGATAGCACACTTTAAGTTACGCCGACTGTATCGACTGTCTTCAGTACCACGTGTATAACGAAAAGCCAACAAATGTCAATTCACCTCTTATTCGGGTTCACGCCTTTTTGTTGTTGTTTGACTTGTGTCAATGTGCTGTGAATTTGAGTAATTTTCTAAGGAGCCTAGGTCCTGAAGGGCTCTCTAATATGTAATTCAATATAATATGTGAGTTCAGTCTTTAATAATTCATTGTGATTGTTTTTTTTTCATAAGTCAATGTTAAACTATATATGTTAAAACTTTATATGTTGACAAAGAACAAATCCCACTTATGACTACCACTTAGCTGTTAAATTACGGTGGAATACTCGTTCATCACCGCCTCATACAGTTGCTTTTTGAGTCTCTAAAATAATATGAACATGGTAGTCCTCAGATGAACAGCTGGTAACTTGTTAGGTATACAGCAATCTGGGGTCCAAGGTATTCCCAGGACTAACTGGAAACAGAGAGTCCAATGATGATTGGTATTTAAAAGAGGTCTAAAAAGGATAATTCTGTATCATCGTTTGCTGACAAGGTGTAGGTAATAATAAAAATATATCCATTTTGAATAGGTGAATCAATTATTGTTCCTAAGATATCTTATATTGATTTGTAATTTTTTTGTTTATATAGCTTAATTTGACTATCAAAACATGCTAATCTTATAATTGAAACTGACACTGATAATTATGACATACTAAGCATATCCTAATATGTAAATGACCTAACTCTCCTACGGGAAACTGAAGCTTTCTCAAGCAATAATACAGTTAGCTTATCGAAGTCTACGGAAAAGTACAACTTTCGCTTAGTAGAGCTAGTTAATAAGTTGGAATCAATATTGAATTTTCTTTGCTTCAATATGATGACCAAGTATTACTTAAGCTACTGATTTTATTAAAAAGCTAAACTGAATATGTCTGTAAAAGCCGCAATTGAAAACCAGTGGTTCTTTTGACCAGTTCCATAAGAATGTGCTTTGCGTTGTTCGAGTCTTCAGTCTATAGAGTATACAAGTACAGTGAATTACTTGATTTTATAACTAGGTACAAGATATTGGAAGTACATACCTTTCGATGTCGGGTGACCTCAAGGTGAATTGAATTTTAAATTACTACAATTGAATTTCCGCATATATTTAATTCTGATCCCCATCAAGGTACTTATAGGTGCCTTTATCACCAAAGTAATTCTTAAGATTACCTGCGAAAATTCTAGAAAAAACTCCGTAAAATGCTGCAAACGTTTCACTCCATACACATGGATAGCAAAAAGAGAGATATTTTTTTGTACACTGAAAATTCCCACCTAAATCTATTAGATTCTTCAAATTGTTTGTCAAACTGATTTCAAATATTGGTTTAGCAGTCACTTATGCTTATGGGACTTAGGGACATTTATGAAGTAATGATTTTTGAAGTTTGATAGTGACAATATTGACAATTGATAGATACATGATTAATTATAACTTGTTATCAAAATATACATTGAATTTTATATGTATTTTAGTTTGAGAATTTGCTTTTATTTCAGTTAGAAGATCATTTAATTCTCATATTTGGTGGTGGGATTTTAGTTTTAATTAGTTATAAATAATTCTGGTCGAAGCGATACACCTGGTAAGATTGTATCTTGTTTTGTTTCTTAAAAGGTCCTTGAAATGATTTTTGTACATTTAAACGATTTTCTCTAAATAATGCTGGTGTTCTTGGATTGGTAGCCTAATTCCTAACCTTTGGGGGATATATCTAAATGAGCTTGTAACAACTGTAGAGATGGAATCCAGAGGGCGATGAATATTTAATATTGCATTGTTGTAAATATCAGGTTGGTGTATTTTTTAGGTTATGTTTGGCTTTGATTCTGCATTCATTCGTTTTCTTTTACAGTTTCAGGTTAAGATTTTGATGAACGTGATGAACAAATGCCAGATATTTCTAGTTATATGAATGATGAACAATTAAGTAACTTACTAGAGATTGATGCACCTTTTGGGTAATTTTTTCGATGAAGAATCGCCCTGGTTACCCCCTGTTGTGAAACGGCATGATGTAGACATTCAAAATGAAACGGGGTATATTCCTTGTAGCACTGTTTTATAAAACGTAACCCCGGATATCGAAGAACGTCCAGTGCAGCCACCAGAAAATGACTCAAATTGTGTGACAGAATGTATACGTTTAATGTTGCCAGATATTGAAATATTTCTGACATCCTCACCAAAAATTCAAATACTGTCGAATGCTTAGGTCAATTATCCAACTTTATCAAATGGACCGATATCCGACAAACCATTTCTTGCTGAAACAAAAAAGTTACCTACGTGGAAAGCAAACTACGACAGGTACTGTGTGCTAATTATTGGAAAATGGATTTTAAACGTAAGAAACATTTTATTTTGTCAGATATACAAATTTTCAATCCAAATCGACGGATATTATATAAATATATAAAAAACATTACGTACATACATTAAACTTAGACTCTTATAAAATAAACGGTTTTGAAGATTAAAACTAACTTTTCCGCATCTGTGGCCCTGAACAATATTCTATCATAAAATTGTTACTTGTATACACTTCGGGGGATGTATCGTGCTAACAAACCGAAATTTCTCCAAAAATAACCAAAAATTTAGTATATCTAGTTTTATAGGACCCGCTGTACTCGCTCTAGTCCACTGAAAATCAATAGGGTACATCTGTGAGACACCTTGAACAATACTTATTCATAAAGTTGATCAATCGTATACTCTCTGGAGGCTGTATCGTGCTAACAAACTGAAAATTCTCCAAAAATGACAAAAATTTGGTACTTCAAGTACCACAGCACCCGTTGTACTGGCTTTAGTGAGCTCAATATCGATAGGGTTCATCTTTAAGACGCTCTGAATAATATCCAATCATAAAATTCATCACTTGTATATACTCCGGAGGCTGTATCGTGCTAACAAACTGAAACTTCTCCAAAAATGACAAAAATATCGTACTTAAAGTACTGTAGCACCGGTTGTATTGGCTCTGGTGAGCTGAAAATCAATAGGGTTCATCAGAGAGATGCCCTGAATAATATTCAATCATACAATTGGTGACTTGTTGAACTACGGAGGCTGTATCGTGCTAACAAACTTAAATTTCTCGAAAAACGACAAAATGTCGTACTTCAAGTACCATAGCACCCGTTGTACTGGCTCTGGTGAGCTGAAAATCAATAGGGTTCATCTGCGGAATGTCCTTAACAATATTCCATTATAAAATTGGTGACTTATTGCACTCCGGAGGCTGTATCGTGCTAACAAGACTTGCAAGGAAAAGTGGCCGACGACAACGACGACGACGACGACGACGACATACACACAGGATTTTTTTTGTAAAAACCGTTTTTTCGTGTTGTTGTTGATGGATAACGTAAAAATAACTCAAAAAAAATTTCAAATTTCCAACTTTTTTGTGGGTAAGCCAATACTTTTCTCGCATATTAGATAGGTTGGCGGAAAAGTAACATAGAACATTGAATACAAAAATATAACATAAATGGATCAGTATAAACACATTGAATTCCAGAACCTCAAAATAAGGAGTCATTTTTCGAACAGATATATTATGATTTGCCTATAAATCTCAAATATGTGTCTTTTTAGCAGTTTTTTGTATTTATTGGGACGTGTGATATTTTTTAATTGCTGTGGAAGACTGTTGTACAGTCTGGGTGCTAAAAATAGGAAAGTATGTTGTGTTAGATAGAGTCTATAACATTAAAGGGATTGTAAAAAGATGTTGATGACGGGTGTTATAGTTGTGGGACGGAAGTTGTGCTGCTTGTTTATTTATGTAATACCTAATGTTCGAATTGTAAAAATAAAGTTGTTTTAAATCCATCACTTGTGTCTCAGAATACAGAATAGAGTTCATCTGTGTGATAAAGAGCTTTTTTTAGAGTAAATAGGTTTTAAAAATCGCCAGTGGAAATAAGTGACATTTAAATGCACTGCCCCAACTTAGGATTCCGTATCGAAGATGACTTTCAACCAAAGCATGATACAATGTTTTCAGAATATGCACAGGTAGTAACTCTTTGAGTATTTTGAATTTATATAGCATACTCCTAAGTTTTATAACCAGAAACGCAATATGAGATTTCCATTTCATATGCTCGTCATACTCATCCCCAGATACTTTATACTCTTTACAGGTGAAATTATAAATGGTTCATTTTTACTTATCCAGAGTTCGTTGAAAGTTGGGGAGCTGATGGAGCTACATGAAAAAGGTAAGTAATTTGTTTTTAAAATATTTATTGTTACTAATTTATCTGAAATTGACTGTCTTGACCCTTACTTCGTGGAATATGCTCATATTAGTGTTTTAAATGAAACTCACGGTCTCTAGTTAATTCCACAATATAATACAAGTTATTGAAAATTCTAAAAAAATTGACAATTGTTTCGATAAATCAATATCATCGTCAGAATGACAGAAGTTACATTTCATTTTATGCCTACCTGATGTTTAGTAGTTATTTTTGGCTAGACCATTTAAAAACACTAATACTAATTTATATTCTAACCATTTCTTTATTTGACAAAAGTCAGTTTCAACCTTTGCTTTCAAATTATCCCATGTATCAGAATCATAAAATATTGCGGTATCATCAGCAAATCCCAAAATATGCCCTGAGCATCGCAACGGAAACAAGCCATTTACGTATATATCGAATAGTGCAGGGCCAAGTACAGTTCCTTGAGGGACACCAAATTCGACAATTTCGCTATCACTGTATATATCATCTATTTTTACAGCTTGCTGTTTGTTGGATAGATAGCTTTCAAAGAATTTTAAGGAGTTGTGGCGTATTCCTATGTCTTCTAGTGATTTCAAAAGTAGGGGATGGATGGCTAACAGTATCAAAAGCCTTAGAAAGGTTTACAAATACGCATAAGCATGGCTTACTATCGTTGAGAGACTCAGTAATTTTTTATGTTAATGTTAGGATGGCGTCTTGCGTTGACACTTTCTCTCTAAAACCGTACTGATTATTGTAAATGATTTTATATCTATCAAGATAAGACATTAAACGGTTTTTGATAATTTTCTCAAATATTTTTGAAACATGAGTTATTAAAGAGATGGGCCTGTAGTTATTTATATCCAAGGCATCCCCTTTCTTGTATAAGGGAATAACTATTGACTTTTTAAAACTATCCGGTTATATTCCTTCTTCTATACATTTGTTAAATATATATTTTGAAGGTTTACAAATAAACTCTGATATTTATTTAAGTGTTTCTGTTTCAAAAATTGTCTATTCCTGTATCTTTTCTATTCTTCAACTCTCGTAGTATAGTTTTAATTTCAGGCAAAGACAAAGGTATTTGAAATGAGATTATGGACTGGTTTATAGTGTTTATCTTTTTTTATTTTTTCTGCTAATTTTTTAACTGTTTCTTTGAATGTTATATTAAATACGTTAGCAAAATCAATTTTGCTTGTTAAAATTTTATTTTGCTCGTCTCTGATTCTATCTATAGATGTTCTTCCCTTCTTGGTGTGGTTAATTTCCTTAACAATGTTCCATAAACTCTGCGAATCAACTTTATTTTCGTTTATTTTCTTTGAGAAATAATTGTATTCAGTTTTTTTTAGAAATGAAATTAATTTATTTCGATAATTTCTATATTCCGTTTGCAGTAGTTTATCATTTGGATATTTTAGTGTATTTTGAAATAACTTATTTTTTTGGTTAATGGAGTTTAAGAGACCATTTGTCAACCAAGGCGCTATTTTTGTGTTTTTTCTTTTTCCTTTACGAATATAAGTACATTTTTTAATAGCTTTTAAGACAATTTGTGAAAATGGAAATTTACTTCTTGTGATAGCTCAAACTCCATACGAAAGTTATATGTCCAATTATAAGCGTATACATAAAATACATTACAATAATCACACAAATGATATGATTCTAGTTGAATAATAGATTTAATAAAAAAAGCTACTTTCTTAAGATTTCCGGCTTGTTCCGAAAATTCCCAGCGATAGCACAAACCGGTGAAAACTGTCGCTCTGCCAAGGAGAACTGAGCCTTTCAGTAGGAGGACTCCAGCTGGCAAAAAAAACGTCTCACAGCAAAACCCAGTGGGGAAAAAAAGACACCTCAAATACGATCCACACAGCGAAAGATTCGCACAAGAGACCGCCCCGTATGAGAACCCTTTACAAAAAAAATACATAAGCAGCAAAGAATATTCGCTCTCGGCACAACTCGTCAAAAATAATCATTTGTAATTGTTAGATTCAAACCAAGAAAATAATTATCTCTAGCTGTTAAGAGGGCCAAACTCCACGTGGTGTCCACGATGTATCTAAGATGGCGGAGTAGAGTCTTAAAATAATCAGTTTATCGAGCAAAACTCATCACAATCTACATCGGTCAGACTCGAAAATTTCATTAAGTTTTCCTGGTATTATCCCTTAACGGATGCCTTACAACGATCCAACTCCAATAATCGTCACACTTGCCCTGGAACAACTTATCAAAACTTGCTACTATCCCAAACTCCAAAAGACAAATAAGACCGAACGCGCAGTAGAAAGCGTATATTCCTACCAAGCCACGAACTCAAAAACCACTGCGTGTAACGAGCCAATAGCGCGTCAGAAGCTTTATGAACATACAACTAATAATGTCAAAACAAGCCGTATACAGAGTAGACTCGTTTATCGTAGAACTGTGTTCAGAAATTCCTACAAATAAAAACGAAGTGAAGTGCAATTTAGAAAATATACTTGAATATAAGTTCTAATTTCGCAACTTTAAAGGCTTATAACTCAGAAACTAGGGGTCGTACGAGATTTTTTTTATGTCACGGCATTATCTTCACGTCATCTACTCACTCCAGAATTTTTTACATCATCTCCCGGAATACCCTGTATATAAATATATTATTTTGTTAAATTATAATGAAAGTCGTACCATGAGCTCCCATACTATCGTCGTCATACTATGTCGTTGAGAACCGTAAACTTCAATTTTCTCTCAACAATAGAACTCAATTACAGGTCTACATTTTTCTCCTTGTGACATTCGATTGATTTCACGTTTAACGGTATGTTGCGATATCAGGGTCCTGTCCAGGATGTAAGGGTTTTCATACAAATATCAGAAACATAATTGAAAATTATTTTTCCATTTTCACACTGTTTAGTCTCATAGCAAACTCTCACGTAGTATTCTCGATCGATTGAAGACGATTTTTCAAATTTATTTTCAACAAGTTTATTCCACATTATAATCATTTAACATAAGCTTCTTCTTGTAGTGCCTATCAGGTTCAGATACTGGCGACTAGAATGGCTATTCTAACATTATTGTCTGCTGCACGGAACAGTTCAGTGGTGGTTAAGGAAAACTATTGTCTGAGATTTTGAAGCCAAAAGTTTTTTCTCTGCCCGGTCCTCTATGACTTTATATTGTGCCCTGAAGAATGAGCTGCAGAAACCATATCGATTATCTTTTCCTGTTATATGGCCCAATTTTTCTAGTTTCCTATGTTTAATTTTATCGTTGATCGCTCACCGTTCATAGTTAAACCTTCGTAATACTTCGACGTTGGTAATCCGATCCCTTCATGATATTATCAATATCCTCCTGTGGCACAACATTTCGAAAACTTCAAGTTTCATCATCGATGCTTTAATTAACGTCCATGATTCGACTTCATATAACAAGGTTGAAAACACATAGCAGCATAATATACGTATTCTCGTTGTTATTGATAAATCCCGAACAAATTATCTGAACTTTTTTCTAGTTCAAGAACAGGCACTGTTATTTTGAATGAAGCATATTTAAGTGGTTGGCGAGAGTTCAACTTTTGAACACTATTATCGGTAACAAACTCTTCAAAATACTTAAGTAAACTCTCTTCTGATGTGTGTGGATCCCAATTTGTAAAATGGAGGTGTTTCATTCTCGTCTGTTTGCCGATAGTTGAGTGAATAAATAAATTAAGTGAGTAGACATACGGTGTGTATAAATTTATCCCTCCCGTCCTAATAAAAACGTTTTTTTTTATTTAATGGAGAATAAAAATATTATGATGCAATTTGCTTCAACAACTGAGGTAATTAGCAAATGTGCATAAATTGGTACAATAATTTCAATATAAATAGTTATTATTTACAGCATCTGGATGACATTGATATTTTGAAGATACATAATTAAGTTTCTGATATTACAAGAGTCTCCAAGCAGTTCTATAAGATTAGCGCTCAAATTACGCACATCTCTCTCATTACTGAATTTAGGGTACTCAATAAGAACTTGTTTAACACTTATTCACACTTGACACACACTACATATTGGGGCATCTTCTTTCTTCAGCAGATATTGATGTGTATATCTCGTATGTCCTATCCTAAGTCGTGCTAATATTACTTGGTGTCTACGCGTTATACTGAGGTTCTTCCGAATATTAATAAGTTTATTGTGATGATATGCCACTATCAGTATCCGATACAGGGGGGGGGGGACTTTCGTTTGCTTGTGCCGAGAGGAGCTCCATTATTGTTTTCCTTATTTTTGTGAAACGAGATTTATATATTTTTTCGGTAAGAAATGGATAAACTTTAGTCATTAAAATAGCTAGTGAGTAGACGTCAGATGTATATTGGTAAGCCATACTTAACGGGTCTTTGTTACTTTGGACATTTTCTATAAAAGCCTTGAACTGTGAATAAGCCATACATGCTAGAATGCTCTTCAATGAAATTCTTGGCAGGTAATAGTTGTTCTCCAAGAGAGGTTTCTAATGATAGCGGTTTTTTATTGTAGTATTGATGTGCTTTAATCGGAACAGTTGGTTTTACAAATTGTGCTTGTGTTTCATCTTCTGTTGCGATTACGCTAGTCGAGAGCTCTTTAGTAAATATTTTTGTAGATTCTGTATTTACTTCAGTAATGGTTGGAGATTTGGTCTCGTCTTGTTCGGGTTTTTGTTTTTTAGATACCAGCTTGTCAATAAAAGGAGTTAAGATAGTCGGCTCTTCTAACGGAGTGGCAATCTCATTCGCTTTTCTCTTACCAGTTACGTCTATATCTGAAACTTAAATATCCATATTTCGATTTTCACGGGAGATATCGGAAAAATTGTTTTCGTTTGGAGAAGTTGACGGATGAGATGTATCTTGTATACTTTGTTTTTCACATTGCCTAATTTCTGTTGTACAGCTGTTTGATATGTGCCCAGACTGGTTACATTTTTAGCAGAAAATATCTCTGGATATATATATATATATATATATATATATATATATATATCCGGTATTGGGTGTTTTCATAGGTGATAAGCATAGATTTAGGAATAAACTGGTTGTCAGATGCAGATATGTAGATTTGTCTGCGAAAACTCAAAATATGGGAATAGTCGGGATTTGGGATATTGACTCTCAAAAAAGTTATAGTTATCTGTTAAACTCTTTTCCAAAGTTGAATTTGGTAATGAATGACAAACGTTGGACAGGATTAGACACTCCGAAGGAGTAATAAGCCGTCTTGCACTGATGATTCTATTATTAATAGTAACTGCTCCATGTTGACGAAGAAATTCATCGACTATATGTGCGTTGCTCAGATACATGCATATTCTGTTTTGTGATATTAGAGAACAGATGAGAATATTCTTTGGATTAACTAAAGGTCCTGTGGCTAATATATATTCATGAAGTTTTATGCCATCTATGGAGCTAAATACGATTGCTTGACATTTGGACGTAGCAGGTTGGCTGACGACAGTTGAGTAGTTTCTGGTTTGGTTCTGCATGGTAGTTTGTAAATTGGTATGGTTTTCGGTATGGGCTTCCATTATTTCGAATGTTTGGAAAATCTGAATACGGCCCCGTAACCATTTGAAATTAATATACGTGGAACCTTAATTACTTGTAAAACCACAAAAACTAATGGCTAGTTTTTGTAGATAGTACGAATATTTCACTTTGTTACTTTGTTATGTATCAAGTTCTAATATGATAATGTGATTCGATTTATAGGAAATAAATTTCTCTGAATCGTAGTTTACACTAACTTGAAGGTAACTATACACTTTAATAAAAAAATTTTTGAGTTTTTACCACAAAAATAATTGATTCCATCTGGAGCTGGAATTTTTAACTAGTAGCTGAATATCGGTCAGAGCCGGACTCCCAATAAAAACGTTTAAATAGATAAGAAAAACATTATAATATTATACATTTATCTGGAAGTTGAGGTAGTATTGAACTTGTGATGATCCCATAAGACACTATTAGATTTAATTAGATATTAATTTCAAATATTGCTAGCAGCCAGTGAACCTGAAGCTCACTGACAAGGTGTAGTAAGGTTAGTACCATATTAAGGAATCACGACTGTTTTTTAAATAAATAATGTGTCAGCAAGGTCATCGACTGTGTTGGTCTAACAATACATTTATAGAATTTCCTATATAAAGAGAGAGTTCATTTCTCTATTATAATTAACAGTGCAAATGTTTATAGTGTATGTTATATATGGTCAGTAAATTTTATACGTACACAGAGAAAAAAATTCGCTAGCCATTAGCGAATATTCACTTGCAGTAGCAAAAAAATCGTTTAAGTAGGGGACAAATAACTTTGTCATTTACCACAGAAAATTCCTTATTGCTAAAATTAAACATTTACAGTTAATATAGAGATCACTTATCATAGATATATTTCAAGTAGTCTATTTTATTTACCGTAAATTATTTAGTCGCTTACAGTTATCGACCTAGATAACTTGCTACTAGCTATTTATTATAATATCGTTTATTAAATCTGACATATTGTATACCTATAATAATTAAAATGTATATTTACCTTAGTAATGCAGGTTATAAGTACTAATTGAAAAGTTTATTTACAATAATCGATTTATTTATATTAACCTAAATCTTAGCATTTAGGCTTGTACTTGTCCACTTATATTTCCCCTATTTCAACTGCCTATAAATTCTAAACACTTCAGGAGGGAAATATGCGGATTTCACGGAATTGTTTCATTTTAGTAGCTACAAGTTTCGTTTGAATAGATTGATCTTTTTCTATCGTTTTCGTTTACGAAACAACAGTGTTCATTAGATGTGTGTCGGAATAAAAGTCGTCAAGTGGAAGGAACAATATAGAACTATATTATATACATTAAATAAATCTAAGAATGTACATAGATGAAACAAGTTCTCATCTCAGCGTCTTTTAATGATTTTAAAATGTGCTCCCAAAATAGGTATAAAAGCTACAAATAAGGATGGTCCAACCACTTGACTGTAAACACTGTCCAGACGCCATAATATTTATGGCTCTGCCTTTTGTAGAGGGATTTAATATAATGAGAAATATATAATCTGCGTGTAAGTAACTGACAAGCGTCAACATGCCCCCAGCCTTGGCAAAGATTGCCGAAAGGATGAGTACAAAAAAACATACACTTATGACAATTCAATAAATAAAGTTGTTGTCGTATTGGTAGTAAATATACATAAAACTAATACCTAATAATAAAAGGTAACACAGAATTTTTCTTGCAAATACAAGTAATATCATTAATTTCGGCAATAGCTTCGTGAAGTGACTTCTTATATTTAAATTTAGCATGTTATAAAAATCACACTTAAACTACCTAATGCTAACTTATATGCCTAAGAGTTTGAATTTTAAAAACTGTTTTCTGATTTAATTATTGTCTATATCATCGTTTACGGGTAACGGACATATTTTTGAAAATGAACGGGTTATAATGCCACTAGAAGTTTTAATCTTAAAAACACGCGCTACGCCGTCGCTACCACATATCACTTCACTAACGCGACCAAGTTTCCACCTCATGGGTGGCAAATTGTCCTCTTTGATAAGGACTAGACGATCTTCGACAACCTTATCACCTTTGGTAGTAACCCACTTGCTTCTCTTCTGCAACTCAGAGATATACTTCTGATTCCACCTTTCCCACATATGTTGTGATAATTTTTGCGTCAGTTGATAGCGTGATAGTCGCTTTATAGGAATGTGTGTGAATTGTCGGTCGCCTGATGTGGTTATAGGGCGATCAATAAGAAAATGGGCAGGCGTTAGAGCGGTGTAATCGTTGGGGTCGGTGGATAACGGCGTCAACGGCCGCGAATTTATTATTGTCTCAATCTGCGTCAATAACGAGTAGAATTCTTCATAAGTAAGGTGTGGATTTGATAGAACTCTTTTAAAGTGATGTTTGATTAATTCAACACCCGCTTCCCAAAGACCACCAAAATGGGGTAAATATGGCGGTGAGAATTTCCAATCTATCTCGTCTTTGGACAATGAATCAATAATTGATGATTTGTTTGATTTAAGGAATGTACTAAGCTCTTTGAAATCCATACTTGCAGACACAAAATGTTTACCACTGTCCGAAAAAATTTGTCTGGGCTTTCCCCTACGTGAAATAAATCGTTTTAGTGCCAACAAAAATGTTTCCTTGGATAGATCCGTAACAAGTTCAATATGAACCGCCTTAGTGCTAAAGCAAACAAATATGCAAATGTTACCTTTTGTTAATTTGGAACCGCGTCCCTTTCGGTCTCGAATTAAGTACGGCCCTGCGTAATCAACTCCGCTTACTGTGAATGGGGGTCCAGGTAGGAGGTGCTGGGCAGGTAAATTGCCCATGATGGGCTGTATGTCTTTCGGTTTGGCGCGAAAACAAACTGTACAGCTATGAACTATGCGCCTAGCTAAATCCCTGCCCCTTACTGGCCAATAGTTTTGTCTGATGTTGGCTAAAAGTAATTGCGGCCCGGCATGATATAAGTTTTGGTGATAGTAATTAAAAATTAGCCTCGTCAGTTTGTGATTAGATGAAATGATGACCGGATGCTTTTTATCATAGGTAAACTCAGAATTTTGCAAACGACCTCCCACGTGAAGAATACCTTCTTTGTCAATAAATGGAGATAAATGTGTGATGCTGCTTGAATTTTTAAGAATAGTTTTGCTCGCTAATAGTTGTTGTATTTCATTGTAAAAGCTTTCGCCTTGTGCGGCCTTTAAAACGTAAATAAATGCTTGATTAATTTCATCGACTAAAAGTGGACCGAAATTACGCTGATCCCTTTTGACCTTACAATTGTTAATAAACCGTAATACATATGCCGCACTTCTTTTCAACCTAAGTAAATTTGAGAAGTTTTTTATTAAAAATAAAGCACCTTCCGTGTGTAGAACGAATGAGGATATGTGTTTTTTTATATCAGGAATTTCTTTTGGAAGCGTCAGTTCCAAAAAAGGCCAGCTATTGCGGGACTCGGTTAGCCATTTAGGACCATACCACCAAAGGCTAAATCGTAACAAATTTTCAGGCGAGACGCCCCTGGATAATAAATCAGTTTGCAGGGTGGGACCGGCCATTTGTAGGTCATTAAGAGAGAGACCTGATGATGTGGATGCGGAGCAATCAAAAACAGCTCGAAGACGCGTAGTTAATGAGCTTCCCTTTAAAATATTATGAAGGGGCATAAAGTAAAATTGTTTGTGTTGCGCATTATTCGTGTATAAAGTTAGTGTAAAGTTGCCTTGATTTAGGGTTAGATTCTAATTTTCTTTCTGAATTAAAAAATCGTTTTCTTGCAATGCTATAAAAATTGCCTAATTTTTCGGTCGTTTCATTAAATGGGAGAGCTACTATTAATTTACCATTGGAGTGTCGTCGCGTAGTTTCATGAAAATGTTGATCGCAGGAAATTTCTTCCTTTGATAAGATTCGTTTTTCGACAATTTCCTCTAATTCCCAAAATCGCACTAATTGATTTTGAATCTGAGCCTCGGCCGACGCTGTTAAGAAGTTACAGCTTACTTTGTTGCGCTCTGAAAATGGTGCTAAATACGGACTTGGTATAATCCAACCGAGTACTGTTTGGTGCATTATCGGCTTATTTTCACCTAAACTAAAAGTATTTTGACCCAAGAGATTCCAAAATAGGTCACTACCGATAAGGATATCTATTTTTCGGGGTTTAGAAAACATGTGGTCGGCTAATGGCAAGTGTTTTGGAATATTTAGATATTGTAAATTTAAGGGAACAGCAGGTATATAACCCGAAATTTGTGTAACAATAAAGCATCGTAATTATGCGTTGAAATCGTTTATTTTTGAAAATATTTTTATATTACACCCTTTCTCTAATTGGCATGAAATATTTGTTATGCCTGACACTGTCCAGTTGACCTGTTTTGATGAAATACCTAATTTACTATGCAATTCAGCAGATATAAATGAACTTTGCGATCCTCTATCTAAAAGTGCTCTAGCTGTATGCGTTTCATTGTATTTGTCATACATGTTTATTAGAGCGGTTGATAAGACTACCTGACCTTGCTTTGCGATATTAGAAATGGAGCAATTTGTTAACCCTTCATCGGTCGCGATGTTAGAAAAAATCTAACAAAATTTTATTGTCTGAAGACTTTTTCTTTAAAATTTGATCAATCTTTCCCGGAGCCTAGGAATGCCTCATAGAGCTGGCAACGCGGCATTACTGACAATTTAGGCGCAGTGGAGGTATTAGCGGCTTTTTAATTTGTTATTGTTAGTTTAAATCTAACACGCGACCGATAACGTCTTCGCATAATTCTTGCAGTGATAGAAAATTTCTAACGGTGCGACCTTTCGCGTTTGTGATTTTTTTTCTTTTGAACAAATTATTTTTTGACAATCCCATTCATGTATAATAATTCCCATTTGTGAATACAAAAATCGTAGTTTGCTGTCGGCTAAATAGGAAGGAAGAGAGTTTGCAAGTGGATAAAAATATCGGATAAATTACGTTACCGTAGCAACCGTAGCATTTAGGTACTGTCTGTTTACCAAGCAATGCACGTCAATTTGACAATTATAAATGTCAAAAACAGAATGAATTAAACCGCATATAACAATTCCAAAAAGTATGTCGAGATTTGGAAATATTTGCAAGGCAGAAATAGTAAGGGAGATTGAAAAATCAACTCCAGAAAATACCAAGAAAACTCATTCCTCCATATGGAATCAATTTAGTGTTTTGTTCATTTAGTTTTTTAAATAAAGTTTAATTGAATTGAGTTTTTCATTCATGGGATTGTCTTACCAAATACCACGCGAGCTCAGATTTAGCAGGATATGTGGTATTACCCCCGACAAGTTTTTTATATTTTTTGTAAATTTGATGTCATATGATTGGAATTCGTAACAGATACATTTTGTAATAATTACATTTTATTTGGTTTGTGTAAATTTATCTTTACAAATGTCATCAAAAATGGAGAAGCAATTGCTAAAGTGGTATGAAGAAATTCCTTCTGACTGCGAGGTTGACTCTGATTTACGCGATTTTTTGGAAAAGATGGAACTCCTTGGCTGAAACATTTGCCACAAAAAAGGTCAACAAAAACAAGACGCCAAAATCTAGTAACTAAACTTCCTGGGGTGTTGCGGGAAGCAAAAAATAAATCTGAAATTATTGATTGCTGGAACATATTTTTCCCTATGAATGTTCTTCAAGACATTGTGTCATTTACAAATCAGAAGTTAGATGGAATACGAGTAGCTTACGAGCGTCCACGTGATTGTCTTCCAACAAATTTAGAAGAAGTAATGGCGTTTATAGGCTTGCTATATTTGGCTGGTGTAAAAAAGGGACATCTCAATACTAGCGAATTGTGGGCTACAGATGGAACAGCGCCGGATTATTTCCAGCGACAATGTCAGAAAGAAGGTTCCATATCCTAATGCGAGCAATTAGATTTGACGACAAAGGTAGCAGACCACAAAGGGCAGAAGTAGACAATTTAGCTCCAATTCGAAGCATTTTTGAAAGTTTTGTTGACAAATACAAAAGCAGTTACAGTCCAGCTCAGTACGTGACAATTGATGAAATGCTGGAGGCGTTTAGAGGACGGTGCCGATTCAGACAATATATAAGCAAAAAACCAGCCAAATACGGCATAAAGATATATGCTCTTACAGATGCGAGAACATTTTATACTCTTAATATGGAGATATATGCTGGAAAGCAACCACAAGGGCCTTATCAGATATCAAATGAAGCAGCGAGTGTAGTAAAAAGGCTTATACGTCCCATTGACAAAACAGGAAGAAATAACACCGCCGACAACTATTTTACATCTGTGCCCCTCGCCAATGAACTATTCGAAAATAACAGGTTAACTTTTGTAGGCACAATTAGAAAAAATAAAAGGCAGATTCCGTCAGAACTGCTTCTACAAAGACCATGTGTGCATTTGGATATGGCGAAAATAAATGTACTCTGACATCATATGTTCCAAAAGAATATAAAAATGTTCTTATGCTTTCAACGCTTCACAATGATGACAAAATAGATGGAGATTCTCTCCAGAACAAACCTGAGGTTATAACATTTTATAATGTTACCAAGGGTGGCGTCGATGTCGCTGATAAGATGAAAGCAGAATATTCGGTTACACGTTACAGTAATCGTTGGCCTTTTACAATTTTTTGTAGCCTTCTAAATATAGCGACCATAAATTCCCAAATTATTTACAACAGCAATACTGGAAAATTGATGCCAAGGCGTCACTTCACAACATCATTGGCCAAAGCTCTCATCAAGCCCCACATGTCCAATCGAGCCTCTATCACTAGATTATCCTTGAGACTTCGACATAAAATCTGCAATATTTCCGGTACCAACATCAACGCAGTCCAGACACCAGAAGCCCCCCAGCATAAACCACGGTGCGGTTTCTGTCCAGTTCGGAAAAACATATTTACACAACATCGATGCCGCATATGTAATATTCCTTTATGTAAAGAGCACACTGCATCTACCGAATATACCTGTTTAAAGTGCAAGAATTGCGATGATGAATAACATACTATTTTAATTTTCCAAGTTGTTTAGTGTTCAGTTTCTGGTTTTTATATCTTTTTAATTGTGATAATAGAAAGTTAAATGAATATGTTTGGTTTTCATTATTTCTATAGTCAAATTGATATTACAGCGCAAAAATCCGTGTTAGAAAAAATCTATACGCGCGACCTGGCGTTAGAAAAAATCTATACACGCGACCTGGCGTTAGAAAAAATCTATACGCGCGACCAATGGCGGGATAAAATGACACGCGACCGATGGAGGCCTAATGAAGTGGATGGTTCGGTTGAGGTTAAAGCGTCAGGGTTAGAGGTAGTTCCACGCGAGCGATCATTGTTTTGAGCGCGATGGAAATGTAGTAGTGTGGGATGCCGCCCATTACATGTCTTACAAGAATTCATATGACGACAAATTCTGTTGTCGTGGCCAGGTTTTAGACAATTAATGCATAATTGGACATTTTTAGCCCTTTCATATTTTTCAGTGGGAGATAAACTAATAAACTCTGTGCAGTTGTATATGACATGAGAATTTTTACATATAGTACAAAGCGGGTTTTGATTCGATTTACTAGGAGGCTTGTTTTGGTTAGACATGTGCTTGTTTAAATAATTTGATGCTTGGTGAGAAGAATAATAACCGCGTGTATGATTGAACGTACCTCTGAAATTGTTATTAAACGAATTATTATTATGAGCCTTTTTGTCAGCTTGGTTAGCTTCTAATGTTTCCCAAAAATCGGCGCGCGATTTTAAGAATGTCTTAAGATCGTTAAATGAAGGTACCTCTTTATTGGCGTTTGATTTCGTGTTTGCCCATTCGCGTAACGTGGACGAATCTAATTTGGTTGTTATAATGTGAATTAATAATACATCCCAGTGATCTGTTTGTTGACTTTGTTAATGGAACAACCAGTATATTTTTTGTAGTTTGATAAGTGATATTCACCTATATAGCGATGGAAACTTTTCAAAATCGGTTAGCAACTGACGGAAATTGTAAAAATCCGCCATTTTTGTTTTGACATAATCGGAAGCGATGGAAACAATCCAATCTATTCGACCAAAACTTGTACTAAAATGAAACATTTCAGTAAAAACCGCATATTTCTATTCTGCACCGTTTACAATTTATAAGCATTTAAAGTTTATTAGGGGAAATATAAGTAGGGCACCCGGTACTGAAAACTAATCCAAAGTTGAAATTTTATATACCAGGTATGTCAAATGTAATTTATAAAATATAATTATAAATTAACAGATTTGGAATACAAACTTCAAATTTCATATTTTTTCCCTCATTAGTTTTCCATATTTGCGAAACACTCAGAAATGGGTTAAAAAAGCAAATTTATAAAAAAACATTTATTTTAAACTTGTAAAAAATTAACATATGTATTTTTTAAGCAATTAAAAAATAACTTTTCAAAATATACAATTTTCTCAAAGTAACCAAAAATAAAAGTAAGTTAAAAATAATAAAGAACGTTTTCAGTCTAAGTACAATAATACAAATCATACAAAAACATTTAAGTTTTAAAATGCTTAACTTTCTTAACAAAAAAAAAACGAAATTAATAAAAGTAACTTAAAAGTAGTAATGAATTAGTTTTTAGTCTAAGCACCAACAATTCAAAACATGTAAGTTTTAAACTCATTAATTTCCTTAAATTATCTAAAAAGACTAAAATAAAAGTTTAAAATAGTATAAGGAACGTTTTCAGTCTAAGTACAGTACAAATCATATAGGAACACGTAAGTTTTAAAATTAATTTTTTTTTCAAATTATACAATTTAAAAAATAAAAATATTAAGGAACATTTTCATACAAAAAAAATTCTATACAGGGTACGGCTGATAAAACCGTCGCATAGAGAAATCTTGAGATCCAAAAGGATTTTAAATCTGAAAATTGGTTTTAGAGATCTCTCTAATCGACGGCTGCAAACTGTTAGATATTTTAAAATTTTCATTTTTCCTTAACCAAATGAAAAAGTAATTATTAATCAACCTTATATTACGGACATGGTAATTACACGATTTAGACGAGCAGTATCTCGGAACTGGACAGTAGTACAGAATTGTAATTTTGGTGGTATAAAACAAGTGCTGCAGCGTTTCTTTTGTTATTATGTTACTCAATGACAAGTTTGTTTTGGCTCACGTGACATCAGATTCAAACTTCATGGGACCACCTGCATATTTTTACATTTTTAAGTTTTTCTCGATAACATGATTCCAACAAACTAGCACACTTGTGGCCTAAAACGATTAATTACTGGTACAGCTACTTAAAAATACTTGTTCATCGACAAATAAGACTAGCAATCTCTCAGAACCACACAGTTCATTTTGAATTTGTAATTAAAATACAATCCTGCAATATTATAATTGTATTTAATTTATAAATTCAAAATAAACTGCCCATTTCCGAGGCATTGCTTATCTTAACCATCATGGGACAAACATTTTTAATTAGCTGTAGCTCTTAAATTAGTCGTTTTATACCACACGTGTGCTAGTTTGTTGGAATCGTGACAGAGAAATGTAAAAATATACAAGTTGTCCCATTAATAATTTCGAATGTGATATAGGTACAAAAAGATAATTAGTAACATAATAACAAGAAAAGCTGCAGAATCTGTTATAATATACAGCCGCAAAATTACAATTCTGTATTACTGTTCAGTTCCGAGATATTGCTTGTCTAAATCGTCGTGGGTCACCCAGTATAAAGATTTGTTTTAACTTACGTGAAAAATAAGAAAATATTTAAAAAAAAGTAATGTAAGTTCTGCTATTAGAGTTTACATTCAAAGTGACCATCTGAAAATAAAATTGAATCTCTGAAAAACAAGATAGATTATCAGTTATCTTAACTTCATATGCAAACATATGTTCATTAAAGGAAATTACATTGCTTGTATTCCATTGTAGGCCTCGCCTAATAGTGAAACCAGAAACCACTCACCGCACAAAGAAAGATCGTTCAGACATTCACTACACTACACACGTGCTGTCTTATCGAATTTTTGATGCAATTTCTTGTCTGAAACCAACTTAACGGTCAGCCGAGCAACCCGAGTGTTATCGGAATGTGTGGAAGATGTAATTCCAAATACTTATGCCCGTACCTACAGTCAGGACTTGAGGTTGGTCTGGAGCGTAAGTACAACTTGATATAGGGCCTGTATACTATAAACGAATCTCAGTCAGAACGTAAGATTACTGCGCTTGCGTGACTTGAGATGTACCCAAGTCGGGTAGAGACCAACCTTGAACACGACTTGCATGTCTTCGGTTTTTATCGACGGTATTCGATTAAGAAATCTGTCAACTATTTTTCACCTTATTCTATGTTCATTTTTTATAAACATAGAAAAGAGGGTTAGGTTTATACAAAATTTGTATATATATATATATATATATATATATATATATATATATATATATAAACTTTGACGAAATAGATATTGAAAATTTGGAAGAGTTTATAGACATTGTTGAATGTTGAGCAAATGCCAGATATTCTTTTGCCAAAACGGTATATTCGAAATGCGGCAAATCCTACGGAATTCTATAGTGAGGAAGATTCTAGAATTCGGTATAGATTGTCAAAGTATATTATTAGAAATGGCATTTTTCCTATTGTACATCCCAATTTTTTTAACATTTAACAACAGGGGATTACCGATCTCCCAATAATTCAATTATTAACGACCCTACGATATTATGCAACAGGAAATTTTTAAGTAAGATAATTTTATAGTGTTCAAAAAACTAAAAACTTATTAGCATCTTTGTTTGTAGTTAGTGAGCGGTGATTTGAGAGGATTAAGTCAGCAATCGGTCTCGGTAATAGTTAAACGAGTTTCTGAATATATTGCAGAAACACTTCCAGAGCATATACATTTACCATGTACAGAAGAACAGAAACTACAGAATGTGGCTATGTTTCAGAATATATCTGGATTTCCTGGTATTGCAACTTGTCTGGATTGTACACACATACAAATTGTTAGTTCAGGAGGTGACAATACAGAGGTGTTTAGAAATCGAAAGGTTTTTTTTTCATTAAATGTACAGGTACTCTATTTTAAATGAATAATTCTAAAAATATTTTTAATATAATAGGTTGCTGTTGGACCACAAATGAAAAATGTTCAATATATGGGTCTATCTACACACGAGAGTGTCATATTTGACAGAAGGGTACACTGTACACGTGGAGACGTAGGTGGATTTTTATTGGGTGATAATGGATACCCATGTAGACCATATTTATTAACTCCAGTTATACATCCAGGTAAAAACTAAACAGATGTATCCCATAAAAAATAGTAGTATACATGTATTTCTATTTTAATATCAAATTGTGTTATATACACATTTAGTTAATGTTGTTGGATAATTGGATAATTGTTTCATAAAGATATATTTTGCAGGAAATGAACACGAATTAAGATACAATAGGACACATATACGAACTAGGAATATTGTTGAATGAGCTTTTGGAGTATGGAAAAGACGATTTCCTTGTCTGTCTAGAGGTATTACCACCAAATTATCAACAAGCCAAACTGTTCGGCAGTTCTTTACAATATATCTTCAAAGCATAAAAAAAGCTTCATAGATCCCGCTGAATTTGATATTCAAAATAATCTCAATGTGAATGTTGCAAATAATGGACAGTTAGGATTAGCTTTTAGGAATAATTTTATTTAACTCATTTTCAATATTCTATATTGTATGGTATGCTTTGTATTGTTTTAATTATATTTTTGTATTTTTGCTATTAATTAAGCATCACAGATGTTAAACAATTAAAGTATCGGTTTCACTCTTATGTTGGTAGGACATACTTATAGTTCTTGTGATAAATAAGTACACCATTAATTTGATGTAGCTGATACATGGTGAAGATCCATCACATTTTTTAACCTAAACAAACTAGTGCTAGTGCACAAAATATGATGGTTAACATATAAGAATATACAAACACAAATACCAGAGCTGCAGTGGGATAATACTAATACATGATTCTATACAAATGTATTTATTAAGTGGCAGATGATAATTTTGTGAAATCACATATGGAGGAAAATTGTCAGTTCTGACTGCTTTTTGTTTTAGTTTTTACACGGCTTCACTATAATCTTTTATTGACTGACATCGCAACATATTTTTGATTAATTGCTTTAAAAGGCACATATAGTGTTTCAAATCGGTCACACATTTTCGCAAAATGCAATATTCAATATTTTTTCTTAAATTACATTAATACTTCTCCACCAGTACTTTTTTGATGTCTGTAAATCTCTATCTGATCTCAATATTGTATGTATCAGTATCTACAATTTCTCCAACCTGTACACCACCTTGTAGCCATGTTTTACTACAACATCAAAATCATCTTCTATAAAATTCGTGTAATTTGGAATTTCTGCAATTCTGATAACCGGTGTGGGAATGCGCCAATGACTAAAACATATGTATTTCTTATCATATAAATGTGTAATGATTCAATAGTCAGTATATATTACCTGAACTCTGAGCTGGTACAGTTGATGTTAAATATTATTGTATTAGATTTATGTATAATTATTGTGTTGAATATTGTAATTGTTAGCTGATAAATATACCATTACTACTTGAACGGAGTGTTTTAGTGTTCCTACCAGGATAGCACAGTATATATTAAAGGTTCCTGCCATGATCACAATATATCATGTACAACTAGCTGAAAAACCACAATAGTATTAAAGATCCTTAATGCTATAAAAAAAAGTTTGGCTAACACATATTAAAATTTGGGTGTGTATTCACTTAATACAACCTAACTAGCATATATACAAAGATCTAAATATAAATACTGCTTAAATTTGAGTAAAATTAATCTAGAGCTCTCCAGATCACAATAAAACAGGATGAAAGAGTATTTAGCCAAAAACATATTTTTCTAATAAATAAAACTAATTGAATGTAATGCGTTTCTTATTGTTCATCCACTTTTTGTTTCTTGTACAGATAAAAAGTGGTTCAGTACATTTATGAAATGTCGGATTCTTCCGTAGATAAGAGAATATTATATTGGATTCTTCCTGTATTGTTTCAACACAGGGGTCAATTCTTGCATAAATTCTAAAAAGCTGGAAACCTGAGAATTCATTAAAATCACTAGAATTTTGGTACTAAAACAAAAGTTACCGAAACAAGCAAGCCGCATCTCGACTTGTCCGAGAATTCACGAAGTGGGCACTATAGTACAGTGGCAAAACTTTAGACGAAGTCTTGCTTGGCGAAGCACGTCTCAAGTAGGATATTGAGTAGGGACTATAGGTACGGCCATTAGATAACTAAAGATTAATATGGAGCTCACTTACGATAAAGGATAGATAGTTAAGGGTAAATGATTCAATTCTATAAACTTTTTTTATTAAGTACAAATGACCTGGTGACTAAGGTTTGTCGATCGCTTTAACGGACAAAACTAGCTATCTGCTTTTTTCAACTACTGATGAATAATGTTTCTACCACTAATAAAAATGTATTTGCAGCAAGTGATTTTTATCTAGAAACTTTTTTTATTAGGACGTGTTTTCTCTGTTTAGTTTTAAATATATTGTCCCAGTGAGTTTTGATAAACGATGGAATTTATAGAAGAAGGAAATAAAAGGTTGAAAAATATACAAGTATGTATATGCGAAGTACCAAAAACGGTACAGCAGAAAGAAGAGATTCAAAACATTTTAGAAAGATATCACAACGATCCAATGTTGGAGGACATGTAGGAAACAATAGATTATTATAGATTATTGAAGAAACTGAGAGCAAATTTTAGATGGAAAGACATGGAGAAAGATGTACGGAAGTATGTCAAGTGAATAATTCAAAACCCAGTCATAAAGAGAAATTTGTCATCACGGACACATCTATAAAACCGTTTGATATCATTTATATAGACGCAATAGGTCTTTTTGTAGAAAGTAACAATGGGAACCGTTATTGTATCACAATATTATGCGAATTAACAAAATACGCGGTCATGATACCGGTCGTTAACAAAGAGGCAGCCACAATAGCAAAATCTATATTTGACAACTTTATACCAAACTATGGTTTGATGGAAGAAAAAAGAACGGATCAAGGAACAAAATATAAGAAAGAAATAATGAAGAACTTGGCGGAACCTTTAAAAATAAAACACAATTTTTCAACGGCATATCACCACGAAGCAATAGGCAGTTGTGAAAAATTACACAAAACGTTTAATGAATACATAAGAAACTTTATTGAAGAATCTAGAGATAACTGGTGTGAATTTGTAAAAATGTTTGCATATTGTTGTAATACAACACCAAACACGTATCACGGATACATTCCCTTTGAGTTGTTATAAGGTAGAAAACCCAACATATCAAAATTTTTAAAAGTAGAGATAGAATCATGTTACAATTTTGAAAGGTATGATAAATAATTGAAATATAGGTTACAGTACGCGAATGAAAGAGCCTAGCAGTTTTGATTAAAAATAAGCTAAGTAGAGTAAATAAAAGCGAAAAGGAATTCGGTAGTTCTGGAAAATGGAGAAAGAAATAAGTTCGATCCATATTATTTAGGCCCGTTCAAAATAACGGAAGTAGAAAGAGTGAACTGTGAAACAGTAAAAAACAAATCGTTCATAAAAATCGATTGTATAAATACCATAACAAAAATATTTGTAATCAAGTGAGGTGAGATAGTAAAGAAACAAGCAGTGTTTAAAAACAAGGCAATTGTAGTAGTGTAGTGAAATGAACAAACAATGCGAGAATCGTTAACGTTATAAATAGTATCGAAAATTTAT
This sequence comes from Galeruca laticollis, assembly GCA_963921935.1. Lineage (NCBI taxonomy): Eukaryota > Metazoa > Arthropoda > Insecta > Coleoptera > Chrysomelidae > Galeruca > Galeruca laticollis. The sequence goes on from OY998181.1 coordinate 74,915,209, forward strand.
CAGGGATAATTTTTCTCTTCCAAGAAGGGGTGATGTGATGATCCCAAAAGACACTATTAGATTTAATTAGATATTAATTTCAAATATTGCTAGCGGCCAGTGAACTTGAAGGTCACTGACAAGGTGTAGTGTGGTTAGTAGCATATTAAGAAATCACCACTGTTTTGTAAATAAATAATGTGTCAACAGGGTCGGCGGAAAGATCATCGACTGCGTTGGCCTAACAATACATTTATAGAATTTCCTGTATAAAGAGAGAGTTCATTTGTCTATTATTATTAATAGTACAAATGTTTATAGTACATGTTATATATGGTCAGTAAATTGTATACGTAGTTTTAAATATATTGTCCCAGTGATTTTTGATAAAGTTACTCGCTTTTTCCAAATATCTTCAAGTGTGGAGATTTCCAATTAACTCCTTAGTTCTCTAGTCGTTGTTTTCATAACCACTTCCCAGATTTTTCCACGGTTCCTTCTCCAGCTTCTTTCCATTCTAGTTATAGATACTTCTGATTGTTTGGAAAATTGCACGAATATATGACACATAAAACCTATTGAGAAATTCATTACTTCTCTAGTTTTCTTGTCCAGTTTGTTTTCCAATTTTTTTCCCAATTTTTTCTCCAATAACTCCTGTTTCTTTCTAGTTTCTTCTACAGTTATCTTTTCAGTCCCTTTGTTAATTGTTTTATAAATGTTTTCACTTTATTTTCAAGTTTCTTCTAGTTTTGTTTTCAATGTTGAAAATTTATGAATATTTGGGAATTTCTCCAAATGTTTCTGTCCTCACAACATCTTGTGTCTTCCTAAATGAGGAAGATTCTTTTCATATTCTACACGTTTAAATTTTTGAATATTCAGCAAAAATGCATTTCTATTCTTGTCCTTCTTTCTCCCTCCGTTTTTGCTCTTCCATAATATAATCATTTCTGTTATTTACGAAAAACAACAGAATTTTTCATCTAATTGCTCAATTTCAAACTATTTTCCACGCCTCTGAATCCGTTTGTATATTCGTTTATATAAGTTAGTTTTTTTATGAACATTTCCCTTGTGTTTACCAGAACACTAGAATTTTATGATCATCAAATTTTATGTATAAAATTGCCGCAAAAGATAACAGAAACTGTTTACATTCATAGTATATGTTCACATTTGTTATTGTTGAATGAAGTAGATAATATAGAAAACCTATATGCGGAATACTAAATATTATCCATAAGCCCCGACTGAAGTTCATACAACAAAAAGAGCAAATTATGTTATACCTTTAATATGAATTTTGTAACGGAAAATATTATCTTAACATAGGAAACACTGACTTGTTTATTATTGAAATCATTTTCTTATTTACAATAACCGTTTCTATGTCTAGGGTAATTAGCGGCGGAATTTACAAATACATACAAAATATTTCAATAAAAAGTTTGTTATAGTTTGTGAATAATGTTTATAAGTTTCAGGAAGGAAATAATGTTTTGAAGGTAGCATTTTTCTCAAATTATATCTTGAATGGTTCTTTTTATTTCGAATGTTTTTTGTTTAGTTGTATAAATCAACTAGGCCGTGATTGCGATATGCAAACGAACATCAAGAACTGTCAATGAAATTCGCATTTTCTTAACCTTATAAGTGGTTTGTCTGCGAGTAATGTTTTGTTCAATTAACAAATGTATTTGTACTTAACAACTGCACTGTTACTATAAACAATCATAATATTTATGTACTTAAATGCTGTACAATAAAATTATTAAAAATATCTTATTGTTGATGTTGTTCAAGTATTATTAATAATACTATTAATACAGGTACAATTACGTTGTAGGTGAAGTATAGTACGTTACACGTGCTGTAACTCATTTTAGTCACTGATGGAACTTTTCCATTCTTGCGTAAAATGCTTCTTACAACACACGTTAAGTAATATACTATATGATAACATTTATTTGTGTAGTTTTTGTTTAATTGAAAAATGTCGAGTGAGAGTGACAATTTTTGGTATAAGGCTGCAAAAATTGGGTCTTTTTTTTCTTGCCAAATGATTCACGCAAATGATTTTTTAGATCAGCTTGAAATTAGTTGGAAAATAACTATGTATATATAAAAATTTTATCTGAATAAATTTCAGTCAATAAATTGAGAATTATTTGGAAGAATGTTTCTTTGTAAGTATCAATTGAAAATAGAAAAAGGGGGATTAATTTAATATACGACATGGTATTTTACGTGATTTCAAAAATTTTTGTGATTTAAATTTAATTAGGTATTTCAATTATTTATTAAATGGAATTTTATTCTTTCTAGAGTCACTTGAGACGTGTACATGGCGCAAAATTTTACTGATCTCCGTAGATAGCATAGCATAGATTTCAATTATTTTCGTAGTTTAATCTTTTAATTCGTTCTATTGTTCATTTAGTTTCCTTTCTTCAGCGTGTGACAAGATAATAGTTTTTAATCGAAAATTATTTTTTTTTCTAAGACTAGACTATGTACAAAATCTTTTCTTCACTTGTTATTATTATTTAATCAAACTAGATAAAGTGTGGCCAGCCTTTTTTTCTAGGAAATTTGAAGTGTATTTTTCAGATTTTTATATGAACATTTTAGTGTGGCCTCCTCCACCCCTCTAAGCCACCACAGTCCTCACAAGCGATTTTTAGTTTGCTAACATGGAGTCATTATTTCCTTAAACACTGACTGCCATTCAGCAAACTCATCGTTCTCTATTTCTTTTATTCACATGAATCTACAGAATCTGCTAAAACTCAGTTATTGATTATCTAGCAAGTATAAACGTTTTTTACTGCTGTATATCGATTCTTGAAGAATGTTAATTTCAAGATAAATTAATGTGTCAATAATTGAACAGTATAATCAATTTTAAATAAAAACGATTTTTTTCTCCGATCGTGGGAAAAGTGACACTATTTTGACCTGTTTTCTATGCGCAAAGCTCAACATTCCAGAATAGTGGGCACTTGCTAAGCAATTAGAAAATAACAGTGCGGTAATATTCTTACCGCACTGCTGTAGCGTGCGGTAATGTTACAAATGGATTATTACAATGAAATGAAACAAAGTAAGGTTTTAATGTTTATAGATATTGATAAAGTTGTTATAAAAGAATTAAAAGAGACAACTAATTTATAACGTTACTCTTGAACACAAATTAATTGTTGTTAATATTTACATTTACAATTTGTAAATTGTACTGGAGGGCACGAGAATTTATAGACGTTGAAGCTGCATGGCTAATTGTTTGGTTTATCTCGTTTCGATCATTTTCATTTTTAGTCGAGGCAGGGGTGTTGAATATTTTATTAGCCACTTGTGATTCGTCAATATATTCTCCTCGTCTGGTAATTATCACAGTCGTTTGGAAATATTATGCTTTTCCCACTAATTATACAATATACTGTTATGAATAGTTATTCTTCAGAGCTGTAAATGAAATCTTATGCTCTATTTTTTTAGATTACAAGTTTAATTTTTGGCATCATTAGAAATTAATATGTAGCAGTTTTTGGCATTAACAGGCCATCTTTGTTTTGTGATTGTCTCGTCATCAATCATTGTACATGATGAGGATTTTTTATCTTTCACCATACTGTAACACTGACCATTAGATATGCGATATTGCATTCATGAAATATGGCACAAATATGGCACTTGTCGGCTTAAGCCTGTTTTTGCAAATCGATATTCACTTACCATTTGGTGTAGACATCTTCTCGCGTTTACAATTTTTTTCTTATAATGGTCCTACCCTCGTCGCTAACTTTCCCTCTTTTTTATTGTCTTAATGTAAGAATAAAGGCGGTAAATTCATCTTTTGAAAAGTTTCATTTGATCAATCAGTCGACACCAGCGCCATCTCAGTACCTTATAAGTTTTAAACTACTTTATTGCAATTCATGTTTAATGAACTCAGCCATTCGTTGTAGTAAATTTCTAATCTAGGGAAGGTCACATTGCGCCTGTTTGTTTTTTCTCGCACATTTTCATGGTTAAACTCATACCCTAAACATACCTATTTCTCCCATGTTTAGTGTGCCGCGATAGCTGACAGAAACTATGCGCATTCTCATTATGTGATCACCAAGTGTGATCAGTAGTTGAGCACTTGTAAAAAATTAGTGGAAATTACAAGTAGGGCAAGTTCAGTTTGCCCTGAAATGACGTCACAAAACTTGGCGAGAGCATGCTATTTCACTTGATTGCACTAAAATGTGCGTCTGAAATCGAACATCCATTAAACTGCGAGTGCAGTGTTTCTAATCCAACTTTCGGTCAAAAAGCGGAAAACAAACAAAAAGCAAGACACCATATGAACATAAACAGCAGCATGGGAAATATATATTTTTTAATAAATGAAACATACACATTAACTCCCCAAGTGGATAGAAAAAACTTTGATAAAAATGTCTTTCAATGAAAAATGGTACATTTTCATCTTTATCTGAATATTTCCTATTATATTAATAACATCGAGTATCTTGATTTTTCTTCAGGACTTATCAGAAACATTTCTTCATACGAACTATAGAATCGGAAGATGAAAGTAATTCGGTTAGCATAGCATATTCGAAATTTTATGTATTTGGCGCCACTTAAAACTGACAGGACTACACCGTCTTTCATTTCAGGGCAAATAATATTGAACTGGGGGCGCACTCCGACTGTGCCGCTTGTAAATCGAACACGTGAAACTGGAGGAGTGCAACTCTGACAACAATAATCGAACACAACTTTTGAACAGAGTGCGCATTCAGTTCAACCGGAGCGGGTAAATCGAAAACATTATAAGTGTACCAATTGAAGGTGGATTATCATGGGCGGATTTGAAGCGGACTCAATTTGACCGCGCAATACGCTCGTTTCAGCGTACTGGATCCTGACGAATTCTGTTTATTCCGTTTTAGCGTAGACAGTTTGTTTACGAATAGAGCATAGTTGAAAGTTGATTAATATTGTATTTTTTATTGTCTTCAGTTGAATACTTATAAAACAAAAAAGATATATGTACCTACCTAATTTGGCAATCAAATTATCGAAATATCCTTCATGGAAAAGATCTGCCATCAAACGGAATCTAGTAAAGTTACATTTAATTCATCAATTGCAAAAATAAATAACAGTAATTAGTAGAAAAAAGAGATTTTGAGTAATAGAAATATTTATAGCAGAACAAAGATTCAAAACTATGAAGAAAATAAATCAAAAGCAAACAAACTGCAATCATTATAACCTGAGAAGGAAAATTCCTCAACGTGGTCAACAATGTCTTTCACTGGGACGTGCTCACTACTGTCATTAAACGCTAGAAGTACGCCGACAACTAGAAACAAATTCTACTTTTCAACAGACTATTGGCATAATCCGCACGATTAGTGACAGCACAGCGCACTTTTGATTTCAAGCAACCATATTATTGAACGCCAGTGCGCACTGATTATAGTCCGCACATGAGGACCCAGCTTTAGACTTGTCCAGGAATTGATAATGATATGTTTTTAGAAGATAGGGGTCAATGGGACTCAGATGGGGATGGGCACGGAATAAAAAATATCAATATATTATTATGGCTTTTTATGTTTGTATAATAAATATTGTTTTTTAAGAACTATTATTTTTCTTAGAATCACGGGTTGGTTGCGGCATTTATTATGATTTAATTGAGTGAATGAGAGAATTAAATTTTCTAGAAACAACAGCCCCAAATTAGTGGCGTTATTCATTTTGTTTTTTATATATGATAAACTTGTTTCTGTATCAGGATTCGTTTAAATTATTGTATCTGCTCCAGCTAATTGATTTAAAAGCACAGAACAAGCGTTCTCATCATAGACAAATCGAAAAGTTGCTCTCAATATAATTCTCTCTTCTTAGGGTCATTAGTGGCTATGCGTCTGCATTTGAAAGCCTCAGTGAATACTTACTGACCTAGACGCGTTGGAGGCGTAGATAACTGTTTAAGATGGTAATACACTCTCGATAAATGAACACATTAATTCAAACTGTATGCTTTAATAAGAAAGGAAAATATAAACGTTAGCGAGAAATATGCAAATAGTATTATAAAATATTTTCGTAGGTTACTTGGAATACACACAAATAATTGAAGACTGATCGTCGTAATTATGTAAGGTCAATCTAAGGTTAAAATAACTTTACGGTCGTAGATGTAATTAATTGGTATTTTCTACGCCCTATCTTTAAAGTACCTTGTATTTCATCGGTTTGTAGCGCTTAAAGTGGTTGTTTATGGTTAGAGTGAAAAAAAGTAAATAAGCGTTAAAAAAAGTGCCATAACGTTAACTTTATTTCACGCTTTCCATAAGAGAACACAATGAATCTTGGCTGGGCATTGAGGATGGACTTCCATGAAACTTTATGGTTAGAGTGAAAAAAAGTAAAAAAGCGTTAAAAAAAGTGCCATAACGTTAACTTTATTTCACGCTTCCCATAAACTAACACAATGAAACTTGGCTGGGCATCGAGGATGGACTTCTAAGATACTTGGCTGGTCATCGAGGATAAACTTTCATGAAACTTGGAATACATATAATTATAATTTACCAAAGGAGCTTACTTGAAATATCCCAAATTTCTATTTGCATTTTATTTTTTTATATTGGGCTGTAGAAAAAAAAATGTATGCAACATGTGCTTAAAGTGTCTTTAGTGAAATTAGGTAATTATGATACCAAACAAAGAATATTAATAAATGCAAAGGTGAATCAAAAAGAAAATTATTGAAGGTAAGTTCTAGTTGTTAGTAAACTAACAAGTCATACATTTATAGTTATAAACAGATCAAAACATTAAACGTAATCTCGATTTCAGGTTATCAAAAATTCAAACTTACAAGTTTCTGGGGAATAAATGCAGTTTACGGGCATTTGCCTTTTTTTGATTTTTTTTTGTTTTTCGTAACTAAATAAGCCTCCTGAACATAGAGATGGGAAAAAAACTTGGCGGTCTCATCAACATTTTTCCCCTACAATAAGTTTTTATCCTGAAAATCGGCTTTTTTTATATTATTTTCACATCGTGATTAAGTAGCCTGTATAAACATGAAAAAGAACAACCCCCTCCCCCAAATAAAAAATAATTTTACGACTAATCGGCGTTTTTTCTTATTTTTTAAGTAAATAGTCGAGTATGCAGCTCTTTCACATTTGACCAGGTCCTCCAATTTTCGTTGCCGTGGTTATAAATGCGTCAAAGACTACTTCTCTGCAAAAATTGGCCCAATCCACTAACGTATGTTGCGCGAGTCTTAGCTGTTTTGCATTCGCAATAGCTGGTCTTTATTGACCCACAGATGAATAAATCACAAAATTTTCCAAATGGGCAGGTGGGATTCATAAAAAAACTCCTTTAACGTAAAGATGCCCAAAAAAATTTAAGGGGGTATCTTATTTCTAAATAATGTATATTTTGGTAACTAATTTGCGTTACAAAGTATTGGATATTAGGTAATTCAAAAAGGGGGAAGAAATATAATCATTGGATTCACCCTTTGCCTTCTTGAATAACCTGATGTGCGTTACAAAGAATTGGATATCAAGTTATTCAAGAAATGTAAGGGAAAATAATCATTGGATTCACCTTTCCCTTCTTCAATAACTTAATGTGCGTTAAAACTATTGCGCACATCAGGTTATTCAAGAAGGGAAAGGATGAATCCAATGATTAAATTTCCTTCCCCTTCTTGAATAACTTAATGTGCGTTACAAAGTATTGGATATTAAGTTATTTAAGAAGGGGAAGGAAATATAATCATTGGATTCACCCTTTTCCGTCTTGAATAATCTAATATGTGCGTTACACAATATAGGATATTTTTCAAGGGTAAGGATGAATGCATATTACTTTCACTATGAGGAAAACTATGTGCGAAGTTTACATATATTCAAAACTGAAGTTTATATATATTTACCTTTTATTACGAATTATACGTTTCTTTTGATTTTTTTATATGTCCATTACATTTCCAACGAAAACCATCTATGAAATCATGTTGTCGTGTTGTCATTTTGAAATGACCGCCCAAAAATTCACTGGACACTTAATTTCATTATTTACTGGTATTAAACCCAAACGTTGCGCTTGCGATATAATCATTACTATTTCGTCAGATATAAATATCGTCTAGATTAATAAAATTCATTTTTGTCGCAAACCAAGAAAATATTAAATATAGAAGCGCAACAAAAATAAACAGACACACAATACCAACGGCAACAAATAATAATGACAATAGTTTGACACTTTTATAACAGTTAGAAATAAATTTTTTGTTATTGCCATTGTTGTATAACTTCCAAAAGTGAACCTTTTAAAAGTTAATATTTTCATTAAAATAAGAGACGGCCAAGATTGTTCTCTATTTTTATGCTTCTACAAACACAATGTACCCAATAAACTGAAAATTTTAGTAATACAAGAAAAGCCCGTAAACTGCATTCATACCGTTTCGGGTATACAAATAGAAAAGTGAGCTATTTTTACTTATTGTTCCGACTGAGCTGTGCTGCGGAGATGACAAATATTGAACTTAATCTCCAATTTCGATTAAAAAAAATTGAGAACTTATTGATCAGGAACCAAGTAAACTCAAATTTCTTCTATGAGGATTAAACTTCCAGGTGAGTACAATTTTTTTAGCAGTTACTGCGTTTCTTCGAGTCTTCTCCGATTATTTTTCATCTGACAGCTCATTACATCAACTTTATGTCAGAGTTGTTTGAATTACCATTTCTAGTAGCGCCAAAGAGCGACTAAACCTGACCATTATGTCAAATTTGGACTTAAATTCCTTATTTTATCCTTAAATATTATCCATAGAATTTATAAAGTTTCCTAAAGTTGTCTAAAGCATACTTATAAATACTGAAAAACATTGTCTAGAAACAAATTAAACTATTAAATACAATCATTTCTCTTGAAATCGTGTTTTATTGCATTTCTAGTCTGTTTAACGTTGTGAGCGATGACGAATCAAAATACACTACTCCAAGATTTTAACGCACCACCAAAAAATAACCAAAAGTTCAAAGTAAATTTTTGTCTAAACTGCTTGTCCGATTTGAATGAATTTTTTTTGAATGACAGGTTGACGCTTCCAGAGAGTTAGTGTACTACCGTATTTGCATACAAACTTATTTTTGTATAAATACGGGGTGTTGCAATGATATCCTGATTTTTTCATAAAATTTGTAACACCCTGTGGAGTTCAACAGTAACAATATCAACTTAAAATTAAAATCAAACTGTAGCTTTAACTTTTTGTAACATTTTGTTTTTTGATTTACTCTATTATCTTGGCCACAACAAGAGAAAATCAATTTTATAGCATAACATGTTTTTTATTAAAATTTATTATCCAACTTTAACAACGAAAAACAAAGAAACAAAACGTAAAAAAAGTCAGTAGCGAGTATTTCCACCTCTGGCAGAAATAACTGCTTGGCACCGACGGCCCATACTTAAAATAAGCGACCGTATATCATTTTGTTCAATTTCTTCCCATATTTCAATCAGTCGCCTCCCCACGTTTTCCAAGGTGTTCAAGTTCCGTTCCTCTCGTAACCTCCTTCCAAGAGTGTCCCAGAGATTCTCTATGGGATTTAAATCAGGGCTTCTAGCTGGCCATGCCAAGGTATCGATGTCAACTTCCTCTAGATAATTCCTCACAACTCCAGCAACATGAGGCCTGGCATTATCGTGCATCAACAAAAATCCTTGCCCTATATATGGCGCATATGGCATTACATGTTGGTCTAAAACCTCCAATATGTACGTTACAGCTGTAAGTCTTCCATTATTTATGACAAGTTCTGTGCGACCAGTCAAGGAAATACCTCCCCAGACCATCACAGATCCTCCTCCAAATAATGTGTTATTTGAGAAATTACACTCAGCATATCGTTCGTTAGGGCGTCGATATACACGTATGCGCCTGTAATTATTGTACAAACAAAATCTTGACTCATCCGTAAATAATACCTGTTGCCATTCCGCTTCTAACCAGTTACGATGTTCCATGGCAAAATTCAGCCTCGCTCTTCGATGATCTTTAGTTAGAGCTGGCCCCGAGCAGCAATTGTAGGTCTCAAATTGTGTTCTCGTAGTCGCTGACGAGCTGTTTCACCACAAATTTGTACACCAGTAGCATCTCGAAGTCGGGTTTGAAGGGTCCGGGCTGTTACAAAACGTTGTCTTAATGCCGATAATCTTAAGAAACGGTCCTGATTAGGGGTTGTTATTCGATTCCTTCCTTGTCCCGGTCTGCGACCATGACTTCCAGTGTTTCTATATCTTTGTATAACTCGTGAAACGGTTGTATGGTATACATTAAATCGTCTACCAATTCTTCGGTAATTCCAGCCTTCCTCGAACAATATTAATGCTTGAGCACATTCTTCGCCAGTAAGATTTCGTGGTTCACGTTGCATATTAATTAAAATAAAGGTTTTTATAAAAAAAACGTAAGGGCTAACACTAAAAATACACTTTTATGAAATGCTTTTTGACACCTGTATTCAGCTAATGACAATTTACTGTAACTTATTGTTTTTCATAGCCTGCTGCTCACTTTTATTATTATAAATTTTAATAAAAAACATGTTATGCTATAAAATTGATTATCTCTTGTTGCGGCCAAGATAATAGAGTAAATCAAAAAACAAAATGTTACAAAAAGAAAAAGCTACAGTTTGATTATAATTTTAAGTTGATATTGTTACTGTTGAACTCCACAGGGTGTTACAATTTTTATGAAAAAATCAGGTTATCATTGCAACACCCCGTATTTATACAAAAATAAGTTTGTATGCAAATACAGTAGTACACTAACTCTCTGGAAGTGTCAACCTGTCATTCAAAAAAAAATTCATTCAAATCGGACAAGCAGTTTAGACAAAAATTTACTTTAAACTTTTGGTTATTTTTTGGTGGTGCGTTAAATTCTTGGAGTAGTGTATTACAATGTGTGGACCAAATGTATAACTGGTGGAACCTCCCCCCACCAAGAAGACTTCTCTGTATGTGGCATATTAATAAAAATTGGAATATTCAAAGAAAATCAAAGATAAAAAACCTGGAAGTTAAGAAGATGAAAGCAGAAATGAAAAGTATATTAAAACAAATTGATGTCAGAACATTTGAAGAAAAAAGTGACAAGTAGGCATTTTAAATATTTAGAAATATATTTTTTAAATGATAATTAAGTGTAATTTTTTTAAATTATTTTCATTAAATAGACTATTTACTATTTTTGTGTCGTATTTTTATTTATTACAATCCTTATTAAAAACTTATATGAGTCATATTGAAATTGCCATTACGTTTTTTTTCCATAAAATAAATAGTTTAATAAAAAACAAAATCTTGTTGTTGAAGTTATTATTTCACTGTTGAGTTATATTTGTTTAAAAGTCGTTATATTTTTAAATTTGTTAAGGTAGGTACATTCCAACTCACATTAAAATATAATTACTTCTTGCAGTCTAATAATATTCAAAAAGTTATAAGTAAGACATTATCAAGTGCTAAATACACAAAATAAAATAAATTGCAGTTTAATAATATCCAAAAAATTGTAAGTTAGATATTATTATGTGCTAAATACACAAACTACTTGCAGTAGTCCTGGTACAGTCGTGTAATATGTGTCAAATGAAGAAGAAATTACTTTCTCTATGCTGGTACCATTTTCACATCTCACCACCTTCTGATAGCTCAAATGGAAGTTTTGTCCTTCCTTATTGTATGCCAAGTAAAAAACACAAAAGTAGTGAGTAAATTACATGACACTTATCAGAGGGTGGTGTTAAGTAAGACTATTCCCAATGAGGAATTTATAAGGAAATATTCCTAATTCGGAATTTATAAGGAAATATTCCCAAACCATAAATTTCAGCCGAATACTTGAGAAATTTTGATTATGTCGTATCTGATGAAGATGAAAATGAGACCCATTTACTGGAAGTATATGACGAAGAAGTCGAAGATGCACAATAAAATGAATGTAGTGACCAAAAACAATGCAATTATTACTTCCTCTATGGTAGTGACTAGTGATATTAGTCATAAAGTATATTTCAGTACTCATGTACCTACTGGCTTTATTTTTTTAAATATTATTTTTGTTGCAACAGCATTATTTACAGTAAATTGGTGATAAATTGATAATTATTAGATAACATTTTCGTTGAAAAATTTAATTGTGACTTGAACAATTTCTAAAATATCTCCTTAAAATTAATTCCCGACAATTAAACATCACTATTTAGGTGAAACTGATCCTTATGCCTCATGAGTATCCATCAATATATTCTAAATGTTTACCTATGGAGGTTTCGTTGTACCTAACCCCATATAGCCTAAGGTTTAAGCTAATTTATCCAAAAAAATGCAGAAAAAGATGAACTATAAATACTATGATGTACATGTTGAAAAGAATATTTTTAATGATGATATAGATATACTGGAAATAATAAAATATGGGTTTCCTTGAAAATTATACAAGAGAAGTGATCACTTCCATAGGATGGATAATTTAACTTTCTTTAGAAGGTACTGGCTAGATAAAGAAACAGTAACGGAAGAAGATTTTGAATTTCCAAGTGATATGTAAGTTCGTAAAAATCATCAAAATCATAATTTAAAAAAAAACAATTTTATTTGTTCAATTTTTAGTAATAATTCTGTATCACCAATAAATCAGTTATTGTGTTGCCTGAGATTTTACTTTAGTACAGGACACCTGAGTGCTATTGCTGAAATAACAATATCCGCATCTTCAAGAATCATAAAGAAGGTATTAAAAATATTTTACAAAAATAAATAATTCTTCGCATTTATTTATTTATAACTTTTGGTGATGACGAAAATAAAAACAACACATATACCTACTAAAAAGGAAAACCTATATAAGTTTTATGAGACATTTGACGGACCAAAACACAAGTTTTGTCACAATAAAAATATTAGGAATTCAGCCTTATTTGGTATAAAACAAGTAAACTAAAATGAAGGTTTTTTTTAAATGATAGTATAATAATTTTTCAACTTTTTTTACAGGGTGTCTTTAAATAACAATAATGAAGATTGTTTTTAAATAATTTCAATTTTGTTTATTTTCATTTAATTTTCTTTTGAAGAAGCTTAGTTTTCAGAGAATGTGTTCTTCTTTTTTCCTACTGACATCAGCTACTACTTTTTTTGTTAACATATCTGCAATTGCTAACCATTTATCAACTAATATTATTATATTTTTCGGCTACGTTGGAAGAAGTTAAAGCTTTTACTCTTGTTTTTGCATATCTTCAATTCACAGATTTATTTTTCTAAACAGGTGTACTTTCTTCGGTATGAACAAGAATAAAATGCAATTATGTGTGTTTAATAATGAGTAGAGTGTGTTGATCGCAAACGACTTGCATGCGATTCAATAGCAATAGATATTTTTAATAAATTATGTTCCTGAGTTTCATATGCATATGTAATTTTTATGGAGTATATCTTGTTATTCAAAGCTATAAGTAAAATTATTAATATTCTGATATCCATATTCTAATTAAAGTAATACCTTCGCTCAACTCCTTGGGGTCCATTGACCGTCAGACTTTAGAGTACATTATTGCAGATGCTTGCCTAGATGAATTTTGTAAAACTGAATTTCAAGAAGTAGCAGTAGACGGTTTGATTCAGGCAGGGACATCTAGTGCTCTAGCAAGACCTTCTTTCCAATTTGAGGAAAAAACACCTGATGAAGAACCATTTGACAACAGCGATGCTGACCCAGATTATCTAGAAGAAAGCGAATCAGATTTTGATAGTGACATACCATTGAAGAAGTTGATATTTTTCCCAAATAGAGAAAAAATAAATAAGTAAAAAATAGAACTGAAAACGACCAAAATCAGGAACATAAAGACAATCCCAATAAAAAGGAAGATTTTGGAAAACATATTGAGCATATATTGCATCTATCCCAGCTTACGATACCCTTGTCCCATGGAGCACCCACGAGACTGGATCAACTTAGTCAGATTGTGTGGAATTAAGAGGTCTTTTATAGTTACCGAAATATCCAGAACAGATTTTTTTGAGTTCTATCCCTTGGATAAAACTATTTTGCAGCAGAGGAAAGTTAGTGAGTCTGGAGAAAAAGTATTGTGGAAAGAAAAGAAGTGGTTTAGAGTTTCTCAAAATCCGGGTATTTTTGAGTATAAAACGAGCCTAAACGAATATGAGCATTTCAAGACAGTAAACTTCTTGAGAAAAGGTAAAACATGGCCTTAAAATATGAAAATACCTTTTCCTACGATCACTACCCAAAGTAGGCTTTTGCACACTCAAATCTAACCGCAGAGTTGATGTTTTCCGTGATATGTCATAATTTGACATTATTTCCGCTCTAGAGCGTACTTTTCCGCTCGCATGTTTTCATTTACAATAAACTAAAGAAAGTTAGTAAATAATAGGTATATTAATAGTACATTACACACTAAGCGACTAAAGTGACCCATTTAATCCCGCGGATGGGACCCATTTAATCCCCGAGGGAATCAATCCATATACATTTTTAATAAAAATGAATACTACTTAGGATGGCTGGGCATCGAGGATGCACTTTTATGAAATGAAACATGGCTGGGTATCGAGGACGGACTTTTATGAAATGAAGCTTGACTGGGCATCGAGGACGGACTTCAATTTTTTTGTAGTAAGTCGAAGTGCGCCAATAAAAAAATAGCGTAAAGTATTCGTGGATAACTGGTCTTTCAAACACGCGCGATTTTTCGAGCGCGACGGCGCAGTGTTATAAGACCTTACAGATTAGACCGATTCAGACGTCACTTCAATTATTATTTTCTATCTTATAAACCATCCAAAACATCTATGTTTATAGTTGTAGTTAATATTTAAAAATATTCAAAGTGTATAACTAATTACTACCAATATTTTTCGAACCTCAATTAGTTTAACCTTGTAAATGTCATCTTAATGTCGTTCACGGCTTTTGTAAGTTTTAAATTGTCATTAGTTGCTTTTACGCCGTTTTTGATAGATTAGGTTAATTTTCTTCTCGAAACCTTCACTCAAAACATCAAATTGCAAGAGGTTATGGACACAGGACACGCGTGAGACACCATTGAAGCTTCTGGAGTTTGTGATTTGTTGAATTTTTGTGTTAATAAGTGATATCATGAGCCAGCTTCCGCTGATCGAGCATCTAAAAGGGCACGAGAACTATGGTACGTGGAAATGCGCGGTACAGATTTATTTAGAACACGAAGAGCTTTGGGACGCAGTAAAAGGATTTTTCGTGTTTTTTTTTAATTATTTGTTTAAAAATAAGGTGATCGTAGAAAAAATCTTGTGTGCAATTCGAGCAGAAAGTGCGTTGCCGCTTTCGGCAGATTGCCCGCGCTCCGCTACGTGTCGCGCGGGCAACTCTCTGCCTCAGGCGGCAAAGTATCACTTTCCGCTCTTAATACACAAATAGCTATTGTCGTTCACTGGTCCCAATCCCATCAATGAGGAAAAGAAATAAAATTTGATTGAACTGTTGCCTTACATTTCTGAAACGTTTCACGACTTCTATAAGAATTTGAAAATCAAAAAGATATACCAAATACTTTACCGGATATAAATACTGAAAGTGACGAAGAAGAAGCAGAAAAATACTAGATAATTTCTTAATAAGTACCCACTGAATGTTGTTTATTTCTTTTTGACATTTTAACTTTTACGTTCCTAGGATTTATCTATATTTTTGACTTAAACCAGAGTTGTTTTTTTTTAATAAAGTATAGTGTAAAATGGTATTATGTTTTATTCTTTTCAAAAACTTTCAACTTATTTTTAATTTATTGGTAAGGTCCTTTTAAAATGCATCATTCAAAAACCATATAAAATATAATTTTCAAATAAAATCCCTCCCATTTTAAATGTCAGCAAATTAATATTGATTAATTTTCAATTGCGATTTTCGCAGAAGTCAATATTTGGATTTAAACCACTATTCTCCATCACCAACCAATTATTTACAACATTGAGGATGATTTATATTTTATAGTTAATAGATAAATTCTTCATCTAAAGATCTTTGTTTTCTTTTATATTGACGATGTATTTTGAAATATTAATAGAGAGAATCCCAAAAGTTCGTAAAGTTTCTAACTACTGATGTTTGACGAAGGTAACATTTGGCAGCAAGGGGTGGGGATTTTCTAATAATAACTTCTGATTTGTGGTCGTAACTGGTTGTGTTTGTAGGAAACATGATATATTCCTCTTGTTGGAACTTGTGAACAAAAGTTGTTGAGTGTATTGCCAACAACGGATGAAAGGGACTGATTAATTTTTCCATTTCTAGTCCAATATGAAAACACAACTATTTTCATTTCTTCTTATTATAACCAGTTGAAAAAACATATTTTATCAACCGTGAAAACTGTTGATAAGTGAAAAATATACAAACACTAAAAATACAATACTTTTTGCAGCAAATTCCATATGATAAAATCATTGACTATATTAAAAATGTTAAAAATAAAACAATTCTACAAAATGCGTTTATAATACGAGACTATAACATAAACAAATCGTTTGTGAAATGCAAATATACGGAATATTATTAAAGTATACAACGACAGGACCGGATTCAGAATTTAGAGGTTCAAATTAAATGTTTTGTCGTATTGAAAATTTTTATATTTGCATTCAAAAATGTTCTTGTTTTCATATTATTGGACATGAAAACAGAATAATTATATTGGATTATAGGAAGAGAGTCAAAATTAAACATAGGGAATAAACTACTTATATACAAAACAGTCAGTGGACCCATATAAAATAGGACTGTGGTTATGTACGAGTAAATCTAATTGAGCAATTATACAAAGATGCCAGTCAAAAATACTTAGACAAGTAGTAAATGCGCCGTGGTATATCTCCAATAACACAATACATAATTAATAATTAATGTGACAACGTTGCAAAGAAACATGTTATTTCTCTGGTGTTGTTATATACTCATGTTTTATAAATAAAACTGACTTTAAATTAGTGCAAGTACCACAATCAATTCATTTTATACCCAAGCATAATACTTGTAAGTACATTCCAGTTTTTTAGTGTGCCAATGCTGCCATCAAGTATTTCACAAAACTGAAACTGCCCGATACTGAACTTTGTACTCTAAGATCTCCCAGTATTCAGGTTGTTCCGACTAGCGGTGTTGCCAGACCCCAAAGTTATTTTAGGGATTAGCATAGAGATCTTACACTTCATGATAAAATTAAGATGACAGAACTGGAAAAGGCGATCAAGATCATTCGTGACGAGATCTTGATAAACCGTAGTGAATTGAAAAACTGCATCGAAGCTAGTGAAACACGGCTTTTACTAAACATAAAAGACTGGAAAAACACTGTATCAAAACTGGAGAAAGAAAATAGTTACCTCAAAGAAGAGGTGGAATACTTAAAGAGGGCACAAAATAAAAAAAATATTGTGATTTTTGGTCTCAATAAAAAGCGAGAAGAGGTTGTTGCAGGGAATTTGTGTCGGGACTTTAGAGACTTGATTGGGATAGAATTGAAGGAAACTTATTTTGGCGATGTTTACCCACTCGGTAAATCGGATAACTGCCCAATAAAGATCGAGTTTGTTCCAACCCTCAAAAAGAAAGAAGTTCTAAGAAATTCAAATAAATTGAAAGGAAGGAACATATTTATAACCCACGACCAAATACCGGCACAAAGAAACGAGAATAAAATATTGAGAAAACATATTTTTCTCGCCAATCAAGAGGGAAAATATACGGAGCACTACATAAAAGGAAACAAACTTATCGTTGGCGGAATATCGTATGGAGCAGATGACCTAGAAAAAGTAGATGGTCTGGAAAACAAATCAAATAGCGCCCCTTCCACACCTACAATTCTGGAACAAAACACGAAAATTCTACAGGAACTGCAAACTGGAGTCAGCACCCCGAAGATTCCTGCCACGAAAAAATCAACACACTCAACTCAACCGCACAAAACTACACAAGAAAAGCCAAGAACACTTGCGGTCAATAAAAATAGTGAGTAACATTATAAAATTATAAACCGGTTGATACTGAGGGGTTAAATAATATGTATTACTGTTTTGTTTTTGTTTTTATTACTTTTACTTGATAATATTAGTTTTAATCCACACCAATTATGGACACATTTATAAGAGAATATCAAAATTATCCTGTCAAAGCACAAAATATCAAAAAAGTCACAGACTTTAATACATATTTGAAGAAAGGACTCAGTGACTTTGAAATTTTTGATACCAATATAAGAGGTATTTCCAAAAACATAGATGAATTGTTCATTTACCTAAACCAACTAGAAAGCAACTTCGATATAATCGTATTGACAGAAACTTTTAAAGTCACTGATGCCAGTATATATGGATTAAAAGGTTTTAACACGGTGTACAATGAATCATCATTGAACAAAAATGATGGAGTCATAATATTCATTAAAAATGAACTCAAATATGATCAGACAAATATTAACATAGGGAACATTAAACTTCTCGAACTCAATATAAAATTAAATGAAAAAAAAATTAAAATAACTTCGATATATCGATCTCCTAATTCATGTCCATATGATTTCAATGAACACTTTTTTAACTATTTACAAAGAGTGAGAATCTATCTATAAACAACATAGTGCGAGTTAACAAACCTCTTACTTGGTCTCACCGGTTATTTTTTTGTTTTTGATTTTTTTTTGTGTACAGACGATTGTTCGCCTGGACGACTTTTTGTATTTTTTTGTTGTACAGATGATTGTTCGCCAGCAAGGTTTTTTCTGTTTTGTTTTGTGTTCAAGAGATTGCTCGCTTGCACAGTTTTTTTTGGTGGGGTTTTTCTTTTTGTGTTGCTTATTCTTCTACTTGGTTCGTCGGTCCTCTGTAGTTCTTATAATCTTTTTTCTTATAGTCCGTTCAGTCCCTAAGTTCCGTGTTAGGGTGTGTTTTTAGCTCATTGAGGAGTTCATTCGCGCTTGCGTCCCTTATTTCCAGTACTTTTTCTATTGTGTTTTCTCGTACATGTCTTCGCTTCTTTTGTCGTTTGTGTTATTGGGCCTCTAGATTATTCTTGTTTGTGTTGCATGTGTGTCCCTAGTCGACTGAGGCGAGCGTAATTATTGGTATGATCATGCTCCTTATAAATCTGAACTTGGTTTTAAGATTGAGTTTGCTTCTTCTGCCAATCAATCCGCCTAGTCTTGCCTTCGCTTGCCTCGTTCTATACACTATGCTGTTCATATGCTGGGGGAATTTTAGTCCCTGGTTCATCGTTACTTCTATATATTTCGCTTTTTCTGCCCATTCCATTTCTTCACCGTCATTTATATTTTTCTTCTAATTGCCGGAGAGTTTTTTTTAAACAGGATCGCTTGGGTTTTATCGCTGTTTATATTTTCCATCCTTTCCACCATTCGTCGACTCCTTTTGAGGCTATTTGCCAAATTTTTGTGATGTTCTTCACTTTCACGCATCTTGTGACTATGGTGGTGTCGTCGGATTTTCTGCGGTGTATATGTTGTATAGCAGTGGTCGCCAACCTGTCGATCGCGAGCTACCGGTAGCTCGCGGAGGCAATTCTGGTAGCTCTCACAACTATTTTAATTTGAAAAATACAAACTGCAAAAATCAGAGAAGCTTTCGATAATTCCACAAAAAAATCTAATTGTCATAATATTAAACATAAACAGCGGCAACGTTGCGGTTAGCGATCTGCCGCTGACGCCATCAAGATAGAATCGGCTAGAACCGACCAGCCGGACCAGCGCGTTAGCGTTCGAGAACGATCAGGATTGCTTTGAACGGGATACATACGCACGGCGCGGCGACAATGCGCTAAGTTTAAAACTGAACGCGTAACCAACGTCCAGCGGTTGGTTTAGTAGAGAACAACAAAAAATAATATTATGGCAAGCAGTTGTAAGAAGGTAAAGACATAACACTTTCATTCGGAATGGGAAGAACAATACTTTTTTAGAGAAGTTAAAGATGAAAATTTGTGTTTGTTATGTAATACTTCGGTCTCCGTTGCTAAAAAAGGAAATATTGAGAGACATAATAGAACTGTACATTCTAATATCGAGAAATCATTCCCACTACATTCTGCCGCCAGAAAGGAGAAACTGAAACAGTTAAAAAACAGTTAATTGGACACCAATCAATATTTTTAAGAACAGTCGACAAAAATAAGGCTGCAACTGAAGCATTGTACCGTTTGTCTCAGATGATTGCACAAAATAAACCTTATGAAGACGGGGAAATGACAAAACAGGCGTTTTTAGAAGCTGCTGATTCGTTATTTGCCAACTTTAGAAATAAAGACGAGATAGTTTCAGCTATAAATTATATGCCACTTTCTGCTAATACAGTAATGAGACGTGTAGAAGTTATGAGCAATGATATTTTTTTACAGTTAAGAACTGACTTAGATAATTGTGTTTATTTTTCACTTCAACTGGATGAATCAACAGATGTCGTTGACACTGCCCAGATGGTCGTGTTCGTCAGGATGGTTTTTAGTGATTTTACGATTAAAGAAGATATTTTGAAGTTTATTCCACTGAAAGGACACACTACTGTACAGGAGTTGTTTTCTCATTTAAAAAATATTATTTCTTTCGAGAAAATTCCAATATCGAAAATGGTAGGCTTGACAACCGATGGCGCTCCATCTGTGGTGGATTGTGATAAGGGTCTGGTGGCGTTATGTCGTTAAGATGAAACTTTTCCGTAATTTCTCTGTTACCACTGCATTATCCATCAGCAAGCATTATGTGGAAATTTCCTGAAACTAAACAACGTTATGAAACTGGTGGTAAAAATTGTGAACAAGATTAGAGCTCAAGCGTTACAAAGAAGATTATTCAAAACCTTGGCCGATGAAGTTGACTGTCAATATGGCGACCTACTCCTTCACTCTGAAGTCCGATGGTTAAGTAGAGGACGGGTGCTGAAACGTTTTAATGATGTCCTATCTGGCATAGTTCAATTCTTCAAACAACGCGATGAACCGACTCCGGAACTAGAAAATTCAATCTGGCTTAGAGATTTTGGTTTGCTCGTGGACATTACAGAGAAATTGAACGAACTCAATTTGCAGCTTCGGGGGAGAGACAAAAAACTAGCGGAAATTATTTCTGATATGAAAGCATTTATCAAAAATTTGGAGTTTTGGGAACAAAACTTAATTAACAGCGATGCCAAGCATTTTCCTGTTCTTTCAGAAAAAATATCACAAAATCCATTAGAACCCTATGACAGCAAATATCATGTAGAAATAGTTTCTACCCTGAAGAATAACTTCAAAAATCATTTTAAGGATTTCAACGAAATGACTTTAGTAGCGCAGTTTGTTGTTTCACCCTTTATGGAAATTGATATCCAGCAGATTGCAACTTGTGTTATGCAGAACTTTGGCGAAGACATCGCTGCAACAGAAACGGAAGTAATTGAGTTTCAAAATGATTTAGCCTCAAAATCGTTAGTCTCATGTACCAAATGTATCTGGTCTATTGTAAGTGAAGACAAATATTCAGTTCTATGCCGTGTTGCCTTGAAAGTGAAAGCATTATTTAGTTCAACCTATTTGTGTGAATCTTCGCCCTTCCAATATGAAGTTTATTAAGAACAAATATCGCAATCGACTTACAGATGAACATTTGGATGATTGTATTCGATTGGGTGTATCAAATTATACTGCAAACATTAAAAAAATTATCGATGAGTCTGAGTGTAAGCCTTCTCATTGAACTTGCTTTTTTCTTTTTCAATGTTTATGTTGATTATAGTGCGTTACTTTCTTGTTGTTATTATTAACTATTTTTAAATCTTACGTGACATGCCGTTATGGCTGGATAAAAGTTTGTGTTTATTTCTCAAACACCTTCGTTTGGTAGGTAGGAATGTAGCTATGAACAAGTACGTACTAGTAATATTAGTTATTTTGTTATTAGTTTATTATTAGTACCTGGTATTATGTATTACCAGTTAAATAGTAAAATAAATAAATACATATAATGATAAATTAACTGTGGATTATTTCATTTACGTTGCGTTACGTGGCTTCCGTGTGGGTAGCTCGCTGTTTATTCCAAAATTAACAAAGTAGCTCAACACATTGAGAGGTTCGCGACCACTGTTGTATAGCATGGGAGCATTGCTCCTTGCGGTACTCCCGCGTCTTGTTCAATAAGAAAATAAGAAGAACAACAAACCTATAAGAAAAAGTAACAAATTAACCTACGATATGACAGCAAAACTGACTTTTCGGCGTTCCTCCTTAACTTCCAATCTCATTAAATCCAAAATTATTGACGAAAACCCACAGTTTTCTACGATCTTCGTCTTTTAACCCATTAGCGCCGGAAACTATTTTTTGTTTTTTTTTTCAATTTCCCTGGCTTATATTAGTTGAGATTAGTATAATACCGATAAAAAAATGTAATGATATAAATTCATTACTATAAATATCGATTCAAGGAACCAGTTAACACCGTGATGACGCGGTACCCCACAAGAACAGCAAAGTCCCCCACGCCAAGATGCGCACGAAGAATCGACAGTAGAAGGGAAGGAGACTTCCACCACCACCGCTAAGATGTATATAAAAATGCAAGCCGACAGACGAGACGGGACTTGGATTACGGACTCCTGCTCCTCCAAGTTCAGCCGCCTCCAGTGCGAAGCGTAGGTTGAAGGTACTCACTTTAACCTTAAACGCTTTACACTATTCACCGTCGAGTGTTGTACTGAGTCGGAGTATTGATCCGACATTTATACATCATTCACTTGAACGGCCGTTGGTTTCTGGTATTGACGGAAACGAGAACGATTGTTCAAACTGTTAGAAGAATTTCGGTGTGGTATTGACACAGCGAAAACTCTACAGTATCTTCGTAGGGTTGCGCCGTTGAGCCGGGTACTGTAAACGATCGCTCCAGCTGTTAGTATAATTCTGGTGTGGTATTGACGCGCCATAATAACTACAGTCCCTACAAACCGAGATATTCGTTAAGCTGGGTACTGACTAGCTACAAACGATACTCTCATACCTTGAGATTAAAACCGAAAGAGTATTGATCTGCCGGTTGCTCATACCCTTGGCTGTCTGAACATTTCATAGGACGCAGAGAATCTCGTACACCGTCACCAGAGTTAAAATACATATCGTTACCGTTACACCTACCTACTTTCAGACCACCAGTACGTATCGATCAACGGAAGAGTACGGACCATCAAAGCGTGATTTCCAAAATACTTACGCACCAGAGTAATATATATAGAATATTGTATTTTAGTTTTTTTTTATCATTGTAAATAATATTTTTTGTAGTAATAAATCAGTTAATTTAATTGAACTTTGTCTCCTTTGGGCATACCTGGGCAATACGCATTACAGAATGGCACCGAGCAGGGACTTGAACCCTGGACCCTTGGAAAGGGTAAAATTGTTTGAAAACAGAAATATTAGCTGATACCATATGGTATCACTGGGCGGTTAAGGTACAATGAATTAACCCAAGAAACAAATCTTTATTCATTTGCAACTATAAAGTTATACTGTGTAATATTTTTGAAAATAATGTAGACACATGTATATATCTATAGAAGTAGTACCTAGGACGTGTAACTCTTTACTCATTTGTATGATATTTGGCGAAACAAAGAACACATAACACAACATCACACTCTGTACACATGGTTCTTCCAAAAGATTTACAGTTCATACCAGCACAGCGGCGTCTGTTACATGGAGCAACGTAGTGGTGCATACCATCAAAACGTACGGATGGAAGAAGAGTCCGGGAAGTTGAAGTTTTTGCTGGTCCTGGCATTTTAGGAGCTACACCGTAACGCACCAAGTATACCTGTACTCCTAAACTGTAGATTTGTGGTTTTACTATTGCGTTTTCTGTATAGTAACCCAGCGTTGTTTATTGCAGCATTCAATAACCATGTAAATATATTCCAGTACCACTTTTTGCTTCTTATGTCAACCCGATAACTGGAAATACACTCCTCCATGAGGTCGGTTCCGCCCATATTTTGATTACATTTGGCGACGCAATATGGGCGATCTACTAATATAGTTTTTGTCCCGGTCTGTGAGAATCGTTTGACGGATCCCAATGGGGATACTCCTGTATCGGTGGAAGCCATGGTAACTACAGAATTATCTAGCCATCTCACTAAAAGTATTCCAGAATTTTTTTTCAAGACGTGCCGATATTCGCCCCTTTTTTTTAGAAAAAGAGTTTTTATTGAGTGATGGGCATGATTTCGGTATACGGTTTTCTCTTATGGTACCTACAGCACCATAGCCTAAAAACTGTAGAAAACCAAATAGGTTAAACCCTGTAAAGAGATTACCGACATGAATATTATAGCGTAAATCTGGATGACGTAATTCTTCAACCATCAGTACTAATGGAGATGCTGATTTCCCAAACAGCGTCTCGTATTTTTTATTTTCACAAGGATTTTTGCTCTGGTATAGATCAAAATTGACCAGATAACCCTCTGTTGAGTTCAACGACCATATTTTGTAGCCAAATCTAATCGACTTGCCACGGTTGAATTGTTTACAGTCATCGCGGCCGTAGTACCGTATCATTGACTCATCAAAGTCAAGATTCTGAACAGGCACAAAATTATCCAAAAATCGTTTTTTAATTTTATCCATCAATGGACGAATTTTCCACGACTTATCTGAAACATCCATTTAAGTATTGTCGGCGAAATGGAGAAATCTTTGTATTTGTATAAAGCGATTTCGCCTCATACAGTTACTAACCAATATGTCTTTTGCATCGTCCTTTAAATTCCAATACATACGCTTAGACGGAAGAGTATTATAGCCGCTCAAAATTAGGATGGCCAGGAATCATTTGTTTTCGGCTGCTGACATTTTTAGATCGGGCTGATTTGAAAAAATTCCATATTTTTGAGTCTTTTCTACCAGATATTCGATAATCTCATTGTCAAAAAACATCTCAAATATATCGACACATGACACGCTCTCATACTGGGAATAATTTGCCTCTGTAAAACTGTGCCGTCCAGTTTCTAAATCACCTTCGGTCCAAATGCAATCCAATTTTTTATCAAGACGGTCATTGATCCAAATGTAGTTTGGTTGTACGTTCTGCTCTATCTGATCGGTCTGACTTGGAGATCCTTCGTGAATCACCTCAGCGGTTGAAGGTAGATATTCCTCAGGTACCATCACAGGTTCGACACTATTGTTACACATTCGAGTATTGTCTATTAGTTTTATTTCCACCGGTGCCCGTAGCTGTCTTGCCGTTAGGTTTTGAACCGTACCTCCTTCGTCCTTATCTGCATAGTCTTCGTCAGTCTCTATGTTACTCTCAGGGAGCTCTATAAATATTTCATCTACTTCATTAGCAATATTTTAGTCTTCAAAAACCATATCCAAAGCTTCGGACAAAGTTAGTCCTCCTCTGAAAGAAAACCGTATTTTATAGTAGTTGAAACGCCGAGTGATACCATTTTGTATCACCGACTTTTGGACACCCTATACAATGTTACTTTTAAAAAATGACTAAAGTACATAACGTCCTATCAAAGTATACACCAATCCTAATATATTGTACTGCTTTCGTTTAAAAAAAAGTTTAGACAAAGGAATAAATTCACTTACATAAAACGAATGTCCACGATTTGTCGATGTTAGAAAATTCCACAATAAAAACACGTGTTCACAGCTGCTACGACCGCACAGATGCTACCGCGATCGTTGTCGTGCAACTGATGGTCTTTGGTTAAGCCAAATCGGGAATAAAATTTGACCCCCACCTATTTGTGTTGGAAAGTCTGCCCCTATAGTTACCGCGGATTTGTCGATACCATACGGTATCACTGGGTGTTAATGGGTTAACAGTATAAGAGCCGAATTAATTACCGCATTACATGAAAATATATGAGGAGTCAATTTAAAACCACTAATTCATCCTCCAAATATAAAAATAAGTAAACAATCCCACGTAATATAATAAATAATAAAGCACAATTAGTGATTTACTACTTCTAATGGACTTTTCAACCATTCGTCGTAATCCTACATTACAATAGTTCCATTATTATAAAGTAAAATTCGTAATTATTTACAACGTCGATGGTATGAATGCCGACAAATTACCGTTTTACTTATTGTCACGGTTTAGAAAGAAATCGATAAAAAACGTTTTACTGCCAAAAAAAAATACTCTCATTTATCATTTAAATCCATAATAGCTACATAATTCCCCACTTGAAATGACAATGAACGAAATAAAATTATTGAATTTTTATATCCCATAAATATAAAATTTCGAATGATTACTTGACTCGATAAATGACTTATCTATAATGTTATGAATATCTATTTACCCAGATTTTTGATATCCTAGGCTGGAATTGTCCAAAATCACCAACCGTTCCACGGTCTCAGTAGTTGGCTATGAGACTCACCACTTCCCAACAACAAGACTACTGGTGTATCCATACGTCTCCGGGAGCAATGGCCTCCGGCAGGTATATGTGAGCAGGCTAGGGACACTGCATACCGTACCATCTATGGAGCCTGTCGAGTAACTTAAATCGGTGGGTTTCAAAAAATTAATGTAACTGTAACGTCGTTAGTAATCAATTTTTATTGATTTTCATAACTGCGTATGCGCAATATTATAGTGCTCGTACAATCGTTTTCATTTATCGTGTTGTGATCGCTTCGGGTTACCTGTTATCGTTTCTTAGTTCAAGTGTTGTAGTCCGGGAAAGTAAGGTCGAAAAAACTAGATGTAATAATTTTTATTTTCGGTAAATGTTCTAAAAAATTATGTAAAAAAAATTTTAAAAATGTTGTTCATGTTATTTATAAAAATATAACTTTCACTCTGTCGATTGCAACAAACCGTTTCTCAATATCGTTAATGTTCATAAATTTAGACACGATTGAAAAAAAATGTGTTTGCCCTTTATGTTTATCTATGTTTTGACCTCGATATTAATATTTTATTTATAATTACCAACCAAAAATATAATTTTCGTAAATTTTTTGAATTTTTGTAAAATTTAACATCGGAAAATCTTTTTTTGAAAAAACGATTTACGTCACCTTCAAGAGCATAAGATTTGCTTCAGTTTTCATCTCAACGATTTTTTTGTAAGAACACATCCAGGAATGACACGAGCATAAATCACTTGAATTTTAGGTGGTCTGAGCTGTGCTTGCAAGCTGCGTCGCAAGCTCCAGTGGAAATTATTAGACAATCTAGGAGAGTGATACTGGGACAATATGTTTTCATTTAAAAATGAAATGCGAAACTTTTGACTTCAATTTCCTTACTTTCCCGGACTATTGAGGTTATTATCTGCTTTCGGTATTTTGGTGCATTACTTTCCCGCTCAACCTATCTACTAAGCGATAAAAGTATTGGTTTACCCAACAAAAAGTTGAAATTTTCACGTTTTTCATCTAGAACAATAAGGAAAAACTGTTTTTAGAAAAAATCCTGTGTGTATGTCGTCGTCGTCGGCCACTTTTCGTTACATGTCTTATTAGCACGATACAGCCTCCGGAGTGTAACAAGTCATCAATTTTATGGTTGAACATTATTCAGAACATCTCACAGATGTATTCTATTGATTTTCAGCTCACCAGAGACAGAACAACAGGTGATATGGTACTTGAAGTACGATATTTTTGTAATTTTTTAGGAAATTTCAGTTTGTTAGCATGATACAGCCTCCGGAGTACAATAAGCACCAATTTTATGATTGAATATAATTCAGAACATCTCATAAATGAGCCCTATTGATTTTCAGCTCACCAGAGCCAGTAAAACAGGTGCTATAGTATTTTAAGTACGACATTTTTGTCATTTTTTGAGAAATTTCCGTTTGTTAGGACGATACAGCCTCCGGAGTATATACAAGTGCTCAATTTTTTGACTGGATATCATTCGGGACGTCTCAAAGATGAACCTTATTGAAATGTAGCACACTTAAGCCAGTACAACCACCGCTATAGTACTTCAAGTACCAATTTTTGGTCATTTTTTGAGAATTTTCAGTTTGTTAGCACGATACAGCCTTCAGAATGTATACAAATGACCAATTTTATGATATAGTATTATTCAGGGCTTCTTATAGATGAAACTCAATAATTTTCAGCTAACCAGAGCTAGTACAATGGGTGTTATGGTACCTGAAGTGCTATATTATTGGTCCTTTTTGGAGAAATTTCGGGGTTTTAGCACGATACAGCCTCCAGAGTGTAAAATGTGATCAATTTTATAATTGGATATTTTTCAAGGTATCTCACAGATATACAATATTGATTTTCAGCTAACTAGAGCGAGTACAGCGGGTCCTATAAATCCAGATATATAACATTTTTGGTTATTTTTGGAGAAATTTCGATTTGTTAGCACGATACATCCCCCGAAATGTATAAAAGTGACAATTTTATGATAGAATATTATTGAGAGCATCTCACAGATGCGGAAAAAGTGAGTCTTTAAAACCTTATATTTTTTAATTGCTGTAGTGTAATATTTATTTGTTGTTTGGTTGTTTCATTATTACTTATTGTTATTAATTGAGAAGCCAATATCAAAGTGTATTGTGAAGGAGTGTAATAAGTGGTGTACTTACTCGGTAAGTTTTATTAAAAAAACTAGAGCTTTTTTTTCTTTCTTAATTAACAACCACTTTCTTTATTTTTATAAAATACAGAATATTTACTAATTTAATGGACAACTTCAGAGATCATGGTTGTTTTTTACATTAGCCCAATTGAAAATTGTTAAATTACTAAGGTAACTATTTCTTTATACAGTTTTGTTCCTCCAACCCAGGAAGATATAAAATTAATATGGCTGGAGCGCAGTGGTAATAAATCATTAAATTTGTCGACGAGGAAACAATGGAGGATAATATGTCCCCTTCATTTTCGAAAGCAGTGTTTCTCTAGATTTGTGAAGGGAGGTTATTAAGACAGTTTGATTTGGCTTCCCATATGAGAGAAAATTAATAAAAATAGATGGTAAGTTTTATTGTATTCAATATAGTGTGCTATAACCTTGGGCATTTTAAAATGTTCCCATTGAAAAAATGATAATCTGGGCATTATTTTTTGTTACAGCTATTCCCTTTACCAGTAAAGGTGTTGAGCCATTGTCACCTTCAACACATGTGGAAGATATTTCCTCCACCAGCTATGGGATGGAAGGTATTGAGCCCTTGCCGATTTTCATATATAGTTCATTGTATGACAATTTATGTGAAATGGAAGTGAGTAAGTGAAGGTGCAACACTGATTCTGGCGCATTCCTTATGTAAATTAACTTGGGAAATCGCCTAGTTCCATCGTGGTAATTTTTGACTCAATTTCGAACTGCGCATGCATCATGGGACATCGATCGTATGTGTCATCTGCCCACCTTTACTTGAGTATTAACTTTTGTTGGGCCATTACGTCTAAGTATTTGGTATAGCGGCGAAAATCACGAGACACCTCCTCTCATAGCGGAATTCGTTCCTGAGAGGTACACCAAATGATATTTCTAGAGGTCGGGCGATTTTTCGCGTTGAAAGCATTATTACAACGTAGGTTACATACAGTACAAAAAATATTTTGAAGAATGAAAGTGATATAGTAGCAGTAAATAATTAAGATTATTCTTCTAGGAAAATTATGTATTTATTTGACTCTTGTGAGGTTTCCGTATATAATTTCATTTTTTCTATTCTTTCCTTACCCGATTACGATCCTGATATTAACATCGAAAACACTATTTGTTTCCGTAGTATAAAATTCCTCGAAAATAATGTAGTTTGCCAAGAGAAAAATAAACACATTCCACTTTCATACATTGTCACCAATTTTGAATATTTTGATAAATGGGATAAAATGGTTTACAATTAGGTTTATTAAGTCGGTTTCTTTGGAAGAGATTTTACACCGAATTTAAAACCAGTATGAATTTCACAAGATGTGTTTTCTCAATATTAGAACTAATTTTTTCAAACAAGTTGATTAGATTTTCTCCCTGCCTTTGTATCGTAATCAATTTCACACATTCACTAGTTTGTAGACTTTGTGTTTGTTCGCAGTTTTTACGGTTTTTCCAAAATCCACACAATTGAATCGAATAAATTTATATCTCATAAAAAGCGAGGGTTTTGTGTACGCTTTTGTATTTCGTTCCGTCTAATAAAAGAAGTCCTAAATCCCTGAAATATTGTCGTCGGTATTCATTTAAATTAAATTTAGATTCAGTTTGCCAGGCAGAATTGATATGAAAAGTTTGATGTTACCTTTGAAATCCCCTGTTCCCGAACAAGGAGTATAAAAGGCAATACTTTTTTGACATATAGAGATAGAATAAATGTTTGATCTTTTATGAAAAAAAAATTCAACGATTGATGCATTTATAATCTGATTTCAAACAATAAATATAATGTACGAATTTGAATTAACATTAAACTTCTTCCTGTAAAATTTACTTTATTTTCTCCCTGTATATCACATTTCATATAACCCACATATATCATAAATAAAAATATCATTCTTCTCAAATATTCAAATATTGAACTGTCTCGACCCTCACTTCGTGGAATCTACTCATATTAGTGCTTTTAATGAAACTCGCGGTTTCGATAAATCAATATCATCGTCAGAATGACAGAAGTTACATTTCATGCCTACCTGATGTTTAGTAGTTATTTTTGGCTAGACCAAGAAGTGACCTAACTTGTGATTGACTCAATATATGTTAATAGAAAAAATAAGATGTGATATTACAAATATTGAAGCTTAGACATTATTAGCCCTATGGTGATATTCTGGATATCATTTTTCCAATTAAGATCAGTATAACTGTGCAATGATATAGAAAACCAGGAAAACTATATCTGCTAATCTTTACAATTATCACTTGAGAAGACAGTTAATTAGTGGAGAACTCCCTAGATTTATCTGTTCATTGACAACTTCATATTGTGGGTTTCTTAAATGTCTTCTAATTTCCAATTCTTCAAGGAATTGTGGTTCTTTTTTCTTTTCACAAATATGCAGCACTTCTAGTTCTGTGTTAGGTGTCAATAAATGGTTGGTGTCAAGTAGATGTTTTGCGTAGTGGGATTTATCTGATTGTTTTAATCTGTATGTTCATAAGTGTTCACTGTATCGGATTTCAAAATTTCTAAGGGTCTGACCCAAATAGACAGCATTACATTCTGGACATTTGAGTTTATATATACCTGATTTCTTTGATGGTGGTATTTTTGTTTTTACATTTAACAATTTTGTACTAACGTTACTTTCTGTTTCAAAAGAAATTGTTGTATTCGTTGCTAAAGATATTATCTTTGAAATATTATTAGAAATATTTCCTGCATATGTGATGGTTTCATAAATTTTTATTTCTTCAGTTTGTTTAGGAAATATTAGTTGTAATGCCACTTTTTCCTCTTTTTTATTAATTAGCTTATTCATCATATGTAATGGATAACCGTTGGATGTTGATATTTGTCTAATTGTATTAATCTCTTTATCAAAATTACATTTGTTCATAGGAACTGGCATTACAACTAATATTTCCTAAACAAACTGATGAAATAAAAACCTATGAAACCATCACATATGCAGGAAATATTTCTAATCATATTTCAAAGATAATATCTTTAGCAACGAATACAACAATTTCATTCAAAACAGAAAGTAACAAAATTGGCACAAACGGCCGAGCAAACGATTCCGCAGTCTTCTCCAACACATTTCTATATGAAGCATTGGAAGTAAATATGATTAATTTACCTGAAAATGGGATTTTTGTATCCGGCGATGCTTTCCCTTTAAAAACTTACATATTAAAACCGTATGGGAGAACAACACCCGTATCGAAACAGCAGAAAATATTCAACTACCGTCTATCTAGGTTAGGTTAGGTTAGGTATTGTCGAAAACGCATTCGGGATTATGGTTGCCAGGTTTAGAATTTTTGAAAAACCAATTGTAGTTGGAATTGACAAACTGGATATAAAATTGACTGTCTCGACCCTTACTTCGTGGAATATGCTCATAATTGTCAATTTTTTAGAATTTTCAATAACTTGTATTATATTGTGGAATTTACTAGAGACCTTGAGTTTCATTCAAAAACACTAAACTGGATATAATTATAAAAGCAGCATGTTCATTACACAACTGGCTAAGAATCAGCACAAGTGAAAAATATACACCAGTGGGTTCTTTCGATACTGAAGATTTCAATGTTGCTTCTATTGTACCAGGCTCCTGGAGATTCGGAAACAAATCAGTAGCTTTACGTGATTTAGACCACAACTTTGGAAGCAATAATTACAAAAATGGAGCTGCAAGCAAACGACACAAGTATGCCGAATATTTTTCTGGCCCTGGGGCAGTACCTTGGTAAGCCAATATGATACATAATCTTTAATAGCAACTTTTTATTTTAACTATTATTAATTATAGACGTTCATACAGTTTTTCCTAGTTTTATTATTTTGACTGCAATAATTAAGAAATATTCATAATGTGTCTCAGAAGTGTGGTATATAAATTCATCATTTCCTAACCTGAAAATATTGTCAAGAAAACCGGAAAATTATATAACGGTTGGATAGAGAATTTAAATACCTTTCAAACGATGTATCACATGATCCATCTTTTAATTTAATAATAAGTCGTTTATTACCATGGCAACACCGGTGATTTAATCTCTTTAACAATTACGCCAAATAAGAGATTTTTTAAATAAAAATCGACGTGTGTCAGGTTTTCTTGAAAATATCTTCAGCTTAGGAAATAATGAATTTACTCCATACTTTCGAGACACACTGTATTAAATATCACTTACCAAATTTGAAGTACTTTCCCTTGTCACAGACACATCTCTTAAAAATAAATCAGCTTTTTTGAACCAAAATATTTTGGGTTTATATTATGTCGTCAGTCCCTGATCCACTTTTTTTAGATTTTAATACAAGCGTAAGTTCTTTTTCATACATTGTTCGTATAGTTTTTATTTTATTTTTTATATCAATAGTTGTCAGATTTTCCATTTCCATTTCATTTAATATGTTTTTATAGGCATTTAGTTTCACATTCCAGAGACAATCGTGTTTTTGATACAGACCCAAAAAACGAAAAACATCAGATTCCACGACATTTTACAAAAAGAAAAAGATGTAATAATAATAAAAGACACCCTTAACTATTTCTAGATATCTGTAAATAATACACATAAACACTTGACTCCTTAACTGCCAAATTGAACGATATAGTTCACACAAGTCACCATACTTGAACGATAAAGTAGGAATGGATACTTTTGTCGAAATGATTTTTATCGTTCAACAAAAATTGAAATGTGGGTTCACACAGGGATTTTTATTCGATCATAGTTGATCATTAAAAATCGTCCAACTAAAATCGACGAGTGAGAACGCGCCTTTAGGGAATCGTTACTTAACAGATACGGTTTATTACGTCATGCTAACGGTAACAGCAAACGTTAAAGGTAACTTTTATGGTATTTGTTACGTAACAATTACTTAAAATGCTAGTTGTGACTGGTGCTGTACACTATCTTGTGATACTTCTGTCTCAATTGTACCAATCCGATATTTAAAACTAACGCATCGGAAAGGCACGCAACATTTTAGGTTATGTTTTTGATAGTTGTTGAAGACAAACATGTGTCCATGAGTATCCGTATGTTTGGTGATATTTTAATGGTTTTTGAGCAGTTTTTGTGTTGGTTTTGTGACATAAACTTTCGGAAAAGGTGTGGGAAACAAGTTATGTAAAAGTCGTTAGTATACTTTGTTTATTAGGATTAATTACTTTATGTCACACATATCTACCACTCGGTAATTATTGTGGTAGAGATAGGTATCGGCAGGTTTGTAATGTACCATTTTCGTTCGTTTCAGAAAAAAACGAGTAGGTGCGTTACCTAAGAAGAGTTGGAGGCGGTAGTTGAATCCCTTTTAGAGCCCAAACCATTTTCCTAATGGTCAACCTTGTACCACTTAAAATTCCTGATGGTAAAATTATGTACCAAGGGTTAAATCATCCCTTTTTTCAAATATTAAATTATAAACCTTTTATTTATATGAGTTAATGATAACTCAAATAAAAATATAGAACACAAACACACATTCTAATTTTCAGCTCCATTACTATTATCATCACTGTCAATATCTACATTCTTGTCTTCATTTTCTGTTTTCGCAATATTGCTTGCCTTAAAATTATCATAATAAGCTTTATATTATGAATTTTTTACATACTACTCTAAATTTGTTATTCATAACGTTAATATTTCCCATATGACGAACTTTATTCTGAGAGAATTCTGAGGCAATTTCAAGTGACCTAACAGCTTTTAATTTGATAGATGGTTTCGTCTTTCTCAAAAAATGTTTTGATGAAGCAAAAACATATCCTGTGTAGCATTGACTACATTAAATGGTGAAGGATGCCTTCTAGCTAATGCCATTAACCCCTCCCATTCAGCTTGTATTTCCACATTGTGCATTCTTTTCCTATGATCCATTAAGCTAAATATAATGATTACATCATGAAGCTAGGTTTCATTAAGCAAAAAAAATATTAAAACAATATTGAATATAAGAATACAGAGTGATTTTTTCACATTTTCCCCCTGTATAATTTCAAGACATAATCCTTCAAACATCTGGGTCTACGACGAATTCTATGAGGCTTCCCTTCCGTTGAATCTATTTCTTCGGCTAGATCTCCAGGTAATTGATTATCATTCATAAAGATTAGATTTGAGATAGATTAATTTTTCAGACGCGATTCTTCTGGAACATTCTCAATGTCAGAATGCATTTGTGGACTTTTAATTTGGATATCATGTCTTACTTCTGCCGCCTGATCAAGAATTTTGAGATCTCCACGAGGAGCCAAATGTTTTATGGACACGTTGGTTTCTCTACCATTGAATAATCTTAGTAATGGTTCATATCTGCTGTTTTTAACATGTTTTTCTACTAAAACACTTTCTGATTTCGCAAGCCAACTAGGTACTGAATTATGTAATATAGTCTTTCAAATAATGTTCTGTTTGCCCATTTCCCTCTGGTTATGGCTATGGAGTAATACGACTTGTCGCTACTCATCTGTTGTTGAATAAAAATGATTTGAGTTTCCTGGACGCAAAGCAAGATCCATAATAGCTATTTATGTATGAGGGTATTCCAAATATTGAGAATAATTGGTTCAATTAGACTAAGACGCTACTGCATGATATAGGAAGGCAAGGAATTGCGAATGGAAATCTTCACAATTCATTAACTATTGTCAAAAAATACATATTTCTTGAGCATGAAGGTAGAGGGACTTTGAAATCAATGTTCAATCTCTCAAATGGTTCAGTGGCCTTGATAAGTTTACCTTGTGTGTTTGAAAAGCATAAACTATCGCTAATAATTTAATTATGCCGTGTATGTTAGACATAATAAAATGTGTGCTTAATGAGAAATCTGCAAAGCAGGGATGTTTGCAAAATTAGAAAAGCAAAAGGGAAAAGGCGTAAAAATGGGATACAATAAGGTATCAGTAAATGGGCAAGAATGGAGATGGGATAAAGAAACAAATAGTATGAAAATACTGAAAAAAATACATTCAAAAAACTAAATAAAGAAACAGATATTCATGGTAACAGAGATAAAGACACGGCAACGGAATTCAATAAGAATAAAGTAAAATTAGCAACGGAAATATGGAGAACTGGAACATGGAATGTTAGAAGTATTTCAGGAAAAGAAAAAGAATTAGAAGAAGAGTTTGAAAATACAAACTTGAGAATACTAGCTATAACAGAGACAAAAAAGGACAGGGGATAGTGAAAACGGATAATGGTCATGTACTCATATATAGTGGTATTGAAAATGAGAAAAGAGCGGCAGCAAGAGTTGCATGCATAATACATAGAAACTTAGAAGAACAAATTACTGGATGGACGGGATGGTCGGAAAGATTACTGGTGATGGAAATGGAAAATAAAAATATGAACACAAAAACTATAATAATTGTATATGGACCAAATGAAGACGATACAGTAGGAAATAAAGATAGGTTTTGGGAAGATCTAACTCTGGCTACAGAAAATGCAAAAGGAAAAATAATTATACTTTGAGATTTGAATAGCAGAGATGACGTTTACAGAACAGTAATAGGAAAACATGGTGAAGCATTTAGGAATAATAATGGTGAACGGCTGTTGGATTTTTGCATATTACACAATTTTATTGTAACTAAACATTTTTCCAACATAAAGAATTACATAAATATACACGTGTGATGGAAAGCAGAAATGAAAGATCAATAATAGATTACACATTAATGGAAAAGAGAAATAGAAAGGAGTTATTGGATACCAAAGTTAGAAGAGAACCAGAAATAGGAAGTGACCACAATTTACTTGTAACAAAAATAAGAGAACAAATAGTAATTACCAATCATAATAGACAAAAAGGAGAAAAAAGAATAGAATATGAATCGGTCAGATCATACAAACTCCAAAGCAAAGATATGGCAGAGAAATGAAAAATAGCATTATCAGGAAAGTTCTTGAACGATTGCGATATCATGAGAAATGGTAATTCAGAAGAAATGTGGGATTATCTCAAAAAAACCGTATTGGAAACCGCTAGAGAAATATGTGGTTGTAGCAAGAAAACTAATAAGAAAAAACAAAAAGCTTGGTGGACGGACGAAATTAAAATAGAAGTAAAATTAAAAAAAGAAGCGTGGAGAATATATATCTATCTCTCTCTCTTCAGTAATGTATATCACAAGAAAATGGCCTTCAATAGCGCCACATTGCTCTATTGATTTGGAGTCTTTCGTCTCACTTCTGACTTTTGTGTTCAACAATAATTATTTTGTTTTCAGCACTACATTCTACAAACAAACTTTTGGAACACCAATGGGCAATAAAATTTCACCCATAATAGCTAATTATGTTATGGACATTGTTTTGGACTTTGTTATCCAGGTTCTTCCCTCCAAACTCCACTTTATTAAGAAATAAGTGTACGACATCATACTGGCTTTACCAGGAACTAATCTGGATGAGCTATTATATTATTTTAACTTATTCGATTCACATATACAATTCACCCTAGAAAGGGAAAACCACAATAAATCCATCCCTTTTTTAGACACGTTGATTATAAGACAAAATAATAACATTGTGATCGATTGGTATAGAAAATCAATTACCTCTGGTAGATATATCAACTATTGGTCATACCACAATCAATAGATGAAAATCAACTTAGTCAAACAAATGAAACAAAGGGTCTTAGCCATTAGTGACATAACATTTCATCAGAAAAATAAAAAAATAAATAAAAATAAAAAAAATAACAAAAAAAAATTATTTCACCTTTTCAAGGACAACTCATATCCAGAACCATTTCTTAAGAAGATCCTATTCAACACAATAAATATTAACGAAACAATCAACACATCAGTTGGAGGGGCTACGATGGCTCCACGTAGCGATGAAGGTATAAATGAAACCAACACCCACTTAACCCAATATATAACTTTACCATTGCATAGAGACATAGCAAGAAAGTTCAACCGTCTGTTTCGTGATAATCCAATATAAAACTAGCATTCAAATCGCACTCACCGTAGGAAACCTGTTTTCACAAACAAAAGATGAAATCCCACAGAAACTGAAGTCAGATGTGATCTAGTATAGATTGTTCAAATTGTAATGCCAAATACATTGTTCAAACCTCAAGATACTTAAAAGATAGAATCGCAAGTCATAAAAGTGACTGTAGACTGCACCCCGAAAGATGTGCTCTAGCGAAACATGTCAATAAAACAGGTCATTCAATGAACTATGAGTCTGTCAGGGTATTGGATACGGAACATATCAAATAAAAAAGAAATTTTCTCGAAATTGTGCATATGAAAAGAAATCCGGACAACATAAATCATAGAACTGATACTAGACATCTCAGTGATATTTTTGCTTATTTACTACATTTGGATGCTCAAGACAGAGGTCAGCATGGGGTCTTGGACCTCTCTATGCGCATTAAGGGGCTCTCAGTCTCATTAGCTGAATAGTTCTTATGATCATGCATTGGGGGCGCACACAGCCGTTGATCTCATCAGTCAAATGGCTGTGGGGTGTGCGTACTGCGGTGGTCGCATTGTGTCGGAGAGTTTTGTTTGACAATCAGGTTGTCCTGTCGATAAAACAGACATACAAATGTTTTTTAGAGGCGCATCTCCTGAAAGTTTTCTCCATATTTATATAAAGTGAACTTATTGATTAAAGTTTAAATCAGAAATATTAGTATTTTGAATAGGTACAGGCCAATTGGCTGTATAACCTATAATGTATAAAACTGAAAATTTAATAGTTTGAATATGTGCAGGCCAGTTGGCTGTATAACCTATAATGTATAAACTTGTAAATTTGCTGTCAGTGTGGGATTGAGATTTCAAGCACGTGATCGATAACCAGACTTCAACGAAAATTAATTTTAATTTTTTTTGAATTGTGTAATAATTTTATATTGTAATGAAATGTGATATAGTGTGAGTTAATGATAGACGTAGTTGTTGTTGCTGTCGATGGCCATTCCATTTTTTACCACTATTAATAACGTTTCAACCTCAGTAAGTTTGTAAGTAAATAGTGTTTTATAAAACATTTTAGATTATTTTAACAAAGTATATTTTTATGTAGTTTCCCTGATGATGGGTGAAAATTCACTCGAAAGCTTGGATTAAATACTTAAATGGTAGCAGTAGCTAAAATCAATCAGTGGAAAGAATTTAACGAACAATGGAAAGTAATAGTAAATCAAATCAAAAACTGTTTTACAAAACATTGAAGTCATTAAGAAAGGAAAAACCCGAGAAATAACACGGATTAAAAATAAAAAAGGAGATATACTAAGAAATGGAAACCAAGTAATTGATAGATGTAAAGAGTATTTTGAGGAATTAATAGGAGCAGACAACAGAATTCAAGACATTAACAAAAAAAGGGTGCAATAATAGAAAATAAAGACATTCTAACTCTAAAAGAATTACAGGAAATAATAGATGAATTGAAAAATGGAAGATCTCCAGGAATTGATAAATTAACAGCAGAAATGTTCAAGAATTTAGGGGAAACAGGAACAAAAATATTATTGAAAGTTTACGGCATAGAGTGAAGAACAGATTCCAGAAGATTGGAAAACAACCTTAATAGTTCCAATATATAAAAAGGGAGATAGACAAGACTGCAATAATTATAGAGGAATGAATCTACTTAGTACAGCTATGAAAGTCTACGAGAAGATTATAGAGAGCAAGATAAGACCAAGGATAGAAAATAATCTCGAAGGATCGAAAAGTGGATTAAGAAGAGGGCGAAGCATCCAAGATAACATATTCACATATTCATTCACATATTCACAGTGAAACAGATAACTGATAAGTTCTCACAACAAGAAAAAGAGATATATATGGAATGTATAGACATGGAAAAAGCTTTTGACAAAGTACCAAGGAAGAAGTTATGGAAAGTACTAGAAGGAAGGGGAGTAAACTACAAAATAACAGACATAATCAAAAACATTTACAAAAAGAATAGAAATTGTGTACGGTAGAGTGGGCAAATGGCGGTCACTTAAGAAAAAAATTTTTTCTAAGTAAAAAAATAAGTCGTAATTTCAAATAATTTTAAGATAGCAATTACTAGTGCACTTAAAAATTTTTTTGATCTGAAATGATCTTTGAAAATGTTTTCTATACTTTTATGATAACAAAAAAAACAAAAATGTGCATTTGATTGGCATTGTCATACAGATAGGGGAATTCCGGTCACTCATGCGGGCAATACCGGTCAAGCAGAAAAATGCTTTAAATATATTTAAGTAAACTTCAAATAAGCATTCTTTACCAAAATATTGTTTAATGAGATAAAAAGAAAATGGAAATAGAAACAATCTAACTATCTAAGTAAAAGACTGACATTCATCACATGTGTATCCTACAGGTGTGTCCCATCCACTGCATTCAGAATGTGCCCATCTTCCGCATAGGGTACATCTGTACCACTGCTCATTATTCTTTCCACTCATTATTCTTTCCAAAATCATTACATATCAAACATATATCTTCATCGACATCTTCATCTTCATTATCATCATATTGAACATCAACATCAGAATCTGATGAGTTTTCATCAAATAATTTTCTTTCATGGGATTCTCTCTTATTTCTTAAATTATTCTTTTTTTCATCAAGATTTATTTTAGAAAGTTGTACCTTTAATTTCTTCTTTTCCTTTAGCTGTTTCTTGGCTTCCTTTTCTTCCAACTCTTGCTTCAATGGTGTAGCTGTATTTTCGCTTGTTGTTTTTGCCTGCCTGCTCTCTTTTTTTTCTCTGCTAGTTTAGAACCGGGAAGAATGTGTTGAAAAGAGAGAAACCCTGGAGAAGTTGAAGGAATTTCGTGTTGCTTTTTATTTGTAGAAGTAGTTGGAAGAGCATCATCGCTTGCTACAGCTTGGGGATCATTGCTGAAAGACATATCAGCTTCGTTATCTTGTATGGCAATGACGTCCTGATTCAATAACTCGGAAGGCAAAGTCTTGTTCATTAAAAACGTTGCAGTTAAGAGGATAGATACCAACGCTTCTGAAACCAGCTCCTCCTTCGCTAATTGTAGTCACAGTTGAATAAGATTTATTGAATAAAGACGCTACATCATAAGGTGTGATACTTTTCATCAACTGCGTCTTTATAAATAAATTGCACTGATTTCTGTATTCGGCTTTCAGGGGCCCGTAGAAGACCACATCTAATGGCTGTATTTCATGTGAACTGTGTGGTGGAATTGATACCATAACAATATGATTCACTTCGCAAAACTCGTACGACTTCAAAGAAATATGGCTGGAGTGGTTGTCTACAATTAATAAAACCGGCTCGTCTTTCGTGGGTTTAGCGTGATTTCTAAAATGCGTTTACCAGTCACAAAAAATATTTTCATCGATCCAGCTATTCGGTGAACATTTATAAAGAGCTTCTGCAGGTCCATCTTTTTCCAGGAGAGGGATTAATCTCTTTCTGGGGAAGATAAACATGGGCGGAATAAATCCTCCTGCAGCATTCATAGCACACATGACGGTAATATTTTGGCCTCTTTCGCCGCTAGTTACCACACCAACTCTTTTTTGTCCTTTGGTTGCGAGTATCTTTCCTGGATCCTGGACAGTTGTGATTCCCGTTTCATCTGCGTTATATATTTTGCTAGGGGAAAAGTTATATTTTGACATCACTTCTTCCACCAGTTTATAAAATCTAGCTATTTCATCCTTGTTGAAACCAGTCAGGCGATTTAGACTGGTAGTCTCAGCTTTTCGCACTGATATGGTGGGATTGCGTCTAATGAAACTTCTCAGCCAGTCTTTTCCAGCCAGCCTTTGCGTTGCGTTAAAATTATGTATAATATGGTTTCTCTCAGCAAACTCAAGAACAAACCTTCTTAGTTCTTTTGTGGTAACACTGTAAAAAATGGACGCCAAGTGTCTAATTTGATTTGCAATTTCCAGTTTCTTTTCAGTTGAAAACACAGGTTTTCTTTCCATTATAGGTGCTGAGTCTTTTTTATTTTTTACCCTTTCTTGTAGCGTTGAAAATGGAATTGCGTATTTTTTTGAAGCTTGTCTTATACTCGTTCCATTTTGAATGTCTTCTATCGCTTGCTTCAAATTATCTCTGGTCCATTTTGCTTTACCAGTTAATCTTTTCCGATTTCGAGACATCTGTAAAGACAATTAAAAATGAAATAACCATTAACATAAACAGTGGGTAATGCCGGTCACTTGACCAGTATTACCCACCTGTGTTGACCGGCATTACCCGCCTGTAAAAATTTTTCTTATGGGTCATTTTTTTATGAGAAAAAAATGTTTTTTTATTCTATCTTTTTATAGGACACTAAAGAAAAAAGTCAACCTTTATGTATCAACTAAGTTTTTATGAAAAGAGAGAAGGATTTTATCTCCAAACCTTATTTCACTTACCGTAAATCTTACGTCAGAATTGCCGAAAACACGTGGTGATCTGCACTAACCAAAGTTTTAACACAAACTAAATATCAATCGGCTGTCGAAAATCGTAGGTCAGCTGGCATATTTGAGGCCACATTGCATTGTTGCCAAACCTAGTAATAATCATTTTTAAGATCTGACCGGCATTGTCCATCTGACCGGTATTTGCCCACATTACCCTAATATGCAGGAATAAAACATCAGAACCATTTTTAACACAAGAAGGATTAAGGCAAGGAGGGGGACTAAGTCCATTATTATTTTCAATTTTCATTGATGAAATAATTAAAAAATCGTCAACCAAAATGGCAAAACTACACGTTGGATACAGACATTTAGGAAAAGTGAATATATCAGACGCAGCTTTTGCAGATGATTTAATAATTATGGCAGGGAAAGAGAAGGATCTACAAAAGAATATGGAAATATGGAGCACGGTATCGGAAGAATTTGGAATGACAGTGAATCATAGTAAAACCAAAGTTATGGTTATATGACCGAAACAAAAACATCTAAATATATATTTAGATGGAATAAAAATTGAGCAAGTTAGGAGATATAAATACTTGGGAGTAGAAATAGAAGAAAATGGAACACAGGAAGTCGAAATTAATAATAGAGTACAAAAAACGACGAAACTTTATCATACCATGAACTCGACATTCATAAATAAAAAAGAAATTTCCAAGAAAACGAAGTTAAATGTATTTAAAACAAATTACCGGCCAACATTAACATTCGAATGTGAATCTTGGGTATTAACAAAGAGACAAAAGAGCCGAATACAAGCAGTTGAGATGAAGCATCTTAGGCGAGTTAAAGGAGTCGCAAAGAAAGACAAACTAAGAAATACGGAAATAAGAGAAGACCTTGAAATAGAATCAACACTTAAATTTATTGAAAAGAGACAATTAAGCTGGTGGGGACATTTACAAAGAATGAACGATTCAAGACCAGTTAAAAAAGTATGGCAATCAAGATACAGAAAGGAACGAAAAAGGGAAGACCAAAACAAACATGGGATGGTGTTATGGTAGGCATAATGCACGAAAAAGGAAAAACATGGACAAAAGAAAAAACTATGGCAAGAGATAAACAACAATAGGCTACATTTGTACATGAATAAAATTCTATCTGGACCAAAGCATCGATGAAAAAATGGATATACGTCTTAAGCATAATGCGATGTAGTTGAAATAAGTATAATTGTAAAAGTATACCCTACACCATATACTATGGTGTATATATATATATATATATATTATATATATATATATATATATATATATATATATATATATATATATATATATATATATTAATACATATCCTCTATCTAAATTCTAAAGAAAACATTGAAGTAAAGGAAATATGCATTTTTAGATGTAATACTAGTGATACACACTGTATTATCAGTAATTTGAAAGGTTCAATATACCAATAAAATTTGATATTTCAATTTCATATGACATTACTGCAGAATAGACTTAATGACAGATAGATTTTAAAACGATTTGAAAAACCAGAATACAGATGTCTCTATTAGCATAATGGCACTTATAAAAAATAATGAAAATGAAGAGAGTTATTTATGGAAACAGTTCAGTGAGTTGATTCATAACATCGCGAGAGACAACATCGAAATAAGAGTTGTCTCAGAATTTTTTAAATAGAGTTGAATTTTAATATCTCGAGAGACAACATCGGAATAAGAGTTGTCTCAAATTTATTTGAGAATATCAGAATAATTTGTAGCATTATTATCAAATTAACACAATTTGCCTTTGAAAGCCAGTGCGTGTATTATTCGCAGAGAATTACAGCGGTAAAGTGCGAGTGTTGTTCCAGTTTCTAAATAAGTCATTTAGAAAATTGTTCCAGATATTCTAAAACGTTTTTAGAATACAAACAAGTCCATCTGTATCCAGTTTGGTGAGTCCAGTCCATATTATATATTATTTCTCGAGAATTAATAGGCCTTTAGTAAAAAATATTTCGAAAGTAGATGCATCTGATGAATTAAATATTTGATCAAATTATAGTAACATTATTGATATATCATTCTACATAAACTCAAGACAAATTTTGAAAAAGACAATTTACAAGGAAATTGGGGAATGTTAGATTGACATATAAGTCATTTTGGACTTTTAGTTAAAGTATTTAGATAAGAATTTCTAATTTCAGATTGCTTATAATATTAAGGTTTTGATAGAAAATTCTATTTTTGCGTATTCGTTTGTGATATTTTTTGGAAAGTTTTAATTTTTGTAAGTGTTTATTTGATAATATAATATATAAATTTGAATTCTAATCACCTTTTGGCTCACTTTTCATAATCATTCTCATTACATTTGATAATTGCATCCTATAGAAAATTTAGTACAAGAAGTGACATTTGGTTTAATTTCTGACAGTAATTTCCTCCCTGACGAAAGAGTGAGTTGATTGATATTGTGTATTAATTTATCTTTCAGGATATAAAATTTAATATTTATTTAGCCGGGCATATTAATTTGACAACTGCTGTCATTAAAATTTTTATAGGTTATATTTAGCTGAAAGT
Organism: Galeruca laticollis; assembly: GCA_963921935.1. Lineage (NCBI taxonomy): Eukaryota > Metazoa > Arthropoda > Insecta > Coleoptera > Chrysomelidae > Galeruca > Galeruca laticollis. The sequence goes on from OY998181.1 coordinate 74,960,025, forward strand.
ATTTTCACAATAGTATGGTTATTATCACAAATTGTGACGACAGCTACAAATTAAATTCAGCATCATATAAATTCATATATAATATTATAATAAAAATATAAAATAGAACATTGAATATATCATAATATATGTATTATATAGTAATTTACTAAATAAAGTAAGTAATAAGTAGTAACCGTTAGATTGTACATTTATTTATGCTTATTAATAAAGAATACATTTTTAAAACAATTGTTTTATTGTAGGGTTCCGTCAAGAATTTCGCTTTCCAAAAGGGTTCCGTCACCAAAAAAGTTTGAGAGCTGCTGTTCTAGAGAGTTTATCTGCAGCAGTGTTATCAACTCCGGGTCTATAAAAAATATCAAAATTCGAACAAGAAATTTCCAGACGCAATCTTAAGATTTTTTCGTTCTACATGTTTCTTGTTTGGATCATGTCGAACATGAAGGAAACATATTTCTAATCGGTAATCAAAGTGAACCTCTTTCCGATAAGGTAATGCACCACTTTTTCAGAGCTTCTTTGTCAACTGCTGAATGTCGCTGTTCGCTAATTGACAAAGTTCTTTAGAAGAAAGCAGCAGACTTTTTCAATTGGATAAGGTAAACAGCTATAGCATCAGATACATAAGTTTACACCAGGTACGGTATATTTTTGGACTATTTTTACAATAATTATATCAATAAATTTTATTTTTTTCTGACATCATGGATTTAAAAGTTACCCTTCCGTAGGGAAACAATACACTAATTCTAACAAAATAAACATTCCAGGGGGAGGATCTTTTGATCCTTTGATATCTTTGTTATCATATTATAAAGTCATAAATTGTCTTAGGCGTTATGTCGTCTTTAATGACTATCCCAAGGTAACAAATTGGATTCAGAATATAGCAGCTGTCGGTATTATAATTTACCTTCGGAATAATTACGCTTAAGCGATTTACATGCCATTAAATAAGGGCACAATCAATTGAGAGGTTTTGAAAATGCAGGATCGGCACTTCATTTTTTCAAACATATATAATGCTGGAATAACAAAGTAACCTTAATTTTCACTTATCAAGGAAAATAAGTGAAAGTACATGTACATAATCTCTATACCAATTCTACTTTCACTTAAACTACAATTGTTATTATTACTTACTTTTTTGTAAGTTTTTCTTTTGTGAAATACGACAGTCGTTCAGGATCATTGGGATTTTTGAAATTGCCAATCCTGAAAATTCTAGTTGAAAAGTTTTTCATTATACTCGTAGATACAGGAAAACCTGTTCTGTCTCACATAAATTGTTTTTTCCCACATGTGAAGCATATCACAGTTAATGAATGTTTTGTTATCTATAATTGAAAACCCAAAAATGTTTCTATCGGGAAGGAAAAATATTTTTGGTGTCCCAGTGACAAAGATTTCAGAACAAAAAAAATATGAAACATACAGACCTAATTTCATACGCCCCCTGCAAAAGCGAGACAAAGATGTGTTTAATTTTCTATATTCATTTCAAAATAGTAATGTCGTGTCAATTTCAACTAAACAATTTGTTCAAGATATTCCAATTCATCTAGTAACAATTACGATTAATTAAACAAAATACTTTGGCCCTACACGAGCCCGGATGTTTAAAAAAAATATGTATGTAGCCCAGTAAATGTTGGTATCAACAGAAATAAAACAAGCAAGCTGAGCTGAGCGATCTACAGGATCAGTAGTCAAATTCATTCATAGTTTTTCGATTATGGTACCATAAAGTTGTGTATTTGATTTTCAAATTTTACAGTATTGTCTATTATATTTCAACAATTTATAATTACTATGAAATGCTACAATTATTTCGATTGATAATCTATTTAAACTAGAGCAATTTACAATACATTGCAATTTACCATTACCTATTACCATAAACAACTCACAACTCATTTGCTAGAATTATTTCGATTGAAAATCTATATTACAGCAGTTTGCAATTCATTTCAATTAGATATTATATAATACTCACTCACAATTTTGAGCAAATTCAAGATATTTTCAATTTGGCACTATAAATATAGATTTTTATCGATTCTCCATCAAATAGGTACAACTTTAATACAAGAATGTTCATTTACAGCAGTTAGAAACTACGAAAAATCTATTTAATTTGTCACTTAAGAAATTGATTCGAAACAAAGATTCTCTAAAACAAACGTTAGAAAGTCTAACAACATTTGCCTTTCTTTAAATAAATAAATAAATAAATAAATATATAAATAAATGAATAAATAAATAAATAAACAAATAAATGAATAAATAAATAAATAAATAAATAAATAAATAAATAAATAAATAAATAAATAAATAAATAAATAAATAAATAAATAAATAAATGAATAAATAAATAAATAAATAAATAAATAAATAAATAAATAAATAAATAAATAAGTAAATAAATAAATAAATGAGTGTTTTAAGTGAAACTCAATGTTTCTAGCTAATTCCACAATATTATGAAAAAGTTGGAAATTCTAAAAAATTGACAATTCTGACGATGCTATTCAGTTATATGAGTAGATTTCACAAAGTAAGGGTCGAGACAGTTAATTTCATAAAGAAATGAATGAATAAATAAATAAATGAATAAATACATAAATAAATAAATAAATTAATAAATAAATAAATAAATAAATAAATAAATAAATAAATAAATAAATAGATAAATAAATAAATAAACAAATAAATGAATAAATGAATAAATAAATAAATAGATAGATAAATAAATAAATAAATAGATAAATAAATAAATAAATAAATAAATAAATAAATAAATAAATAAATAAATAGATAAATAAATAAATAAATAAATAAATAAATAAATTAGTGTTTTAAGTGAAACTCGATGTTTCAAGCTAATTCCACAATTTAATGAAAAATTTGGAAATTCTGAAAAATTGACGAATTACTGAAAAGCTTGGTCAGAATTGTCAATTTTTCAGAATTTCCAACTTTTTCATTATATTGTGGAATTAGCTAGGAACATCGAGTTTCATTTAAAACACTCATATGAGTAGATTCCACAAAGTAATGGTCGAGACAGTTAATTTCATAAATAAATAAATGAATAAATAAATAAATTAATTAATTAATCAATTAATTAACTAATTAACTAATTAATCAAATAAATAAATAAATAAATAAATGAATAAATAAATAAATAATTGAATAAATGGATAAATAAATAAATAAATACATGAATAATAAATAAATAAGTAAATAAATGAATAAATAAATGAATAAATAAATAAATAAATAAATAAATAAATAAATAAATGAATGAATAAATAAATAAATAAATAAATAAATAAATAAATAAATAAATAAATAAATAAATAAATAAATAAATAAATAAATAAATAAATAAATAAATAAATAAATAAATAAATAAATAAATAAATAAATGAATAAATAAATAAGTAAGTAAATAAATAAATAAATAAATAAATAAATAATTAATAAATAAATAAATATGTGGAACTGAATACACTTGTTGAAATAATAAATAAATATAGTAGAGTTTGGTATTTAAGTGTTTAAATTCTCTTTATTGCACAGCGCTTACGACTTTCGTCATCTTCAGTGCTTCCTGAAAGTAAATTCTCAGTTGAAAGTACAGGAATATGAGTTGTAAAATTGAGGTTATAACTTTGGAAAAATTATTAGGTGAGTACTTACAACTCAGGTAAACAGGAAGTTGATGAATAAATAAAAAACATTGTTACAATTAATATTGTTCTGCTAAATAACTAAACGAGAAACATGTTAAAATTCAGATCATGTGATATGCAGAAGCAGTGTCAACCAGATGCAGAATGTGTCAAATGTCAAAAATGTCAAAGTGGAAATACCAGTACCAACCTAAAGAGCGGTCCAGTGAGTATTGAAATGGTAGCGATACTCAACGTAAATTTAATTATATTTAATCCTCTGATAGAGAGGAAGAAAATCTCTGTCGCAGTTCACTTGTGTGTTTGAACAAATCTCATTTTCATTAAGTTCTTTGGAGATCTCAAGTTTCTCAAACAAATCCAATATAGGAAATTCCTTATTATCAATCTTGTGCAAAAATTTTTAGTTTCTGTTAGGGCTAAAATTATGCTTGTGAAATTTGACATGGTTACCTCCTACATTGGTAGAACCTGCAGACCCCTTCTCACTCGCATCAATGAACATCTGAAGAGACCTGACAAGTCCATATTTGGTAGCCATCTAAAATTTCACAAGCATAATTTTAGCCCTAACAGAAACTCAAAATTTTTGCACAAGATTGATAACAAGGAATTTCTTACATTGGATTTGTTTGAGAAACTTGAGATCTCCAAAGAACTTAATGAAAATGAGCTTTGTTCAAACACACAAGTGAACTGGGACAGACATTTTCTTCCTCTCTATCAGAGGATTACATATAATTAAATTTACGTTAAGTAACGCTTCCATTTCAACACTCACTAGACCACTTTTTAGGTTGGTACTGGTATTTCCACTTTGACATTTTTGACATTTGACTTTACACATTCCGCATCTGGTTGACGTTGCTCCTGCATACCACATGGCCTGAATCAGACAATATTGCCGAAGCCACCCAGATTTGAAAAAAAAAATTTGTAGGGAGAGGAACCGAAGGACAATAAATAAATAAATTGAAAATAACGGAGGTCACATTAAGTTGTTTTTTTAACTGTTGTATCGTACTTACAGTTCTTAGATTACGTTTAGTTAGTTGAGTTTTTTTGATTGGTAACAAATTAGTACTTTCACAAAGAATTCCAAAAGTTTTTACCTATCAAATAATTATATTTTATAGATTCTTGTATTCAATTATCTTCACTTAATGCTAGTTAATATAAAGAGACCGTTTTTCGTTAGTTTCCGGTCACCCTGTATTGGCCATGCACACAGGTTACCGTAGATATTTTTATTTTTAGAAGTGTTACACCTGTGTTATTATTGGAAAATAACGAACTCAAGGTAATAACAAAAATATTCAAACACCAATCAAACATGTATTCCAAAATACTTCTCTCATTTTAACAGAAATAAATATTTTGTACACTGACATCAAACAGTTAACTATCTGGAAAACAGGCCAGTGTTTATTTCGGTGTATTCAGCCTAGTCATCAAAGAAAAGGAAATACTTAGTATATTTTCACTCAACAGATTATTCAGTTTGGTCACTACGATTTTGGAAAACTAGTTCTCAACTAATACAGACCAAAATATTACTTGGGAGTACTTCCTAATCAGAACAGGAAATGCAACGTATTTCAATTTTAAGAAATATGTTTGCTTATTTATTGGAGTAATTTTTGGGAAATGTACAAACCAAACTCGCTGTTTGTTTAGCATTTTGTTTTCTCTCCATATCTGTAATATCAGCTTAGAAAGTCTCTCTTGTAGTTCTTTTCCCCATTCTTTCCAAATTTCTGCAAGAATGTCAGTTTCCCCTGGATTTGCTCATTTCTTACTTTTTCTATTATTGTCATGAATTTTCATAGATTAGTTTAATTACTTCTCAATTATCTTCTACGTCACACGTCCCCACTTTTTTGGCTGTTCGTGCTCACTTTCCTTATCCAGCAGTTTTTCAAAGAATTGCGACCATCATTCCTATTTGTCAGGTAATTCTTCGAAGAATAAACCATCTTCATATCTAGAATAGGCTGTTTTACTCATTGGTTGTTTCAAATATTACACAAGGTATCTCAGAAATTCGAAAGTGTGGTACATTCACGATTCTTTTCCTAATACATTATAACATTGAAAGTACTCCTCTATAATATGAGCTCCATATTTTCATTATTTTTGCCTGTGCGATTTTTCAAGTGAAATTGTTTCTTAATTTTCCATTAACTAGACTTTGTCGCTTGGTATCTCAGAAATTTGAACACGTAATAGATTCTCCAATTTTTCATTCTTAAACAATACCTTTGAGACATTTTATTTTCATTTTCCTATAACCAGATTTTGAAGCTCGATATCTCAGAAATGCGAACGTGTGGTACATTCTCGACTTTTTTACTAATAAATTATACCTTCTAAAGTACTCTTCCTTGATATGAGCTCAATATTCACATTATTTTGTTCTGTGCGATTTTTTATGCGAAAATGTATCTTAATTTTCCAATAACTAAACTTTGGCGCTCGGTATCTCAGAGAAATTCGAACGTGGGGTACATTATCAATTTTTGTCCTAATGAAATATACCTTTGAGAATACTCTTCTATGATATGAGTTCAATATTTTCATTATTTAGGCCTGTGTTGGTAAAAGTTTCTTGTCACCTCAGTTGTATAATTTGTAGCCTGTTTTCTTTTTCCTATGGCTCGTTTTAATCTACAACTAATTTAAAAACTTCAATAATTTCATTCTGATGACAATAATTATGAAAATATTTCCATATTTCATTTCGTTCAGAAGTTGTGTAAAAATCATAATAAACTCACATATTTCCCCACCCTGGTAACACTACAGCTATATTTTGCTACTTATGTTACCCCTCAGCTCTGACAACTTTGTTTTACTTCAAAAGCTGTAACTTCTGCATATCGACTTGTATCAGAAACGTTTTGTAAATGTTATAATTTGACGTTAAATGTTTGAGCATCTGTTAGTGACAAGGTGTTATTGTTATAATCACAGTATTGAGAATTTGTATTGTTTCCGCCCTTTCTCTTATGGTTACATTCAAGTCGCTGTGGAGAATGTAGTCCAAAAATATTAATTTTGAAGAGAATAACGGATATGAAACAACAGGCTTGAAATTATTAATAAGTAATTTTATTCGTGATTGTTTTACGAGGGGAATACAAGAGTTAATGACCCACTAAACAAGAAGCACACCAAGTCTTTTTTGTGATGTTCTTTTAAGAGACTTTCGAGATGTTTATTTAAAACGTTAATAAGATATCTCCTAGATGGCTTAATTTTATTACCAACTCTATTAACATCCATGTCATGTAAATAAAACATATTTTTGACGTACACAAGAATACTTGAATTCGCAGTTACATACACATCATATGAACTTTTTTTAGCAACTTCCTGTAGGAAACATTCATACCATGTTAATTTGTATACTTCTCACCAATGTCACATACAGAACGTTACTGTAATATTATAAATTAACATGTTTCTAATATGATCACATGTTGCAGTTACTTCTACATCTTTCGAAATAATTTTTAGTAACTTCCTTCGATTACGTCTGTACGATGTTAGTTCATAAACCTCTCAGTAATATCTCATATTAAACATCACAGTGACATAAAAAAAGAAGAAAACAGAAGAGTAACTGACGAACAAAACAAACACTAGTTTTATCTGTGGAAACTAATGACAAGCACGAAATGGAGGATGGTTTTCAGTTCTGTGTTATATTTTAATTGCAGGAAGTACATTTTTTGCAAGAAGTATTTGAATGAAGTGGTCTTCGTTTTCGTTAGTTCCTACTTAGCTTCAGTTTCTATACTTAGTTATAATTCTTGTTATAATTGACGAACAAAAGTTGTTATCGGTAAGTGCCTATTTCAAAATCATGATTATTAAAACTTAATACTCATTCAATACTTTAATCGGCTATTGTACATTGAAATTTCAGGTGGCGGAATTGTACACTAACATTATATAATAGAGTTTACAAAATAAGGGTTTTTTCAACTTTCAAAATATTTTAGTTAGTTAGTATATTTTAAAAACGATTCACAATATTTCAAATCCTAGATATGCATTTTACCCTACAAAAAACTTAATATTGCAATAGGGTAGGTATTATTATTAATAATAAATTTGATCATATGTTGGCAGAGATTTGAATCTAGAAGAAAATCTTTTCAATGTTCAAGATGTTTCAGAAGCTACTTACAATAAAATAAAAAACAAATAGTTGATAATTATGTAAAGAAAGGGGAATAACTATTTCAGATAGTCTGATACAGACATTGTATTAAACAGTACAAAAAAAATTGAATCGAGTTTCTCTAGTTCTAGTTTTTGTAGTAGTGGTCATATCCATCAATATAGTTTGGCAGGTTTAGAAAAGTTTAACATTAATACTAACAATTCTTGTAAACAATTAGAGACTGTTCAAGACTTTAAAAACAGAAATTTCTGTTAAAAATTTCATTTCCATTTGAAAATACACTGAATACTATAAACAAGTTGTAGTTGTCCCTTACAATGGTACCTATATTAATCTAGTTGAAGAATATGTAACTTATGACACTGAATGCTCCAGTCAACAAACAGAATTCAATTATTTCTTATTGTAGAAACACAGATATTGGATACAATTAATTTTAAACTCATTTAACTTGATAATGTGTTTATATCTCTTCTTCATAAGTAGTTTTTTTTGTATACAGTGTAATAATAATGCTTAGTTTTCATTAAGTTACAATTCCACGATGTTAATATACAATATGTTCCAGGATGAGAATCACAAGATGAGAATAGTATATTATTTTATACAGAAAAGAAGTATGAATTTTCATGGCACACCTGAATTTACCTGCCAAGCAGAGCGAGGCATGTCATAGAAGGTTAATCATGAAAAGTCAGTTCTCGAAATATAATATGTTATTATTCTTTTGAAGAACGCATGTATCTTATGGAAAATGGGTCCCAGTCAATTGGCTGAATATCAAGTTTGATGTAGTTTATGATGATCGACCAAAGGTCTCCATGGTAACAATTTGATCTAAGTAATTGTTTTATTAGCTGCTGTTCAGAACACCTTTAAATGTTTCACAGATGAGGATTTTGAAGTGTACGTTATGGAATGGTTGAGGCACTCGAAACAGCGACTCTTGCGTGAGAAAAAGTAACCGTAAGTAAACGTTAGAATTTTCTTTAATCAAATTGGATTTTTGTGGATTTTACGTTTTGTTTCATAAAATCTTTACGGTGTAAATTTTTTATTAGTGTTAATATTATTGAAAAACTATTCTAATAATTTTTTTGTAAACTAGCTGTAATGTATGTGTTTCCGTTAAACTTTATTAATTCAGTTTAAAAGTATGTTACGTTATGACAACTACAGATTAATATACCCTTTTTATTTATTGCCTTCACTGAATGCGTTCAATAGTTTCCACACTTGTTATGGAATATGCTTGCACAATTTTTTTTCAGGTTGGATTCCTGGACAAAATATTTTTTTTCTAATTGTGTATCTGTTTTTTTTTCAAATTTACTCTACTGTTCAATAATAGTCAATAAACGTTTCAAATCCTTTTGCTTTTATTGCTATTTTATTTTAAAGGTACAGGGTGAACAACCAAGAACGACTGTAGGCCACATCTCAGAAAAGAATCACGGTACAACTTTCGAAAAAATTACCTTTAGGTAAGTGATCCTGAAAAATTGTTGAAGAATATTTTGCAGTCTCTAAAATATCCGCTAGGGGTGGAATGAACACTCGAAAACATGATACTCCAAAGAAACATACTAAAGTTGTCCTAAAAATACAATTTTTGAAATCTTGATGAGATTATGAAGAAATTTAATCAAGGAGATTTTTTGCCATTATTCTTCAAATAATGGGTGGAGAAGGTTCAAACTTATGAACAAATGTATAACTTTTTCGTTATTCAATCGATATTTATGATTTTAGCTGCACTTAAAAGAGTTTTTCCGTTTAATAAGATGGATAACACAATTAGATAATTGTGTATCCACTCGTAAATTTCAAATGTAAATTGAAACGTTTTTTTAATTTTTATATCTGACATCGTAAATCTTATATCTTGGAATAGATTCCTATTTTTTCAACCTCTTTTCCTCAGAGTATAAAAAATGCCTCATTACATTGGAAATTTCAGAGAAAATGGGAAAATTGTCGACTTTTTCACATAGCGTTGACAAAATTGTACAATTTTGTAATTTTTATTAAAGAGGAAAAAATGACGACAAAAACATTGATATCGTTGAAAATACAAAAAAGTGTTACGACATTTGTTTTTTAGGTTGAACCTTCCCCCACCCCTTACTTGAAGAATAAGGACAAAAAGTCACTAACTACATTTTTTCATAATCTCCTCAATATATTAAAAATTGTATTTCTAGGATACCTTTAGTGTGTCTTTTCAGGTGATAATCACAGTATTATGTTTTTAAGTGTTCATTCCCCCCCATAGCAGATATTTTAGGAACTCAAAAATATTTTCCAGCGATTTTTCAGGGTCATTTTCCTGAAGGTATTTTTTAAAGTTGTACCATTACTATTTTTTGAAATATGGCCGACAGCCGGCGTTCTTAGTTGTTCACCCTGTATTTGCTGATTAGACACAGAAACATCTATAGGATGTCATCTAGAATGTTTGAGGTATATTATTAAGAGGTTTAAGTAATGTACATACAACATCTAAGAGAATACACTATTGTTTTTGAAATGTCGCATTTAGATCATTGATAAGATGTTATTTTTTAGACATTGCATTAACAACGACAAGATTTTAAAAGGCATTTCAGAATGTAACAGAAAAGTTGTTTTTAATTCGTTATAAAGACTTCCTTTTGAGGAAGTTCTAGTAACATCACAGTAATGTAAAAAGGCAGCACTTTAACATCGCTGAGAAGTTGAGTTGAAACATCACAGAAGTTAACAGCCACAAGCTGGGCATAAGCGGTTGTATAGATGTGCTTGTGATGAAAACAAGAGGGAAAAAAGGAAGAACATTATCACAATGTGATGCTGAATTAACATAACTGTAATATTCATTTGCATAGTGGGTTATGATATTATGTTCCACTAATATTAGTAATTTGGATAAATAATTTCCAAATTACAATACTGTATGAACTCATAATATTAACAAATATCACTGTTTATATCCCTAGATTTATTTATTGCATGAGGTATTTATTTTGAGTCATTCTCGTATATGTAAAATAGAAAAATATTTACTGTGTGTTTACATTTGAAATTTTATATATAAAAACTGGTTGAATCATTATTACGTTCTCTTACAATTTTAAATATTTTCTTGAGACATGTTTTCGAATGTGTGTAAGACTAGATTTTCACCAGATGTCTAACAGTAACTGACAATCCAGTAAATAGATGAACAAAACGTGGAAAAATATATCACCTTATATTAATAAACTTCTCCGAATCATTTTTATCATAAGTTAGTTGTTTGAGCTTCACAAGAGAATGATTAAATTTAAAAAATAAATGCGCTAAGTCTACAACCGATTTTAATATTTTGATCTCAATCTTATCGTCAAAGCTTAATTCTACCTTCAACAAATAAGTACCATATTCGCGGAGGGCATTTAAACGAATATCGGAATGCATTGTACTAAATGGAGTACCTTTATAGGGAAGCTGCAGTTTTAAGAACTACTATAGTCAACGAAGAATGGTCACCCACCAGGATCAGACAAGATGAAGAGAACGATCCCCACCTAAAAAAGATTCGGCAGTGGAAGAAAGGAAATCGGCGACCTACCTGACTAGAATTGTCAAGATTTTCACCGAAACTCAAGGCGTATTGGGCTCAGTGGGATTACCTTGTCCTGGAAGAAGGGCTGTTGAAAAGAGTCCTTGAAAACAATGATGGTTCCGAGATGAGAAGACAGCTAGTTATCCCTAGAACGAGAGTAGCTGATGTAAAGAAGAAGTTACACGACAGTCCATCGGGAGGTTATCTGGGAGTGAAGAAAACCCTTCAGCGAGCCCGTGAAAGGTTTTATTGGATGAGCAGTTCCGACGATGTTAAGGACTGGTGTAATAAATGTACAACTTGTGCTACGAGTAATGGACCACATCGCAAGAGAAAAGCACTCATGAAACAGTATAATGTTGGAAGCCCTTTCGAAAGGATTGCTTTAGATATCGCTGGACCATTTCCGATGACAGAATATGGCAGCAAATACATACTGGTTGTAATGGGTTATTTCACAAAGTGGGTGGAAATTTACGCTATCCCAAACCAAGAGGCCACAACTGTCGCGGATGTATTGGTGAAAGAATTTATCGGCCGATATGGAGTGCCATTGGAAGTTCACAGAGGCCAGGGAAGAAATTTCGAAAGCCATGTATTCCAGGAGATTTGCGAGAAGCTGAGAATGGAGAAGACCAGGACAACAGCATTACATCCTCAGTCAGATGAAATGGTCGAGAAAATGAACAGGACTATTGGAAAATACCTGTCCAAAGTAGTTTCCAGCCATCAGAGAGATTGGGACCAGTATCTATCCCTATTCGCATTGGCTTATCGATCTGACGTCAATGAGTCCACGGGTGAAAAACCTGCGAAAATCCTGTTTGGACGTGAAATGAGGCTTCCATCTGACCTGTAATTTGGCTGTCGGCCTGAAGAAGATCTAGCAGGAGAAGACTACGTAATCCAATTGAGAAGAAGGCTGAACGATATTCATGAATTAGTTCGAACAAATCTTCAAGTTGCCAGCGACAGAATGAAAAGTCGGTACGACACGCCGGCCACAGAAGGCGGTTTTAAAGAAGGGGACAAAGTATGGTTAAATAACCCGACGTGGAGAAAAGGATTTTTCCAAAATTAGAAAAATCCTGGGAAGGTCCATACTTAATCTAGAAAAGGATCAATGATGTTATATATCGCACAAGCAAGATCCCCAACGGAAAACCAAAAGTAGTTCACCAAAACCGACTTGCGCCATTCGAAGAAGACCATGACCTAGAAAAAAGAGTAAACCATATTCGAGATGTGTCTGACCCCACCTTCGATGAATTTATGGGCGCGTATGGAGGTACCGGGAAAGCTAGATATGGAGTCACTTCAGAACAACGACAAGATTTGTTCACTCTCCCGGAAGATCATTCACTGGCATACAACATCCCCGCCTGTCTCAAGAACGCACGAAGGTTGGCATTCGTCTTCCGAAAGAAGTTCGGGCAATTATAAGAACATGAAGACCAGATTCCAGCCCCTGGCAAGACACTGAAACTTAAACATAATTCGCGGTAGGTCTTCTACGTGGTAACTAAAAACGAATTTCAAGATCGATCTACCTACCGCGATGTGTGGTAACCACTTCAAAACCTCCGAGACCATGTGTTAGAATCCAGCGTGAAGAAACTGGCTATGCCTAAGATAGCGAGTAACCAGTTGGATTGTCGAGTTATCAGGAACATGGTAGAGATTATCTTTCGAGATAACGGTGTCCAGATATTAATTTGTAGCTACAAGCCCCGTTGTCAGTAACCAATAAAGACGGCGCCCTGCTACTTCTATAAGATCGGAAAGTGTAGAAATGGGGCCAGTTGCCGATTCAAACATCCAGTCTCGGCTACACAAAAGTTCCAGAACTCTGTCTAAGCCAGGTATGAAAGTTGAAATTATGGCGGACGCGCAGGGATTTCTTAGAATGGTTTACGATTGTGACTATCTCATCTAGACATTGTTTTTGTGACCAGTCTTATCTAGAAAATGCCAGTTTTTGTGTAAGCCTCAATCTAGAATTAACTAGTGAAAAAGGCACTAATATATAAGGGACCGACCAAGAAGAGTTAGTTAGTTGATAGAGTGACCTCGAGAAGTAAACAAGAATACACCGAAATAGCGAACAGTAAAGTGTTGATATAAATTAACAATTAAGTTTGTGGGCATATGAATTAAATTTAAGTTATAAGTTGAGTATATATAAATTAAGTGTTAGTGAGTAGTTTGGTGTTTAAATAAATTAGTAAGTAACCATACCGTGTGTTTAAAATTTATCCCACCCATTTACTGTTTAAATAAATAAATAAAACATTACAATATTTTAACTCCCAACAGTGTCATACAAACATTATTTATTGTGAATCGACCTATGAAATATTGAATGTCAACATCTATTTCCTTATAAAACGTACCTACAGGGTGAATTAAAATAATTGTTCATCTTTGATTCCGTTATGTAGATTTGTTTCAAATTATTAAATTCTTTTTAAGTCATGACAACGAAATTCTATTAACGTATGTATTCCAGTAGTCCCCAAAATCTATAATAATATGTATACTGGAAGAACGTAGGAATTTTGCAAGCGGATCTCGTACTATTGTAACATTAATGTAAGCAATTGTCATAATTTTGTAATTAATATTCATAAGTAGTGTATTCATAAGAGTGATTGTTATATGTACCTAATTAATAATAATATCATTTATTAACGAATGAAAAATATGAAACGTATACAATAATGAAAAGTGTATAAATGATACATACTCGATAATTGAGTGAACACTTCTTTCAAGATATAAATGTAAATACAGTATTACTTAAGTATACAAAATATTCAACACAATATCAGAATAACGAAATATGTAGCACACTTAAAAAAGATAAATAACATTAATTGTAGTGTTTTAAATGAAACTGTTTCGAGTTAATTCCACAATATATTGAAAATTGTTGGAAATTCTAAAAAATTGACAATTGTTTCGATAGATAAATATCATAATCAGAATGACAGAAGTTACCTTTCATTTGATGCCTACCTGATGCTTAGTAGTTATTTTTGGCTAGACCAAGAAATGAACTAACTTGTGATTGACTTAATATATGCTAACAGAAAAAAGAAGAAGATGTGATATTACAAATATTGAAGCTTGGATATTATTAACCCTATGGTGATATCCTGGATATCATTTTTCCAATTAAGATCATTATAACTGTGCAATGATATAGAAACCCAGGAGAACTATATCTGCTGATCTTTAAAATTATCACTTAAGAAGACATTTTATCAGTGGAGAACTCCCTAGATTTATTTGTTCATTGACGACTTCATATTGTGGGTTTGTTAAATGTCTTCTTATTTCCAATTCTTCAAGGAAATTCAGTTCTTGTTTCTTTTCACAAATATGCAGCACTTCTAGTTCTGTATTAGGTGTCAATGAATCATTGCTGTCAAGTAGATGTTTTGCGTAGTGGGTTTTAAATTCCTTTCCTTTCTTTGCTTGAGAGTCAAGTCGTTGGCTATTGATATATTTTTCCCTTTTAGCTTATTACAGTTTTTCAAGACTTCTCTCTTCTTGGGGTGTGAGTTAAATTCAATTTTAATTGGACAGTTTTCCATTTTACCCAATGTATAGACATCCCCAAAGTCGATATCTTTTAGCTCAATACCAAGCAAGTCCTTGAGATCCTTACACAGGTTTTCCACCGTGACCTCTTCTCGTTTTTTTTAACCCAAATATCACAATGTTTTTCTTGTTTTGTGCTCTTTTCAGGAGTTCTACTTCTCCTTCAAGTTCAAGATTTTCTGTTTCAAGTTTTTTTACTGTGATTTTGAGTGGTTCTATTGTTAATAGGAGTCTAGTTTCGCTAGCTTATATACAATTTTTTATGTCAGTGCGAGTTCTAAAGATTTCTTCTCTTATATTTTTGACCGCCGCATCCAAATTATTCTGTGTCGATAGTTGTAGTGCTTGTTCTCCTTCACGAGTCGACTGCAATTTTGCAAATATAGTCTTTGTTGACGTTTTTCTTGTTGCCTATATTATTTTGTGGGCAGTTTGGAGTATTAGAAACTAGTCTCTGGTGTAGTATGCGTAAGTTTTTAATGTAGCATGAGGTAATATCACTAAATTTCTCACCAGATATAAACTTTAAAAATTATTATTCACTTTTATTCTAACTGAATTTCAAATGTCTCCAAGAGCTGTGATAACCATGTGTTACAACTGAAGCAAACCACAAATACATAGATAAAGTAAGTAACACAATCCAAAAGTGGTTTGTCGCCGTAATTAAATTAGTATTAAAAACTGTTCTAAATGAAACTCACTGTTTCTAGCTAATTCCACAATATAATGAAAATTGTTGAAAATTCTAAAAAATTGACAATTGTTTCGATAAATCAATATCATCGTCAGAATGACAGAAGTTACATTTCATTTGATGCCTACCTGATTCTTAGTAGTTATTTTTGGCTAGACCAAGAAACGAACTAACTTGTGATTGACGTTATATATGCTAACAGAAAAAAGAAGAAGATGTGATATTACAAATATTGAAGCTTGGATATTATTAACCCTATGGTGATATCCTGGATATCATTTTTCCAATTAAGATCATTATAACTGTGCAATGATATAGGAACCCAGGAGAACTATATCTGCTGATCTTTGAAATTATCACTTAAGAAGACATTTTATCAGTGGAGAACTCCCTAGATTTATTTGTTCATTGACGACTTCATATTGTGGGTTTGTTAAATGTCTTCTTATTTCCAATTCTTCAAGGAAATTCAGTTCTTGTTTCTTTTCACAAATATGCAGAATTCTAGTTCTGTATTAGGTGTCAATGAATCAGTGCTGTCAAGTAGATGTTTTGCGTAGTGGGTTTTAAATTCCTTTCCTTTCTTTGCTTGAGAGTTAAGTCGTTGGCTATTGATATATTTTTCCCTTTTAGCTTATTACAGTTTTTCAAGACTTCTCTCTTCTTGGGGTGTGAGTTAAATTCAATTTTAATTGGACAGTTTTCCATTTTACCCAATGTATAGACATCCCCAAAGTCGATATCTTTTAGCTCAATACCAAGCAAGTCCTTGAGATCCTTACACAGGTTTTCCGCCGTGACCTCTTCTCGTTTTTTTTAACCCAAATATCACAATGTTTTTCTTGTTTTGTGCTCTTTTCAGGAGTTCTACTTCTCCTTCAAGTTCAAGATTTTCTGTTTCAAGTTTTTTTACTGTGATTTTGAGTGGTTCTATTGTTAATAGGAGTCTAGTTTCGCTAGCTTATATACAATTTTTTATGTCAGTGCGAGTTCTAAAGATTTCTTCTCTTATATTTTTGACCGCCGCATCCAAATTATTCTGTGTCGATAGTTGTAGTGCTTGTTCTCCTTCACGAGTCGACTGCAATTTTGCAAATATAGTCTTTGTTGACGTTTTTCTTGTTGCCTATATTATTTTGTGGGCAGTTTGGAGTATTAGAAACTAGTCTCTGGTGTAGTATGCGTGAGTTTTTAATGTAGCATGAGGTAATATCACTAAATTTCTCACCAGATATAAACTTTAAAAATTGTTATTCACTTTTATTTTAACTGAATTTCAAATGTCTCCAAGAGCTGTGATAACCATGTGTTACAACTGAAGCAAACCACAAATACATAGATAAAGTAAGTAACACAATCCAAAAGTGGTTTGTCGCCGTAATTAAATTAGTATTAAAGACTGTTCTAAATGAAACTCACTGTTTCTAGCTAATTCCACAATATAATGAAAATTGTTGAAAATTCTAAAAAATTGACAATTGTTTCGATAAAGCAATATCATCGTCAGAATGATAGAAGTTACATTTCGGTTGATGCCTACCTGATGTTTAGTAGTTATTTTTGGCTAGACCAAGATGTGACCTATCTTGTGTAGGCGAATTAATATCGCATCAATATATGGCGAATCATAACGCGATGCCGTGTATATGTAGTATAAATAAAACACATAACTTTTCACTATTACCTGTATTCCACAACTTACATAAATATTGTATTTGTTAGGTGGTCACTTAACTGATCACTTAGTGGAAGGTGCATTTATGTTTTTGTATAATTAATCTTAATACTTTTAATATGCCGGGTGGCTATGATCAACCATTGTCACCGGCGTGCCTTTTTCTATCATACGACCACGTAGAGCCGCGCCAGAGGGGGGACGGACTCCGCGCTCATGTCAAAATGTGAGTCGATTTTTAGAGTTGTAACTAATTGAGTGATCATACCGCTGATGACGTCAGTGCCTCGTTATGCGCGCAGAAGCTATTTCAATAGATGAATTCAGTTCGATTATATTAATATATGTTAATAGAAAATAGAAGAAGATGTGATATTACAAATATTTTAGCTTAGATATTATCAGCCCTATGGTGATATCCTGGATATCATTTTTCCAATTAAGATCAGTATAACTGTGCAATGATATAGAAAACCAGGAAAACTATATCTGCTGATCTTCACAGTTATCACTTGAGAAGACAGTTTATTAGTGGAGAACTCCCTAGATTTATCTGTTCATTGACAACTTCATATTGTGGGTTTCTTAAATGTCTTTAATTTCCAATTCTTCAAGGAAATCCAGTTCTTGTTTCTTTTCACAAATATGCAGCACTTCTAGTTCCCTGTTAGGTGTCAATGAATGATTGGTGTCAAGTAGATGTTTTGCGTAGTGGGATTTATCTGATTGTTTTAATATGTATGCTCGTAAGTGTTCACTGTATCGGAATTCAAATTTTTATCAGGGTCTGGCCCAAATAGACAGCATTACATTCTGGACACTTGAGTTTATATATACCTGATTTCTTTAATGGTGGTATTTTTTTTCTACATTTAACAATTTTGTACTAACGTTACTTTCTGTTTCAAAAGATATTGTTGTATTCGTTGCAAAAGATATTATCTTTGAAATATTATTAGAAATATTTCCTGTATATGTGATGGTTTAAAAAATTTTTATTCCATCAGTTTGTTTAGGAAATATTAGTTGTAATGCCAGTTTTTCCTCTTTCTTATTAATTAGCTTATTTATCATATGTAATGGATAACCGTTGGATGTTGCTATTTATCTAATTGCATTAATCTCTCTATCAAAATTACATTTGTTCATAGGAACTGAAAAAGCTCTATGTATCATTGAATTATATGCCGCTAGTTTATGTGACATGGGATGATTGGAACTATATGGAATTGTCACATCAGTGTGTGTTGGTTTTCGGTAAATTGAATAATCAAGTACATTATTAACTCTTTGAATTTTTAAATCAAGAAAATTGATTGAGCTAATTTCTTCAATTTCTAATGTAAATTTAGTTTTTGTGTGTAAATTATTAATGTGGTTGAAAAATACATCTAATTGTCGTTTACTCCCCATAAAACAAGCTAATATGTCATCTACATATATATACCAAAATAAACCAATTTTCGAAATATCACTTTCAAAGATCTTTCCTTCTAAACTGTCCATAAAAATGTTCGCCCAAATAGGTGATATAGGGCTTTCCATGGGTAAACCTTCATTTTGAATATATACCTAATTGTCGAAAGTGAAATAATTCTGATTAATACATACTTCAAATAAATTAAGTATATCTGATATTATTCCTGGATTAATATTTTTATCATCTAGTAATTTTCTTACAAGTAGTAGACATTCCTTAGGAAGAATTTTAGTGAACATATTAGTAACATCAAACGAAATAAGTTTATAGTTATCTTGCAAGTTGATTGCTTTCAATTTTTTGAATACTTCTATTGAATTTCTAATTGAGTACTTAGATGCATATCCGTGACTATTAAGTATATTGTTGAGTCTCTTTGCCAATATATTATTAGGAGCATTAACATGAGAAACTACAGGTCTAATTGGTTTCGTTATTTTAGGTAATTCAACGGTTCCATATAATTGTGGACAATGAGGATTCTTATGTATGATAGACCTCTTTTCGTAATCACTTAAAAGATAATTTGAATTAACAATATCCCTTACATTATTAGAGAACTTTTTTGTTGGGTCTGCTTTAGGAACTTTTACATCACTAGATTCTATAAAGTTATATATTTTTGAATTATAATTTTCAGTTGTCAACATGACAGTTTTGTTTCCCTTATCAGATTTTGTCACTGTTAGGTTATTATCCTCTACTTTCTTTTTGAATGCATTTAAAATTGTAATGTCATTTTTTGTTTGACGTTCAACTGTTGAAGGTTCAATATTTTTGATTAAATTGGCAATTTTTGATTTCTCATATTGAAAATTATTTGAATTAGATTTTAAAGCTATTTCTGACTCTGTAGCTATAATTTAATATTATTCGTAAATTTTGGTGGTATGCTGTACTTTGAACCTTTATTTAAAAATTCTATTTCAATATCTGTAAAACTAGTGTCTGAAAGATTTTCAAATCGTGGTGCAAAGTGTTTTGGTATGTAGGTACTTATAGTTTCATGATGTTTAGAGTATTGAATTCTATGTTGTGTGTGTTCAAGTTTATGTAGCTATCGTTCTCGTTTTTTACATTTCTTGTGCTTCATCGTGCTGACACTCTCTCTGATTTTGTCATCTAAACAGTCAAATTCTACTGGGTGTAGTTTGAACGTGAGTTCTGAATGTACAACTTTTATGTAGTTATCTAAGGAGTCTCTTATTTTAAACCATTTTTCACATTCTTCTTATAGCCATACTCGTTGAGCACATTTTATTGCTTTTTGTGCTTGCGGTGTTTTAGTAAAGCATTTTATATTTACATAAGTTGGTATTACCTGTTTTCTACGGCATTCTTGGTTGAACCAAAGGTTTTGTGATGTTTTGTAACGTTTTTGTAGTAACTTCTGGTACAGTCGGATAAAATCTTCTCTCGAAGATTTTTTGATGAAATTAACTGTCTCGACCCTCACTTCGTGGAATCTACTCAATAGTGTTTTAAATTAAACTCAATGTTTCTAGCTAATTCCACAATATTATGAAAAATGTTGGAAATTCTAAAAAATTGACAATTGTTTGGATAACTGAAATCATCGTCAGAATGACAGAAGTTAAATTTCATTTGATGCCTACCTGATGTTAAGTAGTTATTTTTGGCTAGACCAAGAAGTGACCTACCTTGTGATTGACTTAATAGTTACGGATATGTATCTAAATACTCAAATAGTAATTCAATAGGACCAATAAAAGAATTAAAAAATTCAACTTATAAGAGCTAAGCTTATTTCATTTGACGTTACTTATATGTTCACTAGAATTCCTTCTAAAGAATGTCTAATACTTGTAAGAATATTACTAGAAGATAAAAATATTAATCCAGGAATAATATCAGATATACTAAATTTTTTTATGTATGTATTAATCAGAATTATTTCACTTTTGACAATAACCAATGGGAAGCCATATATCACCTATTTTGGCAAACACTTTTATGGACAGTTTAGAAAGAAAAATCTTTGAAAGTAATATTTCAAAAATGTTTTCTTTTGGTATAGATATGTAGATGACATATTAGCGTGTTTTATAGGTAGTGAACGACAATTAGATATATTTTTCGACCACATTAATAATTTACACCCAAAAATTTAATTTACATTAGAAGTTGAAGAAAATAACTCAATCAATTTTCTTCATTTGAAAATTCAAATGTTTAATAATGTACTTTGTTCATTCAATTAACCGAAAACCAACACACACGAATGTGACAATTCTATATAGTTCCAATCACCTCATGTCACATAAACTAACGGCATATAATTCAATGATACATAGAGCATTTTCAGTTCCTATGAACAAATGTAATTTTGATAGAGAGATTAATACAATTAGACAAATAGCAACATCCAACGGTTATCCATTACATATGATAAATAAGCTAATTAATAAAAAAGAGGGAAAAGTGGCATTACAACTAATATTTCCGAAACAAACTGATTAACTAAAAACTTATAAAACCTTCACATATGCAGGAAATATTTCTAATAATATTCCAAAGATAATATCTTTAGCAACGAATACAACAATTTCTATGAAAAACAGAAAGTAACGTTAGTACAAAATTGTTAAATGTAAAAACAAAAATACCACCATTAACGAAATCAGGTATATATAAACTCAAATGTTTAGAATGTAATGCTGTCTATTTGGGTCAGACCCTTAGAAAATTTGTAATCCGATACAGTGAACACTTACGAGCTTACAGATTAAAACAACCAGATAAATCCCATTACGCAAAACATCTACTTGACACCAACCATTCATTGACACCTAACACAGAACTAGAAGTACTACATATTTGTGATAAGGAACAAGAACTGGATTTCCTTGAAGAATTGGAAATTAGAAGACATTAAGAAACCAACAATATGAAGTTGTCAATGAACAGATAAATCTAATTGGAAAAACGATATCCAGAATATCACCATAGGGCTAATAATATCTAAGCTTCAATATTTGTACTGTCACATCTCCTTCTTTTTACTATTAACATATATCAAGTCAATCACAAGTTAGGTCACTTCTTGGTCTACCCAAAAATAACTACTATACATCAGGTAGGCATCAAATGAAATGTAACTTCTGTCATTCTGATGATGATATTGGTTTATCGAAACAATTGTAAATTTTTTATAATTTTCAACAATTTTCATTATATTGTGGAATTAGCTAGAAACAGTGAGTTTCATTTATAACACTAATATAAGTAGATTCCACGAAGTAAGGGTCGAGGCAGTTAATTCTACTGTTAAAGAGTTTGCATTTTTTTGTCATTATGTAAGTTTTTTTTAGAAAACGTCCGTAACTTGGGAATTATATATTTAAAAAAAGTGTCTGGGAAAAAATATATTATATATTTCAAAACGGACAATAAAAATGTGACTAGAATATTTATTATTCCATCAAATTCAAGCTATTATAATATATGTTCGTTTCCGATAAAATATATAAATATATTAATCATTCTTTCAGGATAACATAATCTCACTAATGCTCAAAGAAGATACTATCTTATACAAGATGAAATTAGGGCTCGTCAAAATATAATATAGCTGACAGCTTATGTGGAAATTACTATCTAATAAATCAAAACGATGAGCTTGTTTTTTCCAGTTATCATCGTCTGCCTTCAATAAATACGAATGAAACAGAGCATCTTTCCTTTTTATGAATGTTCCATATTATCTTTAGTTCAAATTTCGTGCGCAATAAATATGAATAGACTTCCGCGTCTTTTCCAGAAATTCCCAGTCAAAATTAATTGCCTGAGGAAAGAAAGATAAACCAGAAGCTTTGATATGGAATTCTAGTGATGAAAGAAAAGCTATGGGATTTTTCTTATCTCCCCCTACGAAAATTATGATTTATATGAAGGTTTGTGTTATCTTTTCACGTACTGTCTGAGAAAGATAGGTTTGTACACATACCTGTTACTTTGAATTATTTTATAAAAAAAGCGTTAAAGCAAAACTTTTATGAATTATACCAGATATATTTTTTATTTGTTCATGTGTATCCAAATACCATGTTTTTTCATTTTCTTGAATAGTAAATTAGTAGTAATGGCAGCTCTTATTTGTTGGGAGAATCATAGGATAAATATCAGGATTCACATCTTTTTTTTTATTTTTAGCAATTGAACAGTTGAAATAACAATAATAGTTTGAGGTTATTTCTTTTAACTACATAGAAGAATATTTTCTCTCATTGAAACATCAAAGAAATCCGCATATTTCCTGGAGCTCCAATCTCTTATCTTGGATAATGAGCATGTCTTTGATGTTAAAAATTTGATATGCTTAGACAAATTTTGTTGTGGTTTTCGTATTTATTTATGTTCCACTTATGTAGCAAAAGTATCTGGATAGAAAGTAATTTGTGATGTATTTTCATTCCAAAGCACTATATATGTAGAATTCCGCGATATTCACCGATAATAACAGATATATGGTCAATGTTTGAAGTTTCAAGTCCGATTCAGAAAAATGCATGTATTTTGGGCAAAACTAAGGCCAGATCTCATGTTTTACCATATTTTGTACTTCTATGCGCATTATAACTTGCTGTTTAGCGATTTAGTCCATTCTGCTGATAATTAGCTGTGTTTATCGAGAGCTGGGAACAATAACCGACATTTAGATATATTGAGCCTAATCTAGCACTATATATGTAGAATTCCGCGATTTTCACCGATAATAACAGATATATGGTCAATGTTTGAAGTTTCAAGTCCGATTCAGAAAAATGCATGTATTTTGGGCAAAACTAAGGCCAGATCTCATGTTTTACCATATTTTGTAATGAAATCCCAACTATATTAGTTTGGCATAGTGTGTGGTCGTCTTAAGTGAACAAGTGCTCTGAAGTGACTCCCGAATAAATTTATTAAATCTGGTATGTCAAAGATAAATATAATTTGAATCAAACTGAATAACCATTCCATGTGATAAACCACGTCCATGGAATAAAATATATTATAGTCCAGTAAATAAAGGGAAAAAGTTAACATTAATGACTCCCTATTTTCATCTTCCGGTTGGAAGTAGCATTTGGTACCTCATTAAACATGAGACAAAGTTTTGCATGAAAACGCGTGCGAGGGCGGAGAAAATGGCCCCAAAAGACCATGAAAATAGGTTTTCAGCCAATATCTCCAAAAATATGGCAGTTAGGGATTTTCGGTTCAGATAAAAATTGACTGGTTTCGAGAAAAACAGCACCAAGCGCACCTCGAATAATGAGCTTCTGTGCTGTATGCCGGAGAGCACAGTCCGTGTATTTACACATCAGCGGGGGGACAAATTATTCAATAACTTTGGAAAAATGCATATTTTCTCATGATTCAAAGTTAATGTGAAAGAGAAATTATGCTGCTAGCATACCCTGTGAATTGAGTCACGCTTGACTCTTTTGGCCATATCGGAACACGGGTCAAACTTTCTGCTCCCGGGCAATTTTAATCTCGCCAGGAATTTGTTCCTAGTTTTTTTGTATTGCACTAATTGACTCAAAATTTTCTTGATTATGGGTCCTCAAAAGGTCCTTTGTCATCCCTGGAATTTGTATACCCTATTTTTTTTTAATTTTCATTTAATCGTTGTTTATTGAATCCCAAATTTTTGCTGTTCTTGGAGCGCGGGGAAATTTTGTGAACAACCATCAACTAAAAATTTATATATGATCCGATTGGTCTCTATGGTACATCAATTGAAAGCTAAGAAGGTCTACTTTTTGATTGTGCAATTACTTTTTTTGACGAAGTCGTCCAATTTTCAATAAAATTAGAAAACGCGGGCTCAAGGAAAAAACGCACTTTTTGGTGGTTTTTTTCTCCCTGCTCTTAATTTCTAACATTTTAACACCTTAACTAGTGTAACGGGGGAATTCTCACCTTTCCATCGATGTATTTAAGTCATACCTTTGATACCCCGGGAAAGACCAGTACATTTAGACACGCTATAATTTATTACTTTCGTTCCTCCGTCGTTCGTCGCGTGTGTGCTCTACGTGGCGCTCGTGTCGTCTGCTACAAACCATGCGGTCACGCTTGGAGGCATAAGTGTGTTTGTTTTCTGTCATTATTTTGATAAATATTATTGTCAATTATAGAAAGAAAAGTTATAAAGGTGAAGAATATTGAACAAATATTGACGTTTTCCGTTAAAATTAACTTTTATCACAAACCCAAAACATAGAAAGTGAAGATTCAAATCTTGTAAAATTGGAGCAAAAGGTGAGAATTTGTTGTTTTTATTCAAGAACATTTGATTACAAGCAACTATTCTAAGTGAAATATTGGTCTGTTCTTTCTTGTTATAGAAAAATGGAGGTCAACTCTGCTACAGCAGTGTGTTTCCTTTGTAAGGAACCCGTTTTTGCGGATGCTGTCACCGTAACTCGGGGCTTAGAAAATGTGATTGATATTAGCAAGGAAAGGAAGGATAAACATCATATTTCATGGGAAAAATAAACGTCTTTGCAAATGCACAAACAGTGCAGGAGACGCTACATTATCAAAGGTAGAAATGGCAGCTTCCAGTGCAACAATTTTGACTCTGACGAGACCAAAAAATTGGCGCAATTGTGCAGCCCCAAGAAGAAAGAAGAGCGCAGGAGTGATGGATTTGATTTCAGGGCCAATTGTGTGTTCTGTGGCAAATGTTTTCCTCGAAGAGCTTGGATGCACGACCCTTCGTTAGAGATAATATTTTATTTCTCCATGCTATTTCGGGAAGCGATACAACTTCGGCTTTTTTCGGGAAAGGGAAAAGGTCAATAGTCGACAGATTAGAGGGAAAAGTAACGAATAACAAGGAACTGGAAGCGGTCATTGAAAGTTTTAAAAACCAGAATCTTCCCCACGAGACCGTATTTCAGGACGGGCAAACTGTCATTGCGTCGATGTCCAGTGATGATGATGGCCAAACCCTGACAAAGATTAGATACGAGATCTTCAAGCGATTCGCCAGAGACAGAAAGAGAAACCCAACTGCGCTCAAACTTTCAACCTTGCCCCTCACACCCGAAGCTGCAATGCAGCACCTTTATCGGGTATATTTGCAAGTCCAACAGTGGCTCGGAAACAAACTGTCAACAGTAAATTGGGCATGGAAACGTGCAGAGGATATACTAATGCCGGTCCAAACCATTAAAGAGCCAGCACTTCCAGCAATCATTTTATCAATGTAAGGGAGCATGTTCATGCAAGAAAGCAGGGCTACCTTGCTCATCTATTTGTGGTTCGTGTGAGTCACGCCAGACAGAGGTAGAACTAGAGGAAACTCTAGACTCAGAAGAAGTTGTTGACGGGGTAGAGCTAGAGTGAACTCTAGACCCAGAAGAAGTTCTTGACCAAGAATCAGATGATGACTGGTGACGAACAGATTTATGTCATAATTGCAATGTATTTTTATATACTTTTTTCATCAATTTTCGGACAACTAACCGGTGAATCTCTTGTACTTTTGTTAAAAATTTTCCATTTAATATTTTAGTCTATAATGTATTATTCTTGTATCATTATATTGGATTCTCCAGTTGATAAATAAATAAATAAATAAATAAATAAATAAAAATATATTTTTCTATAATAAATGAAACATGAAGAACGTTTATAACTCTTTATTCCAAAAACCTCAATCAGTCTGGTTGCAAAAAAATTTGCTAAAATTTGCGGAGAATCTGCAAGAAATTGTTGCTGAGTATTATGGGTAAATATTATTCACTCTTGAGGCATTTTCAGTTTTCCTTACCAAAAACCTAATGAACTTCAGTATTTTGCCACATGTGCAAAGCTGATTGTTGCTAGATTCAGGTAAACTGGTGAGGTCCATCTTGCTGTAATTAATCTTATAGCCTGTTTTCCTAATAAGTATATCTTGAGGCCTCATCTGAGAGGAAAACAAGACCCTCGGAAACATAAATATCCATCAAAAGTGTCTTGTTACAGGGTTTTTCATTTATGGCACCGAGGATTTTCCCAATATATAAAATGTAGTGGCGCCATCTACAATTGGTTTCCACAATCAAAAACATTCAAAATAATGGATTTCTAACACCCCCCAGCTCAAATTTTGTACAAAACTTGCATATTTCACAAGTCTCAAAATTTCCGATTTTTCAACCTGATTTTTTTGCAGAAAATATTAATGTTGCGAAAAAAATGATGTGGACCATTTTTGTAGAAAATTAACTGAACTTCTATTTTTATCTGAACCGAAAATCTCTAAGTGCCATATTTTAGGAGATATTGGCTGAAAACCTATTTTTCTGGTCTTTTGGGGCTATTTTCTCCGCCCTCGCACGCGTTTTCATGCCAAACTTTGCCTCATGTTTAATGAGGTACCAAATGCTACTTCCAACCGGAAGATGAAAATAGGGCGTCATTAATGTTAACTTTGCCTTTTTTTCCTCCTTCATTTACTGGACTATTAGTAAAATAGTAGTACTATCGTCAGAAAGATAAATTGAAAACACAAAACAAATAAACAAACGAATCCTTATCACAATACCTGAAGTGTTTTTACCGATCCATAGAAATAAAAATAAAAGTGACCCTACACGGAAAGAAATGCCCGATTCAGAGATTACTAATGAATAACTACTTGATCAACTATTGAAAGGAAATACGGAATTGAAGTCGGCAATACAAGCTGTTGAAGTGAAGCTTTGCTTGAAAATTGAGGAAATCAATCATCGTCTAACTATAGCAGAAAGGGAAAACAAAGAACTGGAGAAAAAAATGTAGCCACTCGAAAGGGGGCAGAAGATAAATAACGTAATAATATTTGGATTAGAGAGAGAAGAACATTACACAACTCCTGAATATATCATTAAATTGATGAAACCCTCTTGAAAATTGAGCTCGTTGAAAACGATTTCAACAACATATAGCCCCTAGTGTCAACTCATAATATCCCAGTGAAAGTGGAATTCACCTCTTACATCAAAACAGCTAAAGTTCTGAAAAAAACCAAAAACTTGAAAGGATCTACAATACGTAAAGTACATGATCTCACTGAACAACAGCGAGCAGAACACATCTATATGTCGCTAAGCAGAAAGGCAATAATATTTGCTTCATGAAGAACAACAAGCTCTACCTCGATAATAAGATCTATATTGCTAATCAACTTGAAACTTTGGAAGACGCAAGCGAACTTTACTGTCAAAACAAACCACAAAGTGATCCAGGCACACCAGCCCCTGAGCATCTTACTCTGAAAAAAAATAATCTGAAAGAAGCTGCTCTCACATTCATAAAGTCAACTCAAACAAAAAATTCTGACTTATCTGATTCCACTAAAGAAAACTCGAATACTCCGAAAAGAGGCGCAACGAAAAAAAATATCAAGAAAACAGTACGTGAAAAACCAAACCAGCGCAAGCACTCTGCTAGATAGATTCAACGTTCTTCCTACCTTTCTCTCCTATTTATCTGTATTATCTTCAACGATCCATTCTCATAATATTGTTACCATTCCCACTTCCATCACAAACAAAATGTATACTTCCTTTAATTAATGAATTCATATATTAGAGACAATGAATATGAACTCATTGCAACCAAAAAAGTTGATAATATAAATTACTATAACAATTTTATTTCATCTGAAGAAAATAAAAAATTCAACTTCAACATTCTTCACCATAACATAAGGAGTATTGCAAAAAATTAAGTGAGCTAGAAATATACATTCTTGAACTAAAACAACATTTTCACTGCATTGTACTCACAAAAACATGAAATATCCCAGACATAAATATGTTTAAGTTAGATGGCTACGACATATTGTATAACGAGGGTAACATTAATGCAATGGCGTTGTTATCTACGTAAGAGAAAATATGTGCTATAATTATCATATCATTGATATAGATGTATGCAAATCGATTCAAATCACACTAAAAGTAGTCGAAAAAACCATACATCTAACGGGTTTATATCGTCCGCCTTCGACAGATGAACAAATATTCGTCAAAAATCTTCGGGAATACCTCTCTAATATTTCGAAAGTCAATGGTGACTATAACGTATTTTTGGGAGATATCAACTTGAACATTCTAGATGAAGATGACATAATTACTGAATATCTAAATAGCTTTTATGAGTTTGATATCCTTGAAAACAGAATTAACCCTCTATGACCGGTCTAATATTATCTCACTGAATATCGACGAAAGTTACACACGTTTCCTAGAATTGCTGAAGAATCTCATCGCAAAACACACAAAAACATCAAAGATTGAACACAGAAACATCAAACGAAAACAATGGATGACACGAGGATTGGTAAACTCCATGAATACCAGAGATAGCTTATTCAAAAAAGTTCGAAAAGAGCCAAATAACCTAATTTTGACAAAACAATACAGAAATTATCGAAACATATTGAATAGTCTTATCAAGAAATCAAAAATCAATTTCTATAAGAGTTGTCTGGATAGATCACAAACTGACACCAAGGCGCTATGGGAAACGGTGAAGGATATTTCTGGGAAAAATAAAACTATCAAAATTCAAACAATAAAAAGTGAAACAGGTATGATGAAAAAGAGATTGCAGATTGTTTCAATAATCACTATTTCTCTATTGGGCAAAAACTTGCAAAAAAAATTCAAAAACCTGTGAATTCTCCCCTGAGGAAAGCATCTTTTATGCAAGTGTTTTTAAATGAAACTCAAAGTCTCTAGTTAATTCCACAATATAATACAAGTGAATGAAAATTCTAAAAAATTGACAATTGTTTCGATAAATCAATATCATCGATGATATTGATTTATCGAAACAATTTTCAATTTTTTAGAATTTTCAATAACTTGTATTATATTGTGGAATTAACTAGAGACCTTGAGTTTCATTTAAAAACACTAATATGAGCATATTCCACGAAGTAAGGGTCGAGACAGTCAATTTCATCTTTTATGAACTCTATATTTTTGGAACCTACAACAGAGGGGGAGGTAATTGAAACAATATCATCTCTAAAAATGAACAAAACTCCCGGTATCGATGAAATTAGAGCTGAAACCTTGAAAGAGATTAAAACTGAGATAGCTTTTCCTCCGAACAACATTTTTAATAGAATAATAGAAACAGGAAAATTTCCCAAATATCTTAAAACAGGGGTTATCAAAGCAATTTTCAAAAAAGGAGACAAACATGAAATTCTAAACTACAGACCAATTACAAACATAGCTAAACACTAGAAAAAATAATCAAAAAAAGAATGGTCTCTTACCTTAACAAGCATAATTTCATTTCAAATAATCAGTATGGATTCAAAGAAGGGATTTCTACCCAAGATACTATTATTTTCGTCACCTCCTAAATATCAGAAAATCTAGAAAAGAGTAAACCAAGTCTATGTGTTTTCTTAGATCTAGCTAAGGCCTTCTACACCGTAATACACTCACAGCTGTTGATGACCTTGCAAAATATGGGTTTCAGGGGAAGCACATTGAATCTCATGGAGAATTACCTTAAAAACAGAGAGTGATACGTGAAAATGGATAACGTCGTTAGTGAAAAAAGGATTGTGGAGTGCGGAGTACCGCAAGGAACAGTTTTGAGGCCAATTCTCTTTACAATATATATCAATGATATATTGCGTCATGATACTTGTGGCAGCATTGTTTGCTTCGCTGACGATACAGCAGCATTGTACAGTGCTGATAGCTGGAATGACATGAAAACTAAAGCAGAGGATCACATGGGTAAACTCTTCGAATGTTTCGCAGATAAAAACCTATCAATAATAGTGTTTTAAATTGAACTCAATGTTTCTAGCTAATTCCATTATATTGTGGAATTAGCTAGAAACATTGAGTTTCATTTAAAACACTAATATGACTAGATTCCACGAAGTAAGGGTCGAGGCAGTTAATTTTACTATCAATAAATTACGAAAAAATATTCCTTTTACCATTCTCTTGCTATGCCAACTCACTACCCCAATATGATACATTGAGTATCGAGAACAATATATTAATTCGATCAGTAGAAAAAATCAAGTGTTTAGGAGTAGTGATATATAGACATCTGAGATGGAACTATCATGTTGACCAAGTGACTAGGACATTCAGGAGCATTCTTTATAGATTCAGGTATTTACGAAATATATTAGATACCTCGCGAATGAAAACAATCTATTGTGCAATTGTGGAGTCTCGTCTTGCATATGAGGTAGTGGGCTGGGGTGGAGTTGCAATATCGCATTTGAAAAAAATAGACGTATTACAGAAAACATTTCTAAAAATTCTCATTGGAAAATCATCAAAATACTCACTGGAAGCACTTTTCAAAGACTCAAAATTGCTAGACCTCAGGCAACTTTACTTCCTAAGAACTGTTGTGGAACAACATGAAAAACGAACAAAGTTCAGCTATGTAAATCATAGGCATAATACAAGACTTGAAGCCAATGCACAACTGAGAACAACCAAAACAATCGTTCAGAAAACATATAATCTTGCAAAGCGGCACTACAATTGCTTACCTCTGAAAATCAGACTTGCAACGACAATTTTTTCATTAAAAAAAGATGTCAAATGTTTCATTTCAGAGACAGATAGAGTCTCTATACATCGATTAATTGACCACTCGATCTCATGAAATATATTCTGTAATAGAGACTACATTATGTAGTTGTTTACTATACTGACATAGAGAAGACGAGTTCATGTTCATATTCCTTATACTGTTTTTATGGTCCTTTAATCTCATTTATTACTCAAGCACTGTTGACTATTATAATTGCCATGAATTATTATTGGCACTACACTGTGTCATTCTTCAATCTCGATTGCATTATGTGCGTTAATGTGTAAACGTGTATGTAGGTGTATATTTAATGTAATTTGTGTATATGTATTTGTTTATCTGTGCAGGGATGTTACTATTATGTACTCGTATACTAGTCAAAAACATTATTGAGTGTATAATGCTACTGTTCCACCCTTTTCAGTATTATATTTACTCAATAAACAAACAAGATGAAAGAACACCCACGCCCAGGCAATGCCTTAGTGGGTGTTTATTCATTATTAGGAGAATTCAGTCTATTGTTGTATTGACGTTTTGTTGTTTATTAATATTGTTATCAATTTATTAAAATTAGATTGAAATCTTCCCAAAGAAATTAAAGATACAAACAGCATATTTTTCCCCACGTCCAGGCGTTTGCCTTAGTGGGTAAATCGTTTTTTTTGTTTTTGTTCAGTTGTGAAATTTATTAGCTTACTGCGATTTGGTTGCTTTTAGAATATGATTATAGTCATTATTGTAAAATGTTTATAGATGAATAAATATTATTATACTATAGTCTATATAGAAAGGACAAGGAGTAATAAATCATTCATTTAAGTAGATTTCATAGACGTACCGTAAGGTACATTTTGTATTGAACGAATGAGTTGCAGCTATGCTAAAGAATATAGGTCAGAGGTAACGGGATGTACTAATTTTAATAAAAAAAAGTGATAGAGGTACATAAATTTTAGTAAGTTTGATAAAGAAAGGCAACACAGTTTATTCCGCAGTATCCGAACTCTGCCACAAAATGCAGGTAGTCATTACGGGTTGTTCGAACTCTGCCAGTGTTTGAAATTTTGGAGATTAACTACCAAACCAGTAGGGGTCTAATAGCCTAATCCGATTTAACGATTTACCTTGAACTTTAGGTACTCAAATTCAATATAAGAAAATATTAATAACATACATATATTTTCAACGTATATTTGCCACTTCTAAAAAATTACATCTACATTACAATAAAATATATTCAATATACATAAACATATAAAAAAAACAAAAAATTAAACGCGTGGATTTTTACATGCAACCGTTTTCACAAACATAAAGCGAGAAATAACATTTTTCCTATATTGATCCAAATGATCATTAATGAAATTAATTTTAACATTAATAGTTTTTTTGGTTTTTTTCTGGCTTTGGTTTGCCGAACGAATTTTCGCGAATACCTCCGTTTGTAAATCCAATAACACACTAGTAAATTGAACAATGTTTGGATGTGCTTTGTAAAAAGAAGCACCGAAATGCGAATGAAAACTCTCACAAGAATTCGTTGTTCTCTTAAAAAAGGATGCATTATTTGCCGAAATAAGTGGTGGAAATATCGAATTTTGCGTTATATATGTTAAATTGACATAATTTCGGAATTCTATAACTCTTTCGTCATTCGGAAGCAAAAAATGTAGTTCATTATAAAAAAATTCTACAACTTCCTCAGGACTAAGATACATAATACCGAAATGTACTTTTAAGTATTCGCCAATTACAGAACCTTTCTGTCTGTACTCTTGTACCAAATGAATCTCCTGAATCTTACGAAACCAAGCTTGACAGAGATGAAATTTACAACCAAAAAGAATTTGATCTCTGCCAAAACATTCATATATAGCGTTATGAATGCTTAGTTCAAAATCTACTACGACTTCTTTAGGTTGAAAATTTAAGCCTACTTCTTTACATTTTTGTCTTAAAATTAAAAACAAATTTGAATATGTTTGACTTGATTTGTCCGGCAGCAAACAAAAAACAAGAGGTACGTAATAGCCGTTTTTAAAACCATGAATGGTAAACATTTGGTAAAAAAAAGTTGAACAGTATTTAAAAGTCCCATCCATCAAAATACAATCCGAATTACATAAAAAATTAAGGTTGGAAAAACAGGAGAACACAATAATTTTAAATACCTGGTCTGCTGTTAATAGAAATTCCTCTTCTCGGTTCGTTCGTAATTGTAATTCACGAACACTATTAAATACTTCTTCCTGATTTTTAGGCAATAGTGTAAGTGCATCAACATCCTTCCCCTAATCCCCTAAATATCGATCAAAACAATCAAGATTTCTTCAAAATATTTAATTCAAGAAATCTTTGAAACCTTTCAGAAATATACATAATTCTATGGGCCTCCGATTTTATCTATTATAAACCCTAATGACTCTAATAGGATTAAACTAAATGGTTGCGGCACAGTTCGAACATTTCAGTATTCCTCAAATTGATACAAGTCAGGTAAAATTTTATTTCGTGGCAGAGTTCAGATATGCCCGTTTATTCATAATATTTTTTATTTGTATTACTCCTATATGTAGTGTTTGGGGAATTTTTCTCAGAAATTTTAAATGGCAAGTGGCCTACTGTAATCGGCTTAATACGATTACACCTATTTACAGATTATTCGATTATTGAGAGGGATTTTCCAAACAACCCAGTTTTCTTAGAAACATTATCGGGAATATTATTTTAAAAGAAAGTAGGTACATTAAATCAGTACTTAGTATTAGTTCTTTGAGTAAAGTTGTATGAAGTTGTATGGTTGTCATAATATTGTAAACAGTTGGAATATATTTAAAACATTTGTTGAATGTTAATTGTGCAAGTACCAAACTATGTCGATAAGCCAAGGACCATCTAAACGACCAAAAACAGGTCCATTATCTTTAAATGAAAAAACTCTGATATTGAATTGTTATATATCATTGAAAAACAAGGATCCAAGTGCAAGTGTTGATGATATTGTGGAATTAACGGCTGCTATGTTGTGTGTTGCTAAATCAACAATTTATAGATTACTAAAAGAAAGCAAGAATGGAACTCTTCAACCCCCTAAAACTCCTTCAGGCCGAAAACCAATTGAGATCTATGAGTCATTAAAACAAAGACTAAGGTGTAAAGTCCATGGATTTTACTTACGAAAGGAAATTCCAACACTTGACAAAATTATGACATCAGTGCAAGAAGATACGGACTATCCAAAATTCTCCAGAATGACATTATGCAAACTTTTGAAAGATGTGGGTTTCAGATATACAAAACATAATAGAAAATCTCTCTTGATAGATAAACCGGAAATAGTTTTTTGGAGAAGAGACTATTTAAGAAGCATTCGACATGCCAGAGAACAAAATTTGAAAATCTTCTACTTAGACGAAACATGGATAAATGCTGGATATACAGTTTCCAAATCTTGGCAAGATGAAAACATTAAAATCGGAAGGCAGGCATTCGTGGAAGGTTTTTCGTTAGGTTTGCAGCCGCCATCTGGAAAAGGAAAAAGACTTATCATTGTCCATGTTGGAAGTTCTGAAGGTTTTGTTGATGGTGGATTATTAACTTTTATTTCAAAACGCACGGGGGACTATCACGAAGATATGAATGGGGATGTCTTCGAGGAATGGTTTGTTCAAATGTTGGATCTGATTCCAAAAGGGGCTGTTATTGTTATGGACAACGCAAGTTACCATTCACGGTTACGAGAAGCATTGCCCACAAGTCGTTGGCGTAAAGCAGAGCTTTTGGAGTGGCTTATTTCGAAAAATATTAAGTTTCCAAAAGATCCACTAAGGAAAGAACTTTACAGAATTGCAAAAATGAACAAGAATAAATACAAAACCTACATTGTAGAAGAAATGGCTTCTTCTCGTGGTATATCAGTTCTTCGACTTCCCTCTTATCATTGTGAACTTAATCCCATAGAATTAATATGGGCTCAGGTAAAGGGGGAAGTTGGAAAAAAAATACTACTTTTAAAATAAACGATGTTGTGAAATTGTTTGAGAGTGCTGTAAGTCATGTGAGTAAGGAAAATTGGACAAACTGTATCGAGCATGTTATCAAAGTATAGGCAAATATGTGGAAAATTGACAATATTTGTGATGATTTAATCGCCCCTATTATTATTAATGTCAACAACGATTCTTCCTCTTCCGAGTCGGATATAGAATAAAATGTAAGTAATAAATGTATTCCAATAATTATTTCTTTTCATTTTTTATTATATTATAATTTAAAACGTATTTTTTTCCCAAAATACACACCACTGCATTGCGTTATTGCTTATCTGCTAATCCTTTAACAATGAATAAACCCTAAACTTTGCTACAACTGAAACAAATACGGGGTCGATCTACCTGGTTTTTAGATTTATGGAAGAAATGTAATTTAAAGTAAGAGATTTATCAAAAATTTCATGGTGCTCCCTGTAAAGGTTTTGCATACTTAATTAGGGTTTATTACTCCTCGTACTTTTTGTACATACTATAGGAAAATGGTAACAAATTTTATGAAAAATTTACGCGAAGGGATTTTTGAATTTTTTTAGGAAGCAATATACGCTGATTTTTATTATATTTACCTCTTTTGGAAACAAACAGGATTGAATTTTAATATTTATCACGGTTTTTGAAGCCAAGAAAATGTTGAACAGGTACAATAGGGGTAAAAAATTAAAAATGTATCTTTTCTTTTTGCATAAAAATATCAAATTTATTTTACTATTAATTTTGATTACCCACTAAACAAGAAACATAACAAGTCTTTTTTGTGATGTTCTTTTTAGAGACTTTTCGTGATGTTTATTTGAAACGTTAATAATATATCTCCTAGATGTCTTAATTTTAATACCAACTCTATTAACATCCATGTCATGTAAATAAAACATATTTTTGATGTACGCAATAATACTTGAATTCGCAGTTACATACAAATCCTATGAACTTCTTGTTAGCAACTTCCTATAGGAAACATTCATACGATGTTAATTTGTATACTTCTGACTAATACCACATACAGAACGTTACTGTAATATTACAAATTAACATGTTTCTAAGATAATCACATGTTGCAGTTACTTTCACATCTTTCGAAATAATTTTTAGTTCGTGTGATTACGTCATTACAATGTTAGTTCATAAAACTCTCGGTAATATCTCATATTAAACATCACAGTAACATGAAAAAAGGAAGAAAACAGAAGAGGGACTGACGAACGAACATATCTGTGGAAACAAATGACAAGCATGAAATGGCGGATGGTTTTCAGTTTCGTGTTATATTTTATTTGCAGGAAGCACATTTTTTGCAAGTACTTGAATGAAGTGGTCTTCGTTTTCGTTAGTTCCTACTTAGCTTCAGTTTCTATGCTCAGTTATAATTCTTGTTATAATAGACGAACAACAGCTGTTATCGGTAAGTACATATTCCAAAATCATGATTATTAAAACCTAATACTCATTCAAGAGTTTAATCGGCTATTGTACATTGAAACTCCAGGTGGCGGAATTGTACACTAACATTATATAATAGAGTTTATACAAAATAAGGATTTCTTCAACTTCTAAAATATTTTAATTAGTAAGCATATTTTAAAAACTATTCACAATATTTTAAATCCTAGATATCCATTTTACCCCACAATAAACTTAATATTGCAATAGGGTAGATATTATTATCAATAATAAAACATGATCATATGTTGGCAGAGATTTGAATCAAGAAAATATTTTCAATGTTCAAGATGTTTTAGAATTTACTTACATAAATAAAAAACAAATAGTTGGTAATTATGTAAATAAAGGGGAATAACTATTTCAGATAGTTTGATACAGACATTGTATTAAACAATACAAAAAATATTGAATCGAGTATCTCTAGTTCTAGTTTTTGTAGTAGCAGTCATAGCCATCAATATAGTATTGCAGGTTTAGAAAATTTTAACATTAATACTAACAATTCTTGTGAACAATTAGAGAGTCTTTAAGACTTTAAAAACAGAAATTTCTGTTGAAAAGCTCATTTCCATTGGAAACTACACTGAATACAATAAAAAAGCTGTACCTATATTAATCTAGTTGAAGAATATGTAACTTATGGCACTGAATGCTCCAGTCAACAAACAGAATTCAATTATTTATTATTGTAGAAACACAGATATTGGATACTCAATTGGATACTATTAATTATAAACTCAATCAACTTGATAATGTGTTCATATCTCTTCTTCATAAGTAGTTTTCTTTTGTATACAATGTATTAATAATGCTTAGTTTTCGTTAAGTTACAATTCCACGATGTAAATATACAATATGTTCCAGGATGAAAATAACAAGATGAGAATAGTATATTATTTTATACAGAAAAGAAGTATGAATTTTCATGGCACCTGCGAAACGGAGTGAGGCATGTAATAGAAGGTAAATTATGAAAAGTCACTTCTTGAAATAAAATGTGATGTTATTCCTTTGAACAGCTCTCTATGTATCTTGTGGAAAATGGGTCCCAGTCAATTGGCTGAAAATCAAGTATGATGTAGTTTATGATTATCGATCAAAGATCTCCATGGGCACAATTTGATCTAAAGTAATTGTTTTATTAGCTTCTGTTCAGAACACCTTTAAATGTTTCACAGATAAGGATTTTGATGTGTACGTTATGGAATGGTTGAGGCACTCGAAACAGCGACACTTGCGTAAGAAAAAGTAATCGTAAGTAAACGATAGAATTTTCTTTCATCAGATTGGATTTCTGTCGATTTAATGTAATGTTTCATAAAATCTTTATGGTGTAAAATTTTTATTAGTTTTAATATCATTAAAAAACTATTGTAATCAATTTTCTGTATACTAGCTGTAATGTATGTGTATCCGTTAAACTTTATTAATTCAGTTTCAAAGTATGTTACACTATGACAACTACAGAATAATATACCCTTTTTTATTCCTTGCTTTCACTGAATGCGTTCAACAGTTTCCACTTTCCACACTTGTTATGTAATAGGCTTACACAATTTTATTTTTTTAGGTTGGATTCCTGGACAAGATATTTTTTTCTAATTTTTGTACCTGTTTTTACAAATTTACTGTACTGTTCATTAGAAGTGAATAAACGTTTCAAATCCTTTATTGCTTTTTCCTATTTCATTTTAAATGTACAGGGTGAACAACTAAGAACGACTGTAGGCCACATCTCAGAAAAGAATCATGGTACAACTTTCAAAAAACTTACCTTTAGGTAAGTGATACTGAAAAATTGCTGGAAAATATTTTGCAGTCTCTAAATTATCCGCTAGTGGTGGAATGAACACTCGAAAACATAATACTCCATAAAAAAAACATACTAAAGGTGTACTAAAAATACAATTTTTGAAATCGTGAAGAGATTATGAAAAAATTTAATTGAGGAGATTTTTTGCCATCATTCTTCAAATAATGGGTGGGGATGGTTCAAACTTATGAACAAATGTATAACTTTTTCATTTTTTAACCGATATTAATGATTTTAGCTGCATTTAGAAGAGTCTTTCTGTTTAATAAGATGGATAAAATTAGGTAATTTTGTATTCGCACGGAAATTTCAAATATAAATTGAAGCATTTTTTTTAATTTTCATATCTGATAACGTAAATCCCTTTTCATCAGAATTTAAAAAATGTCTCATTACATTTGAAATGTCCGAGAAAATGGGAAAATTGTCAACTTTTTCACATAGCGTAGACAAAATTGTCCAATTTTGTTATTTTTTTAAGCACATCTTAATAAAGAGCAAAAACTCTTTTAAATGACGCCAAAAACATTGATATCGATTAAAAAACAAAAAAGTGTTACGACATTTGTTTATTAGGTTGAACCTTCCCCCACCCCTTACTTGAAGAATATGGAGAAGAAGTCCCTAACTACATTTTTTCAAAATCTCATCAATATATCAAAAATTGTATTTCTAGGATACCTTTAGTATGTCTTTTTTAGAGATAATCACAGTATTATGTTTTCAAGTGTTCATTCCACCCCATAGCAGATATTTTAGTAACTCAAAAATATTTTCCAGCGATTTTTCAGGGTCATTTTCCTGAAGGTATTTTTTTAAATTTGTACCATGATTATTTTTTGAAATATGGCCGACAGCCGGCGTTCTTAGTTGTTCACCCTGTATTTGCTAATTAGGCACAGAAACATGTATAGGATGTCATCTAGAATGTTTGAGGTATATTATTTAGAGGTTTAAGTAATGTACATACAACATCTGTATTGTTTTTGAAATGTTGCATTTAGATCATTGATAAGATATTTTTTTCCAGACACTGCATTAACATTGACAAGATGTTAAAAGGCATTTCAGAATATAACAGAAATGTTGTTTTTAGTTCGTTATAAAGACTTCCTATAGAGGGAGTTCTAGTAATATCACAGTAATGTAAAAAGGCAGCGCTTTAACATCGCTGAGAGGTTAAGTTGAAACATCACCAAAGTTAACAGCTACAATCTGGGCATAAGCGGTTGTATAGATGTGGATGTGATGAAAACAAGGGGAAAAAGAGGAAGAACATCATCGCAATGTGATGTTGAATAAACATAACTGTAATATTTATTTGCATAGTGGGTAAGTAATTATTCTTTAAATTATTCTAAAAATCAATCACTCAAATATATTTACTTGCTAAAACAATATGATTATTTACTTACAGAAAGCATTTTCCACTTTTCCTAATAAAGCAAAGAGGCATGTCTGAAAAGTTTTCACATTTTTCACACTAACTATCACAACATATAAAAACTAGAAAAATTATTTTCTCGGTAGGAAATACTCAAAAAAAAATCAGTCTAATTTTTCCATTCATAATTTGTAATCAAATAAATTTTTTCCGCTATAAACTCCTGAAAAACTACGGAAAAACCGCAATGATCTCACGGTAGATTTTCGTTGTCTGTTTGGCCACAGACTTTCAGTGACTGTCGCGCGCTCTCCGGCTGGTTTGTGAGAAAATCCAGCGATAAATTCGGTGTCCGATGCGCTTGCTACTTACAAAACTTTTCATTATTTTCTGAAAAGGGAAATGAAAAGCATACATATTGTTTCTCTAATAATACTTGTAATTTACAACCACGTTCTGAATAAATGTTTTATTTGGAGACGCTACATTATTTACGTTTCTGCTAATATACAATTCAAAAATTACCTGTTATCAACTTAATTTTCAAAAAAAGCTGAGGTAAAACGGAGGCTAAAAACCATCGGGTTCTAAGCGATATTGATAAAAAAGTTCAGATGACGAATATTCAATTTTATTTTAGCATAAAACTTTTCCTTCCAAATTAAAAATGTCTAAATGCATTTTAATTTTTAGCCTGAGAATTTATAAATAATATCTCCTATAAAAATATTATAACCCCTTAGCTATCTCAAGAAAAATTATATGTATTTTCGGTAGAGTAGGGGAGGGTAAATCTAAAATTGCAAGAATACTTTACACTGTAAAAGTAATACTTTAATATCACAAATTGACTCTTAATGTGATGTGATTAAGAAAAATTAGTTACCCCAAATGGTACCAGTTGGTTTCCAACGAGTATGTATAACCAAACTTATGTGATATATTACTAATATTAAATGTAGGTGTCAAGTTTGTGGAGTCATCAAGGTCCGTTATTATTTGGAAAGATCTCCTCCAATTAAGGCTAGAATTGCTTCCAAATGCAGTAAACCCCTACGATATGCGACACTGGACACTGGCACGGCACCCGCCTATGACATATAAATAGATATATATATATATATATATATATATATATATAACAACAAAGAGAATCATGGGTAATTCACGCAAAGTAAAGGGCTACTGAAATAGAGTGGTAACCGTGGACATGCATGTTTCTGGCTCATTTTGCCTCATCAGCACGGCATAACCAAATAATGATGTGAAATTTGGGAGCAAAGATGTTAATCGAAACATGGGAAAACACAAAATAACGGATTTCAGCAGGGAAACCAAACGCTCATTTGTGTCTTCAATTGGAAGATCCCGAGTTTTCAGGACATCAACCAACATCGACACGGAGGCGCATATAGCCCCCCCGCCATGAACCTTCCGACCCATAGTAAATAACAAAGAAGATGCAGGAATATCGCGTGATATGTTAACAACAACAACAAAGAGAATCATGGGTAATTCACGCAAAGTAAAGGGCTACTGAAATAGAGTGGTAACCGTGGACATGCATGTTTCTGGCTCATTTTGCCTCATCAGCACGGCATAACCAAATAATGATGTGAAATTTGGGAGCAAAGATGTTAATCGAAACATGGGAAAACACAAAATAACGGATTTCAGCAGGGAAACCAAACGCTCATTTGTGTCTTCAATTGGAAGATCCCGAGTTTTCAGGACATCAACCAACATCGACACGGAGGCGCATATAGCCCCCCCGCCATGAACCTTCCGACCCATAGTAAATAACAAAGAAGATGCAGGAATATCGCGTGATATGTTAACAACAACAACAAAGAGAATCATGGGTAATTCACGCAAAGTAAAGGGCTACTGAAATAGAGTGGTAACCGTGGACATGCATGTTTCTGGCTCATTTTGCGTGAATTACCCATGATTCTCTTTGTTGTTGTTGTTAACATATCACGCGATATTCCTGCATCTTCTTTGTTATTTACTATGGGTCGGAAGGTTCATGGCGGGGGGGCTATATGCGCCTCCGTGTCGATGTTGGTTGATGTCCTGAAAACTCGGGATCTTCCAATTGAAGACACAAATGAGCGTTTGGTTTCCCTGCTGAAATCCGTTATTTTGTGTTTTCCCATGTTTCGATTAACATCTTTGCTCCCAAATTTCACATCATTATTTGGTTATGCCGTGCTGATGAGGCAAAATGAGCCAGAAACATGCATGTCCACGGTTACCACTCTATTTCAGTAGCCCTTTACTTTGCGTGAATTACCCATGATTCTCTTTGTTGTTGTTGTTAACATATCACGCGATATTCCTGCATCTTCTTTTTTTTATATATATATATATATATATATATATATATACATATATATATATATATATATATATATATATATATATATACACATATATATATATATATATATATATATATATATATATATATATATATATAAAACTTCAAAGAGTGGTCTTTGTTAAAAAACCCTAAAACTCGTGGGGATAGCAGCCAAAAAAACTTTACAGGTTAGAGATAAAGTGAATCAAATAGTACATTACCTAAGCTTTCGAAGAGCATTGTCTTCATTCTCAAAGGCTATAATAAACCAGAAAGAAAAAGTCGGTTAACTTAATAAAAAAAACAATTTCTGAAATCATTACGACTTACTTGTAGTGTTGATTTAAAATTAAACTCACATTTCACAAATTGCAGGAAAACTTTCATCCACTAAAGATTAAAATGTCGACTAAAATATAATTTCTCTCCTACATATAGTAATGAGAGCCAGGATTTTTTTCCTGTTTTTTAAAAACCAAAAGACGTACACAAGAAACGAACTGATTTTGTTGAATATATATTTCGACATGAAATCGACTGCTGTCGAAAGGTAGAGATACGGGGGGCAATTACAAGGTTGAAGTAAAAACATTTAATAAAAATCTAAATTTCTCAGCAATACTGTTCTGTTTTTTTGGTTTCTTTGGTGAAAACTTCAAAGAAAAACAATAATAGATTAATGTCCACACCTAGGATCACGTCAAGATTGAAAAATTACAACTTTAAATTTAACCAGACTATTGTCTAAGTCACTTAGTAAGATTTATACATATTTGTTGCACTTTAATAATGTCCACTCCGGTAGCGAGGAGATTGATTCCCAAATTAGTGTTTTGAGTTAATGGTTAGCTGAAGTGACAGGTCAGTCGAGTGTTGACAATACAAACATTATTTAATATTTCATTTAAAAACAAAACAATTTTTATACATTATGGCTATCACAGCTCAGTTGCGAATGCAAATGATTTCCGAACAGTCGGGCCTTAACGTGAGAGGTTAGGTCCTTTCCATGTGTTAAAAGTTACAGATCTTACATCACTTTTCCTAACTGACATTATTATTGTTATGAGAATTTTAATTTATCAATACTGATTTTCATGGAAATTAACATCAGACGAAAGTGGAGATCGTTAGTATTTGCGGGTGGGTTTTGTTTGGCTTTTTTATTTAATAATAGTAATGCTGGAATGGGATGACAGTTGGGGAATACCGAATGTGAGAGGTTTGAGTGTTCACTGACTGTTTGCTTATTTCGTCATCCCAATTTTTTACATTTTACAAAAGACAGGTGGCAGCTGTCAGACAATAGTCTGGTTAAATTCAAAGGGGTAATTTTTTAATCTTGACGTGATCCTAGGTGTGGACATTAATCTATTATTGTTTTTCTTTGAAGTTTTCACCAAAGCAACCAAAAAAACACAACAGTATTGCTGAGAAATTTAGATTTTTATTAAATGTTTTTACTTCAACCTTGTAATTGCCCCCCGTATCTCTACCTTTCGACAGCAGTCGATTTCATGTCGAACTATATATTCAACAAAATCAGTTCGTTTCTTGTGTTCCTTTTTTTGGTTTTTAAAAAACAGGAAAAAAATCCTTGCTCTCATTACTATATGGAGGAGAGAAATTATATTTTAGTCGACATTTTAATCTTTAGTGGATGAAAGTTTTCCTGCAATTTGTGAAATGTGAGTTTAATTTTAAATCAACACTACAAGTAAGTCGTAATGATTTCAGAAATTGTTTTCTTTATTAAGTTAACCGATTTTTTCTTTCTGGTTTATTATAGCCTTTGAGAATGAAGACAATGCTCTTCGAAAGCTTAGGTAATGTACTATTTGATTCACTTTATCTCTAACCTGTAAAGTTTTTTTGGCTGCTATCCCCACGAGTTTGAGGGTTTTTTAACAAAGACCACTCTTTGAAGTTTTATTTTTTAACTAGTCAGCCGTGACTAACTGCCAACTTTTGGTTTTTGGTTATATATATATATATATATATATATATATATATATATATATATATGTATATATATATATATATATGTATATATATATATATATATATATATATATATATATATATATATATATAAGGAAGATGTAGGGTAATTCACGCAAAATAAAGGGCTACTGAATTAGAGTGGTAACCGTGGACATGCATGTTTCTGGCTCATTTTGCCTCTTCAGCACGGCATAACCAAATAAGGATGTGAAATTTGGGAGCAAAGATGTTAATCGAAACATGGGAAAACACAAAATAACGGATTTCAGCAGGGAAACCAAACGTTTGGTTTCACATCCTTATTTGGTTATGCCGTGCTGAAGAGGCAAAATGAGCCAGAAACATGCATGTCCACGGTTACCACTCT
Organism: Galeruca laticollis; assembly: GCA_963921935.1. NCBI lineage: Eukaryota > Metazoa > Arthropoda > Insecta > Coleoptera > Chrysomelidae > Galeruca > Galeruca laticollis. The sequence goes on from OY998181.1 coordinate 75,004,972, forward strand.
ATTTCAGTAGCCCTTTATTTTGCGTGAATTACCCATGAGTCTCTTTGTTGTTATATATAAATATATATATATATATATATATATATATATATATATATATATATATATAAGCAAAAAGTGATGATTGTCAGGTATACGGTCAGTATAAGAAATAAAACTGTATATTCTCATTCTCAATATTTCGCTATTGTTCAATAGCATCATCAGGAGACACTACAATAAATAAAATATAAATAAAATGACAAAGATAGGAACACAAATGCTTACAGATGTTAAGAGTCAGTAAGAGTTGATGTACACCACATTAAGGTACTAACTAGACTAATTGCTAATGATTAATTTGTTAAAATGGTTGTGGTGTGAATTGATAAAAACAAGAAACAATTTGAGTTAAAAACAAAACAATAAAATAAATAATCTGAACGTATGAATAACTGGGGTGACAAAACAACAATATTAAAATGAATTTACCAGTTGACAATAAATATCACTGAGTTTATTAGTGTCAGATTTGAGATTGATAGCATCTTTTTGTTTGTTGATGTGATACATTCCAAAAAATAAACGATTCCTGTATTGGTCAACTTTCTGCAGAATCTCTGTCTCGTCATAATTGAATCGTTAATTTTTTGAAATGTATCACATCAACAAACAAAAAGATGCTATCAATCTCAAATCTGACACTAATAAACTCAGTGATATTTATTGTTTTTAACTCAAATTGTTTCTTGTTTTTATCAATTCACACCACAACCATCTTTACAAATTAATCATTAGCAATTAGTCTAGTTAGTACCTTAATGTGGTGTACGTCAACTCTTACTGACTCTTAACATCTGTAAGTATTTGTGTTCCTATCTTTGTCATTTTATTTATATTTTAATTATTGTAGTGTCTCCTGATGATGCTATTGAACAATAGCGAAATATTGAGAATGAGAATGTAGAGTTTTATTTCTTATACTGACCGCATACCTGACAATCATCACCTTTTGCTTATATAAATAGTACGGTCGATAATTACCACAGAATAATCATCTGTTTGGATTTTCTGATTTAATATATATATATATATATATATATATATATATATATATATATATATATATATATATATATATATATATATATCTTTTTTGGATTGTTCTTGGGTATAGGTTTCTTGTGAATAATACGAAAATTTTATAACGTTTCGTATTATCAAAATCTGTTTTATTTTGTGGAACAGTACCTACGAGTGAAAAGAATTAAAATGAAATTTGGTAGCTTACAATGAAGACATTCACAATTAACAATTGAAAGTCAAAAATTAAAAGGTTTTCCAGCTCACATGCAGGAATAAAATTTTGAAATTAAGTTTTTTTATGGTACGTACCTCGATGTTTACATTTTAATGGTAAAATTAGGAATGGAAAGAATGAAGGTTCTATTATTGTTTTCGTTTTTTCTTTTTGAGTAAGTATTCTGGTTTATGTTTCTTAGTTTTTCAATTGCAGAGAGATAAGGTGTATATTAATTATTAAAATGGAATATACGAGGTGGTCATAAAAATTGAAATAATATTCATTGTTTATTTATAGTATTAAGTTGTGATAAATATGGCTTAAATGATGTGTGTCTTGTTTATCATTGACAGTATGCTGTTCCTTTTTTATGTAAATAATTTCTTTCATCAAAAGTTTTTGGTAGTTGTTATCTTGTGCTAGAATTTTAGTATTTGAAAAGTTAAATTCGTGTTTTTGGCTAGATTCATGTTTATGTAAAGCTGTTGAGGCATTTTTAGTGTATTTGTGTCCGTTCAGCCTGTTATTAAGGTATTGTGTAGTCATTCCTATGTACTTATTGGGGCAATTTAAGCAGGGTATTGAGTAGACGACATTCGATTTCATTTTAGTTGGAACTTTACTTTTCAATGATGTGAACAAAGATGATAATAGATGTTGTGCTTTGTGACATACCATGATATCATGCTTACCTAAGATATATTTCATTTTTTCTGATAATTCTGCTGTGTATGGCATAGCAATATATTTTTTAATGCTTTTATCATTTATCTGTTTTTTATCAGGTATGTTACTATTATATAATTTGTGTGTACGTTGATTTATGATTCTGTTTATTAACTTTGTAGGGAAATTATTTTCATAAAGAACCTTTTTTACTTAATTTAAGATCTCGAATATATATTCGGGTGATGTTAGAGTTAGCGCTCTATCGGTTACATTTATGATAACACTGTTTTTTTGTGAGTTTGGGTGGTGGGAATTATAGTTTAGGTAGCGACCCGACCAAGTGTTTTTGGTATACGTTTTTGTTTTAAGTCCTTCACTGTTTTCTTGTCGTATGATTGTCATATCTAAGAAATTAATTTTATGTTCAAGTTCTGTTTCTGAAGTAAACTGAAGTTTGGGATGGAAATTATTAAAAGCGTCTAGAATTTCGTCAATTTGATTTTCTGGTACGGCAGTGATACAATCGTCGACATATCTTTTAAAAAATAGTATAGGAATATTAGTTTTGTTTAGAACCTTCTCTTCTAGGTATTCCATGACAAGTTGTGCTACAGTGGAAGATATGGGAGAGCCCATTGCACAACCATCTAACTGCTGGTAAAATTTGTTTTTATGTTGAAAATAATTGCTATTTAGTGTTAGATTTCAAGCTTCAATAAACATGTCTTGATTTAGAGTTGTATATTCTTTTAGGGAGTTCCATTTCTCATTAATGATGTTTGTTATTAATTCGTTCGGCATATTCGTGTATAGGGATATCACGTCTAATGAAACTAGTTTGTATGTGTTTGGTATTTTTGTTATATTGATAAACTCCTTGAAACTAAAGGAATCTTTGATGTAGTAGTTATTTTTGCATGTTATTTCAGATAGACAGTTACTTAAATACTTGGATAATCTGTAAAAAGGTGACTGGATAGATGATACTATAGGTCTTAATGGAATACTAGGTTTGTGAAGTTTAGGTAACCCATAAATTATGGGTGCCACTGCATTGTGAATCATTAATTTTTTTGCTTCATTCTCAGAAATCTGTTCTCTAGACAAGAATTTTTTTATTAGTGAATTATTTTTTTCTTAGTATGTTTTTGTAGGATCGTTACGTAATTTTTTGTATGTTTGGTTGTCGGAAAGCAAACTATCCATCTTAATATCATAGTCATTTGTATTCATTATAACAGGGAACTCCCTAAATGAATATACAACTCTAAATCAAGACATGTTTATTGAAGCTTTAAATCTAACACTAAATAGCAATTATTTTCAACATAAAAACAAATTTTATCAGCAGTTAGATGGTTGTGCAATGGGCTCTCCCATATCTTCCACTGTAGCACAACTTGTCATGGAATACCTAGAAGAGAAGGTTCTAAACAAAACTAATATTCCTATACTATTTTTAAAAGATATGTCGACGATTGAATCACTGCCGTACCAGAAAATCAAATTGACGAAATTCTAGACGCTTTCATTAATTTCCATCCCAAACTTCAGTTTACTTCAGAAACAGAACTTGAACATAAAATTAATTTCTTAGATATGACAATCATACGACAAGAAAACAGTGAAGAGCTTAAAACAAAATGGTATACCAAAAACACTTGGTCGGGTCGCTACCTAAACTATAATTCCCACCACCCAAATTTACAGAAAAACAGTGTTATCATAAATTTAACCGATAGAGTGCTAACTCTAACATCACCCGAATATAGATTAGATACCTTAAAGGAAGTAAAAAAGGTTCTTTATGAAAATAATTTCCCTACAAAGATAATAAACAGAATCATAAATCCACGTACACACAAATTATATAATAGTAACATACCTGATAAAAAACAGATAAATGATAAAAGCATAAAAAAATATATTGCTATGCCATACACAGCAGAATTATCAGAAGAAATTAAATATATCTTAGGTAAGCATGATATCATTGTATGTCACAAACCACAACATCTATTATCAACTCTGTTCACATCATTGAAAAGTAAAGTTCCAACTAAAATGAAATCGAATGTCGTCTACTCAATACCCTGCTTAAATTTCCCCAATAAGTACATAGGAATGACTACACAATACCTTAATAACAGGCTAAACGGACACAAATATACTAAAAATGCCTCAACAGCTTTACATAAACATGAATCTAGACAAAAACACGAATTTAACTTTTCAAATACTACAATTCTAGCACAAGATAACAACTACCAAAAACTTTTGATGAAAGAAATGATTTACATAAAAAAGGAACAGCATACTGTCAATGATAAACAAGACACAAATCATTTAAGCCATATTTATCACAACTTAATACTATAAATAAACAATGAATATTATTTCAATTTTTATGACCACCTTGTATATTCCATTTTAATAATTAATATACACCTTATCTCTCTGCAATTGAAAAACTAAGAAACATAAACCAGAATACTTACTCAAAAAGAAAAAAACGAAAACAATAATAGAACCTTCATTCTTTCCATTCCTAATTTTACCATTAAAATGTAAACATCGAGGTACGTACCATAATAAAACCTTATTTCAAAATTTTATTCCTGCATGTGAGCTGGAAAACCTTTTAATTTTTGACTTTTAATTTTTAATTGTTAATTGTGAATGTCTTCATTGTAAGCTACCAAATTTCATTTTAATTCTTTTCACTCGTAGGTACTGTTCCACAAAACAAAACAGATTTTGATAAAGCCTACTATGATGGGCGAAACGTTATAAAATTTTCGTATTATTCACAAGAAAGCTATACCCAAGAACAATCCAAAAAAGATAAATATATAATGGTTTAAGAAATACTACAAATATATATATATATATATATATATATATATATATATATATCCAACATATGACCACAGATAACCCATAGATAGATGAGACACTGATTGTGGCGCCATCTAAAGAGCCTGTCGACTAAGCAATTGAGTGATTTTGAAAAGATTTCTGTAATTTTAGGTTTTGACGGTATATTGAAATTTACTGTATTTTAATCATTTTATTTCAAAATAACCATTTGTAGTCCATCATTTAAAATTTCATTCAATTTAACTCAATAATGATTAGATGTTGAGTTAAACTAAATGAAATATCAAATGATGGACCATAAATGGTTAATTAAATTGGAAAAAATAAAATAGTGATCATATAAACAGTTTATTTATTTTGGTATAAAAATACACAACAAATAATTTCTCTCACAAAATACTTTTCTTATAAAACAGAATGACAATACGATACGATACGATACGATACGATTTATTGACCAGTTTTAAATACAAAAGCATTTGTGTAGTCCTAATATTAAATTACTAAGTAGTTATCAAAATTCCTAAATCAGATAATAGAATAGAAATAAAGTTAAACCAATATTTTCATAAAATTAGATTTCTGAAGTAACATATATGTGAGAATGAATTAGTAAGACTAATAATTGAACGACATGTAGTCCTGAACTGCGTAAAAACAATTTTGTAGTAAAAATTGTTTTGAAAATCTATAGAACTGATTCTGGCTCATATTTTTCACATTCTTATCAGCATGCAAATCTAGAAACTTATTATACAATCTAACATCTAGTTTGTTGTATTGTGTTTGATGCAGCCTAGAAAAAGGCACAATGAGTCGCTCTGCACCTCTGGTGGTATAACACCAGAATGAGTTGCCATATGTAGTACACCCCTATGAATACACAGAAGTGTCTCAAACATGTACATGCAAGGCAATGGCAGGATCCCATATTCCGCGAAAAGTCCACTGCAATGTACTCGACTTTTTGCATTATGAATAATGCGCAAAGCAGTCTTCTGAAGAGTAAAGACTCTTTGTACTCTGCTAGAGTTACCCCATAGAGAGATACCATAAGCCAGATGACTGTGGATCAACGCAAAGTAAATCGTACGCATAACAAGATTACTACCAATAGATGAGCGTAATTGTCTCATTGCAAAAATCTGTGATGAAATCTTTGAGCATAGTGAGTCTATGTGGTCCCCCCAATTGATACCAGGATCTAATGTGATACCCAACAATTTCACAGATTCCCCTTTGGTACCTCGTTTCACAGAGCTAAATGTTATTTTTTTAGTTTTCCCATCGTTTAATTTCAAATTGTTTGAATCAAACCAAGATTTAGCTAACTTTAGATTCTCGATGCTGACATTTTCCTCTCCTTTCGTTAAGAATGTAGCATCGTCTGCAAATAAAACCGATCGACACTCAAGAGACGCCGGTAGATCGTTTATGTATAGTAAAAATAATAATGGTCCTAACACTGAACCCTGCGGGACTCCATCGTTTACCGACATCCGACTAGATTCACAGCCATTGTAGCTTACGTATTGCTGACGATTTTCCAAATAAGATTTAAACAATTCCAACTCTCGACCACGGAATCCGTAATGTTCCATCTTTCGCAATAAAATGTCCGAGCTCACACAGTCGAAGGCCTTAGTTAGGTCACACATAATGGCGTACGTGTTTTTACCTGCATCCAGACCCTCAACTATGCTCTCAATCACATTCAAGATTGCCAGAATGGTTGACTTATGTTTCTGAAACCCAAATTGACATTCAGATATTAAGTTCTTATGTTCTAAATAGGAGCTTAGTTTATTTTTTATCAGTATTTCAAATATTTTGGAGATTATAGGTATAATAGCTATAGGCCTATAGTTGTTAACGAGATCGATGTCGCCACTTTTGAATACCGGAATAATTTTTGATATTTTCAGTACGTGGGGCCAGTTCCCCTCATTTATACATTTGTTGTATAAGGTTGTCAATGGTCCAACTAGCGAAGTCAAAGTAACTTTAATCATCTTTGCGTTTAAATTATAAAAATCCAGACTTGGCTTACATTTTAGAGATAATACAGCCTCGTGAACATCAGTCTCCAAAATTGACGACATGAAAAAGGATGATGATGGTCTAGGTAGGGCATTCAAAAAATGTAATGGGTCAGTTTGGGGACTGTCAATACTTTTCAGAATAGTTTCCGATATGCCTGCGAAAAATTTGTTAAATTCACTAGATTCTAATGTGTGCGACACTCTGTTCTGATGTTTAGTGTTTCTTTCCTGATTTACAATACTCCAGATAGCTTTACTCTTGTTATCTGACTCATTAATGTTTTTTTCATATGCATTCTTTTTCGCAATTTTAAGCGATTTACGGTAGTCTTTCCGCAATTGACAGTATTTATACCAATCTAAGAGTGATTTTTCAGACCTAAATTTCTCTCTCAAATGGTAGACTTCATTACGCATTGCCTTAAGTTCGCTTGTAAACCAGTTTAAAGCTGTCTTTCTATGAGCAATTGATTTCAAAGGAAAACATGTATCAGCACATGTAGACAGTATATCGGTAATGAGATTTGCATACTGATCCGAATTTAGTCGTCCAGAATCAGGCCATTGAACTTCCTGAATTTGGTTTACAAAACTAATTAAATTATTATTATTTACAATTCTTCTCATACACTTCCTAACGGATGTATTATTACAATGATCAATTCTAAAAAACAAATAATTACCACTATGATCCGACACTAATGGTTCATACACCCCTGTATATAGTTTATAAATAAACTATAATGTAAAAACAATGCAATAATTAAAAAATTATACATACATTCTAGATTGGAGTATCATTAGATTTTTAAATGATGTTGAATCAAAATAAAAGTAGAAAATTATTTATGATAAGTTTATATTAATTTATTTATTATTACACTCGTATAAACACAGAGCTGGACAAACTGCTACTTACTTAATCAAAAAAAGTGTGAGCAATGAGTAGTTAACTACTATTTTTGGCAACTTTCTGTGAAAGAAAACATTTGAGTATAATGACAATGAATGTGAGAACAAAAGTAATTAAAAATTTTTAAAGGAAATGTTGTTAAATACTGCCCAGCTCTGTAAATACACGGTACCAAGTAATTACACATAAGAGTGCTAAATAGCACTTGTGACTGTACAACATTCAAAATAATATATCTAACATATCATTTCCACTTAAAACACATATTTATTTCTTTACTGGAAGTATTAAATAGGTTTATATCACAAGCTTAAACCTAGTATATTGCATATTTGTATATTTCTACATTTAAAAGCATTCCGTTCTTATGAAACCATCGCATAAGGCAGTTTAAGTTACTCTGCAGCTTCTGGCAGTCTATGATTGTTAAACTCTTTCTTAAGGGCTCTTAAAAATTCCACCGTCTCGTGGAAGTTCTTTCTCGTTTCTGGTTGAGGTTCTACAAATAAACACACAAAATAACAACAATAAATAAGTAAACACACAAATATGTTTGAAAATTTATGTCAACAAAAGAAAACAAAATGCGCTTACTATTGAAATAATAAGTTTACACATGTTTTTGTACTAAGCAAAAAAAAATATCAAAAAATGTTTGAATGTCTAAATTTTTTTGTTTTTTTTGAATTCCTTTTTTGGAGCTTTCGTTTTTTTAGGAATTCTTGATTTTTTTGGTTTTTAATGATTTATTGATTTTTTTATTTTTTGTCTTCATTGGATATTTTGGATTTTTGGTTAGCACTAGACCAAATACTTAGACGTAATGCCTCAACAAAAGTTAATGCTCACTATCATTTCCCATAACTTGTCATACCATGGGCTATACATTAAAATCGGCAAGGGGTCAATACCTTCCATCACATAGCTGGTGGAGGAAATAGCTATAACATAAAATTAAACCCAGATTATTATTTCTTCAATGGGTACATTTTAAAATGGAATTGTCTGAGTATGGTGTACACACTAGAAATAAATTGAGTGTATGAAAAGACGAGTACTGAGTATGTCATTTTATTAAAATTCCAGCTAAGCGCTTTCAGCCATTAGGTCATTCCGAAAGCTGTCGGCAAGAGAAAAACATACAACAGGTACAATGTACATACAATGAAATAAAATGTTTGATGTTACATCATTAATTAAGTAAAATTTGTTAAAATTATCCTATAAAGAGGGTGTACACACATATCATTTAGATGATTTTTTCAAATTAGAAGTTTCGTTATGTGAATTACAATTGTACACGCTCTTTATAGAGTAATTTTAACAAACTTTACTTAAATAATGATGTAACATCAAACATTTTATTTCATTATATGTAGCAGCTACAGGGTTTGATGTTTTTTGACCTTCTGTATGTTTTTTTCTTGACGAGAGCTTTCAGAATGGGATAATGGCTTAAAGCGCTTAGCTGGAGTTTTAATAAAATTACACACTCAGTACTCGTCTTTTCATTCACTCAATTTTCATTTTAAAATGTCGTCCAAATTTATAGCATGCTATATTGAATACAATAAAACTAACCATCAATTTTTGTTAATTTCCACTCATATGGGAAGGCAAATCAAACTGTCTTACTAACCTCTCTTCGTCTTTCTCAAATCTAAAGAAACACTGGTTTTAAAAATGAAGGGATCATATCCTCCATCGTTTCCTCGTCTACAAATTTAATGATTCATTACAACTGCTTTTCAGCCATACTAATTTTATTTTCCTGGGTTGGAGGAACAAAACTGTAAAAAGAAATATTTACTTCATTAATGCAGCAATTTTCAGCTAATGTAAATAAGAACCATGATATCTAAATTTGTCGATTAAATTAGTAAAAATTCTGTGTTTTATAAAAATAAAAATAATGGTTGTTAATTGTGGAAGAAAAAATGCTCTGTTTTTTTTTAATAAAACTTACCGAGTACACCACTGATTAGACTCCTTCAGAATACACTTTGACATTGTCTTTTCAATTAATAACAATAAAGCAACGAAACAACAGATAAATATTACACTATAGCAATTAAAAAATGCATCAAAATACCGTAACCTTATAATAACCTCTACATAGGAACTAAGAAATGATAACAGTATAACATATAACATGTGGGGACGGGCAATATGATATCGCGCATACGCAGTAATAAAAATCAACAAAATTTGATTACTAACGACGTTACAGTTTTCGTTAATTTTTTGGAATTATCTACCGATTTTAGTTACTCCACAGGCTCTATAGATGGTACAGTATGCAGTGTCCCTAGCCTGTATGTGACGACTCGCCATTTGAATAATCCTATTGATTCATTACTCATTTGTCTTTTGTAAAGAGTGATTGTATAATAATAATAATCTTTATTTGCCTCAGTTATAGTTACAATAATTTAATATACATTCAAAAGATACAAGCATATTAAAATAAGTTGAGTAAATAAGTAGTCACCCAATTTTCATCGCAAAAGAGCGAACATTCACAAGGCAAGGCTTGTGCGTGAATGTGATAGTTCATTTATCATAAGAAGTAGTTGTATAGAATTTAAAAAGCCATCATTTACAAAGACAAACATCCTAAACATATATGGGAATATTTCAAAGAATGTAAATATGAGCTATAACATATAGAACACAGAACACAAAACAACAACAAAAGCGCAATCAAAATCATTCAGAATATCGATAAGACAAAAATTTTTCAGGTTTTACAAATCACGATAAAATTGACAGACTAATGATAAGTTTCATTTCGAGGAGAAATAAAGTTTTGCATTATATCGGCCGGAAAAGATAGAATCCAGTTCTTTATTTTTTTTTAAATAAACTTGATTAGTTAATTTTTTTTCAAATCAGACGGTAATTTATTATATAACTTTGGAGCCAGGTGTGTGAAACTTTTTTTACCTATAGTCTTTTTCATTAATGGTATTTCGGCAGCATTTTCCTTATATCTGGTTGGATAACTATGTTGAACTACCTTTAGAGTTGCTTTGTCTTTATATTGCTTTAGTAAAATGACTTTAACATATAGTTGGCAGATGTTAAGTACTCCAGTTTCTTGGTAGAGCTGAGTTGTAGGGTAGGTTCTGGGTTTGTGAAATAAAACTTTTAAATATACTCTTTTGGACTTTTTGTAGGTACTCGATGAGAGTCTCCCCAGCCGATCCCCAAGCAATAAGACCATATGTTAGGTGGCTTTCGACCAGTGCATAATAAAGAATTTTAAAGTAAGCTAATTTTAGAATATTAGATAGATATTTAAGTTTATATAGTACAAATCTAAGTTTCTTTATTGAATAATTTACTTGGTGATCCCATCGTAAATGGGAATCAAGAAAAATTCCGAGATATTTAATTTTATTTGATGTTTTGATATGAAACATTTCTCTTGTGGACACAGTAATAGATATTTGCTCAAATGGTGGCAAGCCGGTGCTGTATGAAGTAAACGGCAAAAAAAGGTTTTTTATAGTTTATTGTGAGCAGTCTGTTCCCAAAAAAATCAACTATTTGAACAAAATCGATATCGATATCATTCTTGAGAGCCAACCAATTGTCATTTTCATAGAATACAGCGGTGTCATCAGCAAAGCTCACAATTTCTCCCTTTGTGTCCTGAAAAAATATATATTTGAGGTATAGGTTAAATAGGATTGGTCCCAGGACTGTTCCTTGGGGTACTCCATATTTTACAATTTTGAATTCACTGTGGGCTCCACCCACATTCACACACTGCACTCTTTCGTCCAAGTAACTCACAAGTAGCTTGTAAGCCATACCCCTAATTCCTGCATTCTCCAAAACCAATAAAAGCTTGTTATGATCTACACTGTCAAATGCCTTAGCCAAGTCAACAAAGATGACAATGGATGGTTGTTTTTTATCTAAAGCACCACTTATCATTTCCAGCAACCTAGCCACTGCATCCGACGTCGACACGTTTTCACGAAACCCGTATTGTCTCTCTGATAATACGTTATATTTTTTTTTATAAACGATACGATTTGTTTTTGTATTATATTTTCAAATACCTTTCCTACATTTGAAATTAATGATATTGGTCTATAATTTGAAGTTTTCTTAGGATTTCCATCTTTAAACTGGGGTAAAATTTCTGCAATTTTCAATATTTTTGGAAACTTACCATCATTTATTGATTTATTTATTAGGAATATTAACACAGGTGCAATTTCTATACTTACTGTCTTAAGAGTCTCTGATCGTATACCATCTAGCCCCGGTGACATATTATTTTTCAAACTCATCACGGTTTTTATTACCTCTTACATCAGTGTATGAAAGAAATATTGTTTTAGATATCTTTTGTTGTTTAATATTTTTCATCACATTTTCATTGCTTATCTTGTTAGCCATCTTTTCTCCAAAGTTTGTAAAGTGTTTGCAGAATGCATTTGCAATTTGTTTTGGGTCATGTACTATAGTATTTGTATGTGTTATAATTTCATTTATTGGTTTTTTCTGTCGTTGGGTGCCTGAGATTTCCTTAACACATTCCCACAATTTCCCTCCAACATTCCTATTGTCATCTATTTTTTTATTGAAGTAATATGATTTAGCTTGCTTCGTTAATGTCTTTAAATAATTTCTATATCTCCTAAAAGCCAATATATTATGTGTTGTGTACATATGCTTCATTATTAACAGAAGTTACAAGAGCTGGCGTAATCCAGTTTTTTTTTTCAGTTGTGTTTGTACCTTGACAGTGAACGTATCGATAGTTCAAGCGATCAGGTATTAACAGTGCCTAACAAAAACTTCGACTTCTTTCTAAAGATAAGTAACTAGTTTTATTTTTGTTTAAGTATAAAATCGAATTTAATATTTAATTGAATTCACCAACTTATGGATTTAAATTCGGGCGGCGAATTGCCGCCCCTATTAATTGATAAACGGTCTTCGATAGAAGATTTTCAAAATATTAATTTCGAGAATAAATATCAGCCTTCGGATGTTGGTCTTTGTTTAGTTTATATAGAACATAAAGAAAAAAATGTAGGTCGTTTATTTCCCATTAAAATCGGTCACTTTTTAAGAAACATTACAGAATTTAGGCAAAATATATCAGATATAAAACCAGTAGGGGTAAACAGGGTAAAGGTAATTTTTAAAAATTTCAATATTGCTAACTTGTTGGTAAATCATGAAGTTTTATTAAAAAATAATTACATTGCTTATATTCCACTATTCTTCACGCATAAAAAAGGTATAGTACGTATGGTAGATACTTATTTTAATGCCGAATACCTAAAAGACGCAATTGAATCTGGAATTGAAGTAGTTGATGTTAAGCGATTAAAGCGTAAAATTGTAGACAGTGAAACCAAAGAAACAAAAGAAGTAGATAGACAAATGATCGTGGTTACTTTCTTAGGAAATACGATTCCCCAATCCGTTAAAATAAATATGGTAAACTTTCAGGTAGAACCATACATATATCCGGTGGTTCAGTGCTATAATTGTTTACGTTTCGGACATACTAAACATCAATGTGAAGGTAAACAGAAATGCCAAAACTGCTCTGAAGGAAATTGTAACTCAGTTTCCTGTGAAGAAAATAGAACACATTGTGTACATTGCGACAGTAATGAACATAAATCCACATCCAAAAAATGCCCTGTTTACAATACACAATTGAGTATTAAAAAAGTAATGGCCTCTATGAATGCATCTTTCAAAGGAGCCGAAACTATTGTGAAAAATCCTGCTTACGGAAAAATCACAACTAATAATCGATTTTCATTATTATCAAATCCACAAAATTTCCCTGAGCTAACACATACAGCTTCAACTTCTTCTTACAGCTCAATCTTGAGTAAACCTAAGCCCTCCGTACATTTACCTAAACTTAATACGAGTACATCTGCGTCAAAAAAACGCAGAAAGTCCTCACCTCCAACTTCTCCTCCAGTAAATCATGAGAACAAAAAAACTAACAAACATTCTTCCATACTCCCAAATCCTTATAGGGAAGAGTTCAAATTTTATAAAGAGCAACTAGCATTTCAGGTAGAAAACATTATTAAAGATATAATTCTCAAAAAAAGTAACATTAATGAGATCAATGTTAAACAAGCAATTAACAATATCCTGGATAAATATGAATTAAAATAAAAAAGTAATATTAATAGACAAAATGACGAAGACTCAGATACTTTCTAATAAGCACATCAGAAATAATATCACAATTGTACAGTGGAACTGTAGATCTATTATTGCAAATCAAGCGAGTCTTGTAAAATATATTAAAGACACACATGTGGACATTTTAGTTATATCAGAGCACTGGCTAAAACCAAACAATAAATTTCGTATAAAAGGATATAATCTAGTAAGTAAATGTAGAAAAGATGGTTATGGCGGGGTATGCATTTTTGTGATTCAGGGTCTTAACTATAAAGAGGTTTTGCTAAATACTGGAATCAAGGACTTAGAAGTATGCGCCGTATCGCTTGACTCTTTGAATTTGACTATAGCATCAATATATAGACCTCCAAACGTAATGGTAAGTCGAGTCAACTGGATTAATTTTTTCAAACAATTTGATTTATCTGCTACAATTTTTTGCGGTGATTTTAATGCACATCACGATATGTGGGGACCAACTCCTGATGATCGACACGGAAAAATACTGGTAGAAGCTATGGATGACCTAGAACTTATAGCTCTCAACGACGGTTCCCCTACTAGAATTAACCCAAGAGGCAATCACTCAGCAGTCGATTTAACTCTCACCTCCAACACTCTCGCTGCAAAGTCTTCCTGGACTATCTTAGATGACACATTGGGATCTGATCATTACCCTTTAATAATTAAGATTCAGATTAATTCTACAAACCTTGCATTAAATCCTTCCTCGAAATGGAATGATTCCCACGCAGATTGGAATACATTTCAAAACTTTTTGCAAACCGAAATGGTAAAAAATGATTTTGATGAAAATTCAACTGGCCCGGATAAAGTGAAAAGACTTTTTGAAATGATTTCAAGCGCGGCGTGTCAATCCATGCCGGTCAAGAAGCCTTTTATAGCGATTACCCCTAGGCCTATATGGTGGGACGAGAAATGTACAATGATATTTAAAAAACGAAAAGAAGCTCTAAAAAAATATAGAACTCTAGCAAGTTTTGAAAACTTCTTGAACTACCAAAATGCTGCCGCTACAGCTAAACGTATATTTAAAGTTAAACAACGGAACAGCTGGATGACATTTTTAAACCAACTTAATAAAAATACCCCACTAACTGATATATGGAGATATATTAGATCTATGAACGGCAACTGCAATCAAAATCGTAAAAAGTCTATTCCTAAAGAGCTAATTGAAAAAATTTTAAACAAACTAGCACCCCCTTCTGCACCCAATC
Organism: Galeruca laticollis; assembly: GCA_963921935.1. Lineage (NCBI taxonomy): Eukaryota > Metazoa > Arthropoda > Insecta > Coleoptera > Chrysomelidae > Galeruca > Galeruca laticollis. Next base: position 75,020,185 of record OY998181.1, read on the forward strand.
TCTTAAGTTGCAGCTCTTTTGGTTTCCAACCCACGGATTATACATTAAAAGCATTTACAATAGATGAACTAGAATTTGCTACAAAAGATAGTCGTAATACAGCCCCAGGGCTAGATGGTTTCACCTATAAAATTATTCAAAAGCTACCCTTATCTGTGAAGATTTTCCTCTTCAAATTTTTAACGATTGGTGGGTGAAACAAGAATATAGCGACGATTTAAAAAATATTATAATTTGTCTCCTTTTAAAACCAAATAAAGATGCAGAGTCTCCTTCATCATATCGACCTATTTCCCTATTATCTTGTATAACAAAAACGTTTGAAAGACTAATCAAATTTCGACTTGAATATTTTCTTGAAAGTAATTCTATTCTTCCTAGGACGCAGTTCGGTTTCCGAAGGGGACTGGGCACAGTGGATGCTGTAGGTGCATTAGTTGCAGATATTCAAATATGTTTTTCGAACAATCAGTACACATTATGTTTATTTATCGATTTGACAGGTGCATATGATGTAGTAGATTTAAATATTTTATTTGAAAAAATGGTAGATGCTGGTATTGGGAAAAAGGTTTGTGCTAATGTAATTAACTTATTCACGAATAGAAACATTTTTATCCGCGACCATAATAACGTGTTACATGGTCCACGCACAGTCTTCAACGGTTTACCACAGGGATCCATATTAAGTCCCTTGCTTTTTAACATCTATACTGCAGAGCTGCATAGGTTAGGCGATGAAACAATTAACCGAATTCAATACGCTGATGATTTATGTTTTTATGTTACTCGTAATTCATATGAAGAATGTGTTAAAGACTTACGAGCATTCCTTCAAGTACTCAAACCATGGCTGGTAAACATGGGCTTTAGTGTTTCTTCGGAGAAGTCTGCTCTGGTATGTTTCACTCGTCATCGACTGGAAACGTCCAGGGCTCTCTCTCTAGATGAGTTCACATTCCCATTTGTCGACGAATACAAATATCTGGGTATTGTCCTGGACAAAAAATTATTATGGACTAGCCATATCAAGTACACTAAACAAAAATGTGAAAAAGGTATGAATCTTCTCAGAGTAGTTTCCAAACAAAAATGGGGAGCTGACTCAAACATCTCCTTCATTTTTTATAAGTCTTATATCCGTTCAATATTGGATTACGGGTGTACATTTTATGGTTCCTCATCAAAAACCAATTTATTAGCTGTTGACCGAATTCAATACAAATCATTAAAAATATGCCTAGGAGTTATGATGTCATCACCCAATCAAGCTGTCTTAGCAGAAATGCAAGAGCCCCCGTTGCATATTAGAAGGTAATACGTAGCCGAAAAGCTTCTTATTAAATACCGAACATTTAACACGTACATGGTTCAAAAGATTTCAGCAATAAACACTAACAATCTGACTATGCCATACTGGAGAATAAAAACCAGTCCTCCATTAGCTGAGGCTTTTCTTAATACCAACAGCAAAGAAAATCATATCGTAAAGCAAGATACTTTCCCTATTTTTCAATGCAATTATGAATCTTTAGTGACTGCTCCTAACATCATATACCCCTCCTTTTACGAAATTTCTAGTATCAACCAAGTAATTTTGAAAACTGAACTTAACAATATAGGCGACAATGTTACCACAAACACTGATGGATCGAAATGTGATGAAGAAACTGGGCCAGCATTTCTTGTTTCAAATACTAATCACGTGGAAAGATTTAGAATTCCCAATTATTGTTCTGTTTTTTCTGCAGAAGCTTTCGCCATATCAAAAGCGTTAACTTGGTGTACTTTAAATCCGATTCAAAGAGCTGTTATTATGTGTGATTCCAAGTCAGTATTACAGGCTATAGAAACTTCTCCATTCAAGTGTTACAGACAAAATATAATTTTAGAAATTAAGAAATTAACAAGCGAATTAAAAACCTTGAACAAAAGTATTGTATTCATGTGGGTAAAAGGGCACTGCGGTTTAGAAGGAAATGAGTACGTGGACTTGGAAGCCAAGAGAGCCTGCAAAATAACTTCTTATACCAATCTTTATGTCTTCTCAGACCTTTTAAATTATTATAAGAAACATATTAGAACTAATTGGGAGCGGTCTTACGCCGACTTCGCTAAAACATCTAATAGCCAATATTTCCTTTTGCATCCTACTTTACCAACTAAGATCCCTCATATTTTTAATTTTGATTTTAGAAAACAATATACCTCCATCATATCACGTTTAAGAATAAATCACGGTCGTTTCTCAGCTCATCTTTTTAAAATAGGTATTGTCAATTCTCCAGTTTGCTCCTGTAACAAGGCATCAGCAGGAGATCTGAACCATATTTTCTTTGAATGCACTGAAAACAAAAAGGCAACTACTGAACTTTACAATTTTCTTATCAATTTCAACGTTCCTCTTCCCACAAATATAACCGCTCTTTTGGCAAATACTGAGAAGTCTGTACTTGATTCCATAGTGGATTTCATAAATAATTCTAAACTGTCTATTTAGATATATGCTTAGATTTATGCCCAGTAATCAGCAATTTTATATCCTTACTCCTTTACAGTCTTTTTAATTTTTCAACCTTTACTCACTTTTAACTTTCTGTGGCTAATAAACTATGTCTGAGGCCATTCTCCCCCACACACACACACAATCCAGTTTTTACGTTTGATGCCAGTTTTTTTTTTGTTATTGTTGATTTGTCTCTGTAAAATTTAAACCTATTTATAAAGGCCTCTGTACAAATATCTATGTCATTATTGTTATAAATGTCCTGCCAACTTTCTTGATTAATTTGATTTTGGAACATTTTCATATCGAATATAACCCTTGTCCTTTCTGATGGAATATTTAGTTTTGTTTCAGGTAGTAAAAGATGATTTATGATCGAAAAATGGCAGTGATACTATATTATAGTTTGTAATATTATCGGAATATTTTTATAATTATTTATATTAGTCTTGAAGAATATATGGTCTATACATGATTTTTGTTGGTCTTTTACCCTAGTGAATTTATTTATTAAGCTTTCGAAACCCCCTTCAGTCATTTGGTTCAAATAGTCGTGTACAAAGTTTGATGCATTATCTATATCTATATTTATATCGCCTGTTATTATATGGATATCAGATTTTTTACATTGCTTTAAGGAAGTCCCTAGGTCTGTTATAAAAGTATTTATACGCGAAGGACACGGTCTGTAAATTCCATTTATTATTAAATTTTTGTTATATACCTTGCATGAGAGTTCCAAGATTATAATTTCGTTAAAATTGATTATTTCACATGAACCTTGGAACTCCTTTTTCGCAAAGATAATGACATCATCGCATCCATTGAAACTTCCATTATTGTAAAATAAGTCGTAGCCGTCCAACTGATATAAGGAAGTGTCTAGTATTTTTCTTGTTTCAGTAATTACGATAAAATCGAATTTTATACCTACCTGTTCCAAAGTTAATTTTAATTCGTCAATGCTTTTGTTTACACTTCTTATGTTCATTTGAAAAATAGATATGTTCTGGTTTTTGTTGAAGTCATTAATTAATATATTATAGTCTGGCAGATCTTGTATTTCTTTAGTATCGACTTGTTCGATTTTGAAGTCTAGGAGATAATTATTCATTCCAAATGATTGAGTTAAGAAATCAATAAGTTAAAATATAAGTAGAGTTTTAAATATTAAACATCATACACATCTCAAAAGAAATGATAAAATAAAAGTAAAACAGTTTCAATTATTATTTGGCACTTGTAGTCTTGGTGACTGTCTTGTTACAAAATTGTCAAGAGTGGGTTTCTTCGCAATAATTTCCGCAGGATTTCCTAGCTCGTTGCGTTTTCTTTTTGGTTGGTTCTTACTATTGCTTTCACTTATTTGGTTCTGGGTATTTGGTTTGGGTTTCTTATTATTTGAGCTGCTATCGGTGCTGCTATTGATATTATTACCGTGATTTGGTGTATTTCCAGTCACAGGATTACTTTTGATAATTTGGTCGTACGTGTATGCTGTTCCTTCAACAAAGAGTTTCTGTCCATAGATTAGTGCTTTTTTATTATTTTGCTTCTCTCTTTTTAGCTGATCCACCAATGTACTACTAACTATTCTTTCTTCTTGAGATAGTTCTTCGGTTATGCGTATATCTGTCCCCTTGATTTTTCTACAGGATCTTAAAACTTTTTGCTTCGTAAGAGACAAATTTCACTAATATTGGTTTATTATCTTTTTTGGTTAAGTTAAGTTCTAGTTTTTGGTTTAGTAGGTTAAGAGTAAAGTTTGTTAAGTTTCCTCCTGGGAATTTCGAGTTGAATATCACAATATTATTTATTCGTTGTTGTCTCTCTAATTGCTTGTTCTTGGATTTAAGATTACTTATTTCACTTTCTAGTTATTAAATTTTTTTTCTGTCCTCTAGTAACAATTTTTTTATTTCCGCAATTTCTTTACTCAGTTGATTGGTAATGTTTTCAGCTAGTTTGCTATTTTGTTCTTCAATAAATGTTTTCAATGTTTCTAAGATATCGTCTTTACCACTCATTTTTCAATTTTGATTACAGTAAGTATATACAATTTAATTAATTTTGCATTTTGCGCCTCTACTATAGAGTTAAGAGGTGCATTTTTGTTTATTGATATTCGTCTTATACAATCTCGATGTTATAAAATATGTATACTTTCATGCTGTTTAGTAGATACAATCAAATAGTACTCACTGTGTGAAATTCAAAATTTTTGATACACTTTTTACCACTGTTTCATTCCACTACTGTATACCAAAAAATAAACATAAGACGGTATTATAATAATAAATAAAAAAGTCAATACGAATAGTGCATTTATATTTATTATTCGATTGTCGTTACCATCCGACTACATCAGAAGCGGTGAACAGTGTGTAAAAGTGGTGTAAGCGATTTGTAAAATGCCGAAATATCAAAAACAATCGAAGAAATGTAACTCAACATCCAGTAGCGATAGATCCAGTTCCACTGATGCTGAAAGGCAATCAAGGAAATCAAAAAACTTAAGAAACACAAGAGACTACACAAGAAATCTGTAAGGTACTCTAATACCCTTAATGTCGATCCGCAAATCTGCCACGGACGGCCAAGCTCTTCAGGTATTGTTTTGTCTTATTCAATTCCTGAATTTGATTCAATGAATATGGAAACATTTGATTGGGTCGAAATTATTCAACATAACGCTAATATATACAATTGATCTGGTAACTTTATAGTCTGTCAAGCCATAAATCAATTAAAAGGTACAGTAAAAACATGGTACGATAGTTTGATACAGTGTGAGTTGGGGTGGTCTCAACATACTTGGGCGCAATGGAAACAATTACTGAGCTGAACAATTTCAGAGTTCAAGAAATACATATGAATTATTCATAGACATTGCTAACCATAGACCAAGTGAGAGTTGCTCCTTATACGAGTTTCATTCAATCATTTAGTTAAAATTATTAAACTGAAATTTTTTCGATAGTTATAAGGTTTCACTAATTATGGTTGCTATAAATGATTTGTAAAAATTATCGTATTTTTACTATTAAAATAATTCTCAAAATAAAAGACCACAACTATTCGCAACCAAATATATTTCTCTACTACCAATTTTACATTTCTTATCTAACCCATTTCAAAGCTTTTAGTCACCAACATGTATATATCATATTGTGAATCACTCTCACAACAATTTTCTTTAGTAACAGTGGCGGCGTATTCGGTTTTCAAACAGTGGCGACGTATTCGATTTTCAGTCGGCCAGGCTACCATTGTCCACGTCCCCGTGGACTCGCTTGTACCTAAACAAACCAATAGTACATCAATTCAAGTTTAGACTCTAAAAAAAAGGTAAATATTTAAAATTACAGTTATCAGCAACAGCCTCCTCCAGAGTCGCTATGCCTAGAAGTAAAGAGAAACAAGATATATAGTTGATACATCAACGACATTAATAACAACTCAGTAAAATATGAAATAAATAAACAAGTTAACATGCAAAATAATTATGATGCTTATATGCAGGGCCAATCAACAACTTCTGTTAATCAGTCTTCCTGCACATTCGGGGAAGCGCTTCCACTTTCATTATCATTCAGTTCAGGTTCGTCGTTCGAATCTAAACTAACCTCTACATTGAAAGCCTTCATTTTGTCATTTGCGACGACCCGACGATACTTCTTCTGCGATCGAGAAGTTCCTTCGGGGTCCTCAATCAGGTACCGTTCGTGGTCCAGCTTTTGAACGATTACGTATGGTCCACTATACCTTGGCAGTAGTTTCTTACTTTCTCCGTCATTGGTTGTGGGTATTGTTCTGGTCAGTATCCGATCACCGACCTTATAATCCTTCGCTTTTACACGCCGTGCATCAAAGCGAGACTAATGTGTCTTGTCGAGCAGAGCTTTTAATTTTGCCCTGGTTTCTAACAAGCTACTGATACGTTGTGGTTCTACGCAGACTTCGTTGTCCAGAACCGCGTTACAAACTCCCCTCGGAGCGTATCCGAATAGCATTTCGTTAGGAGATTTGCCCGTTGCAGAATTCATCGTAGAATTCAGCCCCCATCGAATTTTTTCTACGTTTGTATCCCATCTTTCTTCATCTTTCGTTGATGCAAAAAGAGAAGACAATATGTTGTACCGTTTTACCTGACCGTTGACTCTAGGAGTTACATTCAAAACGTGTTTGATATTAAAACTTTTACAAAACTGTTCAAATTGCTTACTCGTGTAGCAGCTTCCACGGTCGGTTATTATCCTTCTAGGAACTCCAAAATTCTCGATTACGTTACCGAGAGAAGAAACCAATGGTGTTGCTTTCGTAGATTTTAGTGCCCGTAAAAAATCCAAACTTTGGAAATGAATCCACTATCACAATTAAGTAACGATTCTTTAGTCGTTAAGTAACAAAGGGCCCTAAGTGATCGATATGAAGGGTATAGAAAGGAGTGATGATCTTTGGAATCTGGTGTAAATACCCGGGTCGTTTTCCTCCAGGTTTCTTATTATATAAACAAAGAAAGCAAGCAGAGATAAACTTTTTAATGTAACGTCGCTTTCCTGGAAAGCAATACAATTTGTTAATGGCTGATAACGTTTTATCGAGAGATAAATGTCCAATACCATCTACTTCTTGGTACTACTCATTTTGTTCCTCCCGATGTACTCTTGTACAGTCGTTGGTTTTTCAAACAATATTCTTTATGAATTATTTTTTCTTCCTTGTCCACGGGTCCTTTCTTAAATGCCTCGATAAGGTGCTTACACATGTCGTCCATAAGCTTCCCGTGTAAGACCCAATCAGTATTCGTGATAATTACTTCGTTAACGCCAACACTTAACGTGGACTGATTAAACGGATTTCTACTTAATGCATCCGCGTGTGCCATTTTCTACTCTTGGATTGTTAACCACCACCTACCTATTCTCGGTACAAGTTCTCTTTTGCATAAGATACATCGTATAGCATTGCAGTCGGTTACAACCTTAAACTGAATGCCAATGAGGTATATTCTAGAATGTTTTAATGAATCCACTACAGCAACTGTTTCCAACTCGTAGGAGTGGCATCGCTGTTCTTCCTTGCTGGTTTGCCTGGAATAGTACATTACAGGCCTTAAATTTCCGTAATGGTCTTGAAGAAGAATTCCTCCTATTTCCCATTGTGAAGCAGCCGCGTGTACTTCTGTCTTAAGTTTTGAGTCGTAAATAGCCAATACTGGTCTCGAAACAAGCTTCTCATTCAAGGTCTCAAAAGCTTCTTGCTGAGCTGCCCTCCATGTGAAAGTCACATCTTTCCTCGTTAAAAGAGTGAGTGGCCTGGCAATTTCTGCAAAGCAATGAATGTATTTTCGAAAATATCCTGCCAATCCGAGGAACTGGCGTACTCGACGAACATCTGTTGGTTCTGCGAATTGTTTCACAGCTTCGGTTTTTTGGCTGCCAGGTTGGATTCCATCACGGCTAACCTCTTGTACGAGATAATCTACCTTCTCTATAAAGAACTGAAATTTCGACAACCTTAAAGTTAGACCGCGGCAGGAGTATTACATAGACCAAAAGGGATACGAAGGTATTCGTAGTGTCCGTCCGGTGTTAAAAATGAGGTTTTTGGTATAGAACTTTCTTCTATTGCTATTTGGTGATTTCCAGATGCCAAGTCCAAACTAGTAAAGAAGTTTCTAGAAAATCGTCAACATGGGGTAATGGAAATCTATCCTTGATGGTCTTGGAGTTTAAAGCCCCGTAGTTTACACACATTCGGTTTTCTGCATTCTTATTCTTGACCAGTAGAATTGGACTTGAGTACGAGGATTCCGATTCACGAATTATACTATTTTTCAACAAGTCGTCGACTATATTTTTCACATCTTCACGCTCCTTGTGCGAAAGACGATAGGGTCGATAAACTACTGGTTTATCGTCTCTGAGATGTATAGACATTTTAAGTATATCGGTTTTTCCTAATTCGCTTGTATTTTGGGCAAAACAACACCGATATGAGTTTATTAAATCAAGTAAACGTTTCACCTGTTCAGAGTCAAGATTTTCATTATAAACCAAATTGTTTTGGTCAAACAATGTACAATGAATAACTTTTAATGACAAACAAATAACTGAAGATACTGGTGACATATCTTCAAAACATTGTAAACAACAAACTAGTATTTGGTTTGTACTCACAGTAAATTCTTGTGGCGAGACATTCGTAACAGACACGTAACCATCTTCGCTCTTGGTTATGCATTCTCCAACATTATACTCCCTGGTAGGCACACCTCTCAAGCCTCCTGGGATGTAGACCTCTCCATCAAAAAGATTGCGTGAAGTCACTGCAACTAGAACGAATGTTTTGGGTGACAACTTTACGAACTCCTTGACCCACAATGGAATTTTATTTCGCTTAACGTTTAAGGCTTCTGCTATATCGTATCCATCTGTTAATACCCTCAATTTTTCATTGGTTACGATGAGAATAACATCCGGCAAATTTAAAAAGGGTTGACCTATCATTACTGTGACCTCTTGTACGACATTGGAAACGATAAAAGCTTTTACGTTTGCCTTTACACAGTCCAAACCTAAGGTGATGACAGTTTCACCTATTACTGGTACCACTGAAGCACCATACCCAGTTATCGTGACTGAGCTAAGAACAATCGTTGATTCCAGGTGTTGTACCACATCTTGCCTAATCAATACTGCACCACAACCCGTGTCAACGTAGGCACGTGACGGTTCTTCGCTTATAGTACAGTCGACGAAGTAAATTTTGTTAAATGGTTGGCTGTTCGTCGCGACAATTTTACTTGCAATCGCTCCCCTGTGATAATCCATTCCAGTATATCCCAATCGTTTGCATTTTGTGTACTCAATTCTGGGCTTGGAACACGCTTGTGCAAAATGTACTTTCTCATTGCAGTTGTAACATTTCTGTTCGCTTGTTTTGTTGACCTTGATGTTTCTCGGTGATGGTTCTTCTCTACGATTCTCAGAATAAAACCGCTTTCGGGGTGTTGAGGAAAATCCAAAACGAGTTAGAACACTCTCCGGTCTGAGAGATGACAAACATTCTGAGTAGAGTGCATCTGGGCTATCATATCGCCCCGTCCTTGCTCCGACTTGATTTGTTGGATTACCAATTCCATCAATCAAACACGACACTGCATTTTTAGGACTTATTTCACACACTTGTATCGAGCCCATTTTTTCAAAATAGTACTGGTCCCAGTTTTCAGTGGGAAGTTTTCGTCGATTCATTAGCTTTCGGAGACTAGCCGCGAAGTCTTGATGATCTGTAAATTATTTGAGCAATAATGCTTTCCACTTCTCCCAAGACATATTGTAAGACGATAGTTTATCATACCACTTTCGAGCCGATCCAGCCAATCGATTCTGCATGTGATAAATCGTAGTACGTTCGTCTCAATTATTTATTTCTTCCAACTGTTCTATCTTGTCGAGCCACTTGGAACAACTTAAGCTAGGATTTCCTGGCTTAAATTCGGTTATGCATTCAGATATGAAGAAAACCTCGACTAACTTTTCTAATCTCCGCACATTGTCTTGTGTGTTCGGTGGCGGTGTGTAACTCCTTTTAATTCTGGACACCCTTGAATAATCAACATTCCGATTTTTCGAACTGGAACGCTTTGACTCGTGATTTTTATGGCGTTTATAGTCATAACTCTTTGAACAACATTCATCCGAACTGGAGTTAGAACTTGAACTTGATCGTCCCATGTTGATTTTCTACGTACTTTATACTTTGAAGATAAACTGAAAATGCAATCCCAATTTTAACAATCCAATTATAAACTAATAACTAACAAAATCACTCAGCAATAAAAAAAGTAATAAGAAATAGTTCATGCAAATAATAATGTTGCTTCGTTTATACGTTAACTAAACTGAAACAATATATTTAGCAATAATTATTACAACAGATGAGCCCTAAAATATAGACTATATAAGAATGAAAGAGAATCAAATTGGTCAACGATATTTCAACTGCAAACCCCGAAAATAAATCGTATTAAGAATAATCGTATGTTTAGTTTATACGTTAATTCACAAATAAATAATTAATTGTACTCACAGTTTTTTTGTAATTTTTTTTTTAATTTCAGTGTTCACAACACAACTAATCTAATCACCTAGTCACTCGGTATAGCGCTAGATCTATGCCACTGCCGCACTGTAAAAATTATCGTATTTTTACTATTAAAATAATACTCGAATAAAACACCACATCTATTCCAAACCAAATATATTTCTCGACTTCCCAATTTTACATTTCTTATCTAACCCATTCGAAAGCTTTGAGTCACCAGCATGTGTATATCTTATTGTGAATCAGCCTCACAATAATTCTCTTTAGCAACAGTGGCGACGTATTCGGTTTTCATATTTGGGAGTAACATCAAAGAATACTTGAGAGGGACTTTTTGGAGACCGTTTTAAAAAAGTCGGGAACTTCAATCTTAAAATCTAGCCATAGGATAAAGTTGGGCCTATGAAGACTTTTGATCAGGACATGAAATACCAGTACATATGAAAAATTTGACGGTGCTCCCGATTCCATAAGAGAAGTGCGGTGTCCTTTATGGATATTATTGACTATACTTGTAAATGTTGCTGGTGGGAAGAGTTTTCCTAAGTTTAAACTGAGAAAAACCTGAAATTGACTGTCTCGACCCTTACTTCGTGGAATATGCTCATATTAGTGTTTTTAAATAAAACTCAAGGTCTCTAGTTAATTCCACAATATAATACAAGTTATTGAAAATTCTAAAAAATTGACAACTGTTTCGATAAATCAATATCATCGTCAGAATGACAGAAGTTACATTTCATTTTATGCCTACCTGATGTTTAGTAGTTAATTTTGGATAGACCAAGAAGTAACCTAACTTGTGATTGGCTTAATATATGTTTATAGAAAAAAGAAGAAGATGTGATATTACAAATATTGAAGCTTAGATATTATTAGCCCTATGGTGATATCCTGGATATCATTTTTCCGATTAAAATCAGTATAACTGTGCAATGATATAGAAAACCAGGAAAACTATATCTGCTGATCTTTACAATTATCACTTAAGAAGACAGTTTATTAGTGGAGAATTCACTAGATTTAACTGTTCATTGACAACTTCATATTGTGGGTTTCTTAAATGTCTTCTAATTTCCAGTTCTTCAAGGAAATCCAGTTCTTGTTTCTTTTCACAAATATGCAGTACTTCTAGTTCTGTGTTAGGTGTCAATGAATGATTGGTGTCAAGTAGATGTTTTGCGTAGTGGGATTTATCTGGTTGTTTTAATCTGTATGCTCGTAAGTGCTCACTGTATCGTACTTCAAAATTCCTAAGGGTCTGACCCAAATAGACAGCATTACATTCTGGACATTTGAGTTTATATATACCTGACTTCTTTAATAGTGGTATTTTTGTTTTTACATTTAACAATTTTGTACTAACGTTACTTTCTGTTTTAAAAGAAATTGTTGTATTCGTTGCTGAAGATATTATCTTTGAAATATTATTAGAAATATTTCCTGCATATGTGATGGTTTTATAAGTTTTAATTTCATCAGCTTGTTTAGGATATATTAGTTGTAATGCCACTTTTTTCTCTTTTTTACTAATTAGCCTATTTATCATATCTAATGGATAACCGTTAGATGTTGCTATTTGTCTAACTGTATTAATCTCTCTATCAAAATTACATTTGTTCATAGGAACTGAAAAAGCTCTATGTATCATTGAATTATATGCCGCTAGTCTGTGTGAGACAGGGTGATTAGAATTGAATGGAATTGTCACATCAGTCTGTGTTGGTTTTCGGTAAATTGAATAATCAAGTACATTATTAACTCTTTGAATTTTTAAATCAAGGAAATTGATTGAGCTATTTTCTTCAATTTCTAATGTAAATTTAATTTTCGGGTGTAAATTATTGATGTGGTTGAAAAATACATCTAATTGTCGTTCACTACCCATAAAACAAGCTAATATGTCATCTACATATCTATACCAAAATAAAATATTTTTCGAAATATTACTTTCAAAGATCTTTCTTTCTAAATTGTCCATAAAAATGTTTGCTAAAATAGGTGATATAGGGCTTCCCATTGGTAAACCTTCATTTTGAATATATATCTTATTGTCAAAAGTGAAATAATTCTGATTAATGCATACATCAAATAAATTAAGTATATCTGATAATATTCCTGGATTAATATTTTTATCTTCTAGTAATTTTCTTACAAGTATTAGACATTCTTTAGGAGGAATTTTAATAAACATATTAGTTACATCGAACGATATGAGTTTATAGTTATCTTGCAAGTTGCATTTAAGAAACCCACAATATGAAGTTGTCAATGAACAGTTAAATCTAGGGAATTCTCCACTAATAAACTGTCTTCTTAAGTGATAATTGTAAAGATCAGCAGATATAGTTTTCCTGGTTTTCTATATCATTGCACAGTTATACTGATTTTAATTGGAAAAATGATATCCAGGATATCACCATAGGGCTAATAATATCTAAGCTTCAATATTTGTAATATCACATCTTCTTCTTTTTTCTATAAACATATATTAAGCCAATCACAAGTTAGGTTACTTCTTGGTCTATCCAAAATTAACTACTAAACATCAGGTAGGCATTAAATGAAATGTAACTTCTGTCATTCTGACGATGATATTGATTTATCGAAACAATTGTCAATTTTTTAGAATTTTCAATAACTTGTATTATATTGTGGAATTAACTAGAGACCTTGAGTTTTATTTAAAAACACTAATATGAGAAAAACCTATTTGCGATCGATAACATCTCAATCAAGATTGAGAATCTTGGCAACTTTATCAATTTTTTTTTGATTTACGAATCCGCATCAGCCTCAAGGGCTATTAGCGGTCTGTAGCTATATATTATGTTTGTTTAACATTATGAATAGATATTGACATGTTTCATAGTTAGTTTAAAGTACATTTTGAATTTTATGGTAAAATTTTGCGATTTGCAGATATTTAATGATGTTTTTCACATTACTGTTGTTGTTTAAAGTATTTTCCAGAGATTCACTTATGTTGCATGCTAGTCTGATGGTATGATATAGCGGACACTCAACCAAAAAATGTTTCACTGTTAACGGCTGCTCACAAATAACACATTCTGCTCTTGGTGTTCGGTAAGTACTCATGAGTAGCTTGAGTATGACCTAGACGTAACCTTGTGATGATGATTTGATGTCTTCGATTTTTGGTAAAAGTTAGCCAGGGTGTTATGTCGGGTTTGATTTCTCTAAGTTTTGCGTGTGAGCTCCTCCATGTGTTATACCATTTTTGTTTAGCTTTACTGCGAATAAATATTTTTAGATCGGTGTATAAGGGCTTAATGATTGGTATGATATTGAGTAGTGCTGCTTTTTTGACGAGTTGATCGGCCATCTCATTACCTTTTATGCCTATGTGTGCAGGAACCCACAGGAAATGTATGTTTTTTCCTATCGATTGAAGATGATGAATTTCTTGTTTGATCATCAGTACGAGGAAATTTTTCGAATAGGTGTTTCTCAATAATTTCAAGGAGTTTAACGAGTCTGTAAGTATAACTGTCTTTTCGTAGTTCGATGTTGTTACGTACTTTACTGCTTCTAGTATTGCATAAAGTTCTCCTGTTAGAATTGTTGCATATTCTGAAAGTTTGAATTGTACATTGTCTGTAGGAGTTACAATGGCTGCGCCAGGTCCGTCATTTTGTTTGGATGCGTTAGTGTATATTTCGGTATAATTAGGATATTTTTGCATGGTCTCGTTAAAATGTTGGATGAGGGTTTGTATACTAGTGCTTTGTTTGGAAAAACATGGAAGATGAGTGTTTATATATGGTGGCTTAATTTGCCAGGGTGGAGTGAAGTTATAAGTTTCGATTTTTAAAGAAGAGATGTTGGATATATTGAGACTGTTTTTATAGTGCTGGATTCTTACGTAATATGGCTCTGTTTGAATATTAGGTGAGACTGGATTTACGTTTTTATTAAATGTGTGATGGTGGGTTAAAATAAGAGGATTATCTGTTATTTTTGAAGCACATGAGAGACTTAGGATTTGTCTTCTAAGTTCTAGTGGGGCTTCTCCGGCTTCACAGTATAGGTTGTCTACTGGAGTGGTTCTGTAGGCTCCTAGGATAATGCGTAGTGCTGTATTGTCTAATACGTCTAATTGTTTAAGTATTGTAACTTTTGCTGATGCATAAGCAATACAGCAATAATCAATTTTTGATCTGACAAGTGTTTGATAGATGTATAAGAGTAATCTGCCATCGGCTCTCCAATGTTTGTTTGATAGACATTTCAATAAATTAAGTCCTTTTTGACAGTCTTTAATTAGTTGTGTTATATGGGCTTTCCAATTTAGTTTCTCATCGAATATAAGTCCTAGGTATTTTATCTTATTGGTGTACTTGAGAGTAGTATTGTAGATTTCCATATGAGGTTTGTGGTTAGTTGGTTGTTTTGAGAATATTATGCACCGTGACTTGCTGGGCGAGAAATGAAAACCTGTCGCTCTTGACCATTTTCCCATCGTTATGAGTTGTTTTTGAAGTATCGTTGCACATGCAGATAATGTCTTGCTTTTTACAAAAATGATCACGTCATCCGCATACATTCGGATCTGTATTGGTTTTTCTATATCTCTAGTTATATCGTTCATGGCATTTCTCCTCCATTTTCTATAAATTGATCAACTGCAGCTTTGGTCGATAAATGAATACACACTCTATTATTAGATATCCTTGAGCAGAAAATGATGTTGCGTGGTTGAACTATTGGGCCTAAACTCAGGAGATAGTCTTAAATTTTTGCATCATTGATTGCACTAAAGATGATTCCCTGGTCTTTTGCTGGATATATTGGTTGTTTGAGCATTTGAAAGTAAGATTGTATTGGAGTAGTTGATGGTGTATTAGGTTATGTATAGGTTATATTCATGTTGTTGTTATCCATCTTTTGTTTTAAATGGTTTACGGAGCAATATTTTCTGAGTACGGCATTGGCGGTTGATTCCAGTCAATTAGCAGGTTGTTTTTGCTGCATGGAATTTACTTGACAAGTAAAATTTGTTGTATTTGTCAGTATATAAGGTATTGAATAAATTATATCATTCAAACCACTGTAGGTTATATTTTGTACTCACTCAGTTATGCTATCACTAACTTTACACTGTATTATTTTGCCTAATAACTGGTTATTTGATTAAATTTACGCACTCGATTCAAAAGCTGTTTATTGCCTCGTGAACAGAGAGGAACTAACTCTATCAATTGAAAATGAAATTGTTGAAAACATCGACCTTGATAACCCAATAAAAGAGTTCTCTGAGAGGCTATAAAAGTTACATTTTAATGGTTGATTTTTTAATAGAAGGCTACTTATTTTAATAAATGGTTATTTCATAAAATCCTATGCCACCGCAGAAATCACACCCAGGGAGATGGTAGTGCTAAAACCGCTACTGTATATTGAAGTATATTTGTTTTGTCAACTTCATAGAAGTTCTTCTACTAATTAACAGCATTTGTAGCTCTACGGAATAGTTATGAAGAATCTTTTCATAGAAATATGACAAAAGAGGAGTAACACGTGTTACTAACAACCAAATACAATTTACTTGTTTAAGTTTCACCATGTATGCTGTTCGTGTTACTGAAGTTTGGTGGTTGAGTTATTCTAGAACATAGGGGAAATACAAAATATAGTTGAATGCTTTGGTACAATAAACTGGGAAATGCTCAAGTTTACGAAATTTAACCGAAGCACTGCACTAATGGGATTGACAATTGTTTTTAACTACGTGAAGTGAATTAATTTTGTACAAATTCACTTTAAATTTGTTGAATGAAAACATTTAGCGAGTTTTCTATGCATCAGTATTGAAGTACACGCTTCAAACTTTTGTAATAATAATCTATTTTGCTGATAAATTTATAAATATTCTTTGTCGTATATTTTATTTAAAAGAACTTTATTTTTGTCTGTTTTAAAAAGAATTTTTCATAAAAGAAAATAAGTTGTTGATGCTGTTAATGTTACTATATGAAATACATATTGTAACGAAACATATTTTTCAATGGTACTGAGACATGCATTATTTTTGTAATCCAGTGAATACATAGTTCCTTCTTTCGGGTCCGGTGAACTATACGGAGACAGGAATTTTTAACTGATTTTGCGAAAAATCAATAGTTCTCACCTAGTTTGAAGATTATCCGTGGACAAATTTGCGGGTTATATTGAATATTTAGAGAAAAATCCACTTGAATAATCACTTTTGGACTAGTTATTTTATGCAAAAAACAGTTTAAATGTATCGATCTGTACAGGAAAATGACCAACAATATGTGTTCTCACTAATTATAATAAAATTTCAGTTAGTTTCATAATATTGTATAAATTACCACTTTTATAAATATATATTTGACAGGCTTTAAATTGGTATGAAAACACTTAATTCAAATGAAAAACGAGAGACAAGCTCTATAGTAAGCAGTAGTGTGTAACGCCCATTAAAATTCGGCATAAACACAAATATACACCAAATTTGTCGTGAATACATTTCTTTCTTTTACTGTTGTTTAAGTTTGATTTCGAACAGGAAATGTTGGGAGCACTGCCTGAGTGCAAAGGCAACTAGTTTATAAATTATTTATTTCAATATGGACCCAAATAAAAAGGGAATGTTCGTAGCATTTAATGAAGTGGTAGATACTTTTGATTGTGCGCTATCAGGAATGGCCAAATTGTTGAGGGAAAAACATTATTTGGGCCACTAAATTATTGAGATCGACTCTATATAAAAGCATATAGATATGCGAATGGAATAGATCCAGATTTACTAAAAACAGCTCTTCATATTAATAAAAATAAAACGACGAGGAAGATAAATAAATTGCTGGATCTATGTAAGTATTTTAATAGAGATAGTCTTTTTGGTGAGGGTTATGAGAAATTATTATTCGAAAGACGAAGTAGGTACTACACTTAATGTATTTACTGAAGATCATTTCACTCAATACAAAATACGCGCCTTCGATTGGTTTAAATATGAGGATTGATATCTGAAAACACCATGTTTTCAGCTTTGTATTTCGGCATCTGATTGGATACATGCAATTTTCCTATCTGTGTGTTTTGCGTTGTCATTAGTTGTTTTATTCGTTATTAAAAATCTAGTGACTGACAGAAAATGTCAAATTAATAGAGAAACGTCAGAATTATAGTATCAAGAATGAATTCTAAAAACCGTTTTGGTCTGTTTGATCTAAAAGAGATTCAAGAGAAAGTAAAAGAACAAATGCCGCAAAATACCGTGCGGATGACGTTTATGTAGAATATATTTAATGATAGACAGATTATATTACAATTTGGAGAATATATTTGAAATTATAAAAAAACAGATGTCTCTGCTATCAGAATTACAATGGTAATAAAAGAATTCAAATCTCTCTTTGTTATAGGGAAACATAAATCAGTATTTTTTTTCAACAAAAGGAATTTTTCGTAACCCCAGGAGAAGAGATTTATTTATTTGAAAATAGTTTAGGCAGTTGAATTTGAAACCCCCGCGAGACAACATCGTAATAAGAGTTGTCTCAAATTTTGTTGAGAATTTAATAAAAATTGTATAACTATACAATCAGATTATAAAGCCATACATTGTAAAGCCAGTGCGTGCATAATTCGTAGAAGAATTGCATCGTATCAAGTGTAAGTGGTTCCAGTTTCTAAATCAGATATTTAGAAAGTTTTGCAGAATTCTAAATACATTTAGAATACGTACGAGTTTTCCTGTTCTATTTGGTGAGTCCACTCCAGTTTAAAATTATTTCTCGAGAATTAACATGCCTTTTTAAATACATTTCGAAAATAGATGCATCTATAGTATAATATTCGCTAAAGCAAATTAACGTTACACATAAAAGATCTTACATCAAGTGAAAAATTTCGAATATACAATTTGAACACAAATTTGCGTTATTTGACATTGATACACGTCAAGTGTATACTAAACGAGTTGAACTTTCGCTTAAAAAATTACAATTAGTTGATTTCTAGAATAGGTTGTAGTAATATTAAGGTTGGTAGAAATTATTATCTGTGTTTCGTTTACAATATTTTTGGGAAAAAATAAATACTTTTATAATTTGTTATCTGATTATATAATATATAATTTTGATACCAACTCACTGTGGTATTCATTCAGTATCTATTTTCATCGTGTTTAACATTTTGCATGCTATAGAAATTTTGATCTAATCAGTGACATTTGCTTAATTTCCAGTGACAATTAATTTGTAAATGCCATAAGATAATTCAAGTGCCTTTTATTATATTAAAAAACAGTTACTCGAGATTCTGAATAAAGAATAATATTTGATTTGAGTCATACTTGAAAATTACAAAATTTGAATTATTATTATTTAAACATTTTTTGATCCCACCCTGAGACTAGAATGATCAAGTCTATTGTGAATTCATTTATCTTTCTAAATCCAGAAATTAATATTTATCTTGGCCTGGCATTGTTTGACAACTACTGTCAAAAGTAGATTAGGTTACGTACGCTGCTAAAGGTGTGTGTACAAGAGTGTCGCTACAATCACAAATTATGAAAAAGTCGATAAATAATATTGTATATCGTTATATTCATATATCAACTATAATAATTTGTCACCCAAACGTGGGGCAACTATAAAAGAATATTAAATATATTATAATATATTGAACGAATATCATAAGATAGGAAAACAATATAACATACCTTATGTTGTATTAGTAGACACAACCTTGTGAGAAATCAGAAAGTATCTAAAATGATTGAATGAAATAAGCTATTGTATTCGTAAATTTTATAGAAATCATGTAATCAGACGAATTTAAGGAGAGTGAATAAAAAAAAACAAGGATAGTGTAAGTAATTAAAAAATTACCTTCATAAATATAATCCAAGGTCAAGTAACTGTGCACATATAAGAACATTCTGAACATGGCTGTATGAAAGCATAGGGAATTTAAAACTGATCTTAGCTGGATATCTGAAATAAAACAGAATTAGTAACAGAATTAATAACAGATCATCAATATTTATATCTAATAATAAAAAATCATAATCAGGAAAGAACGTATAAAAAAATTAATATTTATTTGACAAACGGAACACAGTCAAGCTTTACGTCAATTATATCTTCGATTCATAAAGCCTAACAAAAAGAAAGTGACGTAAAAAAGTGAATTTTCTGCCAACATAAATTTGTTGGTAACTAATAAAATGTTAAATATAAAAATCAAATTTTGAAAAAATTAATAGTTTATGTAAAAGTAATGAAATGAATAGAAGATTCAAAACTGAACAGTTGCATATACGATATTAGATTCTTTAGATTGTAAATTTTATGTAATTAGTAAATATAACACCTCTAAAATGGGGAAAATTGTTAAAATGAGTTATTGTAATAAGGTGAAAGGACAAATTATGAAAAATTTTGAGATAATAACCACATGTATGTATCGTTTTAAACATCCTCCAAGACTTTTTAAAGAACTATTTCATTATTCTCAATTGAAAAATCCGAAACAAATAATTATTGAGTAAATAGTAGTAACGAGTTGGCTTTCAACTTCCTATATGAAAAGTTTGTTGATTTGAGAAACAATGAGAGTCGAGCGTTAGTTTGGTGAGAAGTAACAGCTTGTGTAGAGGTTTCCACAAAGTTTTCCAGAAAAAAATCAATTATTTTACGGAAAATTTATCAAATAAAGCAATCTGAAATCGTGTAAAGTAAAGTGCAAAAGTTTCAACGCCCAGAAAGGTGTATTTCTTGAAAAAAATAAATCCTCAAGACGTGCCGAGACTCCAGAAGCCAGCATCCGTATAGCTATACAGAAGAAAGAACTGAAGGTCATTGCATTTCCTATATTACTTTGGATCCAAAGATAAACTATTGAGAAATAAATGATTTTCTTAAATAACTAACAAAATTCTAATCAAAAGGCCTAAGCGTTTTAAGATGATATATATATATATATATATATATATATATATATATATATATATATATATTGAACCATATATCTTATATACGAAAGAGTATCAGCTGTTTGAAAATATTTTGCTCATTATTTGAAATGAATTGAAACTATGTAGTTAAAAAACATTAAGAAAAACACAATCATAAGTAAAAATGCATATAAAATCAGAATATATTAAATCATTTGTTTATAATAATTAAAAGAACAAATAAAGAAATTACCTTAATAAGTGTCTAACGTTAGAAAATGCTTAACAAGTATAATGGAGAACATGGAATCTGCCCAAATATGGATGTTTAGTTGTCATGAAAAATCAGATGTTTCATCTGAAATTAAAAAAAGTTTAGTTATCTAATTTAATAAATAGTTAGTTGAAACAGTAATAATATAAATCAATTTCATATTTAGTATTAAGAAATAGATAAATTTATAATAGCAAAATATATAGACATAAAGATAATTTATATGTCATAATGTATATAAAACTTTATGAAATTAATGAATAATAAATGATGATGGATTCAAAGAAATATTTGCTACTAGAGAATTTAAATAGTATAAATAATCAAAGCAAAAGATGTTATAAAAGAATGTATGTTCATAAATATAAATATTATTTTCAAATTGTCATATAGATATGTCAAAACAAAACTAGACATTGCCATGTTGACATATAAAAGGAATTTGACTATAAGTAAAAGATTTGTTTTATTGAAATTATTTGAACAGTAAAAGAAAACAGATACTTTTCGGGTGGAATTTACATTTATATATGTTTCCAAAAAACTTCCTAAAGTGAAGCAATTGTGAAAATAGTTCGACATCCAGAAACAATGTGATTGGTGGAAAGTGACATTACAAATTTCGATCAACTAAAATTTAACAAAAAACTTATTGATAATTAGTGAGCTTAGAAACAATATAATTGTTGATTAAAAAATTGACGATCAGATAGAAGCGTTGGGGAGTTGGTTTTTGGCGTCGAAATAGTGAGGATGTGATGAGAAACTTTTCCCGAAAATTTAAGTAAAATTACAAATTTTCATGATAAAAGCTACATATTCTTAACAAATACAAATCCTAGAACACTTACATGTATTTGAAACCAGTTTTTCCCGTGAGAATATCCAAACTTCTCAACAAATCAAACCGCTAGAACTTCGGAAGGCGTAGTCCTGTATCCAGGCATAGATATATCCAGAATTCCAGGCATCAGGTCAGTGCTTCTTTAGATATTATTGGCCAATAATAAGAATAATAACTCTTGAGTATAAATTCAGTGACTATTTTTATGAATATATAAGAATTTATCTTTTCAACGTAAATTCTTTTATGAGAATCCATCAGCATTGTTATAACGACAATGATGCTATGTATTTAATATTCACGCATGTGCAGAGCGTCGTTAAGAAATGTTCGTTCCATCTCGAATATGTTCGTTGTTAGTAGGGCATGCGCATAAGATAGTATATATTCGTTATGATTCTGTGTTGGTAAATTCCATAGACGTAACCATATTGATTAAAAAATATATTTAAATAAAAAATTTCATTATAAAATCAAATGATTGAAAATATTGTGTTTTGTGTTTCTTTTTATTGTGAATGAGCAAATATATCCAAACAATGCCAGCACTCAAAGAGTAGAGAAAGTCTCATGCTCCCGAACCAATATCATATAATAAATAATAAAATATATCAAATAATTAATAACTGAGCTAGCCACACACAAATTGAAACAAATATAAATAAATATCTATCTAAACAATTAAAATTATAAATAATTAAATAAAATTGATTATAATTGGCACCCAGAACGTAGGGCGTTTTTTTAAAAAAATTAGGTTACATTTGTAAAATTTGAAACTTTATTAAAATGGCAAAACGCATGACGTTGAGAGATGGAAGGCAGGTAGGAGCAGAAAGTGATTCAGAAGAGAGAAGGGAAGAAAGAAGTCATGGAATGGGAGATTATCAAGCGGTGTATTTGGAACAAAGACAAATAGCGGAAGGCGATGCACAGGAAGAAGGTTTGACAGAGGAACGAGAAGAAGCAGGAAACAGTGGTCGTATAGTACAGAGTGAACAGAATGGATTAAAGGAAATGATGCAACAATTATTTGTCAAGATGGGCAGTATGAAGGACGAATTAAATGGTAAGATAGACACCATGAATGGAAATATAGATACAATGAGGGAGATATGAACAAAATGGAGGAGAATACTAGGGAAGATTTGAATGGAAACATGAATAAATTGGAAAAGAAGATAGAGGGAGTGAAAAATGGAAGTATTCAAGAATTCAGGAAACTTAGGGAAGAAAATGAAGAATGCAGGAAGCAGATAGACAAGGTGAAAGAAGATATGGTGGATCAAAACAAACATCTACGGATTGAAATTCAAGAAAACGGTATAAAAATCAGAGAGCAGATAGAAAATCAAATGGTAGAACAAATTCAAGAATTGGAGAGAGGTAAAGAAGAAAAATTACCGGAGACAATTCAAGGTGAAGTTATTAAACAAACTGTAGATATAACGAAATAAATGGAGTATGTTAAATTCAGGGAACAAACAATCGAAGAAATTATGCAGAATTATCAACAAAATGCGGAACAGAAATTTGAGGACTTGGATACAAAGGTACAAAAACAAACAGGAACATGCGAGGAGAGGAACGAGTACATTGGTCAAATAGTTAACAAAGAATTAGAAGAAATGAACAGAAAATTGCAGGAAAGTATGGAAGAAATGGTATTTAACGTTAGGAGAAATGAAGGTGGAATAATCTACACTGGGAACATGGATATCGGAGTAAAATTTGATGGGAATATAAATACCATTCATCCGAAGGTGTTTATCAAAATAATAAAAAGCAAACTTAAAGGAATGAGAGACATAATGGAGAAGAAGATTATCATTAGAGGGATGCTATCTGGACATGCCCTATTATGGTTTTGTAACAAAGAGGAAAGCGTAAATGGCATAAATGATGTAGAAGAATTTGAGAACCAATTCATGACCTATTCCTGGGGTGAGATTCATCAGGCTAATTCTAGGGAAAGATTGTACTTCGGAAAATTCGATTACAACAGGAATAAAAATTTGAATGCATATGCTATGCAACTATATAACATGGCGTAATACTTGGAACCTGTTATGAAGGAGGAGGAATTAGTTTTATATGTCGGGAGACATTTTAATTCAGAAGCGTCTGAAACAATAGCACTTCATAACATAAAAACCATGGACAATTTATCTAGATATTTGCAGAGAGTTGAAAGGAGTGTTCAAAATGGAAGTGGTTTTCTCAGATATCAACAAGGAAATGGAAATATGAGAAATGATATACGAAGAGAGAATGGAAATGGAAATATAAGAAACGATACACGAAGGGAAAATGGAAATGGTAATTTCAGGAGAGATTATTATGAAGGTAATGGAAATAGAAGTTATGGAAACAGGAACTTTGAAGATAGACGATACCAAGGAAATGGGGAACAATATAGAAATAGAGAGAGGAATAAAGTGAACAGATATCCGGAGAACCATAGGAATCAGAACAATTTCGAGAGAAGAAATCACTATGGTAATAATAATAATAATAGAGGAAGAAATTGGCAAAACGGCAGAGAAAACCAAATTAATCAAGAGCAAAGCAGAAACAGGGATGACGATAATAGAAGACAAGTAAACATGGTCAGACAGAAGATACAGGTAGAAGAATGTATTCCTGGACAGGACAATATAGCGAATTTTGCTTAGATCGTCCTTACGTGCATAATATCATCTATTCATCGCGATATGAACATCCTCGAGAATTTATTGTAGATCATGAAAATAATAGTAAAAAAGTAGAAAAACCTAATTTGATATTTATCCAGGGTAGATTACAAAACATTATTTGTAGAATTTTAATAGATACAGGTTCAGAGTTAACATTAATTAAACAGGATATAGTAGATAATTTTGATAAGGATGATATTATGATGATAAATACAAAGGAACTATCATTAGTAGGGGCGAATGATAAAAATTTATATTATACAAATAGTACCATAATTACAGATTTTTATTTGGAAAATATAGCTTATAAAATACAATTATTAGTAGTTAAGAATTTCAAATATGACGTAATTTTGGGAAATGATGAATTGAGCAATCACAAGATGATTATTGATTATAAACAGGGATACATGGTATGTGAAGGTAATATAATAACTTTTGATAAAAAGGAAGAACAAGAGGTAGAGAATATACAATATCAAATAAACGAAATAGAAATTTTGGAAGATCTACAAGAACAATTTTGTCCCATACAATATAGAAGAGAGATCGATGAGTTATTGAAAAAGCATGGGAGACTCTTTAACAAAGAAGTATGTATATCAGCAAAATATATACATAAGTTGGAAATGAATAAGGATATTAGTAATTTCAAGATAAAAACCTATCCCATTCCTTATAAGCTGAAAAATGAAGTATACCAGTAGTTAGAAAGATGATACCAGATGGTATTATAGAAAGATCCAACTCTCCATATATCAGTGCAATAACATGTGTTCGTAAAAAGTCAGGTGAGATTAGATTATGTCTGGATGCTAGAAATATCAACTCTTATACTAAAAACCAATATGAGAGTCCTTTAAATGTAGAGGGGATATTCGGTAGGATTACAAAAGCTAACATATTCACAAAACTGGATTTAAAACATAGTTTCTGGTTGATTCCATTGGATAAAAGAAGTCGTCCATATACAGCTTTCATGATTGATGGTGTAGTATATCAATTTTGTGTTGTTCTATTTGGTTTACAGAGTTCGTGTGCAGCATTGGTAAGAACACTTCACACTGTTCTTAACCAAAATGAACATTTTACATTGCATTATATAGATGACATCTTAATATATTCAGAAAATGAAGAACAACACCACGAATATTTGAAGACCATATTGGCAGAATTGGAAAGAGCAGGATTAAAATTGAACATGGAAAAATGTCAATTTTACCAAAAGGAAGTGCAGTATTTGGGATATATTTTGAATTCTACTGGAGTGAGATTGAACCCTGAACGAATTAGAACTATAAGGGAATATAAGACACCAACTAATCTGAAAACTCTTCGAGGATTTTTGGGAATTCTCAACTACTTCAAACGACTAATACCAGACCTCAGTAATAAAGAAATTCCACTAATTGAATTACTCAAGAAGGAAACGAAATGGAAATGGGATGCTAGGAGAGAACAAGCTTTCCAGGAACTGAAGGAATTATTTTTACAAAATTTGCAGGTTTATCATCCTCAATATGACAAGCCATTTATTTTAAGAACAGATGCATCCATAGATAGGTTAGCAGTAGTTTTATTGCAAGAACAAGAGGAAGGAGAAGTACCAATCAGTTTTATTTCCCGAGTAACGAAGAACTTTGAAAGAAAATATTCAGTTACTGAATTGGAGATGGCAAGCATTGTATTTTGCATAACTAAATTACGTTTTTATCTATTAGGAGCAAAATTTTACTTGGAAACAGACCATTCAGCTTTAACAGCAATGTTTAAAAATCGTTATGCCAATAATAAGATACATCGATGGATTCTTCTATTACAAGAATACGAATTTGAAATAAAATTTATTCCTGGGAAAACTAATATAGTAGCGGATGCTCTTAGCCGTGAAACGGAAATGAAGAAGAAGGATCAACAATTCCAAATTGGCATCAATAGGTTGCAGAAAACTGAAGGTTTGTTTACTTTGGAGAAAATAATGGAAGATCAGAGAAGTTTGCAAGCGTCTTGAAAAAGGGGAGCATTTCAAAACGAGGGAATTTGGTATAAGAAATTTATTTAATAACATCTGAATATGCTAAAGAAATTCTTAGACAACTACATGAGGAATATGGACATATTGGATCTCGGAAACTATGGATGTTGTTTAGAGAAAATTACACCGCAAAGAAGGACATATCATTAGTTAAAGAAATATGTAAAACTTGTAAAATTTGCCAGTTGGCAAAGGAGAAGAATTATCATAATATTAGTGGACCAAAACCTATAATAGCACTCAAGCCTTTACATATAGTAGCTATTGATTTTAAATCACAATTTATACCTAGCAAGCAAGGCAATAAACATATTTTAGTCATGGTAGATATTTTCTCAAAATTTGTAAGAACTTTTCCTTGTCAACGTACCAATGCAAACACAGTAATATCTTGTCTGAAAATTTTTATAGAAGAAATAGGAACTCCTGAAATCTTAATACTGGATCATGCTACTTACTTTGTGAGTGAAAAAGGCAAACGTGTCTGTAGAAATCATAACATAAAAATGAATTTCATAAGCATAAGAAGACCTTCATCTAATCCAGCTGAAAGGTATATCAAAGAAGTTGTCAAGTATTTAAGGATTTTATGTAATAATAGGCACAATTCATGGGAAGAAAATCTGAACCAAGTAGAATTTTTTTCAAATCAATTACCTAATGGAGTTACTGAAGAATGTCCACAATTTATTTTGAAAGGAATACCCCCAGTACGTGATTGGATTATACAGAGAGAATGGGATATGTCTCAAGTTTTAAATAAAGTATGCAAGAATTTGGAGAGAAGTGCTATGAGATTTGTTAAAAGAAATGGAAACAAGAATAAAAAGAAGATTAGGTTTGAAAAAGGAGATTTAGTCCTAGTAAGATCTTTAAGAACACCAAAGAAAGGTGAAAAACAATGTAAGAAGTTATTATCACCTTTTGAAGGGCCATATGTAGTTGACAATAGTGATGCTCAAAACAGTTATCGGTTATTCTATGAATAACCGAATAGATGATGTTATGTTACGAACGAAACTTAAAAAGAAATAATATCCATAAGTATAGTTAAATTTTAATATTAAATAGTGTACAAAGATAAACTAGATAGTAGATAGGATTTGGTTTTCATTTGGCAGATGGTGATCCAATAAAATTCCTTATTTTGTTTCTTCAAACCCTAAAAAAAAAATAAATGAATAAATACAATATAATATAAAGAAAAATTTATTAGCTAAAACTTATTATAAAAACAGCTTTCACTATAAAGAAAGGGAAATTCGAATATGGCAAATCAATATATAACAAATAAAGAAAAACAATTTATAAGAAATACTGGCTTTATATAGAAGGAAAATATAAAGATATAAGATAGAGGGGATAAACATAAAAATAAGTATCAAATGGAATTTCACATTTTTTAAAATAAGGAAATAAGGTGCAAATAATAAAAGGATAGGAAAGGAGAATAATGAATGATATTGATTAAAATATAGGAGGTAATGTTTGATGTCAATTAGAATTTTATAGAATACTTGAAAATACATGAAAGAATAAGGAAATTGATGTTGATATATATATATATATATATATATATATATATATATATATATATATATATATATATATATATATATATATATATATATATATATATAAAATAATTAATTATATTGAATAATGAGTATTGAAATGAAAAATGATATGAGGAGTATATAGAGAAATAAAATATAATGAAATTATAGGAAATATAAGTTGATATATAGGTGGATGTTATTATGAATATGATAGTAGAGAAGTAATAGAAGTAGTAATATTATGAATATTCAAATTGACATTGATAAGAATCTAATATATTTTGGGAAAGAATAATTTGGCAGGTGTTGATAAGAATAGGAATTGTAATAGGAAGTATGTGAATATTTATTTGAGAATTGAATATAAAGTCAAGGAAATATGAGATTATGCCATAAATTTATAAATATTTAAATAAAGATATAACAATCATTACAAAAAAAAGGAAAATTGAAATTTAAATAGCTCTCGATAGTATTGATATCATTTAAATTTGAGGGGAATTGAACCATATATCTTATATACGAAAGAGTATCAGCTGTTGGAAA
Source organism: Galeruca laticollis (assembly GCA_963921935.1). Taxonomy (NCBI): domain Eukaryota; kingdom Metazoa; phylum Arthropoda; class Insecta; order Coleoptera; family Chrysomelidae; genus Galeruca; species Galeruca laticollis. Next base: position 75,048,712 of record OY998181.1, read on the forward strand.
ATATTTTGCTTATTATTTGAAATGAATTGAAACTATGTAGTTAAAAACACATTAAGAAAAACACAATCATAAGTAAAAATGCATATAAAATCAGAATATATTAAATCATTTGTTTATAATAATTAGAAGAACAGCAATAAAATAAAGAAATTACCTTAATAGTGTCTAACGTTAGAAAATGCTTAACAACTATAATGGAGAACATGGAATCTGCCCAAATATGGATGTTTCGTTGTCATGAAGAAATCAGCTGTTTCATCTGAAATTGAAAAAAGTTTAGTTATCTAATTTAATAAGTAGTTAGTTGAAACAGTAATAATATAAATCAATTTCATATTTAGTATTAAGAAATAGATAAATTTATAATAGAAAAATATCAAGACATAAAGATAACTTATATGTCATAATGTACATAAAATTTAATGTAATTAATGAATATTAAAATATGATGGATTCAAAGAAATATTTGCTACTAGAGAATTTAAATAGTATAAATAATAAAAGCAAAAGATATTATAAAAAATTTATATTCATGAATATAAATATTATTTTCAAATTATCATATAGATATGACAAAACAAAACTAGACATTGCCATGTTGACATATAAAAGAAATTTGACTATCAGTAAAAGATTTGTTTTATTGAAATTATTTGAACAGTAAAAGAAAACAGATACTTTTCGGGTGGAATTTACATTTATATATGTTTCCAAAAAACTTCCTAAAGTGTAGCAATTGTCAAAATAGTTCGACATCTCCAGAAACAATGTGATTGGTGGAAAGTGACATGACAAATTTCGATCAACTAAAATTTAACAAAAAACTTATTGATAATTATTGAGCTTAGAAACAATATATTGGTTGTTGATTAAAAAATTGACGATCAGATAGAAGCGTTGGGGAGTTGGTTTTTGGCGTCGAAATAGTGAGGATATGATGAGGAACTTTTCCCGAAAATTTAAGTAAAATTACAAATTTTCAACTTAACTCTTAACAAATACAAATCCTTTAACACTTACATGTATTTGAAACCAGTTTTTCCCGTGAGAATATCCAAATTTCTCAACAAATCAAACAGCTAGAACTTCGGAAGGCGTAGTCCTGTATCCAGGCACAGATATATCCAGAATTCCAGGCATCAGGTCAGTGCTTCTTTAGATATTATTGGCCAATAATAAGAATAATAACTCTTGAGTATAAATTCAGTGACTATTTTCATGTATATATAAGAATTTTTGCGTCTATATGATCGATCTATAAAAAAGTAAAGAGACTTTATGTATTTTATTCACTAGACAAATTCTAAATATTATATAAAAAGGCCTATTCTATTATATAATAATGCTTGTACTTACGTATTTTCAAATCATATAAGAAAGATGCATCTTATTTCATTCACATAATTTTCCATTTGTATATATAAATTTGTAACATATTTCTTCTGAACAATTTATTTAGTGTATGTATATAATTTTCAACGTAAATTATTTTATGAGAATCCATCAGCATTGTTATAACGACAATGATGCTATGTATTCAATATTCACGCATGTGCAGAGCGTCGTTAATAAAAACTCTTTTATTTCTGAATGAATTTACATCATGTAAATTATAATTTTACACCCTTCCAATGGGGTTATTTTAATGTTTTTAATTCAATGACTTAGTCGTAACAATGATTCAACTTTGAACATTGTTCTTAATCAACTGGATGGTTTTGACACCTACTTTTTAAATGACGACAGCTTTGATAATGGCTTAATAGCCGAAAGCGCTTAGCTGGAGATTAATAAACAAATACACACTGAGTATTCGTCGTTTTCATCCACTCAATTTTGTTATACATTTGTTTATTATATAATTATATGAATATCAATTGACAGCCTTTATTATCGCTATTATGAAAATATGATCCTTATTTATTTTATTCTCATATTTCACTTGATCTTAATATAAGCACCCATTCATTAAAACAATATATAAATCAGTAAATAAAAACTTTTAAATACATATTTCTTTGAAATTTGTAATGTTATATTTTTTATTTTTCTCTCAGCGTTGCCGCATATTTTTCCCACATAAACTGATCCACATATTCCATAAGAAATGGAGACGACATAACCCCTAACTTTTTACAGTATCCCTTGAATATAGCCCAGAGACTCTTAACCCTATTTGTGCAGGTGCCAGTGGTAGGGTCTTTGAAATGTTTGGAGAGGTTCATCGTTTTGTGGACAAAGCCAAGGTTGCTTAAATTTGAATATTCCCTCTACTGGTCTGTCCAAATTTCTATGCCCTATTTTACATATTTCTTAATTAAAGGGATGAGAGTCTCCGTCTTCTTATTCTTCAAATGTACTATCACACTTTCTTTGGTGAGGTTGGTGAGGGTGTCTATCATCCCCAAAACACATACCTCAGGGACCATCCTTCGAAACGACATTTTCATCTATTTGGACTATGTGTCCTGGTCCCCCTAAAAATGTATTAAATTATATAGGTTTGAATTATTCAATAAAAAAAAGTATATATACCTAATGGAAGGAAGCTCTTCTTTATCCTTCAACGGCATCCAAATAGCAATATGTCTAATAAATCTATTTAATTGCTTGATAAGTTTTTTAGAAATACCGCCAGTTTGGTAGTAGACACTGGTCGTTTTCACATCACACGACCAGTACAAAATCACCTCAAAAACTGCTCTCACTGACAGATTCATCTGCTCAAAGAATGAGTTTCTCAAAATGGAGTAATAAACTCGACATCTTTTACACTTGAACGCAAAGTTCAAAGAGTTACACATCTTGCGACAACTCATCACTAACGGATATTTAATGTATATTTTGTAATCGTACCAAAAGTTTTTTAATACATGGAAAGGATTATAATTATTGCATTCACATTTATCCTTACAAAGTATTGGATATTTCTCAAAAAAGGGGAGGCATGATTGCATTGTAACACACATTAAGTTATTCAAGAAGGGGAAGGGAATATAATCACTGGATTCACTCTTCCCTTTCTTGAATAACCTGATGTGCGCGTTACAAAGTATTCATGCATTCATCTTTCCCCTTCTTGAAAAAGATCCAATACTTTGTAACGCGCATATCAGATTATTCACGAAGGAGAAGAGTGATTCCAATGGATATATTCCCTTCCCCTTCTTGAATAACTTAATGTGCGTGCAAAGTATTGGATATGTTTTAAGCGAAAAAGTGAATGCATTGATTATATTTCCATCCCCTTCTTCAAATGCACAATGTATGTAAGGATATCATCATATATAAATTTGTTCATAATTTCATTCATTTTCTTGAGTTTGTGTTAAATTATTTTAATAAAAAATATAGTTTAAAAACCTATTTCGCATCTTAATAATAATGTAGAAAAGTACCATGATTCTCAAATAGTTGATTACAGCTGGCAACCATGCTACAAAGTATCGTATTCTGTTTTGTAGGTTGCATATCTGTATATATACGCTACTGATATAAATTTTTCATGGTATATTATAAAGTATAAAATAAAGAGACCCAATCGTCATATTTATTTGAAAATTAAATGGTTCAAACAATTTTATTTTTTATAATGACCTAATAAACTTAAAACGTTCTCATTTACATTGAAAGATGAAAGGCAAACGTTAGAGAATACATATTTAGATTTATGGTTTTCTTTACGCATGATGTCTGTCAATTAAAAAATCTGTTGTCTTACAAATATATATTTATGAAAGTGGTAATTTGAATAATATTATCACCAAACTAACTGAAATTTCATTATCCTTCATAGGACTGGTCGGGGTCCGTTTGTACCCCATGACGTATGTTTTTGCTGTATCTTTGCAAACGCAAATTTTTGAACATTGATCTTTCATCTAGATGCAGTTTATGAATTATTTTGATAAAATATGATGTATTTAGTAGTTTTTATTGGCTGGTATGAACAAAAAATAGTTTTATACTCCAGGGGTCTCTTCAGACTTCGGTTAGCCTTTTACGTCCGATAAAATAATCCCGGTAACTGTTAGTAAAATCGAGGAATCTCATACATTTAACGTTTGCTTACTCACAGGGAATTTACCCATATAATTGTGAAATGTAAATTACCAGTTCAAATGGAGGATTCCCCGCACTGCGATATAATTTTCAGACTTGCATATTCCGGTTAGTCTCTTGTGATATTGCGAGTAGGGTACATCGTTTTGGAAATGAGTAAGTTTTTATTTAGAAACAATCGCAAGGGGCTCACTGACGATGAGATGTTACGTATACTTGAAAGTGATGATCCAGAGTTTGATAGTGTTATCAATGAGGAAACATCGAGTGGCGTAGAAGATGAAGACATTGTCACAGAAGTAGAGGAAAAAAATTATCTAATAGTTGTTGATCAAAGTATAGAGAAAACGAACCCAGCGGAACCAACAGTTAGCAACAGCCAGGGCATTCCAGTATATAAATCTAAAGATGGAACTGAGTGGTCAAAAATTCCAGGAAGCACAAAAAATAGACGTTCAAAAGCTAATATTCGGAGACATGCTCTAGGCCTTACAAATTCCAGTTCTGATATCTCAAGTATAAAAGACGCTTTTCTTCTTTTCCTATCTCCGGATATTCTGAACATAATAGTAACCGAAACAAACAGAAAGGCACAAGCATATTATGATAAATCGAATATAGAAAATCCGAATAAAATTAAAGTTTTTGTACCTGTTGATTCTACAGAGATTGAAGCTTATATTGGACTGTTGCTTATTCTTGGCGCACTTCACGGATCGAAAGAGGCTATCGATATGCTCTGGTGTCAAGATATTTCTTACTGTCGTCCTATAATTCCTGCTGCAATGTCAAGAGACAGATTCAAACAAATTACTTCATTTTTACGCTTTGATAATTTTCAAACAAGACAAGAACGAAAATTAGTAGATAAGCTAGCTCCGATAAGAGATATATTCGATATTTTCACTTCTAATTGTGAAAAATCACTTAATCCTGGCGACCATCTATGTGTAGATGAGCAGCTTGTACCATTTAGGGGTAAGGCACCATTCCGAGTCTATATGAAGAGTAAAACTGATAAGTATGGAATCAAAATATGGGCTCTTGTGGACTGCACCACTTCTTATATTGCAAACATGCAAGTTTATTTGGGTAAGTTATTTGCAAAGCAATATAGGCAAACTTTATATTCCTATGTATCTATTAATTTTTAGGAAAACAGGGTAACAAAGCGGAAAAGGGTCAAAGTCAAGGGGTTGTTCAAGATTTGACAGACCATTTGGAAGGCGGATTTGGAATTACGACGAATAACTTTTTTACAAGTTAAGAACTTGCTGACAAGTTGTGGAAAAAAATATTACTTTATGTGGAACCCTCCGGAAAAATAAAACATTTATTCCCAGTGAACTTCTACCGGCATCGTACAAGGAAGGGTTTCCAAGTATGTTTGCTTATAGAAATCAAAGAACGCTAGTATATTATGTTCCAAAACAAAAACATGCTGTCATCCTACTTTCAAGTGAGCATACCGATAGTAAAGTAGCTGGAGAAGAACAGCACTATAAACCAGAAATTATTTTTCATTACAACAAAACAAAAGGTGCTGTCGACACTTTAGATAAGTTGGCCAATGAATATACAGTGCAGAGGAAGTCAAACCGCTGGCCAATGGCAATATTTTCGCATCTTATAGATATCGTAGGAATAAATGCTTATAAATTGTGGTTACTGCAAAACCCGGATTGGCGAAAAAACAGTTTGGATAAACGTAAAATGTATATTTTGGGACTAGGAAAAGAACTCATAAAGAAAAACGTTTTTCAGACGAATAGAAAACGGCATATGACAGACGTTTTTCCCGAACCACTGGATGCAACAGAACATAGAGTTGAACAACAAAACATTACCAGGGGGCGCTGCCATATGTGTCAAAGAGGAAAAGACAGAAAATCCAGATAAATATGCATTAGGTGTAATAACTTTGTGTGCCTAGAACATTCAAAATCGGAGATAGTTTGTAAAAAATGTTAGAATGATATGTAGCTAGTAGTATTAGTGATTAGGGTATTTTGTTTTTTTTCGTGATGATTTTTGACTAATAAAGGGTTAATAGTAAAACTTTAATAAAACTTCTTTTCTATATATTTAATTTAAAGAAAAATACAGCATTTCTGCAATTTTACGCATGGGGTCTTCTCGGACCCCAGTTAGTCCTTTTCGTAAAATTTTGATGTCCGTCCCATGAAGGTTATAATTAGTGAGAATACATATAGTTGATCACTTTCCTGTACAGTGAGATACATTGAAACTGTTTTTTGTTTAAAATAGTTAGTCCAAAAGCGATGGTTCAAGTGGCGAAAAAAAATGTGTCTTTTCTATGTTTCTCTGTAAATTCTGTATAACCCGCAAATTTTTCCGTCAAAAATTAGTGTCTCCGTATAATTCCCCGGACACCTTCTTTCAAACTAATGTCAAAAATGTACATATTCATTTAAGTGTTATTTTGATTTGAACTATTATCTCTTGAAGATATTTTTTTGACATTCTGTATAGTAAGATAATGGCTGAATGTATTGTACCTGTACCGTATGATTCTAAAAACTAATAGGGGACATATTTTTATATTGACTTAATCACTATATTTTTTTATGGGATTGGCTTGTTCAAGAGCTTTATTCTAACTCACTATCTGAACTACTATTTTTTAACATATTTTTTTCTAATAACACTAATTATCTATATCGGACCAATATAGTTGTCTTTAATTTATATATACGTAAAGCAAGCAAGGTGTGTTGCCTATTACTAAGTAATCAACTAACCGTTCTCAAAGTTTACAAGACTACGAATAATAATTTTAATATTGGCGCAAATAGTACCTACACATACAATCCTGAGTTTATTAATATTAAGTGAGTTTAAATTTTTTCAAGTATTTTAGCGCTCTAGAACGGTAAGTAAAATTCTTCTCCTTTTTATTCTTTAAATTCCTATACGTATCCAATAGAAAACGTTAACAATGAATTTACCTTTAGTGGCAAGAACTTTTCATCTGAGGCTTCAGTATAAACTTTATAAGATCTTCTTTCGTGAAAACATTGGCCTTTGTTGGTCGATATCCTACATTCGTTTTCTTTAAGAAAGCAATTAACGTTAAATACTTTATTACATCAATGGAGTAATTAAGAAAAATTGTCGACTTTAACATAAAATATTCAGTCCAGAAACTTCCTGTGGCTTTTAGGTGCTTATTTTTTGTAACGAAGTATGCAACTAATGAATTTTCATCAAGACATATGTGTTTTATACCCAACTACTTCTTAAAAACAATGTTGTAAGTAATAGTTTGTTAACTAACTGTTTTAAATGCAATTCTAAATTTATTGTTTTATATTATTTCATATTGTATATATAATACGTTAATTTATACTGTAAGACTTTAAGTTGTCTCTATCGAAGAAGTGTAAGTACTACGTCCAAACTAAAATTTAACAGGATGCCAGAAAAAAAATGTCATTAGAAATATTACAACGATAGAGGCAACCGTAAGTAATATTGTTATACCCTATATAAATAATAGTTGACAGTTAAGTCCGCTGACCCCGTTTTTGTCTACTATCGGTTTCTGTAACCGAGCCTGTATTTGTAAGTCATAGGCTACATTCGTAATCAATTCGCTGGCCAAATGGCACTTCGGCACGGATGCTAAGCAAATCTATTCCAGTGTGATCGTTAACAACGCAATTTGGCGTCAGAGTTGAAGTTGAAGTCGTCGAAATTTCTTGCAAGCTGCAAACTTTCACTTCGACTTGCACTTCGTGCGGGCTATGGGACATGCGCATTAATTTTTGTTATTTGTTTGTTTGATATAGATATATGTTCAGATATAACCCTTATCAGATTTGTCGTAGAGTGGTTTGTAATTGAAAATGCACTGTAACAAAAATTCATCGTTGAATTGATATTCCGCATTGTTCATCTCACTACTAAACTCCAGTATATACTGCTATAAAAAATAAATTCAAATTATATATTACAACCTCAGACAGAACTAAATAGAGACAGAATCTAGCTTCGACCAAATGTTGAAGGAATCCTGACAATTATTTAGGTACGAACGTTAAAGTCGACTTTGAAGTTATTGTGAATGGCAAATGTCATGCCGACTTGCGTGCCACTTGGCCAGCGAATTGATTACGAATGTCCTGAGAAAGTTCGCGCAATTATAGATGCTCCACCACCAAGTGATACTGCAGAAGTACGAAGTACGAAGATTTTTGGGAATCACCACTTTTATTACGCCAAATTTATTCCAAATTTTTCATTCCTGACATTTCCTCTAAGGTGTCTGCTCCGCAAAAATACAAAGTTCAAATGATCAAAATCGTGTCAAAAATAGTTCCTTCGATTGAAGACAGAAATTGCCAGCGATCGTGTTTTAATGCCGTTCAACCCAGATTTGCCAGTTATACTCAGTTGTGATGCTAGCCCTGTAGGTATATGTGCTGTCTTATCACATGTCGTAAATGATTAGGAACGACCAGTAGCTTTCGCCTCGAGATCAATAACAGTAGCCGAGAGAGATTATAGTCCATTGGACCGCGAAGCTTTAGCGATTATATACGGAGTGAATAAATTTTACATGTTTCTCTATGCGAGATAATTCACTCTAGTCACAGGCAATAGACCTTTAAGTCGAATATTTCACCAGGACGCTAAACTGCCAATTCTTTCTGCTACAAGACTCCTACGTTACGCCACAATTCTTAGTGGATTTGATTATTTCATCAAACACAAAAAAGCAGAAGAAACCGCCCATGTAGATTATTTTTCGCGAGCTCCATTATAGTCAAACTAACTTGCTTTAAATGAAGATGATATCATTCAACAGCAATGTATCAATCAGATATCAACCGACGGGTTAACAGCCAAAACCATCGCTGCTGCTACGTTGCAAGATAGTTAGCTATCAAAGAACGGAGAAAATCAAAAGGAAAAATATTCACTACAGGAAGGCGTAATACTCAAAGCAAATCGAATAATGATTCCTGACACCCTTCAAGCCTCAGTATTGTCAGAACTACATGCTACCCACGTCAAGACCTCCAAAATGAAAAGCTTGTCTAGAAGATATTGCTATTGAAAGAAAATTGACCGTGACATCGAATCTTTCGTGAAGAGTTGTGATGCTTGCGCTTCAACTGCTTGTGCCACACCGCTGCACCTTTACATCCGTGGGAAGAGCCAAAATCAAATTTCTAACGTGTCCATATCGATTACGCAGGTCCAAAAGATGGTTATTACATTTTCATTCTGATTGACGCTATGTTAAAGTGGCCGGAGATAAGATTTTCAAAATCTGCGCCGACGTCTGCTTCTACAATCGAATTCCTCGAAGACATCTTCAATGTCCATGGCTTGCTAGAAATAATTGTGTCCAACAATGCCAAAATTTTTACTTGTTCCAGATTTGTAAAATTCTGTGAGACAAATGGAATTTTTCGCCGTCTAATTGCACCGGACATCCTCAAACAAACGGTCAAGCTGAACGTTACGTCCAATTTGTGAAACGAAAATTGGATGCCATGAAGTTTGAAAATGGGTCAATGCCATCGAAAATTCAAGAAATATTATTTCGATATCGCGCTACCTTTTTACGTTGTGATAAGACACCTGCAGAACTATATTTAGGTCGACAGATCCGTACAAGATTGGATCTACTCAGGCCGATGAAGTCGCCAGACTCGAAGAAATCTTCACGTCTTTCGTTACGCTCATGCTTGAGGTCATTCAACGTGAAAGACAGAGTGGAAAAGAGACATGGAAGTTAGGAGTTATTTTAGAGACTTTCGGGAGACTACACTACAGAGTAAAGTTGGATGATGGCCATATACTAAAAAAAATCAAAATATGGAGTGTACACACTATTGTTTTAACAAGGATAAATGAATTTGTAAAGTTGTGTGTAATCTTTTTTATTAAATCCAGCCTGGCTGGATTTAATAAAAAAGATTACACACAACTTTACAAATTCCTTTATCCTTGTTCATATACTAAAACGCCATGTCGATCAACTTCGACAGTCAGAGATCACACGTCGTGTTACCTTCGCAAATCCACTAGACGAGTACCCCCTAGTTAGAGAGCAGCAAGTGGCTAATCCCTTCACTCAAGGATGTTTGCCGACTCGTAATCCAACCGTGACTATCATTCCTTCGCAAACCAGCGTTGTACAACAACGTAGTAACGTCCCTCCGGTTGGAGAAGTCAGACCGCCAAACAGAAACTGCGACTCATCAACCAGTGCGTGATCGTCCATAGCGTACACGTCATCCACCTAAATACTTAGATGATTTTATTCAATAACTTCTTTTTTTTATCTCAATTAGTGTGGGAGATTGTTATACCCTATATAATAGTTGACAGTTAAGTCCGTTGAGCCCGTTTTTGTGTACTGTCGGTTTCTGTAACCGAGCCTTTATTTGTAAGTCATATGGATAGATAGTAGTCGAATGTCAAATAGTGGAATAAGACATTATTCTCAGCGCTGTCATTCCTTTTTCATATAATCTGATATATGTCTCTCCCCTTTTAGTTACAACAAATATTTTATTAGAATTTTATAAAATTAGTCATATTATTGTATTTTAGAAATTTGAGTACTACTACTAATATTACTACAATTACTACTGCTACTACTCCCCGTAGGAGCTGTGAGACCTTGCCGTGGGGGAGATTAGTAACTCATTTGCTTCTAGCCTGACTGAACGGAGCGAAGGAGTGAAGGTAAGGAGCAACTCGAAACCGTCGGTGGGGCACTGGCGGGGTCGCAAATGCCGATTAGGCGACACCAAAAAAAACCAGTAGAAGATCATCCGCCCTCAATACATTCGAACACATCGACAAGTCCGACCCCGATTAGGAGGACGAATGGCGTGATCCCGGCGCCACAAAACTAGGACCCATCGGCTAAGGAACGGTAACCCCGACAGAAGAGTTCAAGTGGAATCCAAGGTGTCAAGCGACCCGTGCTAATGGATGCGTTGACAGTCCCGCTATATCGACTCCCGCGAACAGAGCCTTCGGGATACCTAGCGACCTCCCGAAAAAAAGAAGCCTTAGCAGGGTAAGGGCGCACTGCACTGCCGGACAGCAAATTCGACCCAACTCGTGGGAACGATATGAATAACGAAACTCTAAAGAAAATGCTACAGTAATTAATGTAAGACACATAGATAAAGGAGAAACAAATAACATAGGAACGCTTATAGCCGCGGAAAAAGACACCAGAAGGGAAAAACAAGAAAAAGAAAAGAAGAAGCTGTCGCTATTAATAGTAACGTCACTATCCAAATCCATAGAATCACCTACCACAACATCGAAGGAGAATACAGTAATTCTGGACTTCAAATGGGACGAAACACAAGGAAAGTCAACCAAAAAAAGGAAGATAACAGACATTCTAGTGGATAAGGAAAATAAAAACAAGGATAATGCCGAAACGAACAGCCAAGAATTATAAGCAATAAAAATAAAGAATATAATAAGTAGCATAGACACATACTCTAAGAATCTGAGTGGGGTAATAAGTGAAATACCAAACACAAAGAAAGATATAAAAGATACGACTAGTGAAATTATAAGTGCCTGCTCCTTGCTGATGACAAACGAACTGCAAGAGGTTCTGCAAACTTTGGACAAGCATCAACAAAGTAAGAAAAGACAAACCCAGCACGTGGAAATTCAAACCGATACTTATACACAAGAAATGCGAGAGTAAGTTGAAAACACTGCAGGGATGGCCACACAAACGGAAGTAGACTACAGCTCACGGAAACTGTATAATTTATATGAAATTGATAATTTTGAGGCGTGGAAAAAAGTAGAAAAGATGGAGTGGGATGACACAACACTGTAAAATACGGAATGTCAAATTGGCAATCCAATAGATACAGAGGAAGAAATGGTGAAAATTGTTTTTGTTGAACAAGACGATCAAGATATAGAGAGAAGTATTCAGCGACTATTCAGAAGCAGATACCCAGATCTTATACATATGAATAAAGAATTTGAGGTACTAGAATAAGTCACGAAGATAAGATCCTCAAATACTTCGTCGAAAAATGACACGGTAATAAAAATACTGCTCAGTGGATTAGTTAAGAGAGAGTAAGTGAAGAAACAAAGGAATGAGAAACGATCGATGTGCACGCAATAAGTAACATGAGCCAAGACAGCATCAGAAAAATGGTGGCGACCATATTCCGGGAAAGGCAAAACCATGTAGTCGTATATATTCCGTACAAACAAGAACCAATAAACAGACCGAATAAAAGAAAAGGACACACTAGGAATAGTAGTAAGCAATAAAGAAAGAACATATAAATAAGTGCTTGGACAGGTAAAAACAGTAATAGGAGACAATCCAAATAACAAAATCATTAGAACCATACGGAGCACAAGAGATGGGAAACTACTGATAACGATGGATAAGGATGAGCACGCAGCAGAAAATATCAAGGGGGCCTAGAATGCTAGTAAAGAATTGCTCACCTGTAAAATTGCAGGGGAATCGGAGACCCAAGAAACTTTTTGTATAAAAGGACTAGAGCTAGAAACCAGTCAAGAAGACAAAAGGCAGGCAATTAGGACTTACACTGGGAATTGGAAGGAGGAAAATATAATTAGCGAGCTCAGATCTGGAAGATATGACACCTTGGCAATTAGGACTTACACTGGAAATTGGAAGAAGGAAAATATAATTAGCGAGCTCAGATCTGCAAGATATGACACCTTGAGTGCAACTATTACCATAGGCAAAGAAAGCGCTGAAAAACTTACTAAAGCTGGACACGATCGCTGGAATGGTCTTATGTGAAGAAGAAAAGAGACTTAAGGTACCGAGGTGTCGCAAATGCTGGTCATACAACCAGTATACTAGTGAATGCGAAGAACCTGATAGGACAAACGATTGCTACAAATGTGGAAGGAAATATCAAGGCCAAGGACTGCAAAAACGACGAATTATGCCCACTATGTAATACTTGTGGACACAGAGTGGGCACACATATATGTGCAGCTTTCAATTAGACTCTGAATGAGGCAAGGATATTAGATGAACAGAGAAGCATATTAACACAGATGAGAGATAAGGAAAGTGAGACTGAAACAGGAGAGGAGATCCAAATGACTAACGAAGAACACATGCGATAACAGGAAACGATTGAAGACATTTTGCAATATAGTAGACGATGCAAAAAAACACTAGCGGAGATGGAATTTTCTCCCCCTACCCACTCTTCCATCCCCTAAATAAGTAGATAATGAATACTGTGAGTTACTCTCGGATAACTCATAACGCTTCCAAAAACAAGGCAATAAAAGCCCTTCAAAAAAATTAAAATGTGACTTTATAATAATGAGTGAGCTTAACATCAACATTATTAAGAAGATGGATAACGGACAAGAATGACGACACAGCAATAAGAGTGCTCAACAGAAAATAAAAAATCGGTAGAAGGAAACGGAGGAAGGGCTATTGCTGGCTTAATACAGGGGTATAGAGAATAACATCATGTCATTTTTCACCAAGGCATAACATAGAGGAATTTCAAAGGTATTTGCAGGCCCTAGAGACTGATATTTCCAGAACCAAAATGGAAAATTATAGTAGCGGAAGATTTTAATGCTAAATCGCCAGAGTGGGGATCGAAAACAGAAGATAGACGAGGTGGCAGACTGGTTGAATGGCTGGCAAGAAATAACCTGATAGTACAAAATAACGGAAGTACACCTAAATTCATCAGAGGCATTCAAGAGTCCTTAATGGATGTCACTTTCAGCTCAGGGAATTGTAACGACCAAATTCATGGATGGAAAGTGATAAATGACGGATCAGCAAGCTTGCACCAGTTCATATATTATGAGATAGAGGCGACCTCGGAAACCAGTACAATTAAACATCAAAAACCCGGGTGGAATTTTAATAAGATAGATTCTGATATCTTTACAAAAACCCTTGAACTGGAAATCAAACGGAAAACGCAACTAAACTCAACCAGTCTTATGGAGTCCATAAGAAGAGCCTGTGATACATCGATGCCAAGAAAAAGGGAACCCACAGAAAGCGAGAAAATTATTGGTGGAATGAAGAAATCAATAGACGAAGAACAGAATGCAACAGACTAAGGAGGAAGAGAATGAGAATCAACATACAAAACCCAGCAGGTATAATAATAAGTAGCAGCCTGGGAAAACATGTGTAGTGCTGTCGAACATGATCCGTGGGGAAAGCCTACATGATACAACTTTCGATAAATAATTAGCTATGCTACGGTTCATTCGTTCCACCATTCCATTTTCCATTATACTGGGGATGCATGGCAGTGGTTCTGGTTTTCTTAATAGCCAGCCTGGGACAAATTGTTTTCAAAATTTCTTTCTTGGTCCGAACGAAGCTCAAGAGATACCCCAAATCGGCTGATGAATTCATTTACCAGGACATTGGCTAAGGTGGTAGCTTCTTGATTGGGAACTGCATAGGCTTCAAACCCATTTCGAAAAATAGTCCATCAGTACGTAGATTTATTTGTTTCCAGTATCATTTCGAGGTAACTGTCCCAACACGTCTACAGCAATTCATTCAAAGGGGCTTCCAAACAAGTATTGCTGCATTTCAGCTCCTTGCCTTCGAATAGCCCCTGCACATACAGTACATCTTCGGCACCAATCTTTGACGTCCTCTTTGAGGTTCGCCCAGTAGGACCTCTCTCGGACCTTCTGCAACGTCTTTGTCACATCGAGATGACATTCTGAGCTACCATTATGAAGCTGTTGAAAAATTTCTGAAACATTATCTCTTGAAACTACCAACTGTTTATTTGCTTCCGTTTCGTCAGAGCTTTCGATCAGTCTCACCAGAAGTCCATCATCTAAGCTCAACGACTCCCACTGTACCACGTTGGGTGTTAGTCTACGCGCTTCCATTCGCAGATCTTCTTTAGGTCAGGATCCCTTTCATGCTGGACTTTCATCTTTTGGTTCCACTTGTCAAGGGTTACTGTAATTACAAATATCCCTTCCTGTTTTTCTAGGCGACTACAATGGTGGCAATCTAGATGGCATGGTCTCCGTGAAAGAGCATCTGCTTTCTGGTGTATTTTACCAGGTCTATGCTCTATTTTAAAGTCGTATTCTTGTAGTTTCTCTATCCATCTTCCTACCTGACGTTCCATGCTTTTGAGGTTAAGAGCTACTTCAAACTAGCGTGATTGGTTCTAATCAAGAGCCTTTCTCCGTACAGGTACTTATAGAAGTCCTCTACGGATTTGGAAACTGCAAAAAGTTCTCGCTTGGCAACGCATAGTTCTTTTTCTGCCTTCGGCAATGTCTTGCTGAAGGATCCGAGGACTCTCTCTTTACCATCTCGTGTTTGGGGCAGAATGGCTCCATATACTACATTACAAGCGTCTGTGTCCAAAATCAGTTTTCCTTCTGGTAGCGGATAACCAAGGATCGGAGCTGACGTTAGTGGTTTCGTCAATGAGTCGAATGTTTCTTGTCATTACTTATCTCAGAAAAAGGTTCTTGTTTCTTCACTTAGTCGCGTTAAGGGTTTGGTAATGTCCCAAAATTCTTGACATAACAGCGGTAATAGGAACATAGGCCCAAAATGCTTCGAATGTGATGTTTGTAAGACCCGCAGTTGCCCATTCTAGAACTGCTTTGATTTAAACAGGAGCAACGGCGACTCCATCCTTACTCACATCATGGCCTAAAGCTGATTTTCTTTTGAAACAGGTGGCAATTCGTTAGGTTTAATATTAGATTGCCCATCTGGCTCCTTCGAGGTTGTATAAATGTTCTTCAAAATTCTTGCCGATTATAATGACGTCATCTAGATATACCAGATATTTTTCCTAAAATAAACCGAGGATGGTCTCCATCAGTCGTTCGAAGGTGGCAGGAGCATTACACAGGCCAAATGGGAGGGCAGTGGGCTGCCATAAACCTGATCCGCTAGTAAAGGCGGTCTTCTTCTTATCTAGTGGATCCAGTATCCAGCCGCAGTACAAAGTATAATTATGTTATCTAGTAAAATAAACTATTAATTTCATCTCTCTATAAACTACCGCCGGTAAGGGAAGAAGAATTTGTCGATAATTTGTGGACGTATCCACTTTCCTTAATGTCATTTTCAACATTCCCGGTAACATAATTAGTTTTCGAGCTGTAAGCATATAACCACAGTATTGGCCTTGCAGTGTTTTAGAAGGGGTGTGGAGAGGGGTCAGCAAGAGAGGTGGGGGTCGGGACTTTGTGTTTTTTAGTGTACACTTTCTATACTAACATCTTGAAAAAACTCAGCTTTCCCTTAATTACTTGCGACACGAATCCTTATTGACTGTGTTAGTGTTATTTGCTCTAAACACAGGCACATTTCTGCAGCTAATTCCTTCTCAGTTAAAATAGTGCTTTTTAAGCCTGTATTTCAATATTTTTTTAAGAAAGCGCAGCATTTTTTCAATATTTCTGTGCATTTACCGAGATCCATGTCAGTTGATTGGATATATTTACTAACAACCTTAATTTTAGTATATTTGTGGAATATACTCATGTTAAAGATATAAATGAAACTTGATGAATTTTTATCACTTTTTCATTATATTGTGGTATTATTTAGAAACAGTTTCATTCATAACGTTACTTCAAGTTTTATTAGCAAAAGTGATTGAAGAGTCATGGCTGAAACGCTGCTCATTATTAACCCCAAGATGTGTCATATATTTTAAAGTGCGTAACTAGCAGCATTTTAGTTCAATTTTGAAGCATATATGCTATACTGACGAGGCTCAAGAGGATCGAAACCGACCTATAGCTGAAGCAATTCTTCTTTTGACAGCAAAAGAAATGGTGTTAATTGACTTAGAAGTCAACCACTGTGTTCTAATTTAACCCCTTTACTTAGGGTTATAATTAGAGGGAATGTATTTTTGGCTTTGCGAAAGACCACTACGGCCGTTTGTCACTGAAGTAACGATGAACCGTAGAATGAAATTAAACACTGTTATCACGTTATGATTTATATTGTCATGAAATATAAGTTATTTACTGTTGCTTCGACAATTAAGAATTCACTTGACTTTTCGCGATAACTGAAAGTATTGTGCACATACTATGTTGGTTTATTAAAAGAATAAAGATTACGGACACATGGGGGTTCCCGGGTTAAAAACGCCGGCTGGTTTTACGAAGTTGTAGCATGTTATATGATGAAAGAGGGTGTCTGAGAAGTGTGAAAGCTATCTGGGAAGTGAAGTAAAAATGAGGCTATTTTCGTATTTATATGGTTGATGACGTAGGGTCGAGGAATGAGTAAACTATTAGAAACTAGCCAATGGGATAAAAGTATTTTAAAATGTAACGTTCGAACAACAAGTGAATGTTGCAGATATGAAGATGTTTTTTGTGGGGTTTTCAACGGTTTTGTAGATACAGATAACAGAGTTTGGAAGAGAGTTTTTATGAAGAGTTAATATGTCGGGGACTTTGATATGTTCAGTAGAATTTCAGAAAACGATATTTATCTGTTTTTCTTAGGTGTTAGTAAATTTAAATGACTTTTTTAGTGAAGTAAAGAAATATTAACTGTTGAAAATAAGGATATATTTAGTTATGTATTTTGAGCATAATATTCGACTTGTATTATACAGGGGAAATTGAAATAGAATCACGGGAGAATTTGGTAATTAAAACCAAATTCGAACATATTGGGGGCGCGGAAAAAATGGAAGAGAGGTGAGAGATGGCTGCTCTCAGACATCGAATGCTGATGTTAGTGAAAGGGTATGGAGCGTGAGTGTGTGTACAGTGTTGATGCAGGTTTGTGAATGAAAGTGAATAATTTTGAGAGTAACTATGTAAATATGTGTAGGGGTTGTAAAGTTATCTAATGTGTGTCAGAGTGTTGTAAGGACTCTGACGTCATGAATGTAATGAATGAATAAGATTTGAGGTTAGAGTGTTGTTAGGACTCTAGCGTCATGAATGTAACGAATGAATAAGAGTTGAGGTTAGAGTGTTGTAAGGGCTCTAACGTCATGTATATAACGAATGAATAAGATTTGAGGTTAGAGTGTTGTGAGGACTCTAACGTCATGAGTGTAACGAATGAATAAGATTTGAGGTTAGAGTGTTGTAAGGACTCTAACGTCATGAATGTAACGAATAAACAAGAGGCCTAGATGTATGCTAGTTCTTGTTTGGTAAGGGCACGAGTGTAAGCAATATACTCTAGAAATGGACTAGAGTTGTAAACGATAAGAATGTAAGCAATATACTCTAGAAATGGACTAGAGTTGTAAACGATAAGAATGTAAGCAATATACTCTAGAAATGGACTAGAGTAGTAAACGATAAGAATGTAAGCAATATACTCTAGAAATGGACTAGAGTTGTAAACGATAAGAATGTAGCAATATACTCTAGAAATGGACTAGAGTTGTAAACGATAAGAGTGTAAGCAATATACTCTAGAAATGGACTAGAGTTGTAAACGATAAGAGTGTAAGCAATATACTCTAGAAATGGACTAGAGTTGTAAACGATAAGAGTGTAAGCAATATACTCTAGAAATGGACTAGAGTTGTAAACGATAAGAATGTAAGCAATATACTCTAGAAATGGACTAGAGTTGTAAACGATAAGAATGTAGCAATATACTCTAGAAATGGACTAGAGTTGTAAACGATAAGAGTGTAAGCAATATACTCTAGAGATGGACTAGAGTTGTAACCAATAAGAATGTAGCAATATACTCTAGAAATGGACTAGAGTTGTCCAGAACACTATGTTTCCTGACGATAATATTCTGGAGATTGTTGCATTGATGGTGAATGGTTAGGGTTTGGGATCTTGGGTTAACAAGTTTTCCAAGACTGTACATTTTTTTTCAAGAAATCAAAAAAAAATATCACTAGCAATTAAATTTTGATCAGTCTCTTTTTCTTCAAGAGATCTTTTTGTATTATAATCTAACTTTGTTTTTAATATGTGAACGATAAGTGCATCAAATACTCTTCCTTATTGATATTTAAATTTAACAATGACTTTACGATAGATCTAGCTTCGGACGTGAATGTTCTTAATTGTTGGGCAGTACATTTTGAAATGTTATTACAATCTGTCAAACGGTTAACATGGGCAGTAACAATCTGCCGTGTATTATTATATTTAACATGAAATGCAAATTAATGGCTATGTTTGAACAATGCTTATTTTGTATCAGCGTAATATATTTGTTTTATATTTTTGCTACCAGCCGTGCCTGTTCAGTTTTCTACGACTAGTTGCAAGTTAAAATGATACTCTACATTTAATGCATGTTATATACAAAATATCAATTCACTTTGTCCATTAGTGTAACGGTTTTATTGTTAATACATAAAAAATATCAAATAATGTTATTATAGTTCCAAATCAATGTTACTGTGCAATTCTTTAAATCACCCTGTATAATATTTTATTTTACACAACCAATATCAAAGAATGTTATTATAAATCCAAATTAATATTAAGGTGAAATCATTTAAATCACCCTGTATACTATTTTATTCTACACAAACAATGTCAAAGAATGTTATTATAAATCCAAATTAATATTAAGGTGAAATCATTTAAAGTTTATGTTGCATAAAAAATATATCAAAGACTTTTATTATAAATCCATAGCAATGTTAATTATTTTAAAGTGTTTGAGTGCAGACTTTCGTCTACCACTGTATGTTAAATTTATGAGATTTTTCCATCGTTTGATACGCAAATATATAAAAATATTCATCAGTTTTAACTATATTATCTTATAATATTAATATACATGACTGTAATTTTAAATTGTAAAATGTGATAAATGTTTTTGCATTGTTAGATCACTGAATTTCGTATCACACTATATTCTATGTTTACAAAATTTTACGTTGGTTGATAAGCAAATATACAAAATCTTTTATTATTGATAAATACCTTATCTAATGTCTGTTTTCTGCTGACTGAAATTCTCGAAGAGTTCTCGGGAACGCTGAGGGTCTATATTCTCTGGACTCCAAGGGCTGTTTCACTGCTCTCGCTAGGACTGTGCTTCACTATTTTCTGGTTCTATCCGGTCTCGAATCAGGACCATGTTTTAATTTAACCCCTTTACTTAGGGTTATAATTAGAGGGAATGTATTTTTGGCTTTGCGAAGGACCACTACGGCCGTTTGTCACTGAAGTAACGATGAACCGTAGAATGAAATTAAACACTGTTATCAGGTTATGATTTATATTGTCATGAAATATAAGTTATTTACTGTTGCTTCGACAATTAAGAATTCACTTGACTTTTCGCGATAACTGAAAGTATTGTGCACATACTATGTTGGTTTATTAAAAGAATAAAGATTACGGACACATGGGGGTTCCCGGGTTAAAAACGCCGGCTGGTTTTACGAAGTTGTAGCATGTTATATGATGAAAGAGGGTGTCTGAGAAGTGTGAAAGCTATCTGGGAAGTGAAGTAAAAATGAGGCTATTTTCGTATTTATATGGTTGATGACGTAGGGTCGAGGAATGAGTAAACTATTAGAAACTAGCCAATGGGATAAAAGTATTTTAAAATGTAACGTTCGAACAACAAGTGAATGTTGCAGATATGAAGATGTTTTTTGTGGGGTTTTCAACGGTTTTGTAGATACAGATAACAGAGTTTGGAAGAGAGTTTTTATGAAGAGTTAATATGTCGGGGACTTTGATATGTTCAGTAGAATTTCAGAAAACGATATTTATCTGTTTTTCTTAGGTGTTAGTAAATTTAAATGACTTTTTTAGTGAAGTAAAGAAATATTAACTGTTGAAAATAAGGATATATTTAGTTATGTATTTTGAGCATAATATTCGACTTGTATTATACAGGGGAAATTGAAATAGAATCACGGGAGAATTTGGTAATTAAAACCAAATTCGAACACACTGTCCATTGTGTACAATTTATATATACCACAACCTAATTTTCAGAATTTAGAATGCAAATAATTCCTACTAAATACAATACAATTGGAAAAAAATTAAAAAAACTTCATTAGATAGTATGGCAATTATTAAAATACTTTTTTTCAATAACTGTCCCCCATCGCATCCTTGGTTAGCCCAGTGTGACGATCCCATAAGTCACTATTAGATTTAATTAGTTTAATTTCAAATATTGGCAGTCTATTTTTATGAACGAATGGTAGATCATTTCAAATGTCAATAATGTGGGATGATTTCGAAGATAAGCTAAAAGCAATCGTAGAAGAAATAAATAAACAGGGAAAATGGGTTTTGAAAAAGGAAACTCCTAAAAATCCAGATATACATATTGAAGTAGTTAATGGTATGATAATTATTTATAATAATTTTGCTAAGTTGTTAGGTAAAAATTGGAAAAACTTAAGTTTAGTGCAACAAGAAAGTTGTAAAAATTATTCGGATAAGATAAGGGATAAAACTTTTAGGGCATTTCAAGCACAAAACTGTACTGTTAAAATACCTACATCTATATTTGAGGAGATTGATACGGGTGTATTACGAGCAATAAGCAAACAGTTGAAAATGACGACGCGTATGAATGATTTTTTTTAACTTCGCGAGTAAGGTATTACCTACCGAATTCAATGGAGAAGCAAGCAAGTTACAATCGTTTTTGGATTCGTTAGATTTATTACAAATAAACGCAACGGGTAATGAAGAAAATGCGATTCTACTAATTAAAATAAGACTGACTGGAAAAGCAAGAAGCTTGATAACGACAGAAAATTCTATCACAGAAATTAGGAACAAGATCAAATCAGGAATAAGAGGAGATAACCCAAGCCTTCTCTTAGCGAAACTTAACAAAGTAAGGCAAAATGGAAAGGACATAACGCAATACGCGACAGAAATAGAGAAACTGGCAGAGAAGTTACAGGCAGCATACGTGTCGGAAGATATGCCAGAAAGCCTAGCAGAAAAATACACCAAAGAAGCAACGATTAAATAGTGACGATGAACGCCACAGCGGACGCAACGAAAATGATCAAAGCAGCGGGAAGCTTCGGAAACACGCAAGAAGTACTATCTAAGCTGGTATCAGTAGAAGACATACTAAGTCATCAACAAGTATTACACATGAAGGGCAATAGAAATTTCTTCAGAAAATCAGATTTCAACTACAGAAACAATCATAGGAGAGAAAGCAACAGCGGTATGTACAACGGCAACTCCCAAGGAAGGACATTCATACAATACAACACCAAACACGTATCACGCATACACTCCTTTTGAGTTGTTATACGGTAGAAAACCCAACATACCAGAATTTTTAAATGTAGAATTAGAACCATGTTACAATTTTGAAAGGTATGATAAAGAACTGAAATATAAGTTACAGTACGCGAATGAAAGAGCCAAGCAGTTTTTGATAAAAAATAAGCTAATTAGAGTAAATAAGAGCGAAAAGGAATCGTCACCCGTAAACTTTAGGGTAGTGGATTCGGTAATTTTAAAAGATGAAGAAAGAACTAAATTCGATCCATATTATTAAGGTCTGTTCAAAATAACGGAAGTAAGAGCTCGTTAGAGTAGCATCGAAAACTCAAATTCATAGAAAAAATACCACTAAAATACATTGATTGAACAAAAAGGACAGATTAAACGTAAACCTTTCGAAAAAACGAGAATAAATATAAAGTTAAAATAAGTGAGGAATATTCACCAAAAATTCACGTATTAAATACATTTGAGAAATAAAATCTGGTATATTTTAAAAAATTCATATATTTTTCAAACATTTCTGATACAAAATTAAATAAGAAACAAATAATCAGTTATTAATGCCCATGGCCATGTCCATGTCCGCCATCACTGCCTTGGTTAGCCCAATGAGTAACACCAACGTAACTGGTAGCTCCACCATGTCCTCCGTCTCCACCATGTCCTCCGTGTTTACCGTAATGTGCAGGATGTTGAGCGTGTCCTACTCTTTCTACTACAGCTTCGAATCCTGTGTGAGGTCCAGATTTATATTTGACAATTCTTTGTGTTCCATCGGCTTCTTTAAGAGTATAACCTCCTGTAGCATGATGACCATCTCGGTGTTCGTGTTGAGATTTGTGATCGTGTGTGTGGGGGTCATGGACTCCGTACTCGAATTTGTAGTGGGCGTTATCCTAAAGAAATTTGGGTTTTTATCAAATATTTTATATATTTAAATTGTTTATTTAAAATGTTTCGTAAAAAGCCTAGTATCGAAAACCATTTGTTTAAGTTCGTTCATAGAAAAACGAACAAAATGTTATAAGTTTTACAAATTTCTATATATTGAAGGTATTTAAAGAATTTGTTTTACTAATGGTAATTTTTCAGTAGATTCGGGTCTATTTGGATGAATTTATACCAGAATTATCTAAATAAATAAATTTCAAGTAGATATAGATTATACTTACATGTCCATGAGTGGCAATAACATATCCAAAAGCGATGGAAATCAGGAAAATACTCTAAAAATAAAAAAAAAATTGTTGAATGATGCAGTAATTTGTGAGGGTTTATTATATAATAGTGTTTTACTGTTTCTCAGTAAAATGTTATGATACCTATTTCTTCCTATTTTATTCTCAACTTTGCTGTATTAACTCATGAGGCTCGGTCCTTCTAAGTTTGTTTTTTATGTGGACGATTTTAATACCTCAATATGCCCCTATTGAAGAAAAATGTCTTCAATTAAGTTTTATACATTTGAAAACAAACATTTCTACTCATGTGACAGAACCAATTCAAAGTCCAATTATCTCAAATTTCTATATGTATCTGCCATCTCCATAAAATAATAGATACTTACAGCCTTCATTTTTCTCGATATTTGTTGATTGTTATGATGTATATCAGTTTATGATATATTTCCAATAAATCGATTTGCTTATATAGGTACTCAAATCTGTCGAATTTCACCGAAAAAAAAACTTATTGAAACGTTATTTCTTAAATCTATAAACATGTTGAAATTACTTGTTCATTGAGTGTGAAAATATTTAATAATTGTTTATAATAATGTCAACAAGTATGCGAATTTGATTGAACGCATTCTAACATAACAATTTTTTAGAATATATTGTTGTAGCCTTAATACTGTGGAGAATATTTATTATACAGGGTAAAGGAAAATATAGATCATTACTTAAAACACAACGAAAATGTCGATAAATGTTTCACATTTCTGTCTTCATATAGGATAAGTAACACAATATTCCTTTTTTCCTATCCATGAATTGTCTCTACTGAAACTCAATTATACCAGGTGTGACAGTAAGAATTTATACTCTAATTGACTTGATATTTATGAACTGAGTAATCGCATCTTGAAGGCGACCAATTCTATTGCTGCAAAACCTTTTACGGAACTCATAAATCTTATTATTAACACCGGTATTTATCCCAATATTTTTGAACTATCCAAACTTCTAACCTTCCGTCGGGCGCAGTTGTTTTACCAGATACAATAGTCTTTATTTTGCATCGTGTGTGGCCACTTAGTGCTATACCCACCACCGCATCAGTATCCTCAGGTCCGTCAAGCTGCCCCCCCCCGGTTGGAATTTTTCTACCAAAATGCTAGCACACATAAAGGGCACCTAGCACAACCTAGCACAACCATTTTTATAGCTAGCACACCAACAGGTCACAATAAAAATGCTTTTGAATTCGGGTGGGGCCAGGTTAACGCTAGCCCCCCCAGGTTGGAATTTGTTCGCCAAAATGCTAGCACAGATAAAGGACACCTAGCACAACCTAGCACAACCATTTTTATAGCTAGTACACCAACAGGTCACAATAAAAATGCTTTTGAATTCGGGTGGGGCCAGGTTAACGCTAGCCCCCCCCCGGTTGGAATTTTTTCGCCAAAATGCTAGCACAGATAAAGGACACCTAGCACAACCTAGCACAACCATTTTTATAGCTAGCACACCAACAGGTCACAATAAAAATGCTTTTGAATTCGGGTGGGGCCAGGTTAACGCTAGCCCCCCCCCCCGGTTGAAATTTTCTCGCCAAAATGGATAAAGGACATCCAGCACAACCATTTTTATAGCAAGCATACTAACTACACTTTTGATGCTGGGGAGTGGGACGGAGGTCAGTGAAATAACGGTATACTTACTCGATGAATAAATGAATGGATAAATGAATAGGTTGAATATATATGTAAAACGGCTGGTTTAATTGTTTCTTACTGTAGTTACGAAAAATTTTCGGAGCATTCCACTCATATGGTAAAAATTCCTAATGAAGCAGGATCTTTTCGGAGATGACTCTCCGGCAGGGCCGATAATTTCCCTTTTAAGTCCGTATCTAAGTAACGTCTAAGTAACAATTGTTGTTATTATCATAATTTTAATTTAAAATATCATATAAATGTCATGGTTTGAAAACGATTCTTCAAGTTTAATCCAAAAATAAGTGATTGAAAATGAACCATTAAGTACCATGTAATGTTGTTTAAATACGTAATATAAATTTCGCATTAATACAGTTTTATGTCGTCTTATCGAGAAATATTCTATCGAATTACACTCGTGAAAATAGTTAGATCATTAGTTTTACTTATATAGTCCGTGTTGCTTGTAAAATTATTAGAAAGAATACATATTATTACAACCATCAGCCCTTCGCGGAAACCCTTTCTTAACCCAAACATCTGAATCGGCCAGTTTGAATGTACGTGCAAGAATTTTATTTACTCTTAAGACCCATAAAAACGGCATTATAAAAATGATTCAAATTTTAACGATAAACTATGTCATCAATTTTGCTTACAGTAACATTTTGCTTGTAATATGAAAGAAAAAGTACGTTTTTTATACTGCTCAGCCCTCTAGACCTGCCGTTCCTACCCAAACATCTGGCTTTCTTACAATTTATTTATTTAGAATAGTTCTGAGGTAGTAAAAAATATCCAATGTCCATGGGTCAAATTGAAAGTACAAGAATTTTATTCAGTCCTTTCAGCTCTTTAAGACAATCTGCCAATCTGCCAATCCGTCCATTTGTTTGCTCTTTGAATTTCACCACTGTGTATTTTTTTCTAATTTAAGCAAAAAGTTAAATAGTTCTTTAGTAATTGAAAAGTTATCATAAACAGAGTTTATATTTTGTGTATATTGTTTATATTATAATTTTTAATCATAGAGGTAAGTAATTATTACAAATTTTTATTTTTTAATTTTCCATAACTACTAGCCGTCGATATCGAGATCGAGACATATAAATTTTTCCTCATTTTATTAATCGATATTTGTCTGAATTACCGGGTGTTCAACTTTATTTTCCCTCATTTAAACTGCCCATAACTTCTAAACGGTTTGAGATAGAAACATGCGGTTTTCAATAAAATGTTTCATTTTAACACAAGTTTTGTTTAAAAAACTTAAGTTTTTTTTATTCGTTTTGCCTAATTCAAAAGCATTTTTATTGTGACCTGTTAGTGTGCTAGCTATAAAAATGGTTGTGCTACGTTGTGCTAGGTGTCCTTTATCTGTGCTAGCATTTTGGCGAAAAAATTCCAACCGGGGGGGGGGCTAGCGTTAACCTGGCCCCTCCCGAATTCAAAAGCATTTTTATTGTGCCCTGTTGGTGTGCTAGCTATAAAAATGGTTGTGCTAGGTTGTGCTAGGTGTCCTTTATCTGTGCTAGCATTTTGGCGAAAAAATTCCAACCGGGGGGGGGGCTAGCGTTAACCTGGCCCCACCCGAATTCAAAAGCATTTTTATTGTGACCTGTTGGTGTGCTAGCTATAAAAATGGTTGTGCTAGGTTGTGCTAGGTGTCCTTTATCTGTGCTAGCATTTTGGCGAAAAAATTCCAACCGGGGGGGGCTAGCGTTAACCTGGCCCCACCCGAATTCAAAAGCATTTTTATTGTGACCTGTTGGTCTGCTAGCTATAAAAATGGTTGTGCTAGGTTGTGCTAGGTGCCCTTTATGTGTGCTAGCATTTTGGTAGAAAAATTCCAACCGGGGGGGGGCCAGCTTGACGGACCTAGTATCCTCCTATTTTTGGATCACCTCTCGATACGTCCGTAGCAGTTTGTGTTTAGTCATTTCATAGGTACGTGGCTGATAATTTAATCCCTTGGATACACTGCGTCCTATTACGTTAAAATTAACTTATTATAAATATCGTATTTTTTTTGAGTTGTAAGTATTTTATTTATTCTTATGTATATTTACAAAACAATATGTTTAGGTATATCGACTTTCGCATATTTGGCAATATTTCAACCGTTAATCTATTGGATAAACTACGCCCGAAAAATGTATTTTTTTGATTTTCAGGCGATACCATAGCTAGCAAACAACAATTCTATAACTTGGAGAATCAAAAAGATGTAGACGACCTACTTCAATTTTTAGACGATGAAACCTCCGAGATTGAAGAAAATTTCGACGAGGAAAGTGACAGTGATGAAGAAGATCACGTAGAAATTCAGGAGGAAGATTCTGAAACTGAACAAGAGGATGAATCAGATCAAAAGGAAATAGTGTTTGTTCACAAACTATTTTTCGCGGTTATATTAATTCAAAACACACACCATCGCTTGAAGAAGGGGTTACGAAGTACGCGTGGACGCGACAAGCAACGTGCGCTGTGAGAACTGAACCTTTTCGGCGTGTATAAAACAAATTTCAGTGTCTGAAGTTGGCCAAGGAAAACAATTGTGTATACAGAAACATTAAACGCCTTCAGCCAACTTGGGTACCCGAAAGTGAAACTCCAGGAATAAATTCGGTGAGTACCCTTTTGTTTATCGAGTAAATGGTGTGAAAATCGTTAGAGGCTTATCAATGACAATTATTCAATAACTAAATCAAAGTTCTTCGCGGTACAAATGAAATATATTCCACGTTCTAATTGTATTTTGATCGTCAGCTAGTACCGTGAGCGAACAAATAGAGCCTAATGAAAACAATTATTTTCTTAGAAAAGATAAAGTTTCAAAATGGTATATTAACCCTAAATGAAATAGAGTTCGCGCTAGAGCTCAGAATCTGATAAGGCATCTAACAAGCGTCATAAGAGATGCAAAAAAGCGACAACGCCTCTTGAATGTTGCAATTGTTTTTTTACAAATGAGATTTTGAAAACAATAATCACATATACAAACCAGTACATAGAATTTGTGAAAGTTAATTATGAACGAGAAAGGGACGCACGACTCATAGATTTGATTGAACTGAAGGCATTTATAGGACTGTTATTTCTAGCAGGAGTGTATAAAAGCAATATACTAAGTCTGAAAGAACTTTGGGGGAACAATGGAGATGGTGTCGAGAAATTTGGACTGGTCATGAGCATTAAAAGGTTTAAATTTATAATTCGGTGCCTAAGATTTGACGACCGCTTGACAAGGGAGGAAATGAAAAAAAACTGACCGGCTGGTAGCAGTGAGGAGCATTTTATCGAATTTGTTGAAAACTGCCAAGCAAATTATTCTTTGGGAGAAAATGAAACCTTGGATGAGAAATTGGAGGCGTTTCGTAGCCGATATTCTTTCCGCCAATATATACTCTCAAGACCCGCGAAGTATGGTTTGCAGATGTTTGCACTAGTAGTTGCCAAGGTATGTTATTCATATCATTTGGAAATCCATGCTGAAAAGTAGCCTGAAGGCCCATATTATGTCAGTAATAAGCTGGCAGATGTTGTCAAACGGATGATAGATTTCATAAAAGGCACAGGCCGGAATCTAACTGCTGACAACTAGTTTACTGATTTTGACTTGGTGGAATACTTACGAAAAAAACAAGTTTTCATTTGTTGGTACTGTGAAGAAAAACAAGAGAGCGTTACCACATGATTTTGTTTCAACAGCTGGGAGACAACAATATTGGAGTAAATTTGGACTCAATGATTCCACAACTTTAGTCTCATATATTCCAAAGGAAGCAAAAACCGTTACTCTTGTTTCTACTTTACATAATGACAACTCAATAGATCCTGACACCGGTATCCAAATGAAGCCATCCATAATAACATTCTGTAATGGGACAAAGGGTGAGGTTGACACCGATGATAAAATGTGCGCATCTTATAATGTATTTAGAAATGTGAAACACTGGCCAATGGTGGTGTTTTTTTCCATGCTAAATATAAGTGGAATCAACTCACAAATAGTTTACTTTGGGAACGGTTTGACAGTGATAAGAGGGCGACTTTTTCTAAAAAAGCAATCCCATGAGCTTGTGTTAGAACATTTGACTAGAAGATGTCTGCCTTGCACCTCAGAAAGTGGTCTCAGACGATTATCCAGATATCAGTGCAAAAACTGTAAAACATCACTTTGCCTACAACACGCAAATTTCATATGTGCATCTTGTTTGATTACTGATCTAAATAACAAACAACTTGAATAACTTCAATTTTTTAACATGTTTCAAATGACTTAATTTTAATATTTTTGGTTTTGTGCTATAAAATACAATAATTTTTAATATTAATGGCTATAATTTATTATCATTATTAGCTGTTTTTCAATTAGTAGAATTAGATTCTTTGAATCATGAACTTGTTCTGTCATATACACTGCGCCTGAACTGGTGTAAAAAAAACTGCGCCCGACGTAACATTTTTATGGGCAGTTTAGAAAAAAAAACTAACTCAAATAACTCAATCAATTTTTTTATTTAAAAATTCAAAGAGTTAATAATGTACAGTTGCGGCCAAAAAAAATTGGACAGTTGTTGTTGCCTAATGTGAATGTGACTTTTCCGTTTCCGGAAAAAATGGAATAGTTTTGTTGTATATTTAAATCATGATAACACTAAAGTGTACATAATATTGTTTTTCATTAATAAATATCAAAGGCTACTAAATAATTTTTAATTTTCGATAAAAAACAACAATACCGTCTTTATGCTCTATGATTTCTCTTAATATACTGGTCATCCATATATATATTGTGGAACAATATTCTTCAGTTACTTTCTCTCAAGCATTATTGATTACTTTCAATAAACCTTTATGCTCTAAACCAAACCCCATTCTTGTTTCTTTGTTACTATTGCTCAATAATATTTTTTTGCTGCTGCGTGGCAATTCAATTCAGCCTGTACTAATCTGCGACGGTCCGTACGACAGGATGCTGGATAATTTGTTGCTGGAACAGTTTGAACTACTGTTTCAATTGGATTTGCTCTTAAATGTTCAATCAAA
The DNA here is from genome assembly GCA_963921935.1 of Galeruca laticollis. NCBI lineage: Eukaryota > Metazoa > Arthropoda > Insecta > Coleoptera > Chrysomelidae > Galeruca > Galeruca laticollis. The sequence continues at coordinate 75,078,971 of OY998181.1, forward strand.
GCAGCATCCTATTCAGCAGTTGACTTTCTCGGACGTCCTGAGCCCGGAGCTCTATCAATTCTTCCCTCAAATTGCCATCTTTTTACAATACTTGAAAGTGAGTTCTTGCTTACATTGTAAAATGCCGCAGTTTGCCCGACTAACAGATGTCAAATGTTCAATGTTGACAAATGACATATTCATAAGACAAATCCAAGCAGCTAGAGTTGATGATTCTATGATACAGCGAGCAGTTTCAGTTCCTATGAACAAATATAATTTTGTTAGTGAAATTAATACAATTCAACAAATAGCAACATCCAACGATCTATTATATATGATAAATAATAATAAAAAATAGTAAAAGAGGAACTACAACTAATATTTCCTAAACGAACTCAATAAATGAAAAACCACATATGCAGGTAATATTTCTAATAATATAAAGATATTATCTTTAGCAACAAATGTAACAATTTCCTTTAAAACGGAAAATAATGCGAATACAAAATTTTTCATTGACACTCAGCACAGAACTAGAAGTATTACATATAATAAGAACTCGATTTATTTGAAGAGTTAGAAATTAGAAGACAGTTAAAAGACCCACAATATGATGTCGTCAATGAACAGTTAAATCTAGAGAGTTCTCCACTTTCAAACTATTTTCTTAAATAATAATTTTAAAGATCAGCGGATATAGTTTTCTTGATTTTCTATAGCATTGGACAGGTATACTGATCTTAACCCATTAAAGCTCGAATTAATTTTTTTTGGAAAATTATCAATTTTTTGGTAAAGATGATCTCCATTGAGTTAAATTAAATCAAATTATTCATTATTTTCAAGAAAAGTTTTGCAGTATTTTTAGAAATGGACGTTGCCATATGGCAACGCTAGGTCTTTATGAGATCACACAGACTATTTTAGATAATTACTACACATGCAATGTTAAAAACATTTATTCAGGTTTGTCAATCATTTTTGATGAAATATACCCAATAAACACAGATACGTGAAAAAACGTTGAATTTTTCAAGTAACGCCACCAGCATTCATCGTTGAAAAAACGGCAAAATGTCGTTAGGCAATACGTTTCAATCTGGTTTTAAGGTAACGTTATTTTATTACGTTGATTCAATTTTCTCTCCTCGGTGCAAACATAGTTATTATAATGTAAAGTCTACTGAAATATAACGTTGTGGTTTGGTTTCAACGTAACTCTACCTATTCACGGTATTTTAACGTTATTTATCCATTTAAAAATCTACTTCACTAAAACGATACCTTTTGGTTTCGATGTAACGTTGCAGATATACGAATATCCAACGTTGATGTTCGATTTGTTTCGCCGTTGCAAACATACTTATTGTAATGTGAATTCTACTGAAATATAACGTTGTATTTTGGTTTCAACGTAACTCTACCAAATCACGGTTTTTCAACGTTATGTATTCATTGAAAATCTACTTCACTAAAACGATACCTTTTGGTTTCGATGTAACGTTGCAGGAATATGTTTTTCAACGTTGACGTTCGATTTGTAGCGACCCCAATAGATACTAGAATAACACCGAAATTAAACGAAGAATTCTAGTATCCAGGTAATATTATAATATTGATATTCCCAGTTGAACGATGTTTACATGTTTCTATAATAGTATAATTCAACTTTCTACAATGAAATGTTCTATAAACGTTTCGAAAACACAAATACGATAAGTTCACAACGTTACTTATTTCCTGTACGAATGAAGATCATAGAGGGTTAGTACAAAGTCTTGAAAAGGTGAAATATCACAAGAAATAAACACCGAAACACAAATTTATCGATCAATTATTTTTCAAAAGCTATCCAATGACTCAAAACTCGACCCACCTCCTCTATCTTCTGGGAGTGGGGTAGGGGGCAAGTTCTAATTCATAAATAGAAACTATATTTGTATTGATTAAGATTAGATTCTCCAGAAAAAATTACATTGAGATAATGTGCCATAATCACTTTTCCATACACCTAGAGAAGAGAGAAATGAATTGATAAATTTGATTAGATCTATTTTTTTGACATTCTCAGTTTCTACGGTACAAAATACGGAGGTACTGTCTGCAATTTTGATATAATAAATTTCAAATCGGTTATTGTTCGGATCAGTTGTATTCTGCATCTGAAAGTGAGTAACCAAACAGTAATATATCCATTAAAAACAGCATGTTGTACAATAACCGATGCAGAATTTATTATTATTTCAAAATTAGGGACAAAATCTGCGTATTTTGAACCATAGCAACCAATTCTTCCAAAAAAATGGGCTTAAGTCAAGTTTTAAATTTGATTCCCCCTTCCCCAAAGGAAAGGGGAGTCGATTATGGCACATGATATGAATGTATTTCCAGTGGAAGTGAAAGGGGAAACGAGTTTGGTGTCATTGGATAACTTTTGAAAAAGAATCGAGAATGCCTTTTTCCAATTTTAGTTAGAATGTGTATTTCTCGAGATATTTCGCTGTTCCTGGATTTTGTACCAACCCTGGAAATAAAAACTATGTAAATATTTTTAAAGAAGTATAATATAATAACAAAACATAAAAATAATATAAAAACTAACTAAACTAATATTCCTTTAAAGTTGAAAATGTTTGGTTGAAAATTGAATAAATATGAATGTTCCATTCAAAACATAAACATAAAAAATTTATGAAAATAGACTCAACTAATATTCCTTCAAACTTAAAAATCATTGATTGAAAATTGAATGAATATGAATGTTTCATTCAAAACATAAAAATAATAAAAAATTGGAAAAATAAACTAAACTAATATTCCTATAAACTTAAAAATTTTTGTTGAAAATTGAATAAATATGAATGTTCTATCCAAAACATAATAATAATGAAAAACTTATAGAAATAAACTAAACTTATATTCCTTTAAAATTAAAAATATCCTGTTCAAAATTGAACAAATATGAATGTTCCATTCAAGGATTTCTTCTTTTCAATTTGTTGGCATCGTTCATACTCTTTTTTGCAAACTTTAGCCAATCTTTAGTGGTATGGGCTATCTCTATGTCCGTTGCAGCTCCAAATTATTTTTTTACGTTGACTGCAAAAAATAATTGATACAGTGCATTGCATTCGAAACAAGAGCCATGCTCAATAACTTTTAGGAAAAATTAAAACACTTTAACCACAGGGGGACACATTTTGACATATTCACACTCAATTTAACTTTCAGTATCGCACTCCCAGAGCATGTCACCACATTGTTTCAAATGGATCACTCTATATTTATTTATATTCTCAGGTTCTCCTTGATGTGCAGATTTCAAAAATGTACAATACCTATGCCCTACAACTTATTTGGGATGAAAAGCTTCAGACCATATGTATTGTACTTTTTAAAAATCTGCTCATCAAGGAGAATGTAATGCAAAAAAATGTAGTGTGATTCATTTGAAAGAATGTGATTACATATGCTCTGGGGGTGCTATAGTGAAAGTTACATAAGTTTGAATATGATAAAATTTGTTTTTTTATTTTATCTGAAAATAATTGTATCCAAAGTTATTCAGTGTGGCTTGTTTTAAATGGATTGCATTGTATAATAATTGTATGATAAACAAAATATCTGCACCATACCATAAATTAGTGGGATTACACGGGTATCCCTAGAAGCGGTTTCATCACTGCCCTACCAATTATAAAGGGTAGCCAGCTCGTTGGTTAACAAAAATCTCAAAATCCTCCTGATGTGATCTTCCGGAGAGATTCCGCCAATTGATTTCAATCGTGTTACCTGAAAATTTATAATGTTGAGTGGAAATATAGTATTCATATTCGAAAAAACATTTAAATGTGTGCAGAAAAACGCAAAGTCATATCCAGAATCTTTGAAGGTAATCGATTATCGATTTCTTGGAACGTGTCGCATACTTCGTGTTTCCGTTACTAGTTCATACATTCAAAGTCATGAACATACATTTTTTTTTAATTTCAATAGATATTATTAATAATTTTAATTATCAACCTAGTTGTTAATTTCTACATGTGCTAACAATAATTAATTATGGTTAATAAGGGTAAACTTGTTCAATAATTATTATTCGCCTAATTTTATTTAAATAATAGATTGTAATGACAGCTAACAACCTCTCAAATAGCACACTTATTTTCCCTTGTTTAGAACGTTCATGACACTTTAACCACATTTTCATCTTTCACAACTATGCTTTTAACTGAATTTGTCAACAAATACAGCCCATCAATAATTTGTTTCAATAATGGATTTTTTGTGGAGATAATATTGCATTTCCAGCCATTATTGCACAAAACTTTTAAACTACCGCTTTTCCAACATGGCTGCTGCGCTTGCGTTTCTCATGTGATGAAAAGTACTATACGCGAATTATAAAAAATAAGTTTAAGCGTCTAGGTATAAAATGAATGAAAAAAGTTTTTATTCAAACTACTTAGTTGGAAAACTTCTGATACTCGATCTTCATAAATCTATTTCACTTAATCATATTTTCTACTATATTTGTACCTACCAGTTTTCAACGTTTGTCATCTACCCATTTTCAACGTGATGATTATATCAACCTATTAAAATTGGATAGACATTGTTCGACTGGAAATTATGACTTTGTAAAACATAATTTTGTGTGAGAGTACCTACCAATGAGGGACTGTGATAATAAGTACTCAGCATCACTGTAAAAAGCTTTTATACCTTACAACCCCGACAAGATTATCAAAGTCAACTGTACTAAATATTACAGAATAACACTTACCTACCTTAATTACTAGTAAATTGAGAATGAATAAGAGTTTCGACAAGGAAATATTTTTAGTTTGCGCAATACCGAATTCAGTTATATAGAATATCTGTACAAGGTACTCACCAAATTATTATCACACGAACAAGCACGTGCACACACAAGCTTCGGGAACTGCAAAACGGCGACTATTTCGAGTGTTGGTTCAACGAGATATATTGAGAATATCCATAAAGTCCCTTCATGAATGATTGATACAGGTATGCTGTAGAGTTATAATCATAGGCCCCATATGTTTAACTATAAATACTCAAACAATGATGACAAGAAAATGAAGAATAAATATAAAATATTAGTTATTATACATTTTTTAAAATCATTATGTTTGATGCAACGAAATACACTTGGCAAATGAAGTTGCGAAAACGTTCCATTTCTATTCAACATATTAAATTTTCATGGAACTAAATTATCTTTAGATGTGACGAAGAAGTTGGATTTAACAAGGTTGATTAATAATTACATGCCATACCTATTACTTTCATTAATCGAGTAAATAAGCAATAGAAACATGAATTTTATAAATTATGTATCAACGTATGGAGAACGTTGAAGGAAAAACATTGAAACAACCTAATATTTTTATAATTGAATCAACGTTAGTACACCACTAAGAGAAAACGTTGAAGGGGGCTGGTCTGCACGTTGCTTTCTGGATGAATTTATGTTGAAGATATATAACCCATCACAAATTTACCGAATATAATGTTGATAAGGCTATTTCACCTTTTCAGTAGATAGTTTCCATTGTGTGCTAAAACGTAGAACACGAATCACATATTATGAAAAATTTCACATTCAATTTATTTGGCACGATGTATGTATTCAATTGAATTAAAGTTGAAAATGTCCAATGAAAACTACCTATCACTGCAGAAGTCAAGTTGCTGAAGCAATCGGTTTTCAACGTACCTACCTATCCATACATTTCTATCAGTTGAATCAACGTTGAATAATAAGCAATATAAGACTTGGTCGGAAGATAACGTGAATGATGTTGTTGTTACTAACTTCTTTATTCAACGGACCAAAAACGTAATTCTCATAAAATTTAATGAAAAAATAAGTTGTTCAAACGTAGAATATAAGTTGTTCAAAGTTTCGAGTTATTGTGAAGGTATATTCAACGTTTATGTAACTTCTGATTGAATATTAATTGAGAAATTATGATGAGGTCAGGTTTCACAATGGTAGTGAAGAGAGGTAGTCAACAACTTTGAATAATATGGAGCCAGGAACGTTGTCTCAAAGTTACGTGAATAATTATTATCTAGTTCTCCATTCAACGGATTAATGACGTAATTTTCATAAAGTTTAATGAATGTAGATAAGAAAGGATATTGAAACGTCGAATATTGGTTGCTCGAAGCTTCGAGTTACTGAGTAGCGTTATATTCAACGTTTATGTAATGTTTTTCTCTTCTAATTTAATATACGTTGAGAAATCACGATGAGGACACGTTTCATGATAGTAGTGAAGAATAGTAGTCAACAATGTCGAATAATAAGTAATAAGACACGTTGTCTTAAGGTAACGTAAATGATTTAGTTGTTATTGAGTTCTTCATTCAACGGATCGATAACGTAATTTCCACGATGTTTTTTGAACGTAGAAAAAAAGAGTTATTTAAACGTAGAATATACGTTGCTCAAAGGTTAGAGTTATTGAGTAGTGTCATATTCAACGTTTATGTAATGTTTTCACTTCTGATTGCATATACTTTGACATAAGCACGGTGTGGACACGTATAATAACGGTAGTGGATAGTGATGAGTTGAGTCATATACGTTGATTATAGGTAGAATCAACGTTTGGTTGAATATGGGTTTCGAAAGTCACGTTGCAAAATTCAACCAGTAACGTTTAATCAACGTCAGCTACCACATATAAACGTATATTACACGTGTATGTGTTTATTGGGTAAAATTACATTCCAAGCATAACCCGATATTACATTTCTGACACATTGTACGAATGATTGACGAGCATACTTCACCTGCACATCTCTTCTTTTTTTTCTCTGGGGTGGGTATCAAAAGATGATCGCTTCCATCTTATCCTAAATCATCACGAATTCTGTTCAAGGAAATGCTATGTCTTGATGTAGCTGGCCTTCCTCCCCCTTGAGGCGCAGTTCCATATATAGATAGATATATATTTCCAATTTCACGTCTGAAGTCCAGTTGTGGCATTTTTGTTCCCACAGATTTTCGATAAATAACCCAAGCATTTACAATTGATACATCAATCAACCATGTAAATATCACCCACCACCATTTTTTTTGAACGTATTGCAATCCTATATCGACTGACATCTCCGTCCATTAGGTCAGTTCCACCCATTCCACTATTATACTGACTAATGGCAAAAGGTCTTGGTACTTGAATATATTTGTGTTCGCCTTTCGAATATCTTTTTGCTTGAGACAAAGGATTCACACCATAAGCTTTCGAATAATTGTCCAACCACCTTATGAATATAATGCCATTACTTTTTTCAATCACTGAACAATAATCTCCTTTGCGTCCCGTTTTGATTAAAACGTTTGAAGATGTGAGAGGGCAGGACTTTGGTACCCTATTCTGTCTGATAGTTCCGGCAGCGTTGTATCCTTTCAATATCAATTATTTTAGTAAACTCATGCTGGTAAATAGATTATCAAAATAGAAATTAAATTGAAAGTTTTGTTCTTTTTCAATTTCATCCAGCATAGAGATAAAAGGTGCAGTGCACTTTCCAAAAATTTGTTTGTCTACATCTGTAGACTTAGAGTCTTTGCCTTGATACATATCAAAATTCAATAAGTACCCTGAAGCAGCATTTATGCACAACATTTTGAATCCGAATCTAATCGGTTTACCCCGAATAAACTGTTTACATCCATGGCGACCGTAATACTTCACCATGGACTCGTCGTAAGTTAGATTCTCTTCTGGCATAAAGTGCTTCAAAAATTTTCCTTTTAGTAGATTCATTAGAAACCTTAGTTAATAAACCTTATCCGTTACATCTATGTTATTATCTGCACAATGGATGTATTTCATTATTTGAAAAAATCTATTTCTTCTCATCGATTGATTAATAGCCTGATTATTCATGTCGGAGCGTGAATCCCAATAAAATCGCTTGGCCTGGGTGTGGATTGTAGCCAGACACCAGTAAGATACCCAAGAAACATTTTATTTCATCCTTGGTTACAACAAAATCAGGTGCATTTTTAGAAGAAGCATACCTCATTGATTCCTCTACCGGCAAATTTATCACATTCTCATCAAAAAAAGTTCAAATAGTTCAGTTGGATTCATATTTTTGTACAGTCCATTTTTATTATCAGGAATCATCATTTTATTATGTTTTGGTGATATATCCAAGAAAAGTTTTTGTCTAACACAATGTGTGGCGTAGTACATGACTCATCTTCTTTGTTGGCCCCATCTTCCATATCAATATCCCCACCTATTCTTTGGTTATTGTGTAATACAATTTCGGCCCTTGCAGACAGTTGGCGTCCTGGTAATCGATTTATATCGAAATCATCTTCTTCGTCCCCCGATTCTTCATCTGTGAGAATATTAGGCTCAGGAGGATCAATGAATATCTGATCTGCTAAATCATGTTCATATACCGTATTGACCTAGCGTTGCCATATGGCAACACTGAGATAACGGTCACTATGAATGTGCCTCAAAAAATAATTTTATTCATTTTACAACATTATTACTAAAGTTTCATGTGTTTATTTTATAGTTATTACGAAACTACGCAAAAAAATAATATTATAACCAAAAAATATTACTCACTCGAAACGAATGTCCATTTTGAATATAAACACAGAAATTCGCTGTTTACAAACGTCTCCTAACAAAGTGCAAACACACATTAAACAAATAGATTAGAAAACACGTGTTCCTTAAAGCTTACTGAAACGACTTCTAGCGCCATCTCTGTTATAAAAGAAAAATTTTATACCTTAGGAATATTTTTGCAGACACCTGTTTCGCGTTGCCATATGGCGACGATGGACTAAAATGGGTTAAATGGGAAAAAGATATCCAGGATATCCCCATAGGGCTAATAATATCTAAGCTTTAATATTTGTATTATCATATCTTCATCTTTTTTCTATTTATATATATTAAGTCAATCACACACTTCTTGGTCTAGCAAAAAATAATTATAAACTTCAGGTTATGATGATCGAAATCGAATATCGAAACAATTGTCAATTTCTTAGAATTTTTAACATTTTTTCAATATATTGTGGAATTATCTAGAAACAGTTAGATTCAGTTGAGAAAATAATATGAGTAGATTCCGTAGAGTAAGGGTTGAAACAGTGAATTAGATTTATAGAAAATATTAAAGAAAATTATAAAATAATCTTTATAATGAAGATTCTGGTGGAGATCGTATTGTAGATGTCGAAATAGATCAAGATCGAGGCCAAAAATTAATCAAATAATTTTTGCCTTATTTGGATATTTACTTATTAATCGTGTAATAATACAAAAACAAAATGATTTCGTTATCATGTGTTTTTCTTAGGGTTAAATGTGTGTGTCTATTTCTGGAATATTGATAAAAAACAAAAAGTGGCATTAAAACTAATATTTCCTGATCAAACTAACGAAATGAAATATTAGAAAACCATCACATATGCAGGTAATATTTCTAACAATATTTAGAAGACAATATCTTTAGCTACAAATACAACAATTTCTTTTAAAACAGAAATGTCCAGAATGTCATGCTGTCAAACCCTTAGAAATTTTGAGCTCAGATACAGTGAACATTTACGGGCATATAGATTAAAACAACCAGTTAAGTCCCACTACACAGAACATCTACTTGACAGCAACCATTCATTGACACCTAACACAGAACTAGAAGTACTACATATTTGTGATGAGAAACCAGAACTGGATTTCCTTGGATAATTAGAAATTAGAAGACATTCAAGAAACCCACAATATTAAATTGTCAATTAACAGATAAATCTAGGGAGTTCTCCACTTTTAAACTGTCTTCTTAAGTGATAATTGTAAAGATCAGCAGATATAGTTTTCCTGGTTTTCTATATCATTACACAGTTTTACTGATCTTAATTGGAAAGAGATATCCAGGATATCTCCATAGGGCTAATAATATCTAAGCTTTAATATTTGTAGTATAATTCTTATTCTTTTCTCTATTAACATATATTAAGTCAATCACTAGGGAGGATACTACTTGGTCTAGCCAAAATAATGATTAGACATCACATAGGCATTAAATTAAATGTAACTTCTGTCATTCTGACGATGATATTTAATATTGAAACAATTGTCAATTTTCTTGGAGTTTTTAATTTTTTTTAAATATATTGTGGAATCATCTATTGTTAACCTTAGTAAATAGATTCAGCACTGTATATACTAAGACATTTTTATATTTTACCTTCATTCGTTTTGACAAAGCTACTGTGTTAGTGAAACGCGTCAACAAGTTTAAATTGAACATTAGTTCAAATGTATGAAGATTTAAACAAAGTATATTGTTTTATTTCATCGGTCAGTATGGATCTTCATCAAGTAAAAGCCTCATCTATTCAATTCATCTAGAAATAGTAAGTTCCGTTTAAAACAATTTGTGCAGAGATTTTTTAACATGAATTTGTGACTCAAGTGTGTCTTATTCCGTTTATAATTTATTAAACTTAGACTCTGGTGTCAATTGGAGGGGTGATAAGAAGACACTTTCCAAATTTTCAATAAAGTTGAATTCGAACTGATTCTCAAATGAAAAAATATCGTAATTGAGTAGAAACAATTTGTATTCACCATCTCAATTAGTGAAAGATAATAAAATAATAAAAAACTTTTGTTTTAAAATGAAAATTCAGTCTCATTCTATTTGTAAGTTATTTTAAGGAATTGAAAAAATATAGAGTTCGGGATCGATAAGAAGCTCCAATGTGGTCAACTTTATGTTTCACGTCTCATAACAAATAAAATTCATAATTAAAAGTTCTCCTAATTCATTGAGTTTCTGTAGAAAAGCGAGGTGGGTTAATAAACATCGTATTTGAATGCCTAACAATTTGTAATGTCAGTTTTTGTCATATGTATAATCTGCCAAAGTGAATCGTTTTGATCATATTCTGGTAATCTTGGTCAGAATATTAGGTCAGTTTAAATTACAGTAACTTTTTCAATAATAGTATATTACGTAACGAGTGTTGTAGGAAGCATTTTACGCACGAACGGAAAAGTTACGCACGAAGCCGCGTAGCGGCGAGTGCGTAATTCCGTGAGTGCGTAAAATGCGTTACAACACGTGTTACGTATTATACTTTACCTACTACATACTTGTATTGATAATCTTATTAGGGGATTTAACCCTAGAATACTAACCATTCGTAAGGTTTACGAATGCTCATGTGCGTTTTAGGATTTGGCAACTGTGTATAAGTCACAGTATTCTGACAACTCGTCTAGCTTCATTAGTCGCTACAACAAGAAGTTCCTGTAGTCTGTAGTGGCGATCAGTTGAGGGTGTACGTGCGTTTTAAGCCTCGACTCGTAATTATTACGAAAGGTTTGTATTTAAGTTACTATTATGTTGGAACATTTATATAATTTAATTTTGTGATAGGTGTATTTGAAATAAAATGCCAAAGCGAAAACATTTGGAAGATACAAGACCATTAACAGATAATGAGCTAGAAGCATTGGTGGTGTCTCTTAACTTCTCAGATGACGAAGAATTTGAATCTAGCGGTTCCGAATATGAAGATAACTTGGAGAATGATTTTAGTCTCTCTGAATCAGAATATGAATCTGGTGTATCCGATGCAGAAAGCACAGATTCTGACGAAAGTAAAATCATGCGACGAAAAAGATATAAACATAGTGTACCAGTATCCTTTAATTCAGGATTAGAAACCCGCAAAATAAATTACTTTATTGATGATGACGAGACTGAAACTCCAATAGAAAATAATCAATCTCAAAACTTGGAACAAACAAATGAACAAAATGTCTTAGAAAATGAAAATTGCCAAATTGGAAAAAAGTCTTAGGGGTAAGAATGGGCACCGCTGGAGTACTTCTGTTACCAACAAATGCAAACGAATCTCAAAACGAAATATAGTACATACAATGCTAGGATCTGTAGGAGATGCACGGAAAGCTCAGACGCCATTGGATGTTTTCCATTGTTTGCCGAAAGATTCTATTTTTGAAAAAATTATGATCCATACTAATACAGAGATAGGAACTAAATCTGAAAACTACAAAGTGTCCAAATCCACTATATCCAGTACTAGTCCAGAAGAATTACATGCTTTTGTTGGCCTTCTAATATTTGCCACATTTAGCCACCAGAGAAATTTCTGATTACAAAAAGTCCGGATCTATTTACAGAGCAACACTAAGCCGTGAGAGATTTGAATTTGTATTAGATAATCTGCGGTTCGATGACAAAACTGCACGTGTCCAAAGAAGACAACTAAACCGTTTTGCACCTATTCGAGATATCTGGAATGAGTTTATTCTAAATTGTAATCGCTCATATAAACCTGGCAGTTATATAACTATTAACGAGCGGTTATTGGCATTTAGAGGACGCTGACCATTTAGGATGTATATTCCTAATATATATATATATATATATATATATATATATATATATATATATATATATAGGCCAACACTCCTGTGTTGGAGTATAGGCCGCTCTTTTTGAGCTCTTTTGATTCCTTTTGTACGGTGGATCAATCCGTGTGATATCTACTGCTTGCTACAGCATGCGGTGTGAGTTCGCCATCTTTGTAATTTCTTTCCACCCCTTTCTGTCCTCTATTTTTCTTCCCCAGTCACTGACTCCCATTTTCATTAGGTCATCAATCACCTGATCTTCCCATCTAAGTTTGGGACGTCCTCTGGGCCTGGGGTTGGCAGGCTTCCAATCAGTGATTTTCCTTATTGGATCATCCTTATTCCTTCTTCGAAGATGCCCATACCATCTTAGAAGCTGCGCTTTTATATGTTTGACTATATCTTTACCATTCATGTACAGACGTATTTCGTAGTTATATAGCCTTCTATACCCTTCAATTGGGATATGTTTTAGTCCTATTATCCTCCGCATGATTTTCCTCTCTAGCACTCTGAGATTTTCTTCATCTTTATCAGTTAAGCTCATATTTTCACCGGCATACGTTATTACTGGTCGTATTGCAGCTTTATAAATTTTAATTTTGGTTTTTTTACTGATGCTTTTGTCCCTTAGCAGTTTCTGATACTTCCAATACACTTTGTTGCCTGCTATTATTCTTGCGTTTATCTCCGCACTTCTGTTGTTCTTCTCATCAATTACTATTCCCAGGTATCTGAATTGACTTGCTCTTTGAAAAGTGTAACCTCCCATATTTATAGTGGCTGTGTTGTCTATCTTCCTCGAAATTTTCATATATTTTGTCTTCTTTTGATTAACTACCAGCCCTCTCTTTGCTGCCTCTTTTATTAAGTTCTTGATTGTATTTTCTAGGGTTTCTTTGTCTCTAGTAATTAAAGCTGAGTCATCGGCATATCCTATTATTTGTGTGGAGCTGTTACTAATCATTCCTTTTATGTCTATTGCTTTGATCACACCATCTAGGGTTATGGTCAAAAGAGTTGTAGACAAACTATCTCCTTACCTTACACCTACATCAATGTTTATGTCTCCTGTATTCCCGTCTCTGGTAATCACCTTTGCAGTAGAATCCTTCATTGTCAGAAATTCTCAGAAATTCCTATGTTTCTCATATCAGATATTAGCCATTCTCTGTTGACAAAGTCAAACGCTTGCTGAAAGTCGATGAATAATACATGTAGATCAATGTCATGTTCACTTTTCGATAGTCTGTGTTAGTAGGTGTATGGCGTCTACCGTAGATCTTCCTTTTCTAAATCCCTGTTGATATTGACCTAATATGGGTTCAGCCTGTTTATTTAGTTCTATTTTTATTAGAATTATTAATATCTTGTATGTAGTGTTAAGCAGCATTATACTCCTGTAATTCTTGCATTTGGTTGGGTCTCCTTTTTTGAAGATTGGAACTATATGTCCAATACTCCACTCGTTTGGCATATGTTCTTCTGCCCATATATTCATTATCAGGTCATATATTTGTTGAAGTAAGGCTTCTCCTTCATGTTGGATTAGTTCGTTATTTATATCATCTGGACCTGCCGCCTTGTTTGGTTTGAGTTGTTTCACAACATCTATAAATTCATCGAAAGAGGGTCTGTACTGCTGTTCACCGATTTCTCCCTCCGTTACTGCTTCCTTATAATTTCCGTCCATAATATGATTGTTACGGTATATATTTTGAAAGTATGTTTCCATTCTTTCTTATTTATTTTTACTGTCCCAATTGCGTTTCTGCTACTGTATTGCTTTCTCACATATTCGAAGAGTTTTCTATTATCCCTATTGTTCTCTTCTATTTTTTGCATGTGTTCTGCAACCCAATTTGATTTTTTTCTTCTGTAGGTTTTGTCCCCTTTTTGCCTTATCTTTCTGTATTTGTCCATCTCTTCGTATTTTCCTGTTTCCAACCATTTATTTCTTGCTTGTTTTTTCTCTACGCTTACCAGCTTACATTCTTCGTCGAACCATTCTTTGGATGCTTTGTTTTGTTGTAATCTAATTTCTTTCTCTGCAGAGTCTATAATGCTATTTTAAATGATCTTCCATTCACTGTCGATATCTCCTTTTTCATTATGAATTCTCAGTTTGTTTGTTAGGGTTTCCGCATAATTATTTTCACCCTTCTCTCTTTCCAGCTTTTTCAAGTTCCACTATCTTTTGTTGTGTTTGAAAGATCTATATCTTGATATTTTCATGTTCATCTTCGCTATTAGTAAAATGTGGTCTGTATCTGCATTTGCTCCTCGGTATGACCTTGTGTCTTTAACCATTTTCATCCATTTCCTTGATATCAAAACATGATCGATTTGGTTGCCGCTTCTTTTTCCTGGGAATAACCAAGTTGTCTTGTGCTCCTTTTTATGCTTAAATTTTGTACTAATTGTAAAAGTATTTGTCTCCGCAGCTAGGTTGCACAGTCTTTTGCCGTTATCGTTTGTGATCTCGTGTATTGTTTCTTTTCCAGCTATTTCTCGATCATTTTCTTCTTTTCCTATCTTGGCATTAAAATCTCCTATTATTATCAAAAAGTCATTTTTAGAGATATCTTCACAGGCGTCACTTATCTTCTCATAAAACTTTATTTTCTCTTCTTCGCTTGTTTCTTCCGTTGGGGCGTAGGCAATAATTATACTTATATTTGCTTGTTTATTCTAAAGTTTTAAATATGAAATCCTACCGTCGATTGGCTTAAACTCAATTACTTTGTTTCGTATTTTTTTACTGACCATTATTGCTGTTTCATTCTTTCCTTGTTTTTCCTCCCCTGAGTAATACATCGTAAAGTTTTTGTTTTCTATTTTCCCTTGTTTCTTACATCTGATTTCTTGTAACGCCAGAATGTCTAAATCATAATTCATCATTTCTTGCGCTATGCTGTACATTTTTCCAACTTTTAGCATTGTTTTGATATTCCAAGTTCCAATTTTCAATGAGTTTACTTTTTGTTCCACCCGCTTCACCTTCTTTGATATTTTTCTAACGTTGTCTTTGGTTTTTGTTATAGTTTTAGTTACTTTTTTTACTTGTTATTTGCCGTGGTCATTTTTACAATGTTTCGATCCTCTTGAGCTACTTTTGCTGCTAGTTTTTTCTTTTTTTATATCCGTAAGATTTTTAAACATTTTTGTAGTTCTTTCTTTATCAATATCTTCTTCTTCTTCGGTCATTGATCTACTGCTGAATGTTCTTCCTTTGGGTTTGGAACCTGATGGTCTAACTGTATCCTTCCCTTGCATGTTTTGTTTTAATTCATTCAAAGATTAAGCCGTTCCGTTTATCCATAGTCTGTTATAATTTCCTAATAAGCCCGCTAAATACGGAATAAAGATCGTCATGTGTTGTAATGTGGGAACAAAATACATGTTTGCTGCTGAACCTTACCTAGCGAAAAATACAGACACCAACGGAGTACCGTTAGGAGAATATTATGTCAAGAAGTTGACTGTAAGTCTCAACGGAAGTAATCGCAACATATCAATGGACAATTGGTTTACTCCGGTTAATCTTGCGGACAAGCTTCTACAGCCACTATACAACATGACAATTGTCGGCACTATGAGACACAATAAACGTGAAGTGCCTCCTGAAATGATTAATCTGAGAAACAGAGAAGGAGGAAACTCAATTTTTTTGTTACGATAGAGAAAAGACACTAGTTTCATAGAAACCTAAAAGAAATAAAAGCGTTCTTCTTCTATCTACAATGCATGAAGGATCAACTATCTGTCCAGATACTGGAAAGCCAGGAATAATATTATTTTATAATAAAACCAAAGGCGGGGTAAATGCATTTGACCAAATGTGTGGAAGTAGAAGTTGTTCCAGAAAAACACGAAGGTGACCAGTATGCATGTTTTATGGCATGTTTAACATTGCATGTATAAATTCTTGGATTATTTTCAATACTAATTTACAAAAAGATGGAAAGAAAATAATCTCAAGAAAAGTTTTCATGATACAACTTTCTGAGCAACTGACAAGACCTTGGTTAGAGCGACGCATAAATGTTCCAACTTTGCAACGCTCACTCAAACGTATGATTTCAGAAATAATCGAAATTCGCCTACCAGAGAGTCGAGAAGAACCCGATGCATCAAAACGTACTACTTGTTACATTTGTCCATCCAAAAAACGTAGAATGACGTCACTTTATTGTAGCACTTGTCATCGAGCATTTTGCACCGAACATCGTACACGTACAAACGACCACCTACAGTGCTTGAAAACCTTGATAGAAAAAACCATTGAATATAACCGCCCTCTAGCATTGATATTTGTCGATTTTAAAAAGGCTTTTGATACAGTAGAATTAGCAGCCATATTAAGAGCACTGCAAGATTGTAGAGTCAACCACCGATATTGCGACATAATTAAAAATATATATGAAAATGCCACAACAACTGTAAATCTACACTCTACAACCAACAAGATAAAGATGGGAAGGGGAGTAGGCAAGGCGACACTATATCGCCAAAGCTGTTTATTACTGTGCTCGAATATGCATTTAAAAGATTGGCATGGCAACAAAAAGGAATACTCATCGATGGAGAGAGACTCAATCACCTACGCTTCGCAGATGACATCTTTATTTTGTCAGACTGTCTGGGAGAGGCCAAAGACATGCTCCAAGTACTCAACGATACCATACAAGAGATTGGGCTGACAATAAATTTTGAAAAGACCAAAATAATGACTAACATGGTTCCCAGTGACCAAATATAAATTAATAACAACAAAGTAGAATTGGTCGACAAATATATATATTTGGGTCATGAGATTAAAATAACTAGAGACAACCAAACCTACGAACTAAACAGGCGAATTACCTTGGGATGGGCGGCGTACGGAAAAATGAAGGACATCCTTAAAGGAAATATCCCAATTCGTTTGAAACGAAAAGCATTTAACCAATGCATATTACCGGTTCTGACCTATGGCGCAGAGACACTAACTTTAACGAAGAAAACCGCAGAAAAACTAAGAGTAACACAAAGGCGAATGGAGAGATCGATGCTTGGCCTGACCCTGAGGGATCGAGTGAGAAATGAAGAGATACGCCGACGTACTGGAGTAGATGATATTATACAACGAATCACCACACGGAAATGGAAATGGGCTGGGCACATTGCTAGAATGGACGACGGGCGATGGCCAAAAAACTGTTGGAATGGAGAACAAGAGCTGATAAGCGTAGCCGCGGCAGACCTCCCACTCGATGGACGGGTGACCTAAAGAGGATAGCGACAAATTGGATCGCAACAGCCAGGGACAGAGAGAACTGTAGACGTTTGGAGGAGGCCTATGTCCAACAATGGACGTAAAATGGGCTGTATGATGATGATGAATGATCGTGCACGTTGTTGTGTTACCTGTGATGCCGAAAAATAATTTTTGTTCATTTTATTAGTTCTTTTAGTTTAATACATATATATTAGTTAGCATCTTGTATATTTTTGATTTTTAAATACAATATCGTAAAAATTACGAATGATTAGTATTCACGGTATTGTAAAATAAGGTTAGTATTCTAGGGTTGAAGTACAAATAAAAACGTACATCCTCGATGCCCAGCCAAGTTGCATTTAATATAAGTCCACCCTCGATGCCCAGCCAAGTTTCGTAAAAGTCCTTCGTAAGTAGTATTTATTATTATTAAAAAGTATGTACAATTACCGGAATTGCAAAAAATAGCGTATACACATCTCAACTATCGTGACATCATTCCCTTAGGTGGATTACTTCTCTCAGAAATCAAACACCGCCCCCGGCATTAAATGGATCACTTTAATCGATTGGTGTATAATATACTATTGTTTACTAATATGATACATTAAGACAGCTAAAAGATGCGGAATAAATGAAACGGAACCAATTATCATATAATTCCAATTAACTCATAGTATTAAATGCAATCTCATATCTAATGAACGTTATCTACCATTTACAGATAGAATGAAACTCAACGTCTAATATCGAAAAAATGAATTTTCAATAAAATGGCTACGTTTATTGACAGTTGCGAAGTGGTTGCTAGGGAAGCCGTGCGATTCACTTCACAGCCGTGCGTTTTGTTTTACCGTGCGTAATAGACGTCTTATATTGATTACCGACTGTGTGTTTTTGACTACTTACTGGGGTGGTCGTAGGTAAACTAATTTTCCTTGTGTACCATTTCATAGACATGAACATATAGATACGTGATTTTTGTATCGTTTATCACTTTTAAAAGGAAAAATGAAATTAAACTTTTATGAGATAAATGTCTTCATTCACTTTTTGATCGTCTTAGTCTCAAGTTGAACTGTACGAAGATATTTGTGTGTGTTTAACATTAAAATAGAGAAAAGTAAGAGAAGATCAAATCTCATGATCAGTTGCAAAAATTGAGTAATTTCACGAAAAAACTGCTATAGTGGTCAGAAAAATATAAACACATTTAAGGTCGACTCTTACTTTGGAAAGTAAAGGCAGTTTTCGCGATATTGTTATGCTCTAAAATAAATTTTGTTGTTAGAAATGGCTCAAATGAACACAAACAACTTGTTGTGACATTGCCGTCTCTTATAGAAGGGCAAAAACATTTTTTAAATGATGATAACATGAACTAGTTACAGTAATATGAGTAGATTCCACGAAGTGAGGGCCAAGACAGTTAATTTAGTTACTAGATATTTACACAATATTGGTCATATGGATTGGTGTAAGTAAAAGATACCGATTTTCATAATATTTTTGGTAAATCTGATATAATTTCATGGCAATTATTCTTGCATTGCTAGTTTAAAGTTGAGTTAATCTCAATATTGGTGAGACAAGTTCAAAGAAACGAATTATAACATTATCATTACCTTTTTTCTATTTCCTGTATCTAACACGTAATTTTTATTAAAGAAGCGAGACAAACATTTTTTATTTGAAATTATTGGACCTAAACATACATATATATGCGACAATAAAAAGATTTCTAATGAAATGCACGCTAAATAAAAAATTATTTAACTAAAACAAACCATTTAATCATCTCAAATTCCGTCAACCGATGAAGAATTTGATAGAATTTCGACAACGATATTGTGGTGATGGTAATATTTGTGGTATATAAACGTCCGATTTAAGATAAATAGTATCAGTTTAATAACATTCCATAACAAATAATAGTAAATCATGAATTCGGTAAGTATATATTCTTGAACTTATATAGAACCTTCATAAAACAGAATCTATTTTGCAGATCGTCGTTCTTAGTGTCTTCGTCATTGGGGTAGTGTTAGCTGATGGACATGGACACGTAAGTATAATTTGGAACAAATCTTCTATGGGTTTAACATTTTTAATTTTCTCAGGATAATGCTCATTACAAATTTGAGTATGGTGTTCATGACCCCCATACCCACGATCACAAATCCCAACATGAACACCGAGATGGTCATCATGCTACTGGAGGTTATACTTTGAAAGAAGCCGATGGAACCCACAGAATTGTCAAATATAAATCTGGACCTCACACCGGTTTCGAAGCTGTAGTAGAAAGGATAGGACACGCTCAACATCCTGCACATTATGGTAAACACGGAGGACATGGTGGAGACGGAGGACATGGTGGAGCTACCAGTTACGTTGGTGTTACTCATTGGGCTAACCAAGGCAGTGATGGCGGACATGGACATGGCCATAGGCATTAATAACTGATTATAATTATTTGTTATTCAATTTTGTATCAGAAATGTTTGAAAAATATATGATTTTTTTAAAATATACTAGATTTTATTTCTAAAATGAATTTAATACACGAATTTTTGGTAAATATTTTCACTTATTTTAACTTTATTCTCATATATAAAATTTATTAAATTATTTTCACAAAAAAATGTGTTAAACTGCTAATAAACCAATGGAGAACTAGAAGATTAAAGATTACATCTTTGGTACTTCTTGGTCTAGCCAAAAATGATTATTAAACATCAGGTAAGCATAAAATGGAATGTAACTTCTGTCATTCTGACGATGATATTTAGTATCGAAATTATTGTCAAATTTTTTAGAATTTTTTATTTTTTAAATGAAACTAGCTGTTTCAAGATAATTCCACAATATATTGTAAAATTTCCAAAAACTTTGACAATTGTTTCGATATTGTTATCATCGTCAGAATGACAGAAGTTATATTTCATGTAAAAATTTTTAGAATGTTTCTCATTTTTTTAATATATTGTGGAATTATCTAGAAATAAGTTTCATTTAAAACAGTAATATGAGTATATTCCACGAAGTAAGGGTCGAGGCAGTTAATTTCACTAGTAATCTCATCCATGGATTGCATTAGAGAAGTAGAGGAGGAAGGTTCTCTAAGTTCTTTCAAACATCTTTTACTAGCCTACAACAATACATTTAATCAGCCTGTTACAAAACAGTATGAATCAATGTTGTAGTGAAGTTTGACTAAGCCGTTTTTTTGTGGCTCACCCTGGAAATATTTAGGCAATTCTTCAAATACTGTTGGTATTGCATCATCAAGCTAGTAAATTTTTTTACAAATGGTGTAAAATACATTTCTGTCAAAATACCTGGAGCAAAGTATATCGTTGTTTCTAGGATACCAGTCAAAAATATCCATTTTTGAACCCAAAGGACCAGTATCTTTGAATAATTCATTGGAAATCTAAAAGGAAGCTATTAAATTGTATTTCTTTCTTCAAAAACTGTGCTGTGTCAGTTCATTCAACGCAGTATTTTAATAATTTATTTCCGAATTGTAACAGAATCACACGCCACTGAAGAAAACCTTGACATTGCAATAACTCCAGCTCTTAATTAGTCGTTAGTCGATTACTCAACTCATTTCAGTAACAAAATAGTAACATCTTGTTATTAAACAAATTAGACAAACTTGAGTCTATTCAGTGTCAACTCGCCTGTGACTGAATATATTTGAACAGTTCAAACTGACAAAAAGTAGAGACATTTGAAACACATGTGTTTGAAATGTTGCTATTTAGTCTCGCTCATCCTTTTGACGCAATAAGTTCGGAATGTGTCGACACGAACTTGAACATTTTAGATAGAATTCACATTGTGGCAGAAGTGTTCCGAAAAGAGTTGACACAATCCAGGCACAAGTAAATTGTGTTCGAGATTTGCCATGAATTGCTATTTGGGTAAACACTAATTAAAATAAAAATATAACACGTAAAATAATTACTTATTGAGAACCATTAAAATTTATGTCCCGGATTGTACTTTCGAAGTGAACACAACAAGAGTTGCGAAAAAAATTATGTAAAACGTACGTACAGAGGATTTTGCTACTGCGCATACACCCTTAGCCCGCCAAGCTGTTGTATTGTACTTCATGGGTAATCGACTAATTAGGAGCTGGAGTTATATCAGTATCATTCCCTTTTTCTATTTCCTGTATCTAACTCGTAATTTTTATTAACGAAGCAAGACAAATATTTTTTATTTGAGATTATTGGACCTAAACATACATAGATATGCAACAATAAAAAGATTTCTAATGAAATGCTCGCTAAACAAAAAATCATTTAACTAATACAAACCATTTAATCATCTCAAACTCCGTCAACCGAAAATAAAAATTTGATAGAATTTCGACAACGATATTGTGGTAATGGTAATATTTGTGGTATATAAACCTCCGATTTAAGATAAATAGTATCATTTTAATAACATTCCATAACAAATAATAGTAAATCATGAATTCGGTAAGTATAAATTATTAAACTTATATAGAACCTTCATTAAACAGAAACTATTTTGCAGATCGTCGTTCTTAGTGTTTTCGTCATTGGCGTAGTCTTAGCTAATGAACATGGACACGTACGTATAAATTGTAACAAATCTTCTATGAGTTTAACGTTTTTAATTTTCTCAGGATAATGCTCATTACAAATTTGAGTATGGTGTTCATGATCCCCATACCCACGATCACAAATCGCAACATGAACACCGAGATGGTCATCATGCTACTGGAGGTTATACTTTGAAAGAAGCCGATGGAACCCACAGAATTGTCAAATATAAATCTGGACCTCACACCGGTTTCGAAGCTGTAGTAGAAAGGATAGGACACGCTCAGCATCCTGCACATTATGGTAAACACGGAGGACATGGTGGAGACGGAGGACATGGTGGAGCTACCAGTTACGTTGGTGTTACTCATTGGGCTAACCAAGGCAGTGATGGCGGACATGGACATGGGCATTAATAACTGATTATAATTATTTGTTATTCAATTTTGTATCAGAAATGTTTGAAAAATATATGCATTTTTTAAAATATACTAGATTTTATTACTAAAATGTATTTAATACATGAATTTTTGGTAAATATTTTCACTTATTTTAACTTTATTTTCATTCACGTTTTTTCAAAATGTTTATGTTTATTTTGTCGTTTTTGGATGATCCATGTATTTCAAAGGAATATTTTCCATGAATTTGAGTTTTCAATAATACTTTACTTATGTCATTTCTCTGATCTAGATACGAACGCAACCAAATATATAAAATTTATTAAATCATTTTCACAAACAAATGTGTTAAACTGCTAATAAAAAAATTAAGAATGAATGAATTCGTTGGAAAATGAATGGGAACTGTAAAATTAAAGATTATATATTTGGTACTTCTAGGTCTAGCCGAAATAATAATTATTAAACATCACGATGATATTGAGTATCGAAATTATTGTCAAATTTTTTAGAATTTATTATTTTTTGAATGAAACCAACTGTTTCATGATAATTCTACAATATATTGTAAACATTTCAAAAACTTTGACAATTGTTTTGACATTGTTATCATCGTGAGAATGACAGAACTTATATTTCATGTAGAAATTTTTAGAATATTTTCCATTTTTTCAATATATTGTGGAATTATCTAGAAATAAGTTTCATTTAAAACAGTAATATGAGTATATTCCACGAAGTAAGGGTCGAGACAGTTAATTTCACTAGTAATCTCATCCATGGATTTCATTAGAGAAGTAGAGGAGGAAGGTTCTCTAAGTTCTTTCAAACATCTTTCACTAGCCTACAACACTACATTTAATCAGCCTGTTACAAAACAGTATGAATCAATGTTGTAGTAGAGTTTGACTAAGCCGTTTTTTTTGTGGCTCACACTGGAAATATTTAGGAAATTCTTCAAATACTGTTGGTACTGCTTCATCAAGCAAATATACCAGTCAAGAATATTCATTTTTGAACCCAAAGGGCCAGTATCTTTGAATAATTCATTGGAAATCTAAAAGGAAGCTATTGAATTGTATTTCTTCCATCAAAAACTGTGCTGTGTCAGTTCATTCAACGTAGTATTTTAATAATTTATTTCCGAATTGTAACAGAATTTCACGCCACTGGAGAAAACCTTGACATTGCAATAACTCCAGCTCTTAATTAGTCGATTACCCATGAAGTACAATACAACAGCTTGGCGGGCGTAGCTGTATGCGCAGTAGCAAAATCCTCTGTAAGTACGTTTTACATAATTTTTTTCATATTTCTTGTCGTGTTCACTTCGAAAGTACAATCCGAGATATAAACATAATGGTTTTCAATAAGTTATTATTTTACATGTTATATTTTTATTTTAATTAGAGTTTACCCAAATAGCAATTCATGGCAAATCTCGGACACAATTTACTTGTGCCTGGATTGTGTCGACTCTTTTCGGAGCACTTCTGCCACAGTGTGAATTCTATCTAAAATGTTCAAGTTCGTGTCGACACATTCCAAACTTATTGCGTCAAAAGGATGAGCGAGTCTAAATAGCAGCATTTCAAACACATGTGTTTCAAATGTCTCTACTTTGTGTCAGTTTGGACTCTTCAAATATATTTAAACACAGGCGAGTCGACACTGAATAGACTCAAGTTTGTCTAATTTGTTTCTTAATAAGATGTTTTTATTTTGTTACTGAAATGAGTTGAGTACACACCATAATTTCCATTTGGGTACATTTTAAACATAGATTTTCTTCATTGTTTCTACAATGCGTCGTCCGGACACATACCTATTCATATAGAAACATTTTACCCACATAATTTCTATTTTGTTCCTTCAATATGTCTAGTCAAAGTGTTAGTGTAGGTAGGTACTCAAAATGGCGCATATGATAAATGTTGCCTCCTTTACACTGCAAGGTATTTTGTCCCAGTCTATTCGAGGAACAGATTCTGAGTCTCCAAATTAATTTCTCGCTGCCTTTACAAGATTTTATTGGCCAGTATAGAACACCGTCTTTCTCCCACACTGTTGGCACAATGCACAATTGCACTGTATCATTTTCTATTATTTTAACGATTTTAAATGACATTATAAATATTCGGAAGTGAAAATAACGTCCATGTAAATAAAGCACCAAAAAGTAAGGTATGAGGTACGAGTCGGTTCGAATGTCTGCCGCATTTCAGACACAAACTTTCCGAAATGTGCCCACTGCTAGATAAAGACGACGCATTTTGGCCATAATGAACTTCGGTGACTAATTGGTTGCTAAAATGTGTCTGTGTGACCTTTAGTCATTATTCAGTGAATTTTTGGACTCTATTCAGAAACATTACTCTGAATTGTTTCCTCTATCTGCAAATGTTTCGAGATAGGCAATTTGTAGCTAAATTTTATTCACATTACCGAAACATGATTCCGTTTGGACACCATCCATAAGTACGCCATATTTCAACACGTACTTCGTCGTTATATGCACTTGAGAAAAATGGCGGACTTCGCAAATATATTTTAAACTAAGGATTTTGGTATTATTTATGGCAAAACTGTACTGAATATGATATCCTGCATGATAAAATACCATCGTGTTTCGATTTTGTGGAGAAATAAAAATAAATTCGTTGAAAACGATTTAAAAATATAAACAAATTATAATTACTTGGTATTATTAAGGCCCGTTTAATTTTTAGAATTACCATGTCACCTATCATCAGTGAACTTTTAGTTCGAAAGTGAAACTATGCGAGAAATACAAAAATACCCTCTTATGATTTCTAATTAGGTTGATAAATACTCAAAAGTAAACACCTTCAGTTTTCTGTTCATGGTTATCCAGAATGGAGAGAGAAGTGATAAGTTTAATCTATTTGGATTGATTTTGAAGCAAAATGAATAGGAGTTAATAATTTCGGTAAAATTCAGAACATTTCGATTTTGTGGCTCTCATCAGAGCACAATATCAAACACATTCTGGAAACATCGTGTCTACCTACCAGGCACATGCAAAGTACATTTTGTACACGTAATGGACACACATTTTGCCCAAGTTAGAAACAAAATAGACAGATTGTGGACTCATCAAGATTTAATTTCAGGTATATATTGGAAACGAAAGACACAATAAAAACACATTTTCGAAACAAAATTGTTATATTTCAGACTCACTATTAGATGAATTTCAGTCCATATTCACCAATTTGGTCACATTTCCCACTTTTGATGGTCCAAAAGTCGACAATGTGTCTCGAAAATGTGTCGTGTCCAAATTACAGTGTCGACACAGCGTCGACACCTCGTCCAAAATGAGTCAGAACTTGTTACTTGGGTATAGTTTGTGACCTTCGACCGCCAAGCTACTTCTGTTGCACTGTAATTGTAGGACTTTAATTGAATAAACACAGATAAGCAAATTTAACGATACTTAATCTACTGTAGTGGCGTTTATTTCTTAAGCTATATTGTGTGAAAGATCTTTCGAAAACTAAACTTTCAAATACAAGACAGTTACATTTTTAAATTAATAAATAATTCCACGATATATTGAAAAAATGGTAAATATTCAAATAAATTGACAATTGTTCCGATATTACTATCAATGTCAGAACCACAGATAACCCACAGATAGATGAGACACTGATTGTGGCGTCATCTAGAGAGCGTGTTGACTAAATAATTGAGTGATGTTAAAAAGATTTCTGTAATTTTAGGTTCTGGAGGTGTATTAAAATTTATTCTATTTCAATTATTTTATTTCATAATAACCATTTATAATCCATCATTCGACATTTCATTCAAATTAACTCCATTAACCTCAATAGTGATTAGATGTTGAGTTGAATTAAATGAAATATCAAATGATGGACCATAAATGGTTATGGTTAATAAATTGGAAAAATAAAACAGGCATCATATATATATATATATATATATATATATATATATATATATATATATATATATATATTAAGGTGGAATATTAATAACAGGAAAATAAACAAATAAAATTTTGTAAATAAATGCCTATTTCCAGTTAAAAAGAATTATAATGCTCATAGCTACGTGATATCTAAATTCATAAGAAAAAATATTTGATAAACGAAACTATTGACATATAGTTGTGTGTTGTACACACGAGAGTCAATTATAAAAATACTTCTACAATTGTATTTTCCCGATTGCTATAACTTTTGACAAACCCTGTATATGATAAAGTATCTTTTAGACGACGATTGAAAAAGCAAAGTGACATGAATAGTATTATATATAAACTGACAGTTTTATCAATATTTGGATTAAATGTAAATAAAGTGTAATACTGTAATCACGGAGGTATTTTCGAACGGAGTGAATAATTGAAAAAGAACAAGACGCGGATAAATAGATTTTTTTAAAAAACAATAACTGTTGTCAAATTAACAAAAGAGGATCGAAAAAACGTAAAAAAGTTGTTGATTGTTGAGCGTCGAGAGAAGGTTGTTAGGTTGAAAAGGTGGTATGGAAAGGTGTGAGAACGAGTATAAAATAATACAATTAAAATGAAAAAAATCATAATTGAAGGACTAAATTTTGATTGAATACTGTGACAAACGCCATTGGTAATATTTGGAATGATCCACTTTCCAATAATTAAACATCAAATAAAAATTTTACGATAATCGTCTACTAGAGAGTAAGAAAATTTAATTTTACCTTATTTATTCCTGGCTATGGTAACATTTTCCTCGTAGCAGAAATTACTTGTATTGAAAGTAATCCGAATATGATAAACTTTTAACTCCACGTCGAATAGAGAAGCTGATACATTTTGATCATCACAAGTTTCATTGAACTGAAATGAGAGGAAACACAAGACATTTGTTATCTTCATGCTAATGAATTTTTGTATGTATTCACAAACATTTGGTTTAGAGTTTTGAATTATTATTTAGGTTAGGTATAATATTATGAGCTGATCCTTTGAATTTACGTAGTTATTTGAGAATAATCAATTTCCACTATCTTACTAATTCAATTTAATCTCAAACAACGACGAAATCACTCACTGATTTTATTATCAAAGACTAAATATATCTATAACCTTTAAAAACCATTACTTCTAAACATTCATTTCAAGATTCACAAGCTATATCTCTAGTCATATGACATAATAATTCACGCCGCCAGCATTATTCTCGTTTAAAATGCTAGAGGTGGGAATTGATTGCGGGTTAACGATGATATCATGGTTACACAGTAGTTAATAGTTATTTTTCTTATTTTATCATAATAATTTCACTTGAATCATTTACCTACGAGAATTATGCAATTTGTTCAGGCTTTATCGACAGTAAGTATTGATAAGGAGAAATGTTAAGAAATATATAGAATTTTTTTTGATTAATTAAACAAAATTACCTCCTTGTTCTCCTATCAGTTTCCTGTTACTGTTGAACGCTAGTGCCGAACACACCCCTGAGATCTAAAGAAAAAGGAATAAAGCTTCTGATATTAATATTTGAACTTGCATTAGGTACGAAATCTCTCTGTTTACAATTAGCAGACCATGCGAGTTCTGGCGTCCATAATAAAAATGAAATATAATGAATAACACATTTAACATTCATAATAAACAATAGAAAATTCCATAACAATATTGCAATATATATATATATATATATATATATATATATATATATATATATATATATATATATATATATATATATATATATATATATATATATATATATATATATATATATATATATATATATATATATAGGTAGATTGGAGTATCATTAGATTTTTGAATGATGCTAAAACAAGATAAAAGTGGAAAATTATTTATGATAAGTGTTTTTAAATGAAACTCAAGGTCTCTAGTTAATTCCACAATATAATACAAGTTATTGAAAATTCTAAAAATTGACAATTGTTTCGATAAATCAATATCATCGTCAGAATGACAGAAGTTACATTTCATTTTATGCCTACCTTCTGTCATTCTGACGATTATATTGATTTATCGAAACAATTGTCAATTTTTTAGAATTTTCAATAACTTGTATTATATTGTGGAATTAACTAGAGACCTTGAGTTTCATTTAAAAACACTAATATGAGCATATTCCACGAAGTAAGGGTCGAGACAGTCAATTTTATTTATGATAAGTTTATATTAATTTATTTATTTATTATTATACTTCTATAAACACACAGAGCTGGACAAACTACTGGAGTATAACTGCTACTTACTTAATCAAAAAAAGTGTTAGCAATGAGTAGTTAATAACTACTATTTTTGGCAACTTTCTGTGAAAGAAAACATTTGATTATAGTTACTGTGAATGTTAGAACAAAAGTAATTGAAATACTTTTAAAGGAAAAGTTGTTAAATACTGCCCAGCTCTATAAATACAAGGTGTCAAGTAATTACATATAAGAGTGCTAAACAGCACTTGTGACTGTACAAAATTTATAATAATATATCTAACATTTCATTACCACTTAAAGTGGTAGCAGTTACAATGCAGCTCCTGGCAGTCTATGATTGCTAAAATGTTTCTTAAGGGCTCTTAAAAATCCCACCGTCTCGTGGAAGTCCTTTCTCGTCCCTGGTTGAGCTTATACAAGTAAACATACAAAATAACAACAATAAATAAATCAATACACAAATATGTTTGAAAATGTATATCAACAAAAGAAAAAAAAATGCGTATAGTATTGAAATAATAATTTTACACATGTTTTTGTACTAAGCCAAAAACCAAAGATGTTTGAATGTTCAAATTTTTCTGGTTTTTTCGAATTTCTTTTTTTGGAGTTATCGATTCTTTTAGGAATTCTTGATTTTATCGGTTTTCAACTATTTTGTGATTTATTGTTTCTTCTTTATTTTTTTGTCTTTATTGGATATTTTGGATTTTTGGTTACCGCTAGACAACAAAAATTAATACTCACTTTCATTTCCCATAAATTGTCATTTTTTCAATGGGTACATTTTAAAATGGAATTGTCTGAGTATGGTGTACACACTAGATATAAATTGATTCAATGAAAAGACGAGTACTGAGTGTATCATTTTATTAAAATTCCAGCTAAGTGCTTTCAGCCATTAGGCCATTCTCAAAGCTGTCGACAAGAGAAAAACATACAGGTGTCAAAAAACATCAAATCCTGTAACTGCTACATACAATGAGAGAAAATGTTTGTTGTTACATCATTATTTAAGTCAATTTTGTTAAAATTACTCTATAAAGAGGGTGTACACACATATCATTTAGTTGATCATTTCAAGTTAGACGTTTCGTTAAGTGAATTACAATTGTACACGCTCTTTACAAAGTAATTTTAACAAATTTTACTCAAATAATGATGTAACATCAAACATTTTATTTCATTGTATGTAGCAGTTACAGGGTTTGATGTTTTTGACCACTTCTGTATGTTTTTTCTTGGCGGGAGCTTTCAGAATGGCTTAATGGCTGGAAGCGCTTAGCTGGAATTTTAATAAAATTACACACTCAGTACCCATCTTTTCATTCACTCAATTTTCATTTTAAAATGTCCAAAATAATAGCATGCTATATTGAATACAATAAAACTTACCATCAATTTTTGTTAATTTCCACTCATATGGGAAGGCAAATCAAACTGTCTTAATAACCTCTCTTCATCTTTCTCAAATCTAAAGAAACACTGTTTTTGAAAATGAAGGGATCATATCCTCCATCGTTTCCTCTTCGACAAATTTAATGATTTATTACCACTGATTTTCAGCTATATTGGTTTTATCTTCCTGGGTTGGAGGAACAAAACTGTAGAAATATTTACTTTATTAATGCAGCAATTTTCAGTTTAGCTAATGTAAAAAACAACGATGATCTCTAATGTTGTCCATTAAATTAGTAAAAATTCTGTGTTTTATAAAAATAAAGATAATGGTTGTTAATTGTGAAAGAAATAACGCTCAAATTTTTTTAATAAAACCGAGTACACCACTTATTAGGCTCCTTTAGAATACACTTTGACATTGTCTTTTCAATTAATAACAATAAAGCAACGAAACAACAGATAAATATTACACTATAGCAGTTAAAAAATACACCAAAATACCGTAACCTTGTAATAACCTCTACACTTGAACTATGAAATGATAACAGTATAACATATACTATGTGGGGATGAGCAATATGATATCGCGCATACGCAATAATAAAAATCAATAGAATTTGATTACTAACGACGTTCCAGTTTTCGTTGATTTTTTGGAATTATCTATCGATTTTATTTACTCGACAGGCTCTATAGAGGCACGGTCTGCAGTATCCCTAGCCGTACTGTACTTCAATGGTAATCCACTAATTAAGATCTGGAATTATTGCAAGCATACGGAAATAAATTATTAAAATACAGCACAGTTTTTGATAAAAGAAATACAATTTACTTGTTTCGTTTTAGGTTTCCAATGAATTATTCAAAGAGACTGGCTCTTTGGGTACAAAAATAGATATTCTTGACTGGTATCTTAAAAACAACGATAAACCTTGCTCCAGATATTTTGATAGAAATGTATTTTACACCATTGGTAAAAAATCTTGTTTGCTTGATGAAGCAGTACCAACAGTATTTGAAGAATTGTCTAAATATCTCCAGGGTGAGCCACAAAAAAAACGGCTTAGTCAAACTCTACAACAACATTGATTCATACTATTTTGTAACAGACTGATTAAATGTATTGTTGTAGACTAAAAAAGATGTTTTAACGAATTTAGAGAACCTTCCTCCTCTATTTCTCTAATGCAATCCATGGATGAGATTACTAGTGAAATCAACTGTCTCGACCCTTACTTCGTGGAGTCTACTCATATTACTGTTTTAAATGAAACTTACTGTTTCTAGATAATTCCGCAATATATTGAAAAAATGATAAAACTCTAAGAAATTTGACAATAATTTCGATACTAAATATCATCGTCAGAATGACAGAAGTTAAATTTCATTTGATGCCTACCTTGAAACGCAATAAAACTGCGTTTCTTTTGAAATAACTTATCTCGCCAGAGAGAGTGTTAGTACCAAATATTGAGACGTATTTCGAATTTTAATACATCTGTTCCGGATTTTAAAGTATTTATTTCCGCACGAAGTCGGGGAAAATCTCTCTCATTATTGAACCATCTCAGTGAATAGATATAGTTATATATATTTGTCAATCAATTTGGTCTTCGATTTAAAAGTGCATTCAAGTGAATTGTAAATTTATACATAGTTAAATTTCGTTTAATAATTCTTTCCCTTCAGTTTCTCGCTTTTCTTCATGTTGGTATGGTTTTTCTTTACTAATATTGGCAGGTTCCGATAAGAAGCACGTTTCTTTATCGCTTTCTTTTTATGTTTTTTTACGTTATAGTGCCAGAAGAAATTAGTTTTTTCCAATTACAGAACTTTTATGAATCTAATTTTATAATTAGAGGTTTGAAATAATTATTTCATTATATATTTGTTTCTATATAACAATTAATATTTCTCTTTCAATTCCAATATACCGTATCTGCATAAAAAAGCTCAAATGGAATTCTATCTAATTTATTGTACCTTTATCGTTCATATAGCGAAATACAGGATAATTACAATTTATGAACCACGTTCTTAAAATAATACTTTCCTTCACTTGTATTTCGAAATTACATTTTAGAAATCCAGAGTTGTATTAAATTGCAATGTATTCAGTTTCTCACACAATTGTAATTTTTAGCATTTTGGGAATGGGCCAAATTGTCCAATTTTATATGAAGTAATATAATAGATGACTCAAATTTAACCACCGGATGAGCTATACTGGTTGACTTCCCGAACAGCAGGAGCATCATAAACTCAAGGGAAGAAAAGTTATCAACCAAAATTGCTTTTCCTGTTTTATCATCATTTTATCGCCATTGAAATTTCATATTGAAAGTTTAAAAATCTATATTATTCACTTTAACTGCCATTAATTTTTTGTACACTTTAACTTTTGTATTTCTTCATCAACTTAGATAATTCTTTGTAAAATTTATTTCATGTTTGTTAACTTTCTATTCCAACTTTAATTACTTTCATTATAACCTTTTTTGACTTTGATCATGTACTTTATAAAATCTACTTTAAAATTGTAAATCTTTATATCAACTTTGATATTTTTTTTATATAAATTCATGTTTATTATTTGAAACTTGTCGTTTGTTAACATATAATTTTTCATTTATTGAATCACATTTCTAGCTTTTATAACTTCGTTCATATTTATATACCTTCCAACGCTCTTCACAAGATTTATTGATGTAGGTGTGTACCAACTGCAAACAACTACAAAGCTGATAATGTTGTAGAAAGAGCCCGCTCATCGTATCTTAATTAAACAGAACAAGAGGTAACAAAAAGTAAGTTGGTGGTAACAACCTGATCTTTAATAATTTTGGCTAAACCAAGAAGTACCAAATATATAATCTTTAATTTTCTAGTTCCCATTCATTTTCCAACGAATTCATTCGTTCTCCATTTTTTTTTATTAGCAGCTTAACACATTTTTTTGTGAAAATAATTTGATAAATTTTATTTTTGATTGCGCTCTAATCTAGATCAGAGAAATGACATAAGAGCTAATTAAAATAACATTGAGAACTCTAATTCATAGAAAAAATTACACTGAAATACATTGATCATACAAAAACGACATAAACAAAATAAGTGAGGAATATTTACCAAAAATTCACGTATTAAATACGTTTTAGAAAATGGTATATTTTAAAAAATTCCTATATTTTTTAAACATTTCTGATACAATATATTGTGGAATTATCTTGAAACAGCTAGATTCATTTAAAAAATAAAAAATTCTAAAAAATTTGACAATAATTTCGATACTAAATATCATCGTCAGAATGACTGAAGTTACATTCCATTTTATGCTTACCTGATGTTTAATAATTATTTTTGGCTAGACCAAAAAGTACCAAAGATGTAATCTTTAATTTTCTAGTTCCCATTCATTTTTCAACGAATTCATTCGTTCTCCATTGGTTTATTAGCAGTTTAACACATTTTTTGAGAAAGTAATTTGATAAATTTTATATATGAGAATAAAGTTAAAATAAGTGAAAATATTTACCAAAAATTCATGTATTAAATACATTTTAGAAATAAAATCTAGTATATTTTAAAAACTTCATATATTTTTCAAACATTTTTGATACAAAATTAAATAACAAATATTAATAATCAGTTATTAATGCCCATGGCCATGTCCATGTCCACCATCACTGCCTTGGTTAGCCCAATGAGTAACACCAACGTAACTGGTAGCTCCACCATGTCCTCCGTCTCCACCATGTCCTCCGTGTTTACCGTAATGTGCAGGATGTTGAGCGTATCCTACTCTTTCTACTACAGCTTCTAAACCAGTGTGAGGTCCAGATTTATATTTGACAATTCTGTGGGTTCCATCGGCTTCTTTCAAAGTATAACCCCCAGTAGCATGATGACCAACTCGGTGTTCATGTTGGGATTTGTGATCGTGGGTATGGGGGTCATGAACACCATACTCAAATTTGTAATGCGCATTATCCTGAGAAAATAAAAAATGTTAAACCCATGGAAGATTTGTTACAAATTATACTTACGTGTCCATGTCCATCAGCTAATACTACGCCAATGACGAAGACACTAAGAACGACGATCTGCAAAATAGATTCTGTTTTATGAAGGTTCTATATAAGTTCAAGAATATATACTTACCGAATTCATGAATTACTATTATTTGTTATGGAATGTTATTAAACTGATACTATTTATCTTAAATCGGAGGTTTATATACCACAAATATTACCATTATCACAATATCGTTGTCGAAATTCTATCAAATTCTTCATCGGTTGACGGAATTTGAGATGATTAAATGGTTTGTTTTAGTTAAATAATTTTTTGTTTAGCGTGCATTTCATTAGAAATCTTTTTATTGTCGCATATCTATGTATGTTTAGGTCCAATAGTTTTAAATAAAAAAATATTTGTCTTGATTCTTTAATTAAAATTACGTGTTAGAAACGGGGAATAAAAAAAGGAATTGATAGTGATATAATTCGTTTCTTTGAACTTGTCTCACAAATATTGAGATTAGCTTAACCTAATAATAGCAATAGAAGAATAATTGCTATGAAATTATATCAGATGAACAAAAAATATTATGAAAATCGGTATCTTTCACTTGCACCAATCCATGTGACCAATATTAAGTAAATATCTAGTAACTAAATTAACTGTCTCGGCCCTTACTCCTTGGAATCTACTCTACTGTAACTAATTCATGTTATCATCATTTAAAGAATGTTTTTGCCGTTCGATAAGAGATGGCAATGCCACAACAAGTTGTTTGTGTTCTTTTGAGCCATTTCTAACAACAAAATTGATTTTGGAGAATAATAATATCGCGAAAACTGCCTTTACTTTCCAAAGTAAGAGTCGACCTTTAATGTGTTTATATTTACCTGACCACTATAGCACTTTTTTCGTGAAACAACTCAATTTTTTCATTCACTCATGAGATTTGATCTTCTCTAACTTTTCTCTATTTCAAGGTTAATCACACACAAATATCTTCGTAGAGTTCAACTTGTGACTGAGACGATCAAAAAGTAAATTAAGACATTTATCTCATAAAAGTTTTATTGCATTTTTCCTTGTTCATGTCTATGAAATGGTATACGAGGAAAATTAGTTTATTGATACAGTTACTGTAATTTAAACTGACCTAATATCCTGACCAAGATTACCAGGATATGATAAAAACGCCTCACTTTGGCAGATTATACACATGACAGAAACTAACATTACAAATTGTTAGGCATTCAAATACGATGTTTATTAACCCACCTCGCTTTTCTACAGAAACTCAATGAATTAGGAGAACTTTTAATTATAAATTTTATTCGTTATGAGACGTGAAACATAAAGTTGACCCCATTGGAGATTCTTATCGATCCCAAACTCTGTATTTTTTCAATTCTTGAAATAACTTACAAATAGAGTGAGACTAAATATACATTTTCAAACAAAAGTTTTTTTAATTATCGTTCACTTATTTAGATACAGATTTTTTTCTACTTTATTACGATACTTTTTCATTTGAGAATGAAGGTCGAATTCAAATTTATGGAAAATTTTGGAAAGTGTCATCTTATCACTCCTCCAATTGACACCAGAGTCTAGGTTTAATAAATTATAAACAGAATAAGACACACTCTCGAGTCACAAATTAATGTCAAAAAATATCTGAACAAATTGTTTTTTACTGTTTTAAATGAATCTCACTATTACTAGATAATTCCAGAATATATTGAGAAAAATTTAAAAACTCCAAGAAAATTGACAATTGTTTCGATATTAAATATCATCGTCAGGTTGACAGAAGTTACATTTCATTTGATGCCTGTGTGATGTTTAATAATTATTTTGGCTAGCTCAAGAAGTGACCTACCTAGTGATTGACTCAATATATGTTAATAGAAAAAAGTAGAAGAATGATATTACAAATATTAAAGCTTAGATATTACTAGCCCTATGGAGATATCCTGGATATCTTTTTCCAATTAAGATCAGTATAACTGTGCAATGATGAGAAAAACCAGGAGAACTATATCTGTTGATCTTTACAATTATCACTTAAGAAGACATTTTAAAAGTGGAGAACTCTCTAGATTTATCTGTTCATTGACAACTTGATATTGCGGGCTTCTTAAGTCTCTTCTAATTTCTAATTCTTCAAGGAAATCCAGTTCTTGTTCCTTATCACAAATATGTAGTACTTCTAGTTCTGTGTTAGATGTGAATGAATGTTTGATGTCAAGTAGATGTTTTACGTAGTGGAACTTATCTGGTTGTTTTGATATATATGCTAGTAAATGTTCACTGTTTCTTATTTCAAAATTTCAAAGGGTTTGACCCATATATACAGAATGACATTATGGATATTCATGTTTATATATACCACACACCTTTTATGGGGATATTTTTGTTTTTACATTTAACAATTTTGTACTCATATTACTTTCTGTTTTAAAACAAATTGTTGTATTTGTAACTAAAGATATTACCTTTGAAATATTATTGGAAAGATTACCTGCATTTATGATGTTTCCTTTATTTAGTTGATTTAGGAAATACTAGTTGTAGTGCCTCTTTTCCTATTTTTATTATTATTTATCATATGTAATAGATCGTTGGATGTTGCTATTTGTTTAATTGTATTAATTTCTCTAACAAAATTATATTTGTTCTGCTCGATGTATCATAGAATCAATCATAAGCTGCTTATTTATGTGACATGGGATTATTGGAATTATATGGAATAGTTACATCAGTGTGAGTTGGTTTTCTGTAAATTGAATAATCAAATACAGGGACGGCCAATAAAAAATGGGACAACTCTTATAGCAGATTTTTGTCTAACGCTAGCTACTTGAATGTGTCTTATGAATATGTCATATGTCAACATTGAATATTTGACATCTGTCAGTGAGGCAAACTGCGGAATTTTAGAATGTAAGCAAGAACTCTGTTCCAAGTATTGTAAGAAAATGGCGATATGAGGGAATAATTGATAGAGCTTCAGGCTCAGGACGTCCGAGAAAGTCAACTGCTGAACAGGATACCGCTTTGATTTGAAATTTAAGAGCAAATCTATTTGAAACAGTAGTTCAAGATGTTCCAGCAATAAATTCAATTTCAATTTAGAAATAATTTGAATAGTTGGTAGCGTTGATGTTGATCTAATCGAACAAGTTAAGATATTTTGTTCACGAAATATCTTTTTAAAAAGTTTGATTTGAATTTTAAAATACAACTTTATTGTTACAGAGTTACAAACAGAATGTCGATAAAAATGTGAGAACAGTACCAAGTTAGTTTATAATTAAATGCTGACAACTAATAAATGAATATGATACATGATATGATATTATATATAATATGCAAATTAGCTTCACATAACTAACATTAACAGTACACTATCTACCAGAATCCGCAATAGAAACATTAGTTAATTAGCTTTTTTCTGAGGAGAGGAAATTTTATATTAGACCCCGGTTTTTCCGGAGTGCCGGTCTGCTACCGACTAAAACCTCTCGTCTCTCGTATCTCCCATTGAAACCGCTCACTCATTACTTCAGTGGAAGTGCATACGCCTGTTTTCCAGCTACTTTCTTTATCTCTTCCTATCATCCTTTTCTTCATTCTCTATAATGTACCCCATGATTTTGTATGCACTCATCCACCCTTCCTGCCCTGAAGTCAGAGATAACATCGTACCATCCACTCCAAATGGTACACCTGTATCATATTTATAGCTTTGACGTGTTACTTCCCAGCGTACACATGCAAACAGGGTGTGTTGCACGTCATCTTGTTCTCCACAGTATAGGCAATCTTCAGATGCCATTCTCATGCGGCCAAATAGGTATTTTCTGAAGCAACCATGTCCAATGCGCCTGCATTGTGAAGTAATTGACGTCCCCACATGGCCTGTTAATCCAATCTTGTATGTTTGGCATTAACCGGTGAGTCCAACTACCATATTTCCCATTTGACCATTTTCTTTGTCATCGTACCGTGAGGTTCGATCTGGCGATAGATCCACCCATTCATCTGTATTATTCATTCCTTTCTTGTATAAGAAGTTCAATGGGAAAAACCTCAGCAATTGCTTCAACTGCCTCCGTTGAGATAGTTGATTAGCTGGACGCCTTCATCTTTATCTAATCGAATATTTACACTACGATCTCTAGCAGAATCTTTAATATAAATATTATTTGAAGTTTATAGATTTTATATTGATCTTTTTGAATACCTATCATAGGGATAACTTAAACAGCTTGTAGACTTTATCATGATCTAATTAAATATCAAAAGCACGATCTCTACCACAATCTTCAATATAAAACTGATTTAATCAGTTCGTAGCCTTGATCTTTATCTATTTGAACATTTACAGTACGATCTTTAATAGAATCTTCAATATAAAGATTATTTAATCAAATTAACTGTATCACCCTTACTTCGTGGAATCTACACATATCACTATTTTAAAACAGTAATATTTAATCAATTTGTAGCCACGATCCTGATTTATTTGAGCATCTACAGTATGATCTCCACCAAAATTTTCAATATTTTACTGATATTATATTACAGTGCAATTCTAATGCGATTAAATGGATTTTCTTTGCATAGTAATGGATACATAGCACAAAACTAGGTATAGAAAAGTTGCAAGAGCAGAAATTTTGTCCAATGAATAACAAAATATAGATCCATTTATAAAATTAATATTTATTACAAAATCCAATAGTTATACCAATAAAAATCTTATTTATTCATGCCCATGGCCATATCCATGTCCATCATCACTGCCTTGGTTAGCCCAATGAGTGACACCAACGTAACTGGTAGCTCCACCATGTCCTCCGACTCCACCATGTCCGCCGTGTTCACCGTAATGTGCAGGATGTTGAGCGTGTCCTACCCTTTCGACAACAGCTTCGAAACCAGTGTGAGGTCCTGATTTATATTTGACAATTCTGTGGGTACCATCGGCTTCTTTTAATGTATAACCTCCAGTAGCATGATGACCATCCCTGTGTTCATGTTGGGATTTGTGGTCGTGAGTATGGGGGTCATGAACACCATACTCGAATTTGTAATGAGCGTTATCCTGATAGAATAAAAAAATTAAAACAATTGGAAGATTCGTTCAAAATCTATACCTACGTGACCATGACCACCAGCTAGGGCTACTCCGACAACACAGACAGCTAGAATGACGATCTGTGAAATAGTAAAACAAAAACATGACAAGACACTCAATAGTATGTGAAAATTGAAGAAGACCAAAGCATATGAGATGGGGCCGTGTTTCATGTAAAATGTAGATAATCAGTAAGTTGCAGTACACTAACTTATTAAGGACACTCATGAATAGATTGTATGAAGGACAATAAAAATCAGTTTTTGTGATAGAATATCTAATGATATTAAATTATACTTTATCATTCATAATTCGTTGAAAATAAAATATACTGTTCCGGCCCTTACTCTGTAGAATCCACTCATATTACTTTTTAAAATGATGATGATTCAAGATATTTACACAATATGTTGTAAACATGGTAAAAATTCAAAAAACTTTGACAATTATTTCGATATTGTTATTATCGTCAGAATTACAGAAGTTATATTTCATGTAAAATTTTTTAGAATGTTTACCATTTTATTAATATATTGTGAAATTATTTAGAAAGAGATTTATTCAAAAACGTTAAAAATAAGTTAATGAATTTTGATTCTTAGTTAATTACTTTAATGCTTACTGAATGCATGTTGAGGTGATTTTGGTACGTGTGAAACTGATGTTGTTTTTGGAGAAATTGTGGTTTATATATTTTTAAATCGTAGGTTCCACCAATTATCACGCTTCATTGACAAAATACAATCTAATTTACTACGTCACCAGCGACGCGTGGATAGTAGAGCGTATTATGTCTACATGTTTTGGCTGTTATATACCATCTCGGACCTTTTTGTCAATATATAAGAAAGGAATATCCCACCATCCATTGTTTTGTTATACCTTAACGTTGAATTTTTGATGAAAAGTTCCAGACTGTCAGAGATTTTCTGACACTTTCCACAATAACCGTTATATTTCAATAAATTTACATAAAATAGTTGAATGTATGCATTCTTTTCATCAGACATCTCTTCGTTTTCTCATTATTTTCTTTATTTTCACTCCTCTGTCTTTTTGAGGTTCGTGTGTATTTATACCTAATCCAATTTAATATCTCAACTTTCATTTTAAAATGAATTTTTGTTTTTTTGCAATTTTTTTTTTGGACCCTGGATTTTGGCGCCCTTAAAGGATGGCGCTCTTCTGCATTGCACACTTTGCACGTATGGTAGCGGGGGCCCTGTATATATTATAATCTGACTGAAATCAGTAACGAAACAGAAATAACAAATTAACCCTTTTGAATATGACTCATTCAAATGTAAAAAATTGCGAACTGGAAGCGTCGAATTTCTTTTCCCATTGGAATTATAAAAAACAGAAAAAATTTTTCTCTTTCCGTCATCTGTGCCACGTGTGCTTTCATACATGATCAAACATAACACTCCAGCGATGACAGGAACGAAATGTTAAAAAGCACTCTTTAACATTAAATTATTGGTAATATCTAAAGCGTCAAAAGAAATTCAAAATATGCTCGGAGGACATTGAAAGTATATCTCAATAAATAAACAAAATGTTTAGAAATTGAAAAGTGTTGCTTCATATGAAGGTTCAGTGCACCAAAGCTATACAACGTGATTAGGTTTCGACAGTGTTTATAGTAGGTGGGACGATATATCAAGATATATAAAGGAAATATTTAATATCAATTTTATCAGTTTATTATTGATTATAACAATCGACATGAATTCAGTAAGTAAAATATTCATTATTTCGTTTATGAAATTTTTTAAAAATTCACTGTTTGATCATTGTAAGAAAAATACTTCTTCTGAATTATAAAATTATTATTGTTGAAAGTTAA
The DNA here is from genome assembly GCA_963921935.1 of Galeruca laticollis. NCBI lineage: Eukaryota > Metazoa > Arthropoda > Insecta > Coleoptera > Chrysomelidae > Galeruca > Galeruca laticollis. Next base: position 75,120,317 of record OY998181.1, read on the forward strand.
ATTTACTGCTTCCACCCTTACTCTGTGGAATCTACTCATATTACTTTTTTAAATGAAGCTAACTATCTCTAGATAATTCCACAATATAGTGAAAAAATGTTAAAAATTCTAAAAAATTGACAATTGTTTCGATATTAAATATCATCGTCAGAATGACACAAGCTACATTTCTTTTGATGCCTCTTCTCAGTTTTCCACCCTCTAGAGGGTGTAGTGATACTATTTTAGGTATGTTTGAATTTGTTGTTCCCAAGCGTTTCTATCTTGTGCTAGATATATTGCCTCGTGCATTGAGTGTCCCGTCATACTTTTAATCTGTCGGTCCACCTCATTGGAGACCATCCTTTAGGTCTTCTTCCCTCAACTTTTCCCTGTTCTTCTAGTTATGTAGCCAGAGTAACTGAGATATGCTCCATTGATTTGGTTTAGCAAACGCTTTTTGACTTTTAGTTCTTATAGGACAGATGCGTTTGTTCTGTGTTTCACTCATGACACTCTTAGGATTCGTCTATACACCCATAATTCGAAGGCTTCAATTCTTCTTTGATCTATTTTCTTTAGTGTCCATGTTTCAGCGGAGTAAACAGCAATTGGAAAGATCGAGGAATTGGCCAGCTTTACTTTCACTGTTTTCGTAATGGTTTGATCTCACCATATTTTTTTGAGTTTAGTTGTTGTTGATCTGGCCATTGCAAATAGTCTCTTTATTTCCTCTGAACAGTCTCCATATTTGGTTATCAACCATCCCAGGTATACAAACTTATTCACCACATCATACCTCGCTACGTTTTTGATATTGGATGTGTTATTGGATCGACCGATGATCATTACTTTGGTGTTTGTTTTGTTGATTTTTAAACCATATTCTTTACTTTAGTTCTCCAATTTGTTCAAAATGTTTATCAGTTGTTATTCGTCTGCTGCAATGATCAAGGTGTCGTCTGCATACATAAGGTTACTTATTTTCTTCCTCCAATTGATATTCCATCTTCCCAATCGTCAAGGACTTTTCTCATGATGTATTCGCTATATATGTTGTAAAGGAGGGGCAAGAGTATGCACCCCTGTCTGATCTCGGCCTCTATCTTAAAAGCTCTGGACATTGTTTGTCCTGTTCTGACCTTGGCGTTATTGTGTTGGTAGAGTCTCTTAATTAAAAATATCAGATGCTTGGGAACACCCATTTCACCCATCACCCTCCACAGAAGTGACCAGTTCACATAGTCGAACGCTTTCATATAGTCCACGAAACACAGATATAATTTCAAGTTGTATTTCCTCGCTTTTTCAATGATCTGTCGGGCATTGAGTACCTGCTCTCGGGTACCTTTACCTGGCATAAACCCTCTCTGTTCATCCGATATTTGTGGAAGTAGAAATGTTTTCAACCGTTCATAAATGATCTGGAGTAATACTTTGTTTGCGCGTGGAATGAGAGTTACTGTTCTGTAGTTATTCCATTCCATCGGTGATACTTTTTATGGATGGGGATGAATATAGATTTGCACCATTCCATTGGTAATTCGCCCGTTTCCCATATTTCAAAGCATAAAGCGTGCATTATATCTGTACGGTAGTATCCCATGGCTTTATTTCTGCTGTGATGCCGTCTACCCCAGTGGCCTTCCTGTTTTTGAGTGTTGGTAAAGCTTTTTCAACTTCTGATTTTAAGATCCCAGGTTCTCTTTCTTGTGGTGTTGCTGGTTCTTCGGATGTTGTCGGCTATCTGACTTATATAGATCTTTGCATTGTTGTCTCAATACTTCCGCTATTATAATTGGATCTACTATAACATTTCCGTTTTCTGATGTTTGAGATCTTATAAGAAGTCAAATATTTATAATTTCCACTAAACACTATGCTTTTTAATGATATTACTGCCAAATTTTCAATCAAAAATACGATATGTACCAGCGCACAGATACTATATTTCCTGGATATAGTTTAACCACCTTTTTTCTCGAAAAGTCAAATTATCACTTAAAAGAACCAGTTTTCAGTTGATAGAATACATAAAGGAGAAACAGCGGCAAATACCTAAAAAATGTTTAAAAAATAATTTGATGATTAGATTTATTGTTGGTGTAAGGGTATTGTTTCGAAAAGGGTTTCATTGTCCGTTTTTTTGTTACAGTAGGATACTTTGAAAAATGGTTTGTAAAGATATTTATTCTTATTTCAGATTATTATCTTCCTTGTCTTCGCAACTATTGGTGTGATAGTAGGACATGGACACGTAAGTATACATTTTCAATATATTCTCCATTTTTATCAACGGTGATAACCACGAGTGCTTCCAATTTTATCGATATTTTTTTCTTTTCCACGAAAACTTGTTTATTACGCGAAAATATGAAAACAAATCGATTAATAAAATCACGAGTCCGTTAGAACGAGGGATTTTATCTAAATTCGGAAATTCGGTTTGGTTGTTTTTGCCTCAAATAAACAAGTTTGAGTGATGAAAATAGAAAATTATGTGATAAAATTTGAAGAACGAGTTGTATTTGGAAAGATTATCTTTCTCAACAGTTTAAAAGGATTTTGCTTTATTTTCTCATTTTATTATTTTATCGAATTCAAAGAATACATAAGCTAACTGGAAATATAATCAACTTTTTGAACAGGAGAATAAATTAATTATTTGAAAAATTACAGTTATTAACAACACAGTTTTTGTAAATTTTTTTGCCCGCAGTAACAGATGTCTCTTCCAACTCATGTGCGGATATGTATTGGTTAATGCTGCCGCAGTTCTTGATGTATTGGCAATAAATACCGATTTGTTCGTTCTATCATTTTCCATGATATTTTTATAGTGTTTGGCATCAATAAGTAAATATGGCTTCAACGATGCTGCTGTGGCGTGACCTGTTATTTTGATGGCTTTTTGTTCCTGTATACATTTTTTAATTAGATGAGTAACCAAAGTTGATAGGCCTGAGTGATTAGTTATTCTTCTTTTCTTAGTGTCAAGTCCACATTTTTTAGCTGATTTCTTTAACCATTTGCCCATATCATTCTTACCCACTGGTACATTTTTATACCAAGTATCATTTACATTTTTCCAATAAGGATTCGGAGGAAGAAAAATCGATCAGTGGTGATATTTTTACCGCGTTTATCCATAAGCTTATTATACAATCTTATGGGGCTCCGTTCAGGATTCTCTGAGTTAGGTGTCAACCATTTTGTGTCGGTGCATTCTTTATTACCACCCTGGCAAGTTTTACTAAATATAGGAGTATATTCTAATCGTCCTGTTTTTTTACCTAAATTATTTAATTCCTCCCTGATATAATGGACAAGACAATTAACACCTTCGCCTCCACGCCATGCTAATTCATAGGAAATAATATGAAAGAACCTCATTTGGAGACCCGAATGCGTATTTTCATCACACGAACCGATCACACTCATATATTCTTCTTCTTCTAGTGCTGTCGCACTTTGCTTTATTTTTTCTATACAACTTTGCAATTCTTTTCTTTTGGTATTTCGCACATCTCTCGCTCTTTTAAATTCCAAATCTTGAAACGGATTGAAGCTTATGTTGAATTCTAGGTAGTATTTTTCCTGTATCAACTTGGCTGTTACATTCCATATGGTTTTCAAAGAATATTCTTTGTAATCCTCGCCGTTACATTTTTTCATATTTGCTGCCCAGTCTTATAGAATTTTTGCAATTTCTTGAATACTCGTATTTTTTTGTAGTTGTTAGTTTCTGATTCTGCAAAATGCTTCAAACTGATTCCATATACATTTTTTGGATTTTATTGTGTTTTCTGGAGTGAAATTTTGTATTAAATGTTCAATATTGTCTTGGGTGATGGCACTGATTCAAAGCACTTTTAGTTGTCAATAATGACAAATTCAAAGTAAAACTTTTACGTTTCAATGAAAACAAGGTATTATCGATGAGGAAGCAGTTTTATCAGTAGAGTACCGAATGATTGGCTAAAATAATGTATTGCTATTGGTTGAAACTACCAAAATGTCAGATTTTGACAAGTGAAAAAAATAATCGACATAATACAATCATAAACAAATAGAACCTCATTTTTGATAGTTTCTCTCTATATATACTTTACATTCACCAAAAATCCCTTACATTGCCTTTCATTTTTATGTTTCATATATTAATCCTTCTTCAACATCAGTGGATTTCTAAAGAGAATAGACCTGTATAAAAAACCGATGATTTTTTCTGCTTTGGAGATATTTCAGACCATTCCGATTCCAAATACCTTGATACCTAAGCTATAACACTTAACGTTCATCTGCTAACGTTAAAAACTGATGGACTAATGAACGTCAGAAGCTAAAATTATAAGACTCTTGTTTCGAAGCCTAAAAGCCACAACCTTTCAATGTATTGATTCTTTTGAACACAGTTTCCTGCATATTCAAATATCATTACAATAAATTCATCCCATTATACCAAAACTATTAGAGTTTTAAAATATTTTAATAAATTAATTTTATTAGGATAACGCCCATTACAAATTTGAGTATGGTGTTCATGACCCCCACACTCACGATCACAAATCCCAACATGAACACAGAGATGGTCAACATGTCACCGGAGGTTATACTTTGAAAGAAGCAGATGGAACGCACAGAATTGTCAAATATAAATCTGGACCTCACACTGGTTTCGAAGCTGTAGTAGAAAGAGTAGGACATGCTCACCATCCTGCTCATTATGGACACGGTCACGGAGGACATGGTGGAGATGGAGGTTATGGTGGAGCAACCAGCTACGTTGGTGTCACACATTGGTCTAATCAAGGAAGCGAAGATGGACATGGTTATGGTCATGGACATGGATATTAAGTTGAAATTTTGTTGGCTATTGTTATACGTTGTTGATTTTTAGATTGTCAGTAGAACTAATAAATTTTTTATGAAGAATTTTTCGTTACAATCTACCTTTTTTAGTATACCTATATGCGTAAATACCAGTAGTTCATATTAGTGTTTTTAAATGAAACTCAAGGTCTCTAGTTAATTCCACAATATAATACAAGTTATTGAAAATTCTAAAAAATTGACAATTGTTTCGATAAATCAATATCATCGTCAGAATGACAGAAGTTACATTTCATTTTATGCCTACCTGATGTTTAGTAGTTAATTTTGGCTAGACCAAGAAGTAACCTAGCTTGTGATTGGCTTAATATATGTTTATAGAAAAGAGAAGAAGATGTGATATTACAAATATTGAAGCTTAGATATTATTAGCCCTATGGTGATATCCTGGATATCATTTTTCCAATTAAGATCAGTATAACTGTGCAATGATATAGAAAACCAGGAAAACTATATCTGCTGATCTTTACAATTATCACTTAAGAAGACAGTTTATTAGTGGAGAATTCCCTAGATTTAACTGTTCATTGACAACTTCATATTGTGGGTTTCTTAAATGTCTTCTAATTTCCAGTTCTTCAAGGAAATCCAGTTCTTGTTTCTTTTCACAAATATGCAGTACTTCTAGTTCTGTGTTAGGTGTCAATGAATGATTGGTGTCAAGTAGATGTTTTGCGTAGTGGGATTTATCTGGTTGTTTTAATCTGTATGCTCGTAAGTGCTCACTGTATCGTACTTCAAAATTCCTAAGGGTCTGACCCAAATAGACAGCATTACATTCTGGACATTTGAGTTTATATATACCTGACTTCTTTAATAGTGGTATTTTTGTTTTTACATTTAACAATTTTGTACTAACGTTACTTTCTGTTTTAAAAGAAATTGTTGTATTCGTTGCTGAAGATATTATCTTTGAAATATTATTAGAAATATTTCCTGCATATGTGATGGTTTTATAAGTTTTAATTTCATCAGCTTGTTTAGGATATATTAGTTGTAATGCCACTTTTTTCTCTTTTTTACTAATTAGCCTATTTATCATATCTAATGGATAACCGTTAGATGTTGCTATTTGTCTAATTGTATTAATCTCTCTATCAAAATTACATTTGTTCATAGGAACTGAAAAAGCTCTATGTATCATTGAATTATATGCCGCTAGTCTGTGTGTGACAGGGTGATTAGAATTGAATGGAATTGTCACATCAGTCTGTGTTGGTTTTCGGTAAATTGAATAATCAAGTACATTATTAACTCTTTGAATTTTTAAATCAAGAAAATTGATTGAGCTATTTTCTTCAATTTCTAATGTAAATTTAATTTTCGGGTGTAAATTATTGATGTGGTTGAAAAATACATCTAATTGTCGTTCACTACCCATAAAACAAGCTAATATGTCATCTACATATCTATACCAAAATAAAATATTTTTCGAAATATTACTTTCAAAGATCTTTCTTTCTAAATTGTCCATAAAAATGTTTGCTAAAATAGGTGATAAAGGGCTTCCCATTGGTAAACCTTCATTTTGAATGTATATCTTATTGTCAAAAGTGAAATAATTCTGATTAATGCATACATCAAATAAATTAAGTATATCTGATATTATTCCTGGATTAATATTGTTATCTTCTAGTAATTTTCTTACAAGTATTAGACATTCTTTAGGAGGAATTTTAGTAAACATATTAGTTACATCGAACGATATGAGTTTATAGTTATCTTGCAAGTGGATTGATTTCAACTTTTTGATTAGTTCTATTGAATTTCTAATTGAGTACTGAGATTCATATCCGTAAGTATTGAGTATATTGTTGAGCTTCTTTGCCAATATATTATTAGGAGCATTAACATAAGAGACTACAGGTCTAATTGGTTTCGTTATTTTATGTAATTTAACTGTTCCATATAATTGTGGACAATGAGGATTCTTATGTATGATAGACCTCTTTTCATAATCATTTAAAAGATAATTTGAATTATTAACAATATCCCTTACATTATTAGAAAACTTCTTTGTTGGGTCTGCTTTAAGAACTTTTACATCGCTGGATTTTATAAAGTTATATACTTTGGAATTGTAATTTTCAGTTGTCAAAATGACAGTAGCATTCCCCTTATCAGATTTTGTGACTGTTAGGTTATTATTCTCTACCTTCTTTTTTATTGCGTTTAAAACTGAAATGTCATTTTTTGTTTGACGTTTAACTTTTGAAGGTTCAATATTTTTGATTAAATTGGCAATTTTTAATTTCTCATGAAGAAAATTATTTGAATTAGATTTTAAAGCTATTTCTGACTCTGTGAATATAAAATGTGACACTAAAACACCACAAGCACAAAAAGCTATAAAATGTGCTCAACGAGTTTGGATAAAATCTGAATGTAAAAAATGGTTCAAAGTTAGAGACTCCTTAGACAACTACATAAAAGTTGTACATTCAGAACTCACATTCCAATTACATCCAGTAGAATTTGACTGTTTGGATGACAAAATTAGAGAAAATGTCAGCACGATGAAGCATATGAAATTTAAGAAACAAGAAAAGAAGCTACAGAACCTTGAACACACACAACATAAAATTCAATACTCAAAACATCATGAAACTGTAAGTACCTACATACCAACACACTTTGCACCACGATTTGAAAACCTTTCAGACACTAATTTTACAAATAGTGAAATAGAATTTTTAAATAAAGGTTTAAAGTACAGCATACCACCTAAATTTACGAATAATATTAAACAAATTATAGCTACAGAGTCAGAAATAGCTTTAAAATCTAATTCAAATAATTTTCTTTATGAGAAATTAAAAATTGCCAATTTAATCAAAAATATTGAACCTTCAAAAGTTAAACGTCAAACAAAAAATGACATTTCAGTTTTAAACGCAATAAAAAAGAAGGTAGAGAATAATAACCTAACAGTCACAAAATCTGATAAGGGGAATGCTACTGTCATTTTGACGACTGAAAATTACAATTCCAAAGTATATAACTTTATAAAATCCAGCGATGTAGAGGTTCTTAAAGCAGACCCAACAAAGAAGTTTTCTAATAATGTAAGGGATATTGTTAATAATTCAAATTATCTTTTAAATGATTATGAAAAGAGGTCTATCATACATAAGAATCCTCATTGTCCACAATTATATGGAACAGTTAAATTACATAAAATAACGAAACCAATTAGACCTGTAGTCTCTTATGTTAATGCTCCTAATAATATATTGGCAAAGAAGCTCAACAATATACTCAATACTTACGGATATGAATCTCAGTACTCAATTAGAAATTCAATAGAACTAATCAAAAAGTTGAAATCAATCCACTTGCAAGATAACTATAAACTCATATCGTTCGATGTAACTAATATGTTTACTAAAATTCCTCCTTAAGAATGTCTAATACTTGTAAGAAAATTACTAGAAGATAAAAATATTAATCCAGGAATAATATCAGATATACTTAATTTATTTGATGTATGCATTAATCAGAATTATTTCACTTTTGACAATAAGATATACATTCAAAATGAAGGTTTACCAATGGGAAGCCCTATATCACCTATTTTAGCAAACATTTTTATGGACAATTTAGAAAGAAAGATCTTTGAAAGTAATATTTCGAAAAATATTTTATTTTGGTATAGATATGTAGATGACATATAAGCTTGTTTTATGGGTAGTGAACGACAATTAGATGTATTTTTCAACCACATCAATAATTTACACCCGAAAATCAAATTTACATTAGAAATTGAAGAAAATAGCTCAATCAATTTTCTTGATTTAAAAATTCAAAGAGTTAATAATGTACTTGATTATTCAATTTACCGAAAACCAACACAGACTGATGTGACAATTCCATTCAATTCTAATCACCCTGTCACACACAGACTAGCGGCATATAATTCAATGATACATAGAGCTTTTTCAGTTCCTATGAACAAATGTAATTTTGATAGAGAGATTAATACAATTAGACAAATAGCAACATCTAACGGTTATCCATTAGATATGATAAATAGGCTAATTAGTAAAAAAGAGAAAAAAGTGGCATTACAACTAATATATCCTAAACAAGCTGATGAAATTAAAACTTATAAAACCATCACATATGCAGGAAATATTTCTAATAATATTTCAAAGATAATATCTTCAGCAACGAATACAACAATTTCTTTTAAAACAGAAAGTAACGTTAGTACAAAATTGTTAAATGTAAAAACAAAAATACCACTATTAAAGAAGTCAGGTATATATAAACTCAAATGTCCAGAATGTAATGCTGTCTATTTGGGTCAGACCCTTAGGAATTTTGAAGTACGATACAGTGAGCACTTACGAGCATACAGATTAAAACAACCAGATAAATCCCACTACGCAAAACATCTACTTGACACCAATCATTCATTGACACCTAACACAGAACTAGAAGTACTGCATATTTGTGAAAAGAAACAAGAACTGGATTTCCTTGAAGAACTGGAAATTAGAAGACATTTAAGAAACCCACAATATGAAGTTGTCAATGAACAGTTAAATCTAGGGAATTCTCCACTAATAAACTGTCTTCTTAAGTGATAATTGTAAAGATCAGCAGATATAGTTTTCCTGGTTTTCTATATCATTGCACAGTTATACTGATCTTAATTGGAAAAATGATATCCAGGATATCACCATAGGGCTAATAATATCTAAGCTTCAATATTTGTAATATCACATCTTCTTTTTTCTATAAACATATATTAAGCCAATCACAAGTTAGGTTACTTCTTGGTCTAGCCAAAAATATAACTACTAAACATCAGGTAGGCATAAAATGAAATGTAACTTCTGTCATTTTGACGATGATATTGATTTATCGAAACAATTGTCAATTTTTTAGAATTTTCAATAACTTGTATTATATTGTGGAATTAACTAGAGACCTTGAGTTTCATTTAAAAACACTAATATGAGCATATTCCACGAAGTAAGGGTCGAAACAGTCAATTTCATTTACCAGTAGTTCAGTTTCTTCTAAAAACGTACAAGTTATTGAATCATCCTATATATACATAAAAGCCTGTTATACGGCAAATATGTTATGGAAAATGGCGTGGAACTTATTAACCCTTAGTTTGTTTGAGGTCAGTCTAGTATCCAGGCATTGTTTGCCCACCAAGGATTTACCTGTTGGTAATATTTGGTTTAAACTTCAAAGTATTTTGTTTGTCGAGATTAAAAAAAACATGCACGGGTCCATCATTGCAACATATGTGCCTATGATAGAAGAAACCGTGTCGTAAGTTAAATGTTATTACTCACAAGGAGATTTTTCCAAAACTTTTATTTTCAAATATATAAAACTTTACTAATTTAAATTTGATGTTTACAATACAAATTACAGCATTAGAATGATAATTATTAATGCGACCTACACCAAGTAGACTAACTGCTAACAACAGCGATCTTTGTTTATGTCAGCAGGATGGCTGCAAATTACTTGGGTGTATGCAGTGGATGCCTTCAGATAACTCCTCCCTCCTTAGGCGAAAACAATACCGATGGGAGGTTATTTTCGGGTTTCTCGTCCTCTTCTAATGGCTGGCTAACATCTTCTTGGCCTCTTCTTCTATACCAGATATAAATAACAGTTAAACCTACAAATAGCAATGTTAGACTAGGCATATTCCAAATTGCGGGGTGCACTTTTTCTTTCTCTAAAATTTCATATGAATCTGCTTCCTTTCGAATATCTTAGATGGATTTGAGATTTACTGATTTTAGTTATAAAGGTGGATGTCGATTTGTGGTTAATTCGAACTCGGAGGTTAAACGTAATTTTGGTAATAAAAGAGGGTTCCCATTTGTCCTTTCTTCTGTATTCTCATATAAAGACTTTCCAATTTTTACACTACATCCTTGTAATAATTTAATGACAGTGTTACTTTTGATTGTAGCTATTCTATTCTTATCGCAGTTAATTTCAGCTTTCATAGGATCTTCAGTTGGCAATAATATCAAAAATTTGCTATTGATTGGTTCGACTAAGGGTTATTCAAAACTGCTGCTTCAAATCTGCGGGTTGGTGTTTCGGCTCGGCTCAAAGGCGCAAGTATCATTAATGGCTTCTTCATGTTGTCGGTGAAAAAAGAAGATACTTCCAATAGATGGACACAGTATTTCCTCATATAGATGTGAGTTTGTACCAAGCACAAGGAGAGGGTTGCGTGGAACGATTATTGAATTTTTACACGGTAAAGTGATAATGTGATAGGTTAGAAAATCACTATCTATTAGAATGGGTATATGGATAGCAATTATTATTTTAGAATCTTGAACTTTGACTTGAACTCCGGCCAGTTGGTAATAATTGTATGTATTTTTAAAATTGACGATTTTCGATTCACAATATATTATTGAAACGCGATTGATCAATTTAGATAAATGGTTCAGAGAAATAATGGAGGTATGTAACAGAATTTAAGCTTGATTCTATTATATAAGCTTGTCCGTATTTTGAAGAAGGGTCCAAAATTGTTAAAAATTTAGTGCTCAAAATTTGAAATATATGCACGTGGATTGTTTCGAATGGTTTAGTTGGTTGGTTGGTGTCAATGAAAATTTCACTTGTGGAGGATGCCGATCAAATTTCGCTTGATTACATATCTCACAAAGATTTATATACTTAATTACATCAGCGTTCATGTCAGGCCAGTAGTATTTATTTCTTAGAGCGTTTTGAGTTTCATTAATAACTCTGTGGCATGTTTTACATTCACGCTGGTATTTGATATTCATTTCGCGGTCTTCTACGTTTTCAACATCTGTCACAAATATTCTAGATATAACTAAATCATAACTTTGATTTTTGAACGTATTTTGTAATGTAGTTATAATAAGAGATACTAACTCTGTTATTGTTGAACTTTTTACATGAATACAGTATAATTTTTTCGATTCTACGTAAGTCTTGAAAAGATTAATAGTTTGATGTTTAAGATCACCTACATTATCAGTTAGATAGGCCATTATACGAGATTTATTAATAAGATGTTTGCTATTTTTAATGAAAAAATGTTTACGTTTACCTTGTACTATTATTATTTGATAGATATTTGAGAGGTTAGTGATCAGATATTATATTTAGTGTTATAAATGAAACTCAACGTTTCTAGCTAATTCCACAATATAATAAAAAATGTTGAAAATTCTAAAAAATTGACAACTGTTTCGATAACTGAATACCATCGTCAGAATGACAGAAGTTACATTTCATTTGATGCCTACCTCATGATTAGTAGTTATTTTTGGCTAGACCAAGAAGTGACCTACTTTGTGATTGACTTAATATATGTTAATAGAAAAAAGAAGAAGATGTGATATTACAAATATTGTAGCTTAGATATTATTAGCCCTATGGTGATATCCTGGATATCATTTTTCCAGTTAAGATCAGTATAACTGTGCAAAGATATAGAAAACCAGGAAAACTATAACTGCTGATCTTTACAATTGTCACTTAAGAAGACAGTTTATTAGTGGAGAACTCCCTAGATTCATCTGTTCATTGACGACTTTATATTGTGGGTTTCTCAAGTGTCTTTTAATTTCCAGCTCTTCAAGGAAATCCAGTTCTTGTTTCTTATCATAAATATGTAGTACTTCTAGTTCTGTGTTAGGTGTCAATGAATGGTTGGTGTCAAGTAGATGTTTTGCGTAAAGGGATTTATCTGGTTGTTTTAATCTGTATGCTCGTAAGTGTTCACTGTACCGGATTTCAAAATTTCTAAGGGTCTGACCCAAATAGACAGCATACATTCGGGACATTTGAGTTTATATATACCTGATTTATTTAATGTTGGTATTTTTGTTTTAACGTTTAACAATTTTGTACTTACGTTACTTTTTGTTTTAAAAGAAATTGTTATATTCGTTGCTAAAGATTTTGAAATATTATTAGAAATATTTCCTGTATATGTGATGGTTTTATAAGTTTTAATTTCTTCACTTTGTTTAGGAAATATTAGTTGTAATGCCACTTTTTCCTCTTTTTTATTAATTAGCTTACCATATGTAATGGATAACCGTTGGATGTTGCTATTTGTCTAATTGTATTAATCTCTCTCTCAAAATTACATTTGTTCATAGGAACTGAAAATGCTCTATGTATCATTGAATTGTATGCTGCTAGCTTATGTGACATTGGGGGATTGGAATTATATGGAATTGTCACATCAGTGTGTGTTGGTTTTCGGTAAATTGCATAATCAAATACATTATTAACTCTTTGAATTTTCAAATCAAGAAAATTGATTAAGTTATTTTCTTCAACTTCTAATGTAAATTTAATTTTTGGGTGTAAATTATTAATGTGGTTGAGAAATATATCTAATTGTCGTTCACTACCTATAGAACAAGCTAATATGTCATCTACATATCTTCTTTACCAAAATAAAACGTTTTTTAAATATTACTTTCAAAGATTTTTCTTTCTAAACTGTCTATAAAAATGTTTGCCAAAATAGGTAATAAAGGGCTTCCCATTGGTAAACCTTCATTTTAAATATATATGTTATTGTCAAAAGTGAAATAATTCTGATTAATACATACATCAAACAAATTATGTACTTATCTGATATTATTCCTGGATTAACATTTTTATCTTCTAGTAATTTTCTTACAAGTGGTAGACATTCCTTAGGAGGAATTTTAGTGAACATATTAGTAACGTCAAATGAAATAAGCTTAGCGTTATCTTGTAATTTGAATGCATTTAATTTTTTGATTAGTTCTATTGAATTTCTAATTGAGTATTTAGACTCATATCCGTAACTATTGAGTATATTGTTAAGCTTCTTTGCCAATATATTATTAGGAGTATTAACATAAGAAACTACAGGTCTAATTGGTTTCGTTACTTTATGTAACTTAACGGTTCCATATAATTGTGAACAATGAGGATTTTTATTTATCATGGACCTCTCTTCGTAATCACTAAAAAGATAATTTGAATTATTAACAATATCCCTTACATTATTAGAAAACTTCTTTGTTGGGTATGCTCTAAGAACTTTTACATCGCTTGATTCTATAAAGTTAGATATTTTTGAATTATAATTTTCAGCTGTCACTATGACAGTTGTGTTCCCCTTATCAGATTTTGTAACTGTTAGATTATCATCTTCTACTTTCTTTTTTATTGCATTTAAAACTGTAATGTCATTTCTGTTTGACGTTTAACTGTTGAAGGTTCAATATTTTTGATTAAATTGGCATTTTTTTAATTTCCCATAAAGAAAATTATTTGAATTAGATTTTAAAGCTATTTCTGACTCTGTAGCTATAATTTGTTCAACATTATTTGTAAATTTTGGTGGTATGCTGTACTTTAAACCTTCATTTAAAAATTCTATTTCACTATCTGTAAAATTAGTATCTGAAAGGTTTTCAAATCGCGGTGCAAAGTGTGTTGGTATGTAGGTACTTACAGTTTCATGATGTTTAGGGTATTGAATTCTATGTTGTGTGTGTTCAAGTTTATGTAGCATTTGTTCTTGTTTCTTAAATTTCTTGTGCTTCATCGTGCTGACACTCTCTCTGATTTTGTCATCTAAACAGTCAAATTCTACTGGATGTAGTTTGAACGTGAGCTCTGAATGTACAACTTTTATGTAGTTCTCTAAGGAGTCTCTTATCTTAAACCATTTTTTACTTTTATGCATACTCATTGAGCACATTTTATTGCTTTATGTGCTTGTGGTGTTTTAGTATGGCATTTTATATTCACATAATTTGGTATTACCTTTTTTCTAAGGCATTTTTGGTTAAACCAAATTTTTTGTTATGATTTGTAACATTATTGTAGTAACTTTTGGTACAGTCGGGTCAAATCTCCTCTCGAAGATTTTTCAATGAAATTAACTGCCTCGACCCTTACTTCGTGGAATCTACTCATATTAGTGTTTTAATGAAACTCAACGTTTCTAGCTAATTCCACAATATAATGAAAAATGTTGAAAATTCTAAAAAATTGACAATTGTTCCGATAACTGGATATCATCGTCAGAATGACAGAAGTTACCTTTCATTTGATGCCTACCTCATGATTAGTAGTTATTTTTGGCTAGAACAAGAAGTGACCTACTTTGTGATTGACTTAATATATGTTAATAGAAAAAAGAAGAAAATGTGATATTACAAATATTGAAGCTTAGATCTTATTAGCCCTATGGTGATATCCTGGATATCATTTTCCCAATTAAGATCAGTATAACTGTGCAATGATATAGAAAACCAGGAAAACTATATCTGCTGATCTTTACAATTATCACTTACGAAGACAGTTTAATAGTGGATGTTGCTATTTGTCTAATTGTATTGATCTGTCTATCAAAATTACATTTTTTCATACGAACTGAAAATGCTCTAAGTGTTCACTGTATCGGATTTCAAAATTTCTAAGGGTCTGACCCAAATAGATAGCATTACATTCGGGACATTCGAGTTCATATATACCTGATTTGTTTAATTTTGTTATTTTTGTTTTAACTTTTAACAATTATATCAATTTTCCTTCCAAATAAATTACATCTAAAAGTTTTCAATGCAAAAATAATAGCCAATAATTCTTTTTCAATAGTACTATAGTTTATTTCAGCAGCGTTAAGGGTTCTAGAATGATAGGCAATGGGCAGATCATTGCCTATTTTACCTTGACTTAATACGGCTCCTATTGCAAAGTTAGAGGCGTCCGTTGTTACATTGAACGGTCTCGAAAAATCTGGGTATTGCAATATAGGGGAATTAGTCAATATATTCTTACACATTTCAAAGGCGTTGAAGAATTCGGGTATATGTTCGATTTTAACACCCTTTTTCAAACATCTTGTCAGATGTTTTGTTAATTTCGCAAAAGCTTTAATAAATTTTCGATAATAACCGACTAGTCCTAAAAATGATTTAATTTCCTTGGGAGACTTCGGAAGTGGAAATTCTTTAATAGCTTCAATCTTTTTCAGATTCGGTTTTACGCCATCAGGGGTCACTACATGCCCCAAGAACTCTACCTATTTTCGAAAAAATTCACTTTTGTCTAATTGTATTTTCAATTTCATGTCCCGTAAACGTTTAAAAACTACTTTTAGTTTTTGTGTTGCTCTAAATAGGATCTAAAGATAATTATGCCCACCATGTACACAAGACAAATTTTACCTTGAATATTTTTCAAAACATTATCCATAAGTCTTTGAAACGTTGCTGGTGCATTTTTTCAATCCCATTGGCATACGAGTATATTCATAATGACCGTGTTCAACGGAAAATGCTGTCTTTGGTATTGAATTAGGGCCCATTTCGATTTGATGGAATCCTGACGCCAGATCTTAAGTAGTGAAATATTGGCACTTTCCCAGTGTGTCCAAATTAGTATTTATGTTAGGTATAGGGTAGCGACCTTGTATAGTCTTCTAATTCAGCTTTATTTAATCTACAACTATTCTAAACTCTTTCCTTCCACTAGAATCTTTCTTCTTTGGAACGATCCAGATTGGATTACCTCACGGACTTTGGATATGTCGAATAATATCATCATCTAACATCTTGTAAATTTGCCTTTTGACTTCATCCTTGTATACGTAGGGGATATCTGTATGATTTAGTATAAACCGGGATCTCGTCAGTTGTTTTTATTTCATGTTTCACTTCATTAGTAAAACTCAATTTTTCATTATCTTTGTAAAATATGTCGCTGAAATCTTCACATAATTTATAAACAGCTGTTTTTTCTTCTGAATTTAAATGTTCTACTCTACTAAAGTGAATTATGAATATCATCACCTAAATTTATATTACTACTATCTGGGATATTTTCCAAATGATTAAACTAAAACTAATTTTTGTGCCACTCTGTAAAAGAAATAACCTCGATCGGCCGTGTTACTGTAATAGTAACGCTTTTATCTGTATTGTTAACTATCTCTGTTTTTGGAAAACCGTCTTTTGAGACTGTCAACGTTTCTGGAAAATATAAATCCTCATATTTCCTTTCCCTACAATTACCTCGCCATCTCAGTGACTAACCGGTACTTGTAATCCGACTACTTCGTTTGCATCGACAGAGATAGTGAACTATTTCCTATTTACTTTATATAAAAGTGGAATTTCTATATTTTTGTCTCTGAATACATTTTTACTAAAATCTACTGAAAATTCCAAAGCACGTAGCTCATTTAACAATAACAATCCATCAAAATGATTATGAAATTTATATACTATAAAATTCAGATTAACTTTAGAATTAAATTCGGCGAAGACAGGAATATTTGCTTAACTTCGGTTTTTGTTTTACCTTCTGCTCAAATTATTAAAGTGGGGTCTCTATAAATAGAATTTGGGAAATATTTTTCCACGATATCCGGACTTAACATACTAGACATGTTTCCTGCATCTAATAATTTAATCCGTGGATTTTTTATAGTTATATACGGTAAATCTGAAGAATATGAATTAGAAAACATTTCGTTTATATTCGAGGGTTTAAGAGGCTCTCCGTCCAAAAATTTCCGTCATTTTTATTTGTACGATTTGAATTACTAGTTTACGTGATGGTTTCTTCGAAATAATTGTCTGATGGGTTTTCTAAGGCCATGTTATCTACTTGAAATAGTTCTTCAGCTATATAATTGGGTTGATTTTGTCTTGGTTTAAAGATATTTTGGGAAATAGTTGACATTTGTTGTCGAAACTAATTATTTTGTCTAGGTGCGAAAGTATTTCTTGTATTAATTGACCTGGTTCTGGGGTTCCAGAGGGATTTCGACCCGTGGGAGCAAAAACGTTTTTGGGTGGTCCAAAAACTTGTCGATTAGACAGATGTCTATTGATAGGACGTGATTGAATGAGAATTGGTTGACTTGAGAATGCATTTCCTTGAGAATGTTGATTAAATGAATCGAAATTCCTCGGTGTGGAAGTACTGGGCGTATTTCCGTAATTTGGGAATGAAGATTGAATATGCTGAGCATTAGAATTATTTCGATAAGAAGGATTATTGAAATAAGTTTTTTGAGATTTAGGTTTATTAAAAGTATTAGGTTTGTTATCAAAAGATTTAAAATCATTTTGAGAATACGACTTTTCTTCCTCAATTATATATGCGAGAGCTTCTTCAATATTTCTTGGATTTTTAAGTCTAATTACTGTCTGTAAATTACTCGATAAATTTCTTAAAAGAGTTCTTAACGTCATTTGGTCATATTATCTACGGTACAGATCTTTAGTCTGTAAAGGCATTTCAATATCAGAAAAATTATTTATTCTACTAACGAGATGACTTCTTAAAATTTGTAAATGTTTGGCAAAATCAATTGGATGTTCATTTTTTAATGGACAAGCCATTATAAGATCTTGTTCAAGATCGTCTATCTCCGAAACATTGTTACCATGCAGCTTTTATCAAGGGCCAAGTATTTAATTCGGTTCTTGAACCGACCAAAATATTAGCCTTATCAACTAATTTTAATTGAATAACCTTAATTATATAATTCTGAATCGTTCGGTTATTAACACCTACATATGCGTTTACTACAAAATCACAACTACTTATAAACTTAACTAAATTACTCTCATCTCCATTATACGGAGGAATCATATCAATATATAGTTTCAACATTGAAACATTTATTGGGTTTGCATTACCTTCCATTTCTCTCACAGTTATTATTCTATTAAAATCAGAAATCAAACTATCTATATCTAATTGAGCTTCACTCATAGAAAAATCAAAATATCAATTCTTAAAATAATATTTGCTTCGATATTCCCTTTGCTAATTTCAACTTAGTGAATAAAATAAAGGAGTTATAATAAAAGGAGTACTTGGTACTTACCCAAAGGTTTCTCCAATTCTGCAACACTAGGAAATGGTAGGTTCCAACGCCAAAGAGATGACACTCACCTAAAATTCGGAAAATCGGTCTCGATGCCGTGGCTTTTCACGAAAATACTGCGATGAATCCTACTGACTGCGCCAGTTAAATGTTTTTATTCACGAAAATATTTTTTTTAAACTTTTATTCTCAAATATACAAAACTTTACTAATTTAAATTTGATGTTTACAATACAAGTTACAGGATTAGAATGATAATTATTAATGCGACCTACACCAAGTAGACTAACTGCTGACAACAGCGATCCTTATTTATGTCAACAGGATGGCTTCAAATTACTTGCGTGTATGCAGGATGTCTTCATATAACTCGTGTGATGGAAATTTCATCTACATATCTATACCAAAATAAGATATTTTTTGAAATACTATTTTCAAAGATCTTTCTTTCTAAGCTGTCCAAAAAATGTTTGTCAAAATTGGTGATATAGGTCTTCCCATTGGTAAACCTTTATTTTGAATATATATATCTTATTGCCAAAAGTGAAATAAATGTGATTATTACATACGTCAAATGAATTAAGTATATCTAATATTATTCCTAGGTTAATATTTTTATCTTCTAGTAATTTTCTTACAAGTATTAGACATTCTCTAGAAGGAATTTTAGTGAACATATTGGTACCATCAAATGAAATGAGTTTAAAATTATCTTGCAAGTTGAATGCTTTTAATTTTTTTATTAACTCTATTGGAATTTTAATTAAGTATATATATATATATATATATATATATATATATATATATATATATGTATATATATATATATATATGTATATATATATATATATATATATATATATATATATATATATATATATATATATTGGTGCCTGTTAAGTTGTGACCTCCGATATACATGTGAGGCGTCCTGACATTCAGGTGTTTCCGTAGATTTAAAGAAGATGTAAAAAGTGATTTTGGTTGAGGGGAACCCCTATAATCCGAATTTCAAAAGAGGGGAAACAATTTCTCTAAAAATTTCATATAGCCCATGCGTAATGACCTCCGTAGAAACGGAGGCCACAACGTCACGCGGAGGTAAAATTGGCAACTACGCGCGCAACCCTATATTATTCACGCCGCATCGTGCTCATTCGGGTACTAGTCCAAAGGATAAAGGTTTTTCAGATAAATATTCTAAATAAAAATGTAAGTTAAAGTTGAAAAAATAAATGTTTGTCTCAACTTAACTTTTTTTATTTTAATTGTTTCCTTTTCAGATCTCAACTGGACATAATTTTTTACATTTTCTGGACTTCACTGGAAAAAATTGCCAAGTGCGAGAAGTGATACCTACATATTTAAAAATAAATTAAACTGTGATTATGTGTGCTTATGTATTTAATATATAGGAATGTAATAGTCTTATGTTCAGAAGGTATTATAATACAGATAGGTTTTTTTTTAATTAACAGTGAATCTCACTAGGGAAAATCAGTCTGAAATTGGAATCATAATCTTCAAATTAATGTAAAAATTCCTGATATTCTAAATTCACAGTATAGGCTTTTCTTCGTTGGAATGTATAGTTTCTGATGGTCTGTAGATGTAGATGTATACATTGTTATTCAAAAAGTGCCAAAAAACGCGAAAAACTCCATTTTCGAAATTCGTGTTTTCGGCAATTGTTGAATATAGGCAATTTTAGGTGAAAATGTACAGTTTAAATCATCTATAAAATGAAAATTTAATAGTTGAAAAATGTGTTTTTCGCAACATGAAATGTCGAAATTGCCGAAACCACGAATTTCGAATAGGGAGTTTTTCGCTTTTTTGGCACATTTTTGAAAAACAATGTATATACATCCATACATCATCTGGAAGTAGACGTTTCAACGACGGAAACCATATTCTTCAAATTTTAAATATCGGGAATTTTTACATTCAGTTTTTAGGTTGAAGTTATGGGTAATTTTTTGCTCCTTTCTTAATATTAGAAGATACATTTTTTTTCGAAAAAATTACAGCTTATTTGGGACATAGAAAGGTAAGTTTCCTGTAAATATCACGAAAAAAAACTTTTGAGCGAGAAAAAAATTTAAAACGAAAAACACGGTTCTTTCGATTTTTCTTAGAATCTCTGAGGTTAAGTGAAAAATGATGTTCACAAAAGTTTTAGATCTTTTTAATACCTACAACATTGTTATACAATATTTTTTGATTTGAGGTCCACTTTCGCCGAAAAACCTCGTTTGACCGCTAAAACGCACCCCTTGCTGCCCCCTTACATTTTACATCGTTGGATTTTTGGTTCCTGTATTCCTGATGGCAGTTACTTCCATTTCTAGTCATTCGTTTTCTGTTATTAATTTTGTCTCTTTTTCATTTCATATTTGGTTTTCATCATTTCTGAATACCACACATGAATTCTACATTTCTGAAGAAAAATAGTCCTTGTGACATATGGAATAACATAAACGACTGGACGGGATGCGTATTTCCACAGTATACTATCGTGCAGAGCAGGCTGTTTTCTGTACCGTAGTAGGCTATGTATTGTCTTTTAGCGCACGCAGCATTGCAATCTGTACTGCGATGCAGACATCGCTCTGCTCTGAAAGCTAGTATATTATGTAATCGCCAACAACGTATTTGTATATTACAAACTCTACACAATAACAGACTACAGAGCTGATCACGCAATTAATACGTCCCACGCCCAATACCCAATTTCAAAAGATTTCCTGTCTTCGCAAGTGCAGCATGCAACAAGCGTTTAGTTTACTTTCCTGTGGAGTTTGTTGTTGACATTGTGTTAGCAATGGACTGTGAGAACAAAATGTTTCACATCTTAAAAAACTTTTGCCATGAAGGTGATCAGCTTCATGGAATTTTATAGATTCAAATAATTATAACGTGGTTTTAAGATCGAAAAACAGAAGTGATAAAACAGCTAGTGAGTTTTGTGATGAATTCATAAAATCATTCAGTGAAGCTACATTCACGAATTGGATTGTTCGATATACTTATCCCAACGCTCAAAAATTTGAGTTTAAAAAAGTGTTTAAGTGCCAACATAACTTTAATAAAGTAAAACAAAATAAACACAGCGATAGCCGTATACGAAATAAGAATTGTAATGCCACTATAATTATTTTATTTAAGAAGAATAATCGAAATACTTTAAAAAACGACCCTCTTCTAAAGAAAGGGTTAAATGTTGTTACAACGGTAAGTTTAAGATTTATGTAAACATTGCAAAAGCACTTAAATTTTTTGGTGACACAATATAGATAGATACCTATCTATCCATTATTTATTTTTTCTACTACCCTGCGTGAAACACATACTTTACACACGCTGCGGTTTTTACTTTTTTTTTAACTTTTTTTTCACTAGTGCGTAAAGTAAAATATTTCAAAAACGGGACAAATTACTAAAATAGGTAATATTTTATTTTAAATTGTCATTTATATTATCTATCTAAGAGAAGTTAAATTATTATTGCTAATATTTAGTGTCTAACAAATTATTAACAGTTTTTTTTATATTTCTATCATAGTTTTCCTTAAATGCCATCGATTTAATTTAAAGTAAACAGATAGGCGTTTTGACATTTCTGCATAATAGGAATTTGTTCCTGAGATAACTTGATAAACAAAAAAATAATTTAAAGAGTGAGGTGGAGATATATACATTTTAATAAGTTTGAGAAAGATAGAAATAGCAATTTATACCTAATATAAAATGTTACATAAGTAGTATATTAATTTCTACAGTTTATTCAGTATATTATAAAACCTAACTTTTGTTATTCTAGGCTTAGTGGACATTAGTTGACAAAATGTACGGTAGTAGAAAAAATATTCGCCTTCGGCTCATGCGACAATATTCACATTCGTCAAAAAAAGGCCACTTTACAGACATATTGCATAAATAACTATTTTTGCAGATCAAGTTTATTCACAATCATCAGGTGAAAGTAGCTGAAGCGTATAGGTTTTTAAGAAACAGTAGTACAACAAAAGAAATTTTCTTAAAATATTTTGATAGCGGTATGACTCCTTCTTCAGCCAAATCTTACCATGAGATGTTTCTTGAAAATTCCACCGAAGATAAAAGCATATTTGAAATTCTTTCAAATGTCCAAATAAATCCAACTGATCGTCAAATTTATCATCTTTATGAAGGATGGCGGTAAGTAGATGAAATGCCTTTTCCTAAGACTATATGCTTAATTAATTAATTATTTTTCAGTGCGAAAAATTTTGGTGGTCGAGATGCTGCAAGCATGATAATAGCTTTAAAAGAAAAAATTCTGCTTTATGAAGAAATGGGAATGCGAGTGATTATCAGAGAAACCCCCTTCACCATAATAATTTTGACCCCTATAATGATTAGGGCACATAAGCGAGACTTTTCAAATAGGATGGTTTTTGTTGATTCCAGTGGCTCATGTGACCAAACTGGCACCAGCGTTACATTTATTCTTGCAGCCGCCAAAACTGGAGCCATACCATTAGCTTGCCTTTTTCACTCAGACCAAAGTGAGACAAATTATACTTTGGTTTTTAACCTACTGCGGGAATCTTTAGGTGCTGAGGGTTTCAATGGACTTGGCTATCCAAAAATCATAATGACGGACGATTCTACAGCGGAGAGAAATGCATTACGGACGGTATTTCCCGAATCTATTGTCCTTTTGTGCTCGTTTCATTTTTGTCAAGCGCTTTGGAGATGGTTGTGGCAGGCTGATCATATGATTGCAAAAGAACATCGCCCATTAAAAATGAGAAAATTTCAAAAACTATTATATGCTATTACCAGAGAAGAATTGGAATCTGAGTATAATACCTTTATGTGTGACGAAATTATTTTGTTATATGAAAATTTGATAATCCACTTGAAGAAGCTATGGAATCGAAAAGAAGAATAGGCCCTGTGTTTCAGAAGTGCCTTGTCAACAATGGGACAAAACACAAATAACTATGCTGAGGCATCTATAAGAATTTTTAAAGACCTTATTCTAGAACGTTGTAAGGCATTTAACAGTTGTGCTTTGGTCGAATTTGTCTGTAGCGTATTTGAAAATTATCACAAAAGGCATTTATTGTCGTTTGCCAATTACAGAAAAAACAAAAACGAACTTATTCACAATAAATTGCGTTTAAAAGCAAAATATTTGAACGTTAAACAATATCAAGAAACTATTTACGGAGTTTGTTCGGAAAAATACAATCATTTAATTTACAACGTTGATACTGAGACGGCCACCTGTGATTGCCCAAATGGTCAAGGAGGAAGATTTTGTAAACATCTTTGTGCTGTGGAACTTTACTCTTCTTTCTCTTTATCGTCCGCTCCATCACTGTCAGTTGAAGACCGAAAGGAGTTGGCACGAATTGCTTTAGGTGAGGAAATACCAACGGATTTTTTTGAAGATATGATGGTGGTGCCTACCGATGAGTACCAAAAACAAGACATACCTTGTGTGATGGAGGCAAGCTATGCACAGGAATGGGAATCGCAAACAAATCTGAGAAATGTAGCTACTGACATTCAAGATCTCTGTACCGATGAACTTTCGCAGAATATTACAAGAATTTTAAAAGTAATTGAAGAAAATAAGTTAGTAGAAATGAGCAATGCCGTTAAAAAATTTAATCATAAAATAAGTAAACTAACGACCCCTTCGGATATAATAAGCTTTTTTCATAACATTAAAAGCGTTCAAAGACAGAGGAACATAAGAGTTCAACCAACCTCTATAAGCCGGAGGAAAGTTCGACCTGGGATGACTTCGGGTGCTAAATCGATACAAGCTGGAATACCAGTAAATTCCTCCATTACAAAAAGGAGGCCTAATGTGAGATCGCTGTCGAAAAATATTACAAAGAATAGGCCCAATGCTAAGTCTCATTAAGTAGGTACCTACTCGTCCACAGCAGTAAATATTTCCTTTTTTAATTTGATGTTTATTATTAAGTTTTGTAATATGACTTATTTTATTATAATATTTATTTCAATGTTTTTGATAATAAAAATGCGTTATGTTGTTTTATGTTTCGCAATAATATTATTATTCTTATTCTTTTGTTTCAATGTTTATTATAATAAAAATGCGTTATGATTATGTTTCGTAATAATATTATTTTGTAACCTTTATTTCAATCTTTATTATAATAAAAATGCATTATGTTTATTTTCTTTTGTAATAATATTAAAAAATAAAAATAATAGTTTTTTATCAAAAACATCCGACAAAGTTTAGTTCAATCTACCCTCCATTTGAAAAAAAAATATTACGATATATTCATTATACTGTTCCATTTAGATTGAACACCAATTTTCTGAAATTCTCAGAATTCACCTTTTCTAGAAATTTGTGGTCAATCTGAAGGGCACAATAATACACCTATATATTGGAATATATTTTTTTACCAATAGAGGTTTGATTAAAATAAACTTTAATGGACGTTTTTGATAAAAAAAAAACTAAGTCTGCCTAAATCAATATATTTTTTTATTCGAAACTTATATAGGTACCATTGAAGTTCATTTGCAATACCTTTCTGTAAAAAATATATAAATAATAATTGTGTCCTCAGGAATTGAAACAAAATATTCGAGATTAAAAGATTTCGATGAAATCATCCCTCAACTGCACAGAACTAACTCAACTGTTATAAAATAAGTGCTGCCAGTTTCAAGTAATTAGGTATCTACTTATAACGAATAATTTCACATTTCTGGAATCGAGTAGAGTTTGTAGTATACAAATGCGCCATTTGCGATTTCATAATATACTACGTTTCAGAGCAGAGCGATGTCTGCATCGCAGTACAGATTGTATGCAGCATGCGCTTAAAAAGGCGGACCAAATCCTACTACGGTACAGACAGCGGCCTGCTCTGTGTAGAAGTATACTATGGAAACACGCGGACGTGATATGGACAATTTTGTGTCGCACTGCACACTATAGTCTACATTTATAACACAAACTTCTCCATTTTTTATACTAGTTGTATTAATTACTACGGTGATGTATGACAACAGTAATGCGAACTAATACATCCGAATTCAATAGAAGTTAAAAACTAAATTAAATAGAAACCGTTTTTGTATTATTTCAATAAAAAATTGCATCTACCCATCTTTTGGTACGAATTTTTGGGACACTTTGTATAGAAAGTTTTCTTGTGGGCAGATTAAATTTAGAAAAAAAGTTTTTCATATTTTCACTTCAACGTTTCGGTAGCATTCCATTATCAAGAATAATTAAGGTTTTCAAAATTCCATTTTCTACCTGACACTCAATTATAATACATACAACTAAATGCAGAGACATGTGTACCAATGTTAGCAAGAAAATGTTTCAATAAATCAGTTACTCTCGTTATCAGGATAGTATCATACTAAGTTTATATCCAGGTTTTCTCAAGATTTATTATTGGAATTGTTGTTAACCAATACAAACTTTAATACACTATACCACAAAACTGAGCAACACATATTACAAAACAAAAGTAATCATTATCACAAACGAGTAATAACACGCGTTTTATTAGCTACATTTATAAAATAAGCAAAAAAGCGACATCCTTCCTTAAAAAACGGTTTTTGGAGAATAGTAGACTTTATTTCTATCAGAATGTTATGAATTAAAAAATATTTTTCATTCACAATCATCTTCAACAAAAATACTACTGTGAATGAATCTTAAAAATTTAATAACTATTTTTTGCAAAATTTAAACTTTAAAATATTATTGATCGTCTACTTTGAAATTTGAAAAAACTCCCAAGAAAATAACGTGAATCATATATTCTTATTTCTACTATTTGTTCCATAAACCAATGAACTCGTGATATTATTGTGAAATACTCCCTCGATATTTAAAAAACTGTGCGTCAAATCTTAATTATAACACTTATTATTGTAAATTAGAATTCGATACATACGTCTTTGTAGCCTCCGTGCATGAGAATATATCTGATTCTAATAATTCACAGCGATCTGCGATGATGTCAAATCGCAAAAGACGTTGTGACATCTGTATAAAGCGATATAGTTCGACAGATACGGATGTATACTGGTTCACTGAAATGGAAGGAGGATAGGAACATGCTGGAAGTCACAGCAAGCCAGTGGTATCCCCAAAAGAGCGACACTAGCGCCAGTGATATACAGCGGAACTACACTACCTCCGTTGGGGATACTGAAAGAGCGTTCTGACCTCAGAACGAATTTTCGGATTTCGACTTGTTAATGTAACAGCATCATGAAAAACATAATTTACATGGAGGAACGTTGTGACCTCCGAAATCGGAAGTCAGAACGTAATATATGAGGTCAGAACGTACATCGAGTATCTGTTTCGGAAGTTATAACGTATGGTGTATCAATATATATATATATATATATATATATATATATATATATATATATATATATATATCCGTACTTATTCAGTATATTGTTAAGTTTTTTTGCTAATATATTATTAGGAGAATTAACATAAGAAACACAGGTCTAATTGGTTTCGTTATTTTATGTAATTTAACGGTTTCATATAATTGTGGAGACTGGGGATTTTTATTTACGATGGACTTCTTTTCGTAATCACTGAAGGGATAACTTGAATTATTAACAATATCTCTCACATTACTACAATACTTTTTTTGGGTCTGCTCTAGGAATTTGTACATCGCTAGATTCCATAAAAGTTATATATTTTTGAATTATAATCTTGAGTTTTTAATATGACAGTGGCGTTCCCCTTGTCAGATTTTGTAGCTGGTTATTATTTTCCACTCTCTTTTTGATTGAATTGAAAACTGTGATGTCATTTTTTGTTCCACGTTTAACCTTAGACGGTTTAATATTTTTGATTATATTGGCAATTTTTAATTTCTCATAAAGAACATTATTTGAATTAGAATTTAAAGCTATTGCTGATTCTGCAGCTATTATTTGTTTAATATTATTTGTAAATTTTGGTGGTGTGTTTTCAAATCGTGTTAGTTGTAAGTACTCACATTTGCATGATGTTTAGAGTACTTACAGTTTCATGATGTTTAGAGTATTGAATTCTATGTTGTGTGTGTTCAAGTTTTTGTTCTTGTTTCTTAAATTTCTTGTGCTTCATCGTGCTGCCATTTTCTCTGATTTCTTCATCTAAACAGTCAAATTCTACTGGATGTTGTTGGCACGTAAGTTCAGAATATACAACTTTTATGAAGTTGTCTAAGGAGTCTCTTATTTTCAACCATTTTTAACATTCTCATTTATGCCACACTCGTGGAGCACAGTATATAGATTTTGTGCTTGAGGTGTTTTATTATGG
Source organism: Galeruca laticollis (assembly GCA_963921935.1). Taxonomy (NCBI): domain Eukaryota; kingdom Metazoa; phylum Arthropoda; class Insecta; order Coleoptera; family Chrysomelidae; genus Galeruca; species Galeruca laticollis. Next base: position 75,148,417 of record OY998181.1, read on the forward strand.
CATTTTATATTTTCACAATTTGGTATTACTCCTTTTCTAAGGCATTCTCGGTTGAGTCAGATGTTTTGTGATGCATTGCTACGTTTTTGTAGTAACTTCTCTTCTCTCGAAGATTTTCTAATGGAATTTACTGTCTGAACACAGTAAATTTCCTTATAATTATTGTTCACGTTAGTCATTTTAATAAGCTTTGTTTGTCGTAGTTAGAATAAAAACCAATTGTTAAATTTACATAAATCTAATAAATAATCACAGACCCATTAGAGAGTAGAAATAAAAATTTATAACATCACAGACCTGCGGTAGGTTTCCAATTAGGACGCAGACATCAAAAAGCTAATTGAATATAAGAAATTTAATGGCAAATGAATGGATTGAATCACAAAAAATTGAATTAATGACCGTCTTTGCCGCCTTGGTTACCCCAATGGGTAGTTCCTACATAACTAGTACCACCGTGTCCACCACCTCCTCCTTGTTCTCTGTGTCCTCCATATCCATGTCCTTCATCATGTTGGGCATGTCCTACTTGTTCGACAACAGCTTCGAATCCACTTTTAGGTCCAGATTTGTACTTCACGACTCTATGTGTACCATCAGCTTCCTTCAAAGTGTATCGTCCTATGATATAGTCGCCGTCCCGATGTTCGAAATGATTTTTGTGATCTTTAGTGTGTGGATCGTCGACGCCATATTCGAATTTGTAATGTACATGGTCCTAAGGTGAAAAAAAAATTAATTTTCTGTTTCGTTAGTAATATTATTCTATCTACTTACCGCTGCATTTGTAATGGCGATGACAATTAATAAAATACAGATAGAGATTGACTGTAAAAAAATTAGAAATTTCAGAAAATTGTAGTATTATCTACATACTTAAATAATTCTTACTCTTGTCATAGCTGTGCTTTCTTAGAGAGCAAATACTTTTGTTTTGCTTGTTTTAAAAAACAGTGATCTTATATACTCGTATATAGTTATAGCTATTTCTCACCTAATCCCACCATATTTATTATTAAAACATAATATTAACAAACTTTTTATTGTAATCTAGTAGAATCACGTTCCGTATCGTGAAATTGAAATACACAACTTGCTGAATATATAATTTTGTCTATAAAAATTTTTGAATACATGTATTTTTTTTCTAGTAGACTTTTTATATATGAAATATTGGAAAATATCATACGTCTATTGAGAAATGTAATTCATAAAATCGAGTCTTTGTAGCACCATGCTCGAGGGGAAAACGACTATATATTTTACACGCTGAGAATGAAGACGCCTTTATATCAAATGCCTTACTCCTTTCAGCAAAAGACACTAACAAGGCTTTGCTTGATAAGTAAGAAATTTTTGAAAATATATCTGATTTAAAAATTAGAATGTTCAAGCCACTGGTGGTTTTTTTTTAAAGATTTTATCGATATTTTCGATATATTTTTAAACTGACTTTGGAAGAAATATAGGTTGCAACATTTTAGCGAGTGTTCATCGTGGTCTTCAAAAGCTACTTCATATTAAACTTTTCCGACGATGTTGACGATTCCAGCAGATGAAGATGACGATCCAGAAGCACCGAAGTACAATTATTAGAAAATGAAGTGGCGAAAAGTGTTGAACTACAAATTATTTTAAAAACCGGTTGTCTAGACTAAAAAAAATAGGAATAAGCATATTTGTGGATTCCAAATTAAGATTGATATGAATAATTTATTTTTTTAGTGGTTTTACACTATCTTATAGTAATTTTCTGTTATTATTATGTTTTTATTGGATTATTGAACGTTATTATCAAATTCTTTCAGCTATCTTAGACCACAAATAATGAGTTTAAAAAGCGTGGTTTCATTTCACACCATTGAAGGTTATTAATTGACCACTATTTATTTCCTAACAAGATTAGTGAAATTATTTGATAATTACTGTAAGTGAATAATATTTCAAATGAATGAAAAAAGAATTTTAAAAGGGTTCATTGCCGATACTGAAGTATAAGGCAAGTAAGAGTAAAAACAAAAACGAACGTTGAAAATTTACATGAAAATGTATTTCTTGTCTATTTGTTATTTTTACTTCACCTTATGTATCATATATGTAATTGTTATAGCTCTGCCAAATGTTGAATTAAATTATTGTGTGTATTAAAATATCCTACAAGAAAGTAGGGATCAAGTAGTTGAAAAATGAGGTTTACTACTTCCACTTCTTTTAGGTTTAGGTTTAGGGGAATGCAAATACTGCATCCGTTCATTTATTTGGTAGCCACATAGTTACAGCATCAGCTTCGAGATCGGTAGTAAGAGGTAAATGGGATGAAAATATGTCACTAGAAACAAAAATAGAAGTACCACCACTGGCTCTACTGCTATTGTTACGTATGTAATGGTAAATTTCAAAAATTTTCAGCTGGTGAAACTTCGATAACTGGCGCCGTGAGATAAGTTCTTCAATATAGGAAAATAATCTCATATTGGACATTTTCGAAAGCTTGGATAAAAACTAATAAAGAATTCTCTTTTGTCGTGTTGCTGCATTCCCCAATATTTCTGAGTATATATATATATATATATATATATATATATATATATATATATATATATATATATATATATATATATATATATATATATATGCCTACCGTTGTTTAACGCCACGGCATCTGTCGTGTAATGATATTTACCGCGCCATTTGTGTACTTAGCGCGACGTCGCGCTAAATTTTTGATATTTATAGAGTTTTATCGCTACATTTCAACGTTGCCAGATAAATATTTTTTCTTATATACAGGGAATATTTATTTGTATTTTTCTCAGATATGTAAAAAAGTAAAAATTTTAAAATGATGTTTTTTTTGAACTATGAAGATTTTTAAACTACGTAGATGCTTAAACGGTCAGATATCCTAAGAAAATTTAAACTTGAATAATTAAACAAGCCATAGTTATAAGTAAAATTTCTTACAGGTTCATTGAGAACTCCAAATTCCTCTTTTGATTGATGTAGTGAAGTTAACTGCAAAAGTTATAAGTATATATACAGTGAGCGTCAAGTAACGAATAAATGTGTTTTTGCGTTATTATTCCTTTTTATGAAAAATGCCAAAAATTGTCAATTTTTGTTGTTAAATTTGAACTTTTTTACGTAACTATTACTACCCTGAATTGAACTCCTTCGTAGGAATTTTTTTGATAGGGAAGGGTGGCTGGTGATATTTTGATTGATTGGAAATTTAATTATCAATCTGATGGTGTGATACGTAATTAAATTATTTTAGGCCTTGAAATTTAAAAAATTATATTTACAAACGAAAATTGCAGCATACGGTTATTTGGCTGATAGTTCAAAAAATATACGAGGAAATTGAAATCGCTATATTTGTAATTTTTGTTTGTTATATATATTTTTTTCAAATTTCAAGGCCTTAAAAATAAATTGATTTATTTATATACTTCGTCAAATAAATAATTAAATTTCCTTTCGATCGAAGTATCACAAGCCACTCCTCCCTATTAAAAAAATTGAGAAGATTGCTACCCCTACGAGGGAGTTCAAGTCAGGGTTGGAAAGTTTTAAATTAAAAACAAAAAATTGACCTGTTTCGGCTTTATTCATAAAAAGGAATGATAACGCCAAAAGTGAATGTATTCGTTACTTATGCCGCTCACTGTATATGTTTAAAATGGTTAACAGCGACTCCCTCTTTTAACACATCTAGAGGTACGAGACCCTTAGCGAGCGCTTATCACACAAATGGCGCTGTATCATTACATGACAGATTCCATGGCGTTAAACTACGGTATACATATATATTTTTTGTACGACTATTATAGAATTTCTGTATTCCGACGTAGTTTTTGACTATGGAATGGCTTCACTCTAACCCTAGTGGAATAATATTCATACTCGCCCTTGGTATGGAATGAATACTTGTGGCGCCCTCTAAATGTGACGGTTCATTTGACAGAAAAAGAAAATAGGCGTGTTCCGTTTTGTACACCAGCTGTACCAGGTAGAATAGAAGTAGTGCAGAAATATCCAAATGCATAAAAAGTCCTCTAAAGTGAACGTACAATGGCAAATATGGTAGTAGAGTATTAATTATTAGAGCCAGGAGTGTAGCATAAGTGTATTTTGTGGCACTTTTTGAGAATAAAATAGAAGACGCTATTTAGCAACAACTGTCAACTGTCAAAAACGTCTATTGTCGAAGTTGTCCAATCATCTATTTTTTAAATTAAAATTGATTAATACATCATAAAAAGTCAGTAAATAATTGTAATTAAATCATAGCTATTACATGGGTTCATTCATTTTTAGTGTTTGATACTGATAGCAGTAATTATTTCGCCACAACTACTCCAGAAATGAAGGAGTTAGCTATTTAATATATGTCGCTTGGTTTTTTATTTTATAGTCGTAGGAAACGTATAGTCTAAAACACGGGTGGAATTCAAAATTCTACACTCGTAGAATCGTTCATCTTTCTACTCGTGTGGCATTTAGTTTATTCCACCTTTGATATAGAATATATTATACTCAACCACAATAAGTTACCAAAATATTGATCGTGGATAAATGAAAAAGTACTGCTCGTTTACGCGTATTCACATTCGTTTATGTTTTTGCATTTGATCGAGTTTGTTTACCCTCATTCGTGTTTGTACGAGCTAACGTAAAAAAAATATGAACGAATGCAAACGAACACCAACAAACGTGATAGAACACGAATTAGCGCAAATGAGTGCAAATGAACATGAACGAGCATAAACGTGCACAAAAGTCAACAAACACAAACGAGCGCCAACGAACACGAGCAAATGCAAGCAAACACGAAATGGAAACAAACATGAGCGATCGCATACAAACATTACTTGAACGTACGGAAGGTAATACGACGAAAGTGACAGAATGAGACATACGATTGTGAGCAAACATGAACGAACATAAACAAAACGCGAACGATCGGAAACAAACACGAAAGGATGCTTAGAAAATAAATCAAGGAGTACCAAGCGAATGAGAATATAACAGTCATCAATTTCCGTATTTATAACATCGAAAGGTTTCGGATCATACAGTTGTTATTTTGAATCTACTAACTAAACATGAGATACTTTTGTTTGTATTGGTCAACGTTTGAGAATACAGTGTTTTCAAACTATAAGAATGATTACGTAAAATACTCTATCAAATATTTCACTGCGTTTTTTTATGAATAATTAAACAGTATTCGGATGTTGAACCTGAGCGTAGACCACCGCCGATTTCCTTTTGGACTCACTGGGACTATTGTCTAGTCTATTCCATAATTAAAATGAAAAACTGAAAGCAAAATTATAAACTGGGAACAAGAATTCTTTGGTGGAAAACCACCTTAAGCTGTTAGTAGCACCGTAGAAAACACGTGCTCATATAAATAATAACCACCAGACTAGTGGTATTTACAGCGACTAATATTGGCGGGAACTATTATGTAGTACGCCATTTACATAATTTGTTTAAAAATACAAAAACGAACAAAATATTGTAATGGTCTACTAGAATAGAAAGAGACACAGTAATAACATGTTCACTTTTTATAAATTTCGCTAACATACTTCTGATCATTTCGAATTAGTATTGTTCTGCTTATTACCAAAGAAAGATGTATTATCTTGTAAAATTTGAAGACGGCATTTATTACATCTGTAATAAATCTCGGATTGTATTTAAGGACAATAGTGTAAGTGTCAAATATACAGGTGGTGGATGGTATCCAGCTACAATTATTGATTGTCATGGTAAGTAGTAATATATATTTTTGAAGATTTATACCGTTTGTCCATATCTCATTTAAAGATCAAAGCCAAACTGATAAATTAAAATGGAAGAGGTCAATCAGGTTGCAATTAAATTTTGTATTTACACTTTTTATATAAAATGAACATTATGCAGATGTTTTTTTAACATATTATCTCAACAAAGAAACAAATAAGGGTGATAATATTCTTATTACCTTATATCAATATTTAATCTGATCAATTTATTTTATTTTTTTGCATAAGAAAAGTTGGAACTGAAGAAAAAACATTCTAACTTAAAGAAACTAAAAATATATTAACGAAGTATTGATGCCGGACTAGGTATCTATAGTATTCGAGCAGAACCGGAAGCTTTGAAAATACTAAAAGGGGAACTTTTCGTTTAGTTGAAAATATCATACTGCAGCTGCTTGACAAATCTAGCTTGCGACATAGTTTAAAGCTTACATAAGCAGTTATTTCACTCGTTATCGGCGCCTATGTTCCAATTTTTCCACTAGATAACCTGAAATTGTTTCCTACGCGCTTGTAGGAGGAGCTAACTGATACAATGATGATTTCAAATTTTATTAAATAGGAGGGATAAGATTGGAACAGTAAAATCGGCAGACTGATCTAACTGCTTCTGAAAGCAATAAACTGCTTGCGACTTGGAAATGCCTGGTAGATGGAGAGAGAGAATGGCCTAATGCGCATTCAAAGTCAAGCCGAAAACTGGATTAATCAAGTAGTACTTGCATTTTTTAATTTATATTTTCACTTATTTCATTTTTGTAAGTCGAAAAATTTTAATGGAACAGTTACTCCAGTGGATCGTTTACTGACCTTAAATTTTTTAATTACAAATTTTATTTTTCCAATTTTGTTAAAAGCTATAATTTTTGCTACAATTTGAGTACAATTACGTATACAGCCCAGAGATAGGTTGCACCAAACTTTTGAACTTATATAGTAAAAAGTAAACTGCTGAACTAAAAAAAAGCTTTAGTCTGCTTCATGCATATTTACGTAGTAGCAGTAATTTAGAGACAGAATGGTCTCTTTTAGTGCGCCATTAAACAATTTATATTTATAATTTGTAATAAAACATTGCGAAAGTGGAAAGCATTCGAAATTAAAATATAAAAAATACATAGATATACAGGGTTTTTCAGAAAAAGGTGGCCCTCCTATTAGGATAAATAGAATACTGTAAAATAAGTTGGGTTGGACCAGAAAAAAAATTTCGTAACAGCATCCGTTTTCAAGGTACAGGGTGTTGAGAAAATAATTCTTATACACATTTTTTACGATTATGTTGAAACTACTGGCGACATTTGAATGAAATTTTTTATGTTTTGGAAGCACTCTCTATGAGAGGCCGATATAAAAACAAATTTATGCGATCCATCAGCTTCCAAATCATATTTGTACAAAATTTCATTAAGATGTCGTCAGTAGTTTCAACATAGTCGTAAAAAATGTGTATAAGAATTATTTTTTCCACCTCCTGGATCTTGACAACGGATGCTATTACGAAATTTTTTCACTGGGCGAACCCAACTTATTTTGCAATATTCTACCGATCCTAGCAAGGGGGTCACCTTTTTTGAAACACCCTGTATACAGAGTGATTCATTATATACAGTCACCCACGACATTTCGGAAACCAAAAGATCTAGAATGATAATAAACAAATTTCAATATTATTAATTTTCAATTGTGCTCGTTGGAGACCGCTGTTGCTCAGGTGATTATTAAAAATTAGTGTTTTAAATTATAATTCATTTTAGTTTTTCAAAAGAAACTATTTGTTTCTCAATAATTTCACAATATATTGAAAAAATGATAAAAAATTGACAATCTTTTCAATATATTGTGGAATTATTTAGAAACAATTAGTTTCATTTAAAAAATTATATGAGTAGATTCTACAGAGTAATGCACGACGACGGCACCGTCTAGTTAGAAGGATTATGTTAAATTTCAGACATATTGCTATAAGCATATTAAAGATTAAGTAACTCGTTTTTTGTTAATAGAATTTTTTGGTAATAAAAAGTATTTTTGTGTGTTTCAACTGTATTATTTACTTAGCGGTTCAAATGTCGAATGTACATATAACAAAAAAAATAATGCGTTGGGAAATGATTCTAAATGGACTAATTTGTAATTTCAGAAAAGTTTGGGGTAGAAATATTAGACCAAATTTGGAATTATAACATGTCATATTCAAGATGGCCGACATCCGTATTAACAGGAAATGGCCCAAATTTCCTATTTTCAAATGGGACACCCTGTATATTTTTGCTTATTTGAATTTTACGGGTCAAAATACATTCAATCCAACTGCCAAACGTCACTTTTATCTTTATTTAAAATTAAGATTTTAATATATGATCGTAAGGTGCTACAACCTGCTTAAAATTATTCAAGAATGCTCTGTGACTACCTGCAACATGTTCTCCCTTCAAAAAGTTGCTATTACAGCTTACTGATTCCTTATCAACTCAATTTTTTTCAGAATCTCAATAAAACCCTTTTTTTAAATGGTTCCATAGCGGGACAACCTGTACAATAACAAGAACTAGAAACTTCGAACAAAATGATGTGCATATTGCCTATCTTCTCTTCTAAATTGCTTTGCTAAACAATAAAAATTTAATTTTATCAAGTATTCTCCTAGTGGGACAACCTGTACATGTCGTGCCTAAGAGTACACACACATACTAACAAAATTATATTCATATAGCCTATCTTCTCTTTGATAAAGAATAAATAAGCTGTAAATGCAATGTTTGTAGGGAAAACGTGTTTCAGGTAGTCACAGAGCACTTTTGAATACTTTTCAGCAAGTTGCGAACCAAAATAAAAATTTTAAATTCATATAAAGATAGAAGCGACGTCTGGTAGTTGGGCTGTATGTATTTTGACCCGTAGAATCCAAATATATGAAAATATATAGTGTGTCTCATTTAAAAATCGAAAATTGGGGCCATTTCCTGTTAAACCGGAAGTTGACCATCCTGATTATTCACATGTCATAATTCCAAATTTTGTCTAATATTTCCACCCCAAATTTAAAAGCAATTAATTTGCCCGTTAAAAATATATAAGAGTGTCCCTATTGGCTGGGCCACCCGGTATAAGGTGTGTGGTTAACATTGCTATATTCGAAGGTCTATTTTGGAACACGATTAAAAAAATTTTACTATATCTGTTTCCATTTTCAAGTTATGAGGAGGAACCAAAGATGTATTAAAAGTTGTTAATAATGATGATTGTTTCTGGTACGAAACGTAGTAGAAACCTTAACTTATGCTTATGAATGTGTCTTTAAATGTTTGATCGACATTACTAATAAAAATACACATCATATTATTGATAGTGGCCTTTGGAAAACTACGTTGCGTGACAAGAATTGTTTAAGCTTTAAGGCATCTTATTGAAACTTTGCATTTCCATTTTTCGACATCTTTCGTAATAAACTTGCTAGGCGCTATCGACAAAATTTTGCATTTTTCGTTATCCATATATAACTTTATAACGGTAACAGATAAGGTAGTATTTTTAACTACTATAATGTGCTCAAAAATAGGCAACTTATTTCCTATTCAACATTTCGTCAAAATTTCTAAACTATTTGAGCTCATCAGAAAAAAAAATACAAAACCTATTTACTTATACTTTTACAATTCATTATTCTTAACAATGTAATTCAGAAAATATAGAGTAATCCGGACCTCTGCATTTTAGATCGAAATCCAAAAGGAATGCACAGAAAAGTTAAATTTATTTTATTTTAAAACAATATTGTTGAAATGAGTTTTCTTAGATTTAAAAATAAAGCAGATTCCTGAAAAATCTGATTTTTTAGATAAAAAATCTCTGTTAGTGGAAACAAAGGCCAAACTAGAAAAATGCAGCAAAAATGATAATCCTCAAGAAGTAGATGTGACTGTTTCTTGCGAAAACTCCGGAAAAGGAAATTTAAACGATAACTCAGAATTTATTAAGCCCACAAATGATAACACTATCAAAAAAATGAAAACAGTTGCAACAAAAATGGGGAGACGGGAAGACACTGAGTTAATATTGATTGCTACTTGTGAAAATCCCGATATTGAAAATATTGACGAAAATTTACAATTTGTTGAAGCAACCTATGATGATTCTGTGACTAAAACTAAATCAGTTGCAACAGAAATGGAGATACAGGAAGACTCTGAGTTATTATTCACTGCTACTTGCGAAAACCCCGATGTTTGCGTAAATTCAGAATATGTTGAAGCAACCTGTGATCATAGTATGATTGAAACTAAACCGGTTTCAACAGAAAAGGGGTATATTGAACTGAGAGATACTGAGCCAAGAGTAATTGCTACTTATGATAAACCCGATATTGTAAATTTAAACGGAAATTCAGACTTTTTTGAAGCTAGTGCCTTACTAAATTTTGATGAAAACCAACACATTTTTTCAGAAAATTTAAGAAACAGTATAGATAAAGAAGGTATTTATATTTTTCATGTTATTAGAACCTTTAAATATCGATGTCACGGAACCTCTTGCGTCGACAATTTTTATCAATACAACATTGCAAAATTTTATTATTTAATTTCATATTATAGACGGTCCAACGCGGAACATTTCAAAATCCTTAGTTAAATGAAACTAATTTGTAGTTTGGTTATTTCTCAAAATCAGTCTTGAATCATTACCTCTTGAGGAAAAAATAGTTATCCAATAATTTTTTTTCTTTGTATATCCAACTAAATTGAACTCACGTGCAGTTAGGCTGTCGATTTTTTTTGTTAAGACTGATGGTTGGTATGGGTAAACACTTCTTAATTTGCAGATCTTTAAAAGGAGCCTTACGTTTATTCCTCTTTAGTGGTAGAATATTTCTGTAAACGTTTAGCTCGTTCCTTCATTAACTTTTTCGACTTGATCATGAATAAAGATAAATTTTAAAACATATATTTCAAATGTAACAATGAAAAAAAAAACAATTTTCAGAAATCACAAAAAAATGTTTGCTCTTGAAATATTCGATTTGTAAAATTTGCAACCAACTGTTAAAATTAATAAAAATTCTCGGTATGACGTGTCACTTTTGAATATGTGCGCTATGCGTTTATGATTTCCTTCATTTGAATATACTATATATAATAATGTGCAACACAATGTAATAGAAATAATTTTTAGGCGAAGACGAACAGAAGTTTTCTAAAAAATCAGGGCATAAACAGCATTCATGTCTGTACTGTAAAAAAGTACTCTACCAGTTACCAAGACATTGGTTTCAAATTCATTTTAGAGAGCCTGAAGTAAGAGAAATTATGTTGATCAATAGTAAGAATCCAGAGAGAAAAATGAAAATTGATAAATTAAGAAAAAAAGGGGATTATAAATTTAACCAGGAGACAGACGGTAGTAAAAATATTGTTTTGAGAAGGGGTATATCAGATAGTAAACATTATAGACCTTGTCCCTCATGTTTGGGATATTTTAGGAAAGACAATTTGCGACATCATCGAAAACGATGCTCGCCAAAAAAAGGTGATAGGGCTCTCCAGGGCAATTCCATTAAATTAACCAATTATATTCATAGTCGGGCTTCAGATATGTTAAGAAATGAAGTGGCCTCACATATGTTTAAAGATGAAATCAGCAAACATTTCCTTTTTGATGAAATTATTATAGTTTATGGAAATTTCTTATGTATTAAATACACAGAATCTCATTTGAAAACGCATATACGTGCCCAATTACGTTTGTTAGGGAGGTTTATGCAACAGTGTAAATTATTAGATCCGAAAATAAAATGTTGCAAGGACTTAATGCATCCAGCCTGTATCGATACTATTAGAATGGCAATTGATGCGGTTGCAGAGTTCACTGCTGAATCCGGCGTTTATAAACATCCTACGAATGCTAGGACTTTGAGCACAGAATTCAAAAAAATATTGGAAGTAGTTTTATCAGAAAGCGATAAAAATGTAGACGAACAATTAAGAAAATTAACAAAAGCCTTGACACGTCGATATAACTTAGAATTAGCACCATATTTAAATCGAATCTGCAAACTCAGTGAAAACAGATACAAAAGATTAAAACCAATCAACAACTTACCAGAAAATAAACAGATTGAAGAATACTTAAATTATTTAACATATAAATCAATTGATCTTCTAAATAAATTAAAAACTGGCTATAATTTTAATAACTGGAATAAATTGTGCGAATGCCTTCTGGTAGCCTTGGCTGTATTCAACAGAAAACGACCGGGTGAAACCCAGCGAATTGAATTAGAAGACTTCTATAAAAAAGAGTGTGTTAGCCAACAGGATTTGATAAATCTGAGCGAAGAAGAAAAGATTCAAGCTGACAAATACATTCGAGTAACTTTTAGAGGCAAACTTGGCAACAATACTGCTTTACTGATTGATAAGCAGAGATTTATCCCAAGTTTAGAGATGATAATTAAATATAGATCAAGAGCTGGCGTTCATCCGGATAATCCATTTTTATTTGGTCTTCCATCAAAAGATAAAAATCTCACTTACTGCACCTATAGATGCCATCGCCAGTTTTTAGAAGAAAGTGGTATGAACTCATCGTCTTTAACATTTACCAATTTGAGAAAACATTTCGCTACCCAAGTTGCAAAAGAGGGTACTTCACATCAAGAAGAATTAAGAGTCTCAAATTATATGTCTCATAAATATAGTCTTCACAAAACAGTGTATGATCAAAGTACACCATTAGTAGATATTACAACAGTATCACAACATCTTGAAAGAAGTGCCAAGAGTGGAATAAAAGAAAAACATACAATTAAAAGAGGAATTGAAGATGTAAATGCCCTAAACTTGAAGAAAAAGCTAGAAACGGATAGTGACTCAGATGAAGAACATGAACTCAAAAATAATGAACCTGATGGCATTGATCCTGATTCAGATTTGACGATGTCTTATTCAGGTAAATTTTTATTTTACATAATATAACAAGTGCATGCTTAAAAAAAACATGTATAAATGAAGAAATCTTGAAATCAATTAAAGTTAAATTGACATTCTTCTACATACCCCACTTCAGGCATATCCCAACTAATACAACCTTTTTTGATCAGATACCAAAAAAAAAACAGTCGCGTCAACGCTACTCTATGAATGTTATTTTTTTTTCTCCCTTTCTACCCTGTCTATTATGTTTGAAAATCATCTTTTTTTTCAAAGTATAGATTACTACAAAAATTCTTGTTTTCTAGGAAAATTTAAAAGACGAAAACTATGGTCGTCAAAGGAAAAACATGTAACAAGAAGTTATTTTGGTAGGGAACTTAAAAATGATGGTTACATCAGTCCAAACAAAATTCGTAAGTTAAAGAATATTCATTCCGAGATATTACAGCATAGAAGTATTCCAATGATCAAGCAATGGCTAGAAGGAGAAAAACAAAAGACAAAAACAAGAGCTGACGGCATTGAAGGTACAATATTTCAGTATAATCCTATTAGAAGTATAAGTAATAAAATATTATTTTCAGCGACACGTTTAAGGTACTCAACTCCAGAGAAGGAGTTACTTGAGAAAAGTTTAGAACATCACTCACTTAATGGAAGTGAACCTTCCATAGAGGAATTGGAAAATTTGATCAAAGAGAATAATATTATCAAAAGAAGAAGTACCGATTCCCTTTTGAGAAAATTTAGATACATGCAAGCTTCTAAAATTCTATCATAATGTAGTCTATTTCGATATAAATTTTGTATAAAAACTTTTTGGTATTTCCAATTTAATTTACAATAGTAGAACATTTTTTAGAAATATTTATTATACATTTATATGGGAAGATTTTGAGTTTTATTTATAGTTATAACAACTTTCCTCTATTAGATAAAATGGATAGTAGTATATATTTAACAACTGGTTATTTTTTTACGAATTGTTCACAATGACTTTGCCTTTAATTAAATTAAAATTAAATTTAGTCTCCGTTTTAAATATGTTTTTTTTTTAATTACTGATTTCAATACAGAAATCACATTTCATGATAATTGTCAATAATTTGCACAGTTCCTCTTTCTCTTCGGTATATTAGGATATAAATAAATAAAGAGGCGGTTATTTTTCACTTAATATATCGAAGAAAGAGAGATATGAACCCTACAAAATAATTTGCTCTACGTGTTGAATGGCCAACGATTCAAATTTTATACTTTCGTGACGTAGTCGCGGGCTTGACTCTTATTGGTTAGTCGGAGTAGGCAACCGTATAGTCTAAGAACCGTGATACTGACGGGCACAAAAAACAAATCATTCATAGTTTTTAAAACACGTGCAACATATTTTATAAGGTGATCTGAATGTTTTGGTTAATAAATAATATTGACTCATTTCCCTGCTTTGTTTTATTACAAAGTTAATGAGTTTTGGTTATGGTAGATTCAAGCCAAAACAAAATATAATTTTAGAGAAAAATTTTTACCCGTTGTTTAAGCCAATCAGATGCCTTGATTTTGACAGGTTGCCATAACGACAACCTAAATTTCTCGAAAAATGTTTCAGTCACGTGACGAGCTGCAAAATTAATAAGTGATAATTTCCCTGGCTTGACGGCTGTCACGTGTAGATGCCAGAATAACATAAGTGTAGATTATTTTTTACAAATATTTATTTCCAGATTAAACATAAGTACATGCTATTTATTATTGACAAGTGTTGTTGAAGTTCATTTTCCGCTTTTTTATTTTCGTCAAAGGGCTGTGAGTTTTCGTCACAAAATTTCTATATTTCATAGAATAAACGTAATATTTCGATATGATTTTGTTCTTCTCAACACTGGATTTTTGGTTGAAACATGGTATAATTTCACGAAGAATATTGCTTATATCTTTGAATAGATCTTCTTGTTCCGGATTTAAGCCAGAATTGTTCACCAAAAACGTTAAATATTTTATATTTTTTGAAAAATTTGAATCTAATATGGCGAATTATGTGAAACGTCATTCGACCAAAGCTGCAGTAACTTCCCAAAATTTATGTTACCGCGTAAAATTGTCATTGATTTTGCATGGGTCAATATTAATTTTCCTTTCTCTCTAGCAGTATAATAAAATAATAATAATAAAAGAAACGGTTCTGCGAGTGTAGAATTTTGAATTCCACTCGTGTTATGGACTATACTTTTTCTGCGACTATCAAATAGAAACAAAAAAAAATCATTACTGCTGTCAGTATAAAATACTAAAAAGGAATGAAGCGATGTAATAACTATTATTTAGATAAAATTATATAAATTTACTTACTTTTTATGAAGTATTAATCAATTTTATTTTAATAAAATAGATAATTAAACAATTTTGCCAATCCACATTTTTGACAGTTGACAATTGTTGTTATTCTGTTTTCTCAAAAGCGCCACAAAATACACGTATGCTGCACTTCTGGCTCTAACAATTAATACTCAATAACCATATTAGTCATTTTACGTTCAGTTTAGAGGATTTTTTCTGCATTTCGATATTTCTGCAGTACTTCTACTCTACGAAGTGCAGCTGATGTAGCCTATTTTCTGTTTCTGTCAAATTATCCGTGACATTGAGAGGGCGCCACATACCAAGGGCGAGAATGAATATTCTTGCTCAAGGGCTATTCTATATTAAAAAACCACTTCGGAAGATAGAAATTCCATAATAGTTGTAGAAAAAATTATTCATAGTATGATGAAATGTATTTATTTAAGATTGATTCCTACTTTTTCTAATAGGGCAGAGGGAAATTAAAAAACATTGAAACTATTTAAAATACAATCCGCTAGCTTGAATTATTCTCCGTACATTTTTTCTTGGTTGCGAATTTCAGGGATTCTCTTTTTGAGTAGGTCAGTGTATTTAATAAATGCTCAAAAAAGTATAATTAAACAAAGAGAAAAAAATAACAAAGTATGTAAATAGAAAAAAAATTTAATCCCTTGAAATGGGTGCAATTTCATTTCTTTTAAAGACTGCTTCATTCTCATCTTCTGCATTAAAGTGCTCATCCTCATCTTCTTCCTTTAAAGGTATATATTCATCCCATAGATCGTCATTAGTATAGCAGAATTTGTGAAGGATGCCACATACGGATATAATGTTTATACCTCTTTCCACACTATCTACATTAATATTCTAACCACATGTTCAACCACAATCCTTGTTTGGCTAAGCTTCATATTGAGTCTTGGTTTTTGTGCACCAATTTGTAGAGTTCTTCAGTAGGTTGTCAATTGGTTCATGGCCTCCAACAAACTGTCTTTCAATTTATTCTCTAATTAAATTTGATGAGCTGTTAAAAGTGTACCGATTCATTCTGAATGATTGAGAGAAAGCATACTTATCGTATCTCTCAATTCAATTTTCAACAAATTGAGGAAGTCTCGTATGTTCTTCTGTATAAGTTGAGATTAATAATGAGTAAGTCTAAATTTAAATTGCTCTCGATAAATCGTTGAAGTAATAAAATATTTTGTACACATTCCTCTTGTTGGCCATTAATAAATTATAGAACGGCTTCCATGATTATTTTCTGTTCACATATAAAATTTAAAAATTATTTTTAGGAACGCGTTCCAAAACTTGCAAAACAGTTGGGGTGAGAAAATAATATATTCACATATATCGGGTGACAGGTATGGCTTTTGGAATCATATATATATATACTTAATACTCCTATATTGCTAGCGACCGTATGTGGAAGTATCAGACCGTAAGTGAGACAAAAAATTACTGTTTCTAGTATTTCTACCTCTGTCGCGGAACTCGACTCGTTATGCGCAAGCGTCACGATTCTCAACTCGTGTGGTGTGGAAAGCCACCTGCCCTCGAAATTTAAAGTTCAGTTAGGGTAAATGAAATATATTGTTATGATTAATAATTCTTCTTACTTAACTTTTAAAAAAAATCATATTAGGATTAATATTTTATCAAAATCAATTCGCTAAAAAACAATTGTACCGGGTGGCCAACTAAGAACGGCCGTCGACCATATCTCAGGAGTGGATTATAGCACAGGTTCGGGAAAAAAATTTATAACAAAAGTGGCCTCGAGAAGCGCCTGGAAATTATTTTCAGAATTGTAGGTCCACCGCTAGAGGGCGCATTTGACGGTTAAAATTTTGAAATGCAATTTTTTTCAAAATTTACTGAATTAAGGAGCATATTAAATATTATAATCAAATTCTTCGACAAATTCTGCTTATTTTTAATATAACAAGTTTAAGTCTATCTCTTCAAATAAGGGGTGGGGGAGAGTAAGAACCTTGTTACGAAAAAAACGCCTGTGATTCCGGTTCTGCTTGACCGATTTTAATAAACTTGATGTTGTTTGAAAGAGCTTTTGTTGAACAATCGAAAATTTGTAAATATGAAGCAATCTGATTACTAACATAAATGCTAGAGGGCGATGTTTTTTTTAAATATTGTGTTTTCACGTAACAGTTTTAAATGGAATCCTACAAATTAAAGTAGAGGTCTTTAAAAAGTAGACTAAATTAGTAATAAAACAGTGCAAACCGCAAGGCGATATCTCTTTTCTATCCTGAGATATCGTAAGAAACAGGTAAATGGCGGGAATTGTTCTTCCAACGTCTAGTAGACTGGTTCGCGTTAACAGAAATTATTAAATTTAGCCTGAATGAAAAGATCTTACATTGGTCTGCAGTAATTTAAACTGTTATCATACTAATGTTATGGTTGCCACTAGATTACCTAAATGTAATGCTGTGGCAACTAACAATGGGAACGAATTTTAAATAATGTGATAAATCGAACAATTGAAAGCTCTAATAAGTTACTACGTAATAAGTGCCGCCCTAGATGTTTGGAATGCCGTCCATCATTTTCAATGCATGAAATCAATCGCTGACGGGTACAGAAAACAGCAGCTTCAATTTCTGCCCTTGAAATACTTCGTATTGTCTGTCTTATCTTTTCAACCAGTTGCAAAAATCCAACCTGGTATCGAATTCGTTAGCATTCAAACTTTGGTGTAGGACCATGTGATATGGGTGCAATTTAAAATAGTATAATCATATCAATAAGACACATTGAAGGCCTTATTCGTTGTTATATAGTAAACGAAAAATGACTTTAAATACATTAACACTTGTAATTTTATTACGAATTTTTTTTGTCAGGCCTCTCATTATTTTTATTATTGGTACATTTTTACTTTAGTTTGCCTCACTCAATTATCATGTTGTTAGTTAAAAATATACTCACACAGCATAAGATAATTTCATTAAATAATTTGGTGTTTTATTGAAACTGGACATAAAATGGCGGCAAATACATTAGTCATGTTTTCACAAGTTAACTTTGATTTAATGATATTTTCGGTATGATAAGAATGAGAAACATATAAGTAGTTGCCTACTGGACAAACGCAAAATATTCAAACATTTTTTTCATCCTAACACCGAATAAGACATGTATCAATAAATAAGTAGTCACCTGTGTTCTCCTAAAATTTTTTGAACGGTGGTTCGACATATACCTAGGTCTCTAGATATGGCTCTGGTGCTTGAATGAGGGTTAACATTGATATAAGCTAAAACATCAATGACATTTTCTTCTGTTCTACCTCTGCGTTGTCTTCGGTACACAGGAAGATTCACACTTCCAGTAGTACGCACACGGTGTGCGAGTCGGCGAAAAACTCTTCTGCTGTGATGCCGTCTGTTTGGGTACTGCAGTGTATACACTCGAGCAGCAACGGTTGCATTTCTCATACAATCAAAATAAACTGCCAGCATATCAAAAGCTTCTTCATTTGTAAGAATCATTTTATTGCGAAATGATAAAGAAAGTCTATTAACTGCAACACGATTAATAATTTTTGACATATGCGTCAAAATCATAGCTTGCTTGTTTTCAAATGGGAATCTATTTTAGATCTTACATGGCCATCTTTACAAACTTTGTTGGCATCAGTAAGGGCGCGTTGTATCAAATACCTAAACTCGGTTTAATAATAATTCATGTTTAGACTGTGACAGATTGATGTATTTATAATCAATCAATTACATCCGTCTAAACATCAGTTATCATTAAATCGATTTTAGGTGTTTCATTCAACGCGATCTAAATCGTAATTCATATTTTAAACTGTATTTATTGTGGCTGGGCAAATAGTGATTTATATTGATATTTTATACTTTTGATTTTTTAACACATCGCTTGAAAACAAATATAACATTCTAATATAATTGAAAAAATGTAGCACAACTTACTTCACCAGCCTTCTACACGTTGGAAGATCAATTCTCGCCATTTACCTGTTTCTTACGATATCTCAGGACAGAAAAGAGATATCGCCTTGCGGTTTGCACTGTTTTATTACTAATTTAATCTACTTTCCAAAGACCTACTTCAATTTGTACGCTTCCGTTTAAAATTATTACGAGAAAACACAATATTTAAAAAAAATTAAAACCGCGCCCTCTAGCATTTATGTTATTAATCAGATTGCTTCATATTTACAAATTATCGATTGTTCAACAAAGCTCTTTCAAACAACATCAAGTTTATTAAAACCGGCACGCAGAACCGGAATCACAGGCTTTTTTTCGTAACAAGGTTCTTACTCTCCCCCGCCTCTTATTTGAAGAGATAGACTTAAACTTGTCATATTAAAAATATGCAGAATTTGTCGAGGAATCTGATCATATTTAATATGCTCCTTAATTTAGAAAATTTTGCATTTCAAAATTTAATCTTTCAAATGCGCCCTCAAGTGTTGGACCTACAATTGTGAAAATAATTTCCAGGCGTTTGTCGAGGCCAGTTTTGTTATACATTTTTTTTTCCCGAACCTGTGTTATAATCCACTTCTGGCCGTTCTTAGTTGTCTTAGTACATGAAAGGAAAATTAAGAATATACTTTTCAAATACTTAATTCATTAAAAAACGAATATTCAACAACGTCAGGTCAAGATTGTCAAGTGTACGGGTGTAACCTATAATAATATTTGTGTAAATTTTATGTGTAAAATTTTGAGAGTCAAATGTGGATCAAGTCAAGAGGGACGCAGAGCGATAAAAATACCTGGGCTCTCAAAATCAAATTAGACATAAAATAATAGTGTTCATGAATTAAATGATGTTTAGGTTTTTTGCGATCCCTGATAACCGCTTATCATTTTATCCGCATTCCATTTAATATTCATTGTAATTTCTCTCAAATTAAAAACATAATAATTAATCTGAGCGTGAAACAATATAACCCCAACTTTGGCAACTTTCCTAAATTAATAGTCAAGTGAAGAATATGTAACTATTTACCGCACTCTAAACACCATCGAAAAGTTGTACACTCAAGTAAATCAACCAAGGTTTTGGAACGAGATAATAATATACAGAGTATCCCATTTAAGAATCAAAGGATGATGACGTTTCTGGTGAAACCGTAAGTAGCAAAAAATATATTTTTATGCAAAAAGTTAGTATTAACTGTGTACCATTGATGTCCCGAATTAAAAAGATCTATTAAAAAAATGTGGGAAAAAGTGGTGTGTGCCATCCTGATGTGACACACGGTATAATAAAAAGTATAAGGATTACCTATATGTGAATTTTATAAAGGGCATACTTTTGTTACTAAATATCTCTCGTTATCTCAATATGAAAATTATAAATATTTGAATGAAAGTAAATCCTCCATCTCTCAAATATGGGTGAATAGATAGAATGTGTACTATTTTTTATAGGTATATATGAAATTTTCACGAAATGTATTACATATTATACAATGAATTATTATACGCTTGAAGGAAAGATATTTTTTGGATTGTGAGTGTTTTCCGAAAACGTGATAACAAGTGTTTTAAATGAAACTCACGGTTTCTAGTTAATTCCACAATATAATAAAAGTTATTGAATTAACTAGAAACCGTGAGTTTCATTTAAAACACTAATATGAGCAGAATTCCACGAAGTAAGGGTCGAGACAGTTAATTTCGTGATAATAAGTCTTTCTTGCTCTCACTCAAAGATAGTTCACGACTAAATTAAGTGCTAACCTTCGATATATGTTTTTTGTACTTTCGTTAAAGTTATGATTCGCGCCAGTTTTTCTAGATTAGCGTCTGTCGCGATAAAAACCCCTACGTTTGTAATGGTTGCTGTTTCTAAGCGCATGCGTCCCACGGGTTGATCATAGACAATACTTAAGGAGGTTTTACACTAAACGCACTATTTATTTATCATATGGCACATACATGGAGTTATTCTCAAAAGTATAAAATACGTAAACAAACATGAACTAACCAATACAAATCTCACATAAACATGAAAATAGTAAGAAGATACACTGAAAACAGTTCACAAATGAACGTATAAGTAGGTAACACTGGGCTTAATTTACAGTGCAACGTCCAGGTTCTTCGTCCACTTAACCATTGGCGGCGTTAGTTTGATTACATCAATTGGGTTTCCAGCATAGGCCCTACTTCCACACTCCTGAACTATGTGGCACATGGTTTGACGCGGGTAATCACAGCCACACTGAGCAGATGTCAATTTTCCCCATTTGTGCAAAAAGTCAGCGGTTCTTCCATGGCCGTGCAGATTCTGTTAGAAGTCTTCCAAATCTGTCGCGGGATATCAAATCCATTAGTTTTATATGTTCTTGTAAGGTTAAAATGGATGTCGGGCATCGTAACCTATATTCACTCCTCTGACCATTTCTGTTCGATGTTAAAATTGTCATTGTATAATTCAACTCCCATCCTCACTGGTGGTCTGCGAGATTTAAGCCTTCGGGGAGAGGCGCTGGTGATGTTTTGGTGGATGGACAATTGTTGTTCTTCCATGATTTTTGTGTATTGATGCATCAAGGCTTTCTGTTTTCTAAGATGTGGGGGAGCGATGTGGCTTATTGTTGAGAACCAAATGTGTTGGTGTTGATTTGATGCATTCCGTAATAACGCGAATCATTTGGTTCAGCTGTACATACACTTGCCGTATATAATGGGTATTCAGCCACACGGGGGCCCTATATTCCGCAGCACTATAAACAAGGCCTAGAGCCGAGGTCCGGAACGTAGTAGCAGTGGCGCCCCAGGTTGAGCCACACAGCATCTGTATGATGTTGTCACGAGTGCGGACTTTAGCTGCGGCATTATTCAGTTGTTTTTTGTAGGTTAGTGTTCTGTGGAGGGTGATACCTAGGTAGATTGGGGTAGGGTTATGGTGAATTATGGTGCCGTTGAAGACCAGAGTAAGTTGTTGATTGGAAAGCTTATTGTTTAGATGAAAGCACGTGGATTCCGTTTTATTCGGGTTTGCAGTGAGTCCCCATTTATGGTAGTATTCCTTTAAGATTTGCAGGTGATTATATAGTATGTGCTCTGTGCTTTCAATCGTTTTCCGTTGTATAGCTATTGCTAGATCATCAGCGTATAACAAATTTATCGAAATTGTTTCTGGCAGGTCTGATATATATTCATCATTTGAAATACTCTATCTATAAGCATGTTGTTTAGAATACAGGTTTATGTTGTGGATTATTCGCCGTAATTTATAAATCAACCCATTCCTCCAAGCCGTGTCGAATGCCGCTGTGAGATCAATAAACACAGCTGTGTTTTCTTACACTCCAGGAAACCTGGCTCTATGAACGTGGTAAGGCTCAAAACCTGGTCTGCGCAGTTACGTCCAGGTCGAAGTCCAGCTTACTCTACGGGGATGTTTTCGTTTATTCTATCTGCTATTCTTTCCAGGAAAAATTTCTCAAGGAGTTTATAACAAAAGCTCAGGAGGGATATTAGTCTATAACTCTCTGCTTTATTTTTCGGTTTTCCTGGTTTTAATATAGCTATGATTTTGGCCTTTTTGAATTCTTTTGAGAAACTGCCTGTTTTAAGTATGTCGGTGAAAAAGTCAGCTAACCATTTTTTAGCTGTTCGGCCAGTGTTCTTTAGGAGCTCATTTTGAATTCCGTCAAAACCAAGAGCCTTACCAGCTCTAATAGTTTTCAGCACATTGGTAATTTCCTCAGGGGCAAATGGTCTTGAAGGTTGCCGCTCGTTCGAGATATTATTCCTGTTTCCGTTGTTCACACTTTGGGCTTTTTGTGAGTGAAACATCCCTGGGAGCCCTCGATAGGGCCACGAGACGGCTTGCAATTTGATTTGGTGTTACTTCTGGGGCTTCACGTGTTACGGGATTGGCAGCACCTAATTTTCTGAGTAGGCTCCAAGCTTTTCTACTTGAGTGCTGGATGTCAAGGTTTTCAGTTTTTCATACTATTTTTCCTACGCGCAGCATCTAGAGAGTGCAGTAATTCATCTGCTATCTCTGGGTCCCCGCTCTCGAAAAAGTTTTTATATAGGGATTCTGTTTCGTAGCTCCAGCCCGGTATATACTCTTTGTAGTAGCATCGACAGATGTGTTTTCTTGCTACGCATTTGATAGAGCCAACAAATCTATGATAGTTTTCCTGTTGAGCGGGGATCCATCTGAGACAGCTGTCAAGCTCAGATTTGGAGAGTTGCCATTTAGCTTTTTCAAAGTTCCATCTGGGCCTAGGAAATGATTTTATTATTGGAATTTGAATATTTGGTAGGTGTTGGCTTTTGGGGAAATCCTCAAGGACCTTCCTAGAGATTGTGATGGGTTCACCATTCTGATTTGATGTAGCAAAAGTAAGATCGGGATTATATTCTCTACCCCGAACTGCAGATTTGAAAGTTCCACTGTCTCTGGTGTTGAATACCAGGTACAGACTTTGGTCTTCAGCCCAGTAAGCTAGTATTTCGCCATTGGAGTCATTTTGGTAGAACTTCCAGTTGGTGTGGTGGCTGTTAAAATCTCCAGCGTACAGGGTTGGGTGAGATAAGGCCAGGAGTGCGTGCGGGGACCAACGAGTTGATGGGGGTTTGTATACATTAACTATATTCATGTCTCCTAGCCTCTCAACTATTATGTGAATATCGTCATCTGTGGTTATCAGCTTAATGTTCTCTATGTCGTTCCTGGCATATGTATTTAGTCCGTATGTATGGTGGTAGGTAATGCCGATTATATTATTATAGCCAACAATTTTACTCCTCATTCTAGCCTGTGTATCATCGACCAAATGAGTTTCCTAGACGAGCACTACGTCAACGTTGTTATCGTTCAGGATATTACCAATAGCTTAACTAATGCCCTCAATATTCAGCTGGAAAATCCGGATTATATCTCTAATATTTCGTGTGATATTGTCATTAAAAGGACAGTTTGGCGAGGTTGCTTCAACGTATCTAACGTTGCCAGGAGATTCCAAGAAGCCTGGATGCCGATCGCACTAGCTTTTTAGCGTTACCCAGGGTGCACCACGAGGAGGCGAGTTAGATTTGCACTAGGTTGTCGTGTTCCTTTGCATTCGTCCGCATTTTTTCGTTCAGGTTTGTTGGTATTCTTCCAAGTTTGCGTAAACAATTCATTTGATTTACCATCTCTTCGTTAATTCGTTTGGGCTGTGCTCAATAGGGCGGGCACTTGAACTAAATCATTGTACCATTTCCAAAATTATCTACTTTCACTCCAGAAGCTTCGTGTCCTCGATATAGACCACTAGCTTATTTGGGGGGATTTTGAGTAGTTCGGATGGTTGTATTATTTCCTTTCCAAAATGCTTCTGCCCATTTCTTTTACGTTCTTACATTAGCAGAGTATATGAGTAGGTGTTTTATCCCTTAGTTCACATTTTCTACATGTATTCCCACTGTATTTTGAATAGATGTTTGCTTAGGGTACAGTGGACAGTAATCAAATCGGCAACTGTCTTCAAATGTATCTTGGCTCAGTTTCTTATTGTTTTTATTTCGCTCTTCGTCAGTTTGAGTATTGACTTCACGTCTCACTTTGATAAGTAACTGATTTATTAACAATGAACTTAATTATTTAAAATTAACTTAGTTACTTTAAAAGAACTTAGTTATTTTTAAGTCACTTAGTTTCTTCTAGAAGTAGAATTACTAAATACCTAATTTTAATAATATCAAATTATAAGCATTTTTGTTAATAACTAATTTCCGTAAGTAACTGAAAAATAAGTTTAGACACCCCCAGCTTGAATACAGTGTCGTGCTTAAACTACGCATAATTAATACTCGAACATATGCAATATACAAGGTACAAAAATGATAGTAAATCAAAACATAAAATACAACCATTTCTACTTAGAGGTCGTCAATAGATAGAAAAAGTTCAATTGTAATCATTCGAATAATGTTATTTTCTATTTCAAGTATTTGCATTTGAATATTTCTTTATTTCATCATCACACAGTTATTTGTGGTTTCTCTTAATTTACGAAATTAATTGCTCAAATTGTATTATTACAAATATTCTCAGGCACTGGCTCAGGTCTTAAAAATCTTCTTCTGAGGGTCAAAATTATTACTATTATAATAGTCATATTACTCAGAGCAAAGTATTTTGGGTATAAAATGTGTATGTTTCAATTTTACTAAATTATTTCTCTAGGGTTTTATAGCGACAATTACACTGTTGCCAATTTTCATTACAATTTGGGGCGTCTCGTACCTCTAGATGTGTAAACAAAGTGAGTCGCGGTGAACACCTTTAAACATATATATATATATATATATATATATATATATATATATATATATATATATATATACAGAGACAAGTAATCACCGCTGAACTATTAACAAACAAAATTGAAAATATCACGGGGATTGCAGCCTAAATAATATTTATATTATTGGTGGCTCTGAGCATATTCAACTCCTTGTTATAAATAACCTACCAAATGATAACAGCAGGCAACTGTTATATGAAAGGAAAATAATTTTTTTGCAAGAAGAAAAAATTTTTAACAGTAATTGGACATCAAGATCCAAAATTTTGAATATTAATCTCATTGCTAGTTTTGGTGCAACATTTGGTATCCCACTTTGCAATTTTCTAACTACCCTGGTATGTTTGACATATAATAAAACAAACTCGTTTGAAGAGAATACGACTGAAAGCAGGTATGGTAAAGTAAAAAACATTACTGTCTATCCAAAAACTAGATACACTTGAAACAACCGAATCAGTTTTAAATATTCTCTGTCAAAATGTAGTAGTGGTGAAGTTGAAAAAACCAAAATGTGTTACCTTCAGGAGGGATTTTAGCTAAGTATTAATTTTATGTTGTTAATTTAAACTCAATTTTGCAATTTGTCAATTTTTCAATGTTTCAATTTTTTCAATTTTTTACTTGTTCACTTTTTCAATTTTTTGGTTTCCTATTGCATTTTAATTCAATGTTGAGGCATTGATTTTAGCTCTAACTTAAGTCGGAGGTGATTACTATGTATCCTGTTTTCTTTGATTTCTTATAATTCTAACATGCAACCTTGAAAAAGAAAGAAATAGTCTTTCGAAAGCGCTCGGTTTTGTATAACAAGAATATAAATATTATTTAGGCTGCAATCCCCGTGATATTTTCAATTTTGTTTTATATATATATATATATATATATATATATATATATATATATATATATATATATTATACTAAGTATAATAAATACTTATTTACTTTTGATTATGAAATTTAAATGTAGATGTTTATTATTTAGAATTTTTGTTTAGTTTGGCTAGCTCAGTTGGTTATTGTTATTTTGTTTAGTAATTTATTTTAATTTGATTATTCGGGAGCATGAAACCCTTTTTTTCTTTGAGTCCTGGCTTTTATATTGTTGTAATTGTTTAAATAAAAAGAAAACACATTATTTTGAAATCAATTTAATTTTAAATTTAATATTTTATATATTTGATAAAAATAATATGAGACGCCACTGGTTGTATTGTATCTACTTATTTATTTTAATCATTTCATCAATACGCATGCGTGAAAAACTAGTCATGCGCTTTAGCATAAAACGAACAATTCTTATACATACGAAACATCTATTCATATTATACAAATATGGTTTGTTGAAGATGCAAACAAATGAATGGTTCAAACACATAAAAGAATTTATATATAAATCATACATATATATGATACAAATTGCTGTGGGAAGAAAATAGTTATCCAAATAAATTAATTGAAAACATACTATTTAATTATTCTCCAACTATAGACATTGCAGACATTAATATTAGAAACGACCAATCAGATAATATAAATTATTTCAAGGACCTAATACTATCAACAAAAAAAGTGACTATAATAATCTGAGTGATATTTATTATTATCTACTAACAATTGATAATAAAAATAACTAAATTTCAAATTCTTATACATAATTAAAGCTATATAAATAAAATTTGATGATTTTCAGAAATAATTTTATTTTAGGTAAATGATTTTAAAAAATTTTTCAATACTTTTAAATTATTAAAATGACATGATGACATCTATAATAATTTGAGGTTGAATTTTATATAATAAAAGAAGAATATTTGAATAACTATTAACCTATATTACAAATATAACCAATTTTCTTCTTTCGTTTTCAAAAACATTTTAGCATATAAAGAAAATGTTTACATTCATGAATCTGTCAAAATGTCAAAATGATTTATGAATGAAAAAAAAATTTTTCTTTGAAAATTCAAATATAATTATATTTACCAATTTATAACAATCTCAATTTACTTATCCTTGATAATGGAAATAAAAGTTTCCAAAAGCTTGGTAGAAAAACAGTAACAAGAGTTTTCTTTAATTAACTTGCCGTTACCCCAATATTCGTGGTTTTATACCTAATTAGTCGGCAAAGACTATCTCATATATATATATATATATATATATATAGGAGTATATTATTTGATTAAGAATATTTTAAATCTTGTTCCTGAATAAATCAAAACTCAATTCATATGGCACATATAAACCATAGTCAGAAAGGAAATTCACATCTAAGAGAATATTATGTGATAATTTGATGGAGATAATACGAATAATAACAGTAATATAGAAAGAAATTACCTTAGTAGTTTCTAAAAGTATTGAAAACACTATCCAGTATTGAAGAATTATTGAAAACTTTGTATGTGTCCAAAATGTTTATTATCATTTTCAAAATGGAATCAACTGTTCATCTAAAAAAAGTAAAGTTTCAATCAATATTCGTCATAGTTAATATAAATATAAGATAAAGATTCTCCATTAGTAATTTGTTATGAAGAAGTTGTCACATTATATATAAATCCGAGATGACATAACCATGATGAAGGTTCCATATGTCAAAATTTGAATCACTTTATATATATTCACAGGAAACAGGAAAAGGCAGTTAAATAATAAAATGGTGATTGTAGAAATGTCAATAGAAAATCAATAAAGATATATAGTTTGAACGAAATGAATAAGACATATGTTATATAAAAGGAAGTATTCAATAAGTCTGAGAAATGAGAAATTATTTAAAAAATATTATATATTACACATGTTGTAGTTTAAATATTATAGCCATAAAAGTAATCCCTTGTTAAAGACTGATTTCATTACAATTCTGTGTATACTAAATAAAGAAAGGTCTTTTGTAAAGTGAATTTATAACTATATGCGTTCTTGTAATTTTAAAAGTGCAATAAAAAATATGTAGAACTTTATATACCAGGAAAGAACATTTTATCTATGGAAGACATTACATTGAAAACGGAAATGAAACAAAAACCAAAGGAAATTGTCGGCTGTGAAATAAAGAAATTGTTGATAAAAAAACAATGGAAGATCGGCGTTACTTGGGGTTTGGCGTAAGAAGCAATAACAGGGCTATGCTAATTTCTTAAGAAAATTTAAGTAAATCTCTATTAAAACCAAGTCAAAGTGCATGAATCGTGAATAATAGCATACAAAGAGTACTCACAGATGTCTGTATCCAGTAATATCAAGTAAAATCCAGAATATATCGAATAATCGGGAGAGCGTCATTCCACTCAGCAAAGTTCAGTTCCAGCTTTTGGGAAATTCCAGAATATAGTGTCCAGGTCAGTGCAATTTTCAATATTATTGGCCAATAATAACAACGATAATTAATAAATATAAAGATTATTCCATTCGTTGAATATGTTTTGGTTATTCAAAAGCCTTGATGATTATGTCCATCCTATTAATTGTGATTCATGTTTTAATTTTTCATATAAAAGTATTAATATATCTATTATTTTAGGTTCGTAGTTGGAGTCTGAGCTGATAAAACTTATCGATTCTAGTGTTGAAAGTAGGATTTCCCAAGTTTGGAATTATGTCAGTACTTCATGAGAAGATTCCAGATAATGAATTTTCACTATTTTATATTGCTATTTTTATCAATTTATACTTCAAAATTGCATGAAAATACAGATTTGACAATTGTACCTGGTGGAAATCTGTAAGTAAAATAAGTAAGAAAAGTAAATAATTTTCTCTATTTAACGTATTCCCGAAAAAAAGGTATGTTATTACCGACCATATCTCTGTTTCTGTTGCACCTATATTATTTGAAAAATACATTTTTTTATGGGCTACATTTTTATTTACCACATTTTGGTCGATAGGATGCGTATGTATTATTTGAGCAATTCGTAAAAAACCGTTCAAAACATAGTTTTTTCATGAAAATTCCCGTAACTGTACTAAATTTCTACTCGAATTTCATTTTAGTTGCCCAAATGTATAACGTTTTACACATTCTATAGGGATACATATAGTTCTATAAATTAAAATTACATAACCTCACTTCAAGTAAAGTTTTTCGATGATTTCTAATGATATAATGCGGCTCTTACAAAACGACGCATGAAGTTATAACAATTAATTCGAAAACAAACAATTCTGCCACACGTTTTTTTCATCTAACTCACTACCAAAGTTATGTGAAATCAATAATTGAGACCGTAAAATCGTATTAAATAATTTTGCATAACATGTATTGAAATGCAATCGATAAACACATGACTGGTTTTCCTATACAGCATAATAAAAAACAAAATTGAAACTATGTTTCACGTCTCATTTGGCATGTTTGCTTAAACATTGAAGGCTGTGTAAACAGAAACGCAATTTTCGTACAACGAGATGCATGTTTCCAACTCAACAAAAAAAACGATATAATTATGGTTTATTCCATTCAATAAATTATTCGGAACGCTATTTCGTGAATATATACCAAAGACATTTCTAAACAATAAAATAAACGAAAAACAGGTGGAAAGTGACAATTGTAGAAATGGAAAACTTTTGTCTATGTCAAAAATATTCTAGAAACTAGTTAAAAAAATAATAGTAGGATTGAAATCAATCCAAACCATCAATTTCATCATGGAGAATGAGATCTGAGAGTAAACATAGTTCACGGCTGCTTTTCTGTCACTCAGATTCAAATCCGGGAACTATGTTCGCCATTCTATTCCATATAGGTGAGAATATTGTCCAATAAATTGCTGGAAAGTTGTATTTAAATATTATTTACTTGATTTAAGAGAAATTTGGGAATTTTTACTCAGTATTTTCATGTATACCGATACCACAAGATAAAATTATTGAGGAATCCGATAAAAAATTCAACGAAATACTCAATTAGTCTCGCCTGACTGCAATTTGTGACGAAAAAGAATCTATAATAGCTGGCAGGGCTGCATTTCCCCGTACTCCGATTCTGCTTGCTAAAAAGAAACATGGAGAGCAGCGCATGTGCATTGATTATAGGGCCTTAAATCGAAAAACATTGAAGGACAAGTACCCTCTCCCGAGAAATGATGACCTCTTGGATTCTTTGAAAGGCAGTAAATACTCTATTAACTTAGGTATGGCTTCAGGATATCACCAAATTCTAATGAACGAAGAATCAATACCTAAGACTGCTTTTGTGATGCCAGATGGACATTATGAGTTTTTGAGAATGCCTTTTGGTCTTGTTAATGCACCTGCAGTGTTTCAAAGAACCACAAATCAAGTTTAAGGACTACTACGTTTTGAAATAGCGATGGCTTATTTAGATGATGTACTAATACCTGTACCTTGTACCAAAGAGGCTTTGGAGAGAATAAAATGCGTTTTAGGAGGACTTACTATGAGGTTAAGCAAATGTTATTTTCTTCAAGACAAAATATAGTATTTGGGACACGAGACTTCTAGTGAAGGTATAAGACCAGGAAATCATAAAATAGAAGCTGTTCCGAATTTTCCATCACCCAAAAACGTACATGAAGTTATACGCTTCCTGCGACTAGCAAGCTATTTTCGAAAGTTTGTATAAGGATTTGCAGTTATCGCGCAACCTCTAACTTCGTCAAATAGCACGTTCTTATGGGGGAACCACAAAAAGCTGCTATTTATTCCTGTTTTTCGAAATTCTTCACATCTACTTCCCTTAATTAGTTCTACTTGAAACTAGAGTTTAACAAATTTAATTTACAAAATCACACATTTTGCATGAACAATTCTCAAGTTTATGTCCTTTAACATAAGCATTGAAACTGTAAATAATCTTCATTTCTTAAATTTACATATTATTTATTATTAATTTTTCTCATGCTTTTTAACCTCAACATTATTATATATATTATTCTTCAACCAATATTTCATAAAGTTTATAAGTTATAACGTTACGTATGACACGATGTCAAATAGTTATAGTATAATCTATCTATTTGTTACTAGTTTCTTGTTCTCTTTCAAACCAAATATTTATACTACACAACTATTTGTTAAATCTTTTATCTTCTTAGAACGGAATTTCTGATCAAGATTCATGAATTATTTAGGAGTCTAAGGAGAAATTACTACAAACAATATTATGTTTATTTTCAATTCTGTGATTGAGTTAAGTTGTTAGTTACCTTCACTGCATATTATATTTCCAACAGGTAATTGGTATGTCCACTTAATTATCAGTTAGTATATTAGTTTCCTACGTATCGATAACCTATACGTGGTACCATTGCTGACGTTATCCATTCGTATGAAAGTTTGTGAGATTTTTTTTGTAAACACCCAATAAACACACAAACGTTTTAAAAACGTAAAATATTTAACATGTAACCTAACGTTTATAAAAGGTTTTTAGGCAACTGGTTATATTATCGGAGTAATGTCGCTCGCTTCTACGTAACATATAACGATTTTTCCAACGTTAAATACAACGTGATTTTCGTAACGTCATTCAAACGTTACCGTTTTAATGTGATTCATCGGTTGCTTTTGAACGCAATATAAACGTTTATATAATGAAACTTATATACAGTCTTCTGAAACGAAATTTAGCACACATCTTACTAACGTCACTTAAACGTTACCTTTTCAATGTGATTTACCCACTACTTTTAAAACGTAATATAAATGTTTTTATAATGGACTGAATATTTGACATGATTACAAAATGCTATACTAGAATGACACACGCAATAAAATTAATAATGCACTAGAGTAATAAAGAACTAGTTTTTCCACTAAATAGAGTTTAATAAAGTTTGGTTTTTTGCATGAACGTAGAAAAATACCATAGTTTCAACGGTATAAATACCTTTGAAATACAATCAATGGGCCAACAATGAAAATTCAACAAGTAACATAAAACTGATTATATACTAATGCCCGTACTCACCAAGCGTCGTTCAATTTTAACAAGAGAAGGCGTTAAATATAATGAAGCGTAATATTGCATATTCTCTAGAATAACAATTTTAAATGGTAAGCTACAACTACGCCATTTTGCATCAACCATGCTTTGAAGATTTAGAGGATTGTAGTAAACTGAAACGTTACTTACCCTGAACAGATGGAAGTTTTACAACAACGACAACAATAATAACCCACACACCGTTCTCACTAAAATTTAACAGCTTTATTACATAAATTATTGTAAATTTGTGATGCAAACCTACTAACTTCGACTTGTATAAGAAGGAACGAATGCCGGCAATTTCGCTGTCGCATGCGCGGTACGTCAAAAACTAGACGAGTAAGCCAAGTTCATATCACGCAAAATAGTATAAATAATATTAACAATACTACGTTAAAATAACGGACATAATGTAAATGCATATGAGTTCAATGAAATCGTTGTTTTCGAATTTTAAAAAACGTTGTATATACAACGTCTTAAAAAACATTACTGTATAACCGTTCATATCACGCGAAATAGTATAAATAATGTTAAAAATACTGCGGTCCAATAACGGGAATTAAAAGCGTTTTTGTAAATGCATATGAGTTCAATTAATTCGTTGTTTTCAAATTTGAAAAAGCGTTGTATATACAACGTGGTAAAAACATTGCTGTTTAACTATTTATATCACGCGAAATAGTATGAATAATGTTATAAATACTACGTTGAAATAACGGGCATAAAAAGCGTTTTTGTAAATGCATATGAGTTCAATCGAGTCGTTGTTTTCAAATTTAAAAAAGCATTGTAAAAACAACATATTATAAACATTTACTGGACGACATTGTGTATCACGGAAAATAGTATAAATAATGTTGAAAATATAACGTTAACATAACGGAATTAGAAAGCGTTTTTGTAAATCCATATGAGTTCAATTAAGTTGTTGTTTTCAGATTTAAAGAAGCGTTGTACATACAACGTGTTAAAAACATTTCTGTATAACCGTCTATAACTCGCGAAATGGTATAAATAATGTTAAAAGATACTACGTTGAAATAACGGCCATAAAAACAGTTTTCGAAAATACATGTGGGTTAAGCTAAGTCGTTGTTTTTAAATTTAAAAAAGCGTTTGGAATATAACGTTTCGAATTCAACCAATTTGTCAACGTTGAAAATTCAACGAGTAACGTTGAAATATCTTTAAAACGTTTTAAAAACTTTTTTTACGTAGGTTTGTTTATTGGGCAATGACTTTAGATCATCATTTAACATTCCCTTATGTCATTTGAATTTTATCCCACTAATAAATAATTACCTAATCCTAATTATCATAGTTTAATTCTTAAATTTATATCGTCATTGATATAAAACACTCCAATATAATATATTTTTGTATGACGAAAAAAATATGCGAGGAAAAAAATGTATAGAAAGTTTTAATGCTCATTTTATGTTCTTTGATTAAGATATATTTTTTGTTTGTTGGAAAGTTTTTAACATTTAGAAGTTTCAATGAAGCATGAGAATTTGTTGTGAGTTAGGAAAATGGAAATATCGTGAATCAATTGAGAAAGAAAATTTACCTGTAGAAAGAATTTCATTATATTGGTCGCAGTCACCGGAAAGATACCAAATATGAAAATTGTAATATTTTGTATAAACATATATGTGAATATTAAAAAAAATTCCCCATAGAAGTGCTAAGAATACTGTAGTTACGTCGATTGTTGCTACCCGCTTCTCCATCGAGTGACTTTTTCTCGAAATAATAGAAACTAAAAATTCCAATATACGTGTATTCACTCAAAGGGTGAAATGAAGGAAAAATAAAAGGTTTTGTATCTTTGAAAAAAGCGAAAATCAAGATTCAACATGTTGTATATTATTATTTTTACTAAGGAAACCTCAATAGAAGAAAAAGTGGCTTTTATACATATTCTGTGAGCATGAATTTGGAAACATTATATTGATTTTGGGCAGTCAGGAAATAAATTGTGAAACTTGAAGTTATGATAATTTCAAATTAAATAACAATCACAAATTAACAGTGGCGACGAGGATTTTGTTACAGAACGACGCTGAAAAAAATTGAAGATAAAGCAAATAGGATACAACCAATGGCAGAGACAATTATAACACCTGAGACGTTGAAGCTTGTGATTGATAAACTCAAAAACTGGACATGCCCGGGAGTCGATACTATTCAGAACTTTTGGATAAAGAGAATTCACGCCTTGCATGGAAAGATGCTAGAACTGATAAACCGATTTTTGGAGGATGGAGACTCAGTACCAGAGCTATTGTGTGAGGGAAATACACTGCTGATACCAAAAAAAAGGATGTCATCTAACCCAGCTGATTACAGACCAATTACATGCCTTAATACGTTTTACAAAGTATTAACAGCCTGCATTGCCGAAAATATTACAAAACATTGTGACTCCAACAACATCCTAGGTGAAGAACAGAAAGGTTGCAAGAAAGGGTCATTGGGGTGTAAGGAGCAGTTAATCATAGACCAGATCTTAATGTTAGAAGCCATAACGAAGCAGAGAAACTTATTTACAACCTTTATAGATTACCGCAAGGCGTATGACTTCTGTCCCCACGATTGGCTTCTGAAAATCCTGGAAATATATAAAATAGATATGAAACTGATCACCTTCCTGGAAAAGATCATGAAAAAGTGGCGCACGACCTTAAACCTGAAAACACCTCAAATAACTTACACCACAGAAAAAATACAAATAAGAAAAGGTATATATCAAGTCCACTGTGGTTTTGTATGGCCCTAAACCCGCTAACGGACCTGTTAAATGACACGATGAAAGGATTTGAGATGAAGGATGAAAACGGACAAAAGCACAAGATCAGCCATCTACTCTACATGGACGGTCTCAAACAATACGCAGCAACAAAGACAGGGCTTCAGTACCAACTAAAAGTAACTGAAAGTTTCTCCGAGGATATAAAGATGAGATTTGGGGTAGATAAGTGCAAAATCCAAAGTATAAACAAAGGAAAACTCAACCAAAACCTAACATATGAAACCGCCCACCAGGAAACAATAACGTCAATGAATACGGATGAGCTGTATAAATACTTAGGAATGAACCAGAGCAAAACTATCGAGCATACGCTGATTAAACAACAACTTAGGAGCGAGTTTCAGAAAAGAGTGAGAAGGGTATTGAAAACATCTTTGAATTCCAAGAATACTACTATCGCTACCAACACATACGCCATAGCAGTCATCCCTTATTCTATGGAAGTTGTGAAATGAAGCAATACAGACCTGGAAGATATGGACAGATGGATCAGAGTTCAACTGACCAAGTTTAGAAGCCGTCACCCGAAAAGTGCTGTGAAAAGAGTTTATATACCCCGCAAAGAAGGTGGATTGGGCATATTAAACCTCTATGACATGAACATTCGTCAAATTAAATCAATGAGAAGCTATTTCCATAGAAAAGCAAGGACTTCCGTGCTTCATAATATAGTCTGCTCTCAAAATGATAAATACACCCCATTGAACCTAACTAATAACTGTGACATTCACCCAACATCTGTACAAGAAAGACGAGAAGCATGGCAGAGGAAAACACTGCATGGAAGACATCCTACTATCCTAGCCGCAGAGGGCACATATAAAAAGTGTTCGAATCACTACTTACGAACAGGATACCTTTTCCCTGAAACTGAAGGGTTCATGATCGCCATACAGGATCAGGTTGTACCAACTAGGAACTATCTCAAATATATCATTAAAGATCCAACCGTGATAGATGACACTTGTAGAATGTGTGGCAACTTATAACTGGAGGATGCAGCTCTCTCGCCGCATCTGAGTACAAGAAACGCCACGATCAAACAGGAAAGATAGTACACCATGCTCTGGCTTCCAAATATAACTTGATACCCGAAACAGAAAAATTCACTTATAAGTATACACCAGCAATTATCCTAGAAAACGTCCACTACAAATTATACAGGGATAGAACAATATCTACTAATCGGACAAATGAAGCAAACCGGCCGGATGTGGTTCTGTGGAGCCTGAGAGAAAAACAGGTATGAATTATCGACTTCGCAATTGTGAATGATAACAACATGGAAAACACAATCAACCTAAAGCTTCGAAAATATGATGACCTCGCTCAGTATATCAAAGAGCAGTGGAAAGTAGACCAAGTTACTATCCTACCCATGGTCCTATTCACAACAGGCATTGTACCACGGCAGCTTGGTAAGGCTGTGGATACTCTTAAAATCAGTCCATCTGCAATTGGAAAGATGCAGAAAACAGCTATTCTTGGCACTTCCACCATTGTAAGGAAAGTACTGGGAAAATAAAGCTAAAAAGTGGAAGGTCAAATATGCTTTGATAGATTTATATCTGTATATTTCAATAAACCACATTCAGACCAAAAGGCCTGAGTTTATGTTGAATGCATTAAGAAGAGAACTAGTTAAAATAATAATAATGATAATATATAGTTGTGATAAAATAAAAAATACGGTAAGTCAATTGAAATAATGTCGAGTTTTTTAGGAATTTTAGCGGAATTTGACTACAAAGTTTCCGATTTTTCGATGTTTAAGGATAGAATGAATCAATTTTTCATAGCGAATGCGATTACATATCAACCGTTTTAGATTTATTCTGAGGAAATCAATAATCTTTAGAATATTTGCCCATATATGAAATGAAAGATGAGAAGGATTAAATATAAAAAGTGATTCAAAGTGAGGTTAATATGTATATGTTGAAGCAACCTCCTCTCCTAAATATAGACAGGAACGTAGCAGAAGGGCTAGAAAGATCGAAAATAGATATATGCGATTTGTAATCAGAAGTGGAGCACAAGATAGACTGGATAATGAGAAAAAGGCCGCTCTACTCTTAAGTACGATAGGTGAAGATGCTTACTTAATATATGAAACGTGTCACCTTACAGAGGAAGGAAATAAAAATGGAGACATAATACTAAACATATTCGAAAATTATTTCACGCCAAAAAATAATGAGACAATAATTGGACATGTGTTCTTTGCAAGTGATAAAAGAGGAGATGAAACCAAGGATGAATTCACCGCTTTAAGAAGTTTAATTGCGAATTGTGGGTTAATTTAATAGATAGCTTAATAAAGAATCTAATAAAATGTATAAAATAAAACTCATTAAAAGAAAGTTTATTAAAATAAGACAATATAGACTTGCATAAAAGTATAAAACTCTGTAAAGCTAATGAGTTAGCAAGTATACAATTACAAAAAATGGCTACAGCAAGTGCATTTGTATGTACAATAAATAGAGACAAGAAAAATTCTAACCCAACCGGTTATTGAAGTTATAATAAGAACCGTACAACAACAGAAAATGAATGTGGAAAAGGCAATAGAAGTCATTCCTACAAAAAATATCCAGAATATGGCAAGAAGTGCAACAAATGTAAGAGGCTAAACATTTTTGCAGGAGCTTGTAAAAACAGAGAGGTAAAATTTAGTGTAGGAAGATACAAGAGAAGAAGAACCAGAAATGTTCGTAGGAACAGTTCATTTAATAGGAACGGGAGAAAACCAATTTATACAAGAAATTATAATACAAGCCTTATAAGTTGAGGTAAAATTAGTAACAGAAATAAAACAAGTATTTGATTATTCTAGTTGCTCTTCTGAAGAAACAATTATAGATCTTACACAGTGCAGCCTAAAGGCACAATATAGTGTGGAAGTGAGACTAAATATGGTACACAAAAATATAGAGCAACCACCAGTGGTAATGAGTAAGGATGCAGGTATCACTCGCTCGGGTAGAGTAGTGAAGCAGCCAGAATATTTAAAATATGTAAAAATTTGAGACATATATTAGTGACAGTTATCTATAAAATTAGTATGAGTTACTGTTAGTGTTAGTGATAATATTACTTCAAATCATTGGTTCCCAACGGGGGCGATACCGCCCCCCTGTGGGCGCTGCAGCCTTTTAGGGGGGCGGTAGCGGATTCAGAAGCAAAAAATGAGCAGTCAAGAGGAATGGTGAAATAAAAATGATCTAATAAGGGTTAATAAGCAGTTTTAAATTAGCATTAATAATAAGACTAATAATTATAATAATTTCTTTCAGTTCAGAATAGAAGTATATGACTTGTACGCGCACGTTGATAAGCGAACGCGCGATGTTCATACAAAATAACATGTTTCGACATGTTCGCACACAGACAAGTTGAATCATGCACGAAATGAAACGTATAAAAGCAACAGCTCTACGAATTTTTTGTTAGTTAGTTGTATGTGCTTGGCCGCGATATATAGTCGTGAATCATAAGCTCTGCCGTAGTAAATAATCGTGAGTGGTGTGTCATTTTATAAACATTACTATCTATAAATCAATTGAGAATTTAATTTTTGTATGAAAATGGCTGAATCTACTTCTAAATTAAAAAAGAAATGCCGGCAATACAGTATTGAATATTTAAAATATGGTTTTGCGGAATCTTCTACAAACAAATCATTACCTATGTGTTTAATTTGCCGAAAAGTTTTTTTCAAATGAAGCTATGAAACCTTCTAGAACAAAGATATATTCTATTTTCAAGAACTCGAAAAACAATATTTAAAACAGCCAACTATATCAAACCATTTTGCATCGTCTTCTAAACGAGACGATAATGGGCTACGAGCCTCATATAACGTTTCATTGTTAACCGCAAAGTCAGGAAAACCACACACCATTGGCGAGGAATTAACTTTGCCGGCAGTCGAAGAGATATTAAAAACTATTCTCCATCATAAGACACCATTTGATATCATTAAAAAAATTCCTCTCAGTAATAATTCAGTGCAAAGAAGAATATATGAAATTGCAAATGACGTTGAAATATCATTATGCGATTACCTAAAGACATGCAAATTTTCCATTTAACTCGATGAATCAACTCTACCAAGTAACGAAGCTCTACTCTTATCGTACGTACGATTTATAAAAGAAGAAAAAATTCATCAAGAGTTATTATTTGCTAAGAATATGGAATCTGATACAAAGGGACCTTCTATATTCAATATCATGCAAGAATTTTTTCAAGAGAAAGAAATTCCTATTAGCAATATTTTGTCTGCTGCTACTGATGGTGCTCCAGCAATGACCGGGCGTCATAAGGGTTTTATAGCACATTTGAGAAAAGCAGTGCCAAATGTACTCGCTGTATATTGTATTATTCACCGTCAGCATTTGGTTGCAAAAAAATTAAATGAACGTATGCATGCGTCCCTCAATAACGTTATTAAAGCAATCAATATGATTAGAAGCTATTCATTGAATGACCGTTTGTTTCATAAGCTTTCCAATGAAAATGATGAAGACTACAATCGCTTGCTGCTGCACACAGAAGTACGTTGGCTCTCTTAAGGTGTTTGTCTGAATCGTTTTTTCAATCTATTTGACTCAGTGTTGGAATTTCTTGAAGAAAACGAACAATTGCGCGAAAACCTGATTACGTCAAAAAATGACATCACTTATTTGACGGACCTGTTTAAAGTATTTAATCAAGTTAATCTACAATTGCATGGTGATGATTTAAATTTAATTAAAACTAAAACCGTCATAACTGCTTTTGGAGGAGAACTTCTTATATTCAAATGAAATTTCGGTAGAGGTGAGTACAACCATTTTCCCACATAATCAACAGTGTCTGCAAAACCTGAAGATTTACTCACTTACTGCCACCACTAGGAAGTTCTTCATATTGATTTTACAGAGCATTTCCAAGATATTTTAAACATGGAAATGCCAAGTTGGGTTATAGATCCTTTCGCAAACACAGATACTGAAGGCTCATCAAATTTGGAAGAGGAGCTATTATAACTCACAACTAACGAAGAACTGAAAGTGAAATTCAAACGTGGATATCAAGAGTTCTGGCTTCAAAAACCAATACCAGTTCTCTATCCTGGATTGTGGACAATAGTACAGAAGTTGTTAAACGCATTTCCTTCGTCCTATATGTCTGGGCGTGCATTCAGTGCAGTAACTGATTTGCTGTCAAAAAAGAGGAACAGACTACACATCACTGAACGTGGCGATCTGTGATTGATGTTAACGAAATTGGAACCCGATATTAACAAACTGATAAGATTCCACCAGCCTCAACCGTCTCATTGATTTTTTCTTCATTATTAATTTTGTATTTCTTATTGTATTGCATTTCTTATTCCTATTATGATTGTATTTCTTATTGATTCTATGGTTATATTCAAAAGTTTAATAAACAATTTTATTGTACATTTGGTAGTCGTTTAATAAATTTCTACTTCATCATTCCTCTAAAATAAAATTTAGACATTAACTGAAATTAAAGCTAAATACAGATCAATTGGGACGGTACAGATGATATTCAAATAAAATTAACTACTTTGGACTAACCAGCGACTGGGGGGGGGGGCGGTGAAATTTTTGTTCTCTTTAATACGGGCGGTGGTCCAGAAAAGGTTGAGAACCAATGCTTCAAATGATAAAATATATGATATGTGAACTAGACCTAAGCCATTTGAGTTGAATACCATGCAGTGTCACTTGCCACTATCGATGATAGAAATAAAGATCTCATACACATGTATTGGAAAATAATTAATAAAATATAGAACAGAATTACCAGAGTATATTTAAGTAATCTCCCACAAATTAGACCCATTTGGAAGATATATTTTTTATAGACTCTATCTTTTCATATTATCACTTTTGTAATATATCAAGAATTTACAAATGAACATTTTCACTGCTGTAATTTTTTCATTGTTTCTAAATTTCATTTTTTTTGTTTGTTTTTGGTTTTTGATATAATGCCAAAAAATGGACATTTTTGAAGCAATGTTTATCAAATATAAACGTTTCTTGTCAAAAAATTTGCAATATCACTTGCCTCTTTTTTGACGTTTTGGCAATCCTGGTACAATCGTTGGAAGTGTGTGTGTGTATATATGGCACCTTGCTTTAATGCATTATCCAGTTATTTTCATTCTGTAATTTACTTTGTCCCGTATTCATAAATTTGACTCCACAGCTATTTCGACTTGTATATCCCTGAAAAGCAGCTGAAAAACAGGGTTTCAAAACGAACAAAGTGATTAGATTGTGAGAGACAGATGTTCCTAATAATAAGAAATATATTTTGTGTGATTAATATTTTGGTTGATTAGGGGTAACTAGGTTAGCCTCTAATTCAATGTATTTGGTTTTTGTAGTTTAAACAACTTGTTATGTGAATAAATTATCATACAGAAGCCTACACCACTATCACGGGTGTCTTCTGCGCAACAGGCGGCTCTGTGTGTTTCGCGAAGATTTTTGGGTAAACAGTAATTATTATGAAAGTTTTTGGATATTTTTGTTATGAAGTCCTTGATAGTGGGCAAGTCTGCTTGTTCATGTAACCATGAGTTTTTAGGAAGTTTTGGATAAACTGTTTTGTAAGGTATTGCTATGCGTAGGCACTTGTTTTGCACCACTTGTAGTGTATGAAAGTTGTGTTTGGTAGCAATGGAATACGGTGGGGTGGCGTATTTTAATATCGTTTTAACGATTTGCCGATATATCATCAGTTTGTTGGGTGTTGAGAGACAACTTTCCTTACATACGAGCGAGTACAATTTGCCTATTGTAATTTTTGCTTTTTGAACTTACTTCATGATGTGCGCATTGGCGTTAGTGTTGCCCTGCACAGTGTAACCAAGATACTTTAATGTGCTACTGGGAGTGATTGTTTGCACATCTACAGACAACTGTGATTGCAATGAGCCATTGTTCCTCGCTGTCCTCCTTAGTAACAAGTACTCTGTCTTTGAGGGGTTGATTGTGAGTTTATTGCCTCTGATGTATGTAAGTATTTGTGTGTTAATGTGTGTTGTATATTTTGTAGTGCGATGTTAGGTGTTGTAATAAGCACAAATATGGCAAGGAAATTTAGGTAAACCCTATATAGAATATAATATTCTATAAATCAAATATAAGTTGAATTTTATATAAAAAAATGAATAAAACGATCTAGTTTCGCTAACAGACGTAGAAAAAGTTGATCAAACAATTACGGAAAAAACAATACAAGGTCGACACGCAAATAAATTGAAAGCAAAAACACACAGATGTTTTGATTATCATAAAATTACAGACGAATTATGCAACTTAGCATGGAGAAATTAATTAAAATTAACCTTCAATTATGAAAACAATAAATATAAAGCAAGGGCAAGCGAATGACGCACAATGACACAGCTACATTTGATGTTTAGAATAACTAAACTCGTCCCAAAATGTTTAAAATAAATAGAAGGAAATTTGGACGATGGGAGAGTCGACAGGCAGCAACCGTGCGGCCTAGAACTCCCATTTACGACGGCCCGTGTGTTTACAGTGATTTTCTAGTGATCGCCGCGAAGTATTGAAAACAGAGATAGCCTATCAGAGCTAATCTTTAGTTTTGTGACAAACCGTAAGTTTTTGTTTCATTTTGTGTGTCTGACGATTCATCCTGGTCATATACGTGCACTACTGAAACTTGAACCATATACTACCATAATCAGTGAGAGTATGTTTTATAACTTGTTCTTTCACTTATAAATATAAAACTTCATTCAAGGGATTTTTTGCGAGGGATACATCCCCCGTATAAACCGGAGACAGGTAAATCACTCCGCTCACACTCTCAAAAGTTTGTATGTTTTATTCAGAGATATTTATTTACGCTAATCGTTTGTTTTCACTATAATCAGGGGGAAATATTTTCAGTATCCGTCCATGAAATATATTTAATTGTACATAAATGATATTCAATAAACAATAGGATTTCAGTATTTATTCGAACTTTATCAGGCAACGGAGTTTTTTCAGTCGGTCAGCAGGAAGGCCGGTATACAAAATCAGCTAATTGTTTTGTTACGTAATTTCAAAGGTTATAGAAGCCACTGAAGTAACCGTTAGATAGGTCAAGGTTAGTAACGAGACGCTGGATCGTTTTTCTTGCTCAATAAAATCCTGACCACTTTCTGTGACGGAAGATCTCTGTTGTCCTTACCGGACGTTAACTGGAAAAGAGGGCGATTGTATTTAGGAACCCTCTTGAGTCTATTGGTGTGCCGGACAAATAACGTTATTAATATATTGTATCATATACCGTAGGCATCAGGGTTAAGTTATTGTTTTTTTTCTCTTTAGATTTAGTTTGTTCGTAATATATATTTTTACCGGTCACCAACAGGTAATGATGACATTTTTTTGGAAAATCTTGAGAATATTTTAAATCATTATTTTAAACCTAATGTTTCTTTTATTATTTGCGGTGACTTTAATATTGATACTAGAACAAAAAATAGTAATCACAGTAAACTTTTAAATGTGTTATCACCTTTTAATATACACAATAATATTGTCAAGTGGCCGACTAGGGTGTCGGATACCAGCAGTACAACTATTGATAATGTATTTGTTAACTTTCTGAATATTCCCTTGGCCTTTGTATTTGACAACACTGTATCGGATCACCGTACAGTATTTATGGAACTCGTTTATGAATCGGTTGCCTTACCAAGTTTTGGATACCAATTTTGGATACCAATCTAGCTTTTGATAATTTTATGAATATTTTTATGCATTATTTTAATATTCATTTTCCACTATTGGAAAGGAAACTAATTAAGAATAATAAAAGGTGGATAGACAAAGATGTACAATGTTCTAGCAATAATTTAAAAAATCTGTATGCATTGTCTAGACAATTTCCGCAACTACGGCCATACTATAATTTACAAAAAAAAAGAACATGTAAAACGTTTACAAACAACTAGGAAAATACATTATCAAATCATAATTTCAAGTTCGGATAATCCAACAAAAAGTGCATGGAAACTAATAAATGATTTTACTGCAAATAATGAGCGTGAAAAAGTTATTTCATTGTATAATAACGATAATGTGATTATAGATAATCCTACTCACGTAGCTAATATGTTTACCACATTTTTTAACAATACGCCACAGGAAATGGTGTTGAAAATTTCACGTACCGGAGCGATTGGAGAAC
The DNA here is from genome assembly GCA_963921935.1 of Galeruca laticollis. Lineage (NCBI taxonomy): Eukaryota > Metazoa > Arthropoda > Insecta > Coleoptera > Chrysomelidae > Galeruca > Galeruca laticollis. The sequence continues at coordinate 75,192,862 of OY998181.1, forward strand.
AACTCAATTTTAATTTTAATTAATCAAAAATACCCATTGATACCTTCCGTTTGTGTCCTTTTAATCAGGAAGAATTATATGAGCTCTTACATGCCAAACTTAAAAATAAAACATCTTGTGGTTTCGATGAAGTACCAGCATACTTAATTAAAAAAATATTGCCATTTATAACATCCCCACTGACATATCCTGTCAATCTTTCCTTTTCGAATGGAACTTTTCCAGATTTGATCAAAACTGGAAAAATAATTCCAATATTTAAGAAAGTTGATTCTAAACAGGTTAGAAATTACCGTCCTATAACTATTCCTTCTATATTTTCAAAAAATTTTGAGTATAGCTATCTGAAAAGGCTTAATGCATACCTACAGCTAAATAATATATTGTGCAAAACCAACACGGTTTTCAAACTGCAAAATCAACACCGCAATACATTTTTTTTATCAAGAACTTACAAATATGATGGAGTCGGGTGAGTGTCCTGTTGGGATCTTTTGTGATCTGAGCAGGGCATTTGACTGTGTCGATCATAACATCTTAACTATGAAATTGTATAATATAGGAATCCAAAATCACTCACTAAATTGGATCACATCTCACTTGAATGCACGTAAACAATACGTGAGCTTACCAAAAATAGCAAAAAACAGTATCGAAACCTGTACATCACATTATCTATCATCAATAGTAGGAGTGCCCCAAGGATCAATTATGGGTCCAATTCTGTTTTTAATTTATATAAATAACATTGTGTCAGTTAACTTATCAACTCACTTTACATTATATGCTGATGACACCTCGTTGTTGGTTTCTGATAAGTGTCAATCAATAGTTGAAGATAATTGTAATAGTCTCTTGGCGGGTCTTTATAATTAGTTTTGCATAAATTCACTCTATTTTAATGCAGAAAAAACGCAAGCAATACAATTTCATCATAGACAAAAACAACTGCAGTTTGTAGATCTAAAATTAATAATCAATCGATAAAGTGTGTCTCTTATGTCAGATTTCTGGGCTTGCTGATCGACGAATGTCTTAATTGGAGTAAGCAATGTGAGGCAATTATTTCAAAGTTAAATTCCACTAATTACTTATTTAGAAATCTAAGATCTGTTCTTACACAAAAACAAATAATTATGCTGCATTACGCACACGTGGAATCCCGTCTGAGGTATGGCATATCTTTCTGGGGAATATCTACCAATTCTAAAGACGTATTTGTGTCACAGAAAAGAATAATTCGTTGTATTGCTGGTGTCTCTCGTCTGACTGGTTGTAGAGAACACTTTAAAAAATTGAAAAAATTAACGTTGCCCTGTTTGTATATTTTAGATGTTTGTGTTTTCATATATAACAACATATGTGATTTCAAAACTAACTACCAGAAGCATAATATCAATACAAGACGCTGTAATAATCTGTCTCTGGCTTTTCCTAAAAGTAATATTACTTTCAAATCCCCTCCTATAATGGGACAACGACTTTTTAATAAATTGCCATTATTTATTAAATCAAGTAAAACAATAAAATCATAGTATACCTTTTTCTACAGAAATGATGAGACTATCCAAATTAAATAAGTGAGTTATATATGAATGAGTGACAAAAAATATGTGGCTGATTTCATCTATTAGATATGGCGCACGTGGCGACATCTACGAGTTTACTCAAATCCTCTCTCATATTCTTGTTTGCCCAAGCTGAAACTTGTTCATACCCAATTTTCAAGTCATTATATCGAAAAATAACTGTTCTATTAATAAAAATCTATTTAATTTTTTTAATTTATCATCCCTGTATATCACTAACGAGCAGATTTAGACCCATTAATAAAAATACTACTCGATTTGTCTTCTGAATCTGTAGTTACACTTTGGCCCATTACTTATGAATCACCCTGTACATTGCTTAGACCACTAGATATGGAACTATTTTTTGTTAATTACCAAAAGGGAAAATGTACTAAACAAGTAGACGGAATCAACTAAATTGGTAATGAGTAAAAAATTATTGCTCATTTTTTAAAATGTCCAAATGCGTATTTATGTATTGTTTTCGCCGTTCAGTGGCCACATTCCTGCAGATGTAAAAATTTCGGTTGCTGGAAATTAACCGTGGTAATAGAAACCTATAGATCAATCTTTGAGTAAGAAAAACAAATATCGCCAATACTATTGTAAGGTCATTTGACATAAAACTAGAAGCCATCCAGACTAGTTACACAAACTACTATTATTTATTCTACCAAAATTATAATTTAGTTGTGCAGCTATACTATCGGAATTATTCAGCGAATTCTTTTCATCTAGGTGAGAAAAATACGTCTGCAAATTAAGTTCAATGTAGGTAATCAACATATTACAATATTTATTGTGAATAAAATTATTCTTTGCAGTTTGAGATAGAAAAGGCCAAAATAACTTTTCGCTCGAAGTACAGAAAGGATTTTTCCGATGTTCACTTTACTATTTTTCCTGTTTAATTTTAATTTCTTAAAATGTACAAAATAATATCTAAATTCCAATTAGAACATCTTAATAATTATAATGTAAATTGAAAAACCCGTATTTCTATTTTGTCTATCATAATCTTGAAATAATATTGAAATATATTTCTTAAATAGCTTTTTAAACTTAGGCAAATATAATATATGCGATATGAAAGGATAAGTTTGCATTTGGGAAGGGTCAATAGTCGTAATATCTAAATAACCCAGTTTTTGTAAACGTGGATGTTCCCTTGCGTTATCTGTGATATGATTGTATATTGTGATTTTAAATTTTATAAAATCAATAATATCAAGGTCATTTCGTTTTAGTTAATATTCATACAGGGTGATTCCGTTGGGAAATGCGCATACAATAAGGGTAGATGGAGAACACCGAGGTGCTTCAAAATAACATATATTTTATGGGTCTTCCGTTCGTTATAACCAAGATACAGGGTGATTTATTAATTAACCCCATTTTTCAATTAATAATAACTGATGAACCACCCTATAAACAGTTGGGGTTTGGGGTTATTTAAAATCAAAAGTTAATTCAACTGAAGTAAACACTAGAAATGACCTTCTACGGAGAATTAAGGAGGCATGCGACGAACTGAGAAATTACCAAGCTATGATTAGAAAGTCAAAGCTTACTTCTAGAGCACGGAAGTGTATTGAGCAAAACAGAGGCCACACAACTGTTATAAGTTATGTTCTTTACATTTTTTGTATCTAATTCTTTTCGTCTAACTTATACATACAATTTGTTGTATATTTTTTACACATAAAGGATGTTTGAAAGTTAATCGTTGATAATAATAATTCGTTCAAAGTCCGAACATGTCCTCTCGTTTTAAATACGGTTAGGATCCAGAAATTGGGAGAATGAAAAAAGTTGATGATTTTATGGATTCAAGCTGAAAAAGTATCATATGGGGGAGAAAAATATATCAATAAGTAATAAAGTTGTATGCGGAAACACAAAATACACTTACTCATACTCATTCTTTTCTGCTCTTTCCAAATTTGTAAACGAAATTTTAGAGTATTGATAATACAGGGTGCTGCTTTCACTCGAAACCTACTTAATAATTTTTTATGGCCGGACCTGGAATAAGACTTTGTTCATTTTGTTAATCGATACCACTGTGGACAAAGGAGATACGAACCAAATATTACAAAAATGTATAAAGTGGTTCATAAGTTATGATGGATTGAAAAATGGGGAAAATTAATAAATCGCCCTGAATCTTGGTTATAAAGAACGATAGAGCCATAAAATTGCACATTCCCCAATGAATCACTCTGTATAACGTATAAAGTTTACTCTACATATGGGAAGAAGAGAATTTGTATTTTTTACTATTTATTCTCAAATTAGAATGTATATCCAAAAGAATAATTCTTATACGTGACATTCTAAAGTCAACACACAAACGCGGCGAACCGTCTTTTTTTGATATCTGTTCGCAATAGAAAGAGATCCACAATGAAATGTTTAATTGTGTTTAAACTTCAGTTTCGTCCACATCTTTAATTTGGTTTATAGCAAAACGTTTATCATTTAAGATTGAATTGTGTGACATTGCGAGTTAAGAAAAATCTAAATAGCTAATTTTAACAATAAGCAGGGACCAATGTTCTGTGCATAATTGTCGGATAAGTAAATCGTATGGTATTTCAGAATCTTTTGAAATACATAAATGGGTCCATCTATTGTTATCCCTATTTCGCATTCATACCTAGGAACAACATAATTATCGCCTTCGAACGTATAAAGTTTTACGGCGTTATTTTAAATTCCTCTAAATGTGATAAAATACTCTAATAATTTGTGCCACAATACTGTGTCCGCCACGGAAACCGTACTTCTCATGGGGAATTATATTTTGTTTGTCAACAATGTGTTCAATTATTTTTAGAATTATTTTATCAATCACCTTTGCTATATTATTTAATAGTGAAATGGGTCTGAGTTCCTAAAATATCTGCTATGGGATGGAATGAACATTTAAAAACATAATACTGTGATTATTTCCAAAAAAGACATACTGAAGGTATCCTAGAAATACAATTTTTGATATATTGTTGAGATTATGAAAAAATGTAGTTAGGCACTTTTTGTCTTTATTCTTCAAGTAAGGGGTGGGGGAAGGTTCAACCCAAAAAACAAATGTCGTAACACTTTTTTTTAATCGATATCCATGTTTTCGGCGTCATTTAAAAGAGTTTTTCCTCTTTAATAAGATATGCTTAACAAAAATAACAAAATTGAGCAATTTTGTCAACGTTATTTGGAAAAGTCGACAATTTTCCCATTTTTCTCGGAAATTTCAAATGTAATGAGGCATTTTTTAAATTCTGATGAAAAGGGGTTGAAAAATAGGAATCTATTCCAAGATATAAGATTCAGAAATCAGGTATAAAAATGAAAAAAAATGCTTCAATTTACATTTGAAATTTCCGAGTGGATACAAAATTATCTAATTTTGTTATCAATCTTATTAAACAGAAAAACTCTTTTAAATGCAGCTAAAATCTAATATTGGTTAAAAAACGAAAAAATTATACATTTGTTCATAAGTTTCAACCTGCCCCACCCATTATTTGCAGAATAATCGCAAAAAATCTCCTTAATTAAGTTAATTCATAATCTCATCAAGATTTCAAAAATTGTATTTTTAGGACACCTTTAGTATGTTTTTTTAGAGTGTTATGTTCTCGAGAGTTCATTCCACCCCTAGCGGATATTCTAGAGACTGCAAAATATTTTCCAGCAATTTTACAGGATCACTTACCTAAAGGTAATTTTTTTGAAAGTTGTACCATGATTCTTTTCTGAGATGTGGCTTACAGTCGTTCTTAGTTGTTCATCCTGTACATTTAAAATAAAATAGCAAAAAAAGCAATTAAGGATTTAAAACGTTTATTCACAATTAATGAACAGTACAGTAAATTTGGAAAAAACAGGTACAAAATTACAAAAAAAATATCTTGTCCAGGAATCCAACCTGGTATGGGAGGAGATTCCCACAGGCAAAAGACCACTCGGACGTCCTAGAATGCGATGGAGAGATAACATCCATGCAGATCTCCGGAAAATGAACATTCCATTTGACCTTAGGTTGATGGAAGACCGAACAAATTGGAAAAAAGTTGTACAGTCAGCCAAGACCCACCCAGGGTTGTAGCGCTACGTGATGATGATGGTGAATCCAACCTAAAAAAAATAAAATTGTGTAAGCATATTACATAACAAGTCTGGAAAGTGGAAACGATTGAACGCGTTCAGTGAAAGCAAAAAATAGAAAAGGGTATATTAATCCGTAGTTACCATAACATAACATACTTTAAAACTGAATTAATAAAGTTTAACGGATACACATACATTACAGCTAGTTTACAGACAATTTATTAAAATAGTTTTTTAATTATATTAAAACTAATAAAAATTTTACACCATAAAGATTCAATGAAACATTACGTTACATCAACAGAAATCCAATCTGATTAAAGAAAATTATATCTTTTACTTACGGTTACTTTTTCTCACGCAAGAGTGGCTGTTTCGAGTGCCTCAACCATTCCATATCCTCATCTGTGAATCATTTGAAGGTGTTTTGAACAACAGATAACAAAACAATTACTTTAGATCAAATCGTGCCCATGGAGACCTTTCATCGATCATCATAAACTACATCAAACTTGATTGTCAGCCAATTGACTGGGACCCATTTTTCATAAGATACATGCGGGGTTCTTCAAAGGAATAATAACATATTTTATTTCGAAAAGTGACTTTTCATGATTTACCTTCTATTACATGCCTCACTCCATTTGGCAGGTGAATTCGGGTGTGCTATGAAAATTCATACCTCTTTTCTGTATAAAATAATATATTATTCTCATCTTGTTATTTTCATCCTGGAACAAATTGTATATTAACATCGTCGAATTGTAACTTAATGGAAACTAAGCATTATTAATACACTGTATACAACAAAAAACTACTTATGGAGAAGAGATATGAACACATTATCAAGTTAAATGAGTTTATAATTAATTGTATCCAATTCAGTATCCAATAGCTGTGTTTCTACAACAATAAATAATTGAATTCTGTTTGTTGACTGGAGCATTCAGTATTATAAGTTACATATTCGTCAACTAGATTAATATAGGTACCATTGTAAGGGACAGCCACAGCTTATTTATTGTATTCAGTGAATTTTCAAATGAAAATGAGCTTTTTAACATAAATTTCTGTTTTTAAAGTCTCAAACAGTCTCTAATTGTTCCCAAGAATTATTAGTAATAATGTTAAAATTTTCTAAACCTGCAAAACTGTATTGATAGCTAAGACTACTACTACAAAAACTAGAACTATGGATACTTGATTCAATACTTTTTGTACTATTTAATACAATGTTTGTATCAGACTATCTGAAATAGTTACTCCCCTTTCATTACATAATTACCAACAATTTGTTTTTTATTTCATTTATGTAAGTAGCTTCTGAAACATCTTGAACAATGAAAATATTTTCTTTTAGATTCAAATTTTTGCCATAATATGATCATGTTTTATAATTAATAATAATATCTACCATATTGCAATATTAAGATTTTTGTAGGGTATAATGCATATCTAGGATTTTAAATATTGTGAATCGTTTTTAAAATATAGTTACTAACTAAAATATTTTAAAAATTGAAAAAACCCTTATTTTGTAAACTCTATTATATAATAGTAGTGTACAATTCCGCCACCTGGAATTTCAATGTACAATAGCCGATTAAAGTATCGCATGAGTATTAAGTTTTGATAATTATGATTTTGGAATAGGTACTTACCGAAAACAATTGTTGTTCGTCCATTATAACAAGAATTATAACTAAGTACAGAAACTAAAGCTAAGTAGGAACTAACGAAAACTAAGACAACTTTATTCAAGTACTACTTGCAAAATATGTGCTTCCTGCAAATAAAATATAACTCATATCTGAAAACCATCCGCCATTTCATGCTTGTTATTTTATTCCACAGAGAACTACTGTTTGTTTCGTTCGTCAATTCCTCTTCTTTTTTTTATGTTACTGTGATGTTTAATATAAGATATTACTGAGAGTTTTATGAACTAATATCGTACAGACGTATTAGTAGGATGTTACTGAAAATTATTTCGAAAGATGTAAAAGTAACTGCAACATGTGATCATCTTAGAAACATGTTAATTTGTGATATTACAGTAACGTTCTGTATGTGACATTAGTGAGAAGTATACAAATTAACATCGTGCGAATGTTTCCTATAGGAAGTTACTAAAAAGAAGTTCATAGAATGTGTATGTAACTGCGAATTTAAGTATTACTGTGTACATCAAAAATATGTTTTATTTACATGACATGGATGTTAATAGAATTAGTAATAAAATTAAGACATCTAGGAGATATCTTATTAACAATTTGAATAAACATCACGAAAAGTCTCTAAAAGGAACATCACAAAAAAGTCTTGTTATGTTTCTTGTTTAGTGGGCTGTGTTATTAGTGAAATTGTCCTGGAAGTACTCTCCAAAGGCTTCTGCAATATTGGATTTTTGAGTAAATGTTTTACCATTTATCTCAATTTTTCTCATTTCTTCCTTATTGTTTTTCAACTTTTTTCTTATTTTCTATAATGAATTGTGTTTTGGGGATAGCTTCTCTAAGAATATTTTCCATTTATAGTTTCTGTGTTCACAAATTAAGGGGTTTATTAGGTTTTGATAGTACTTTAGTGTTCAATGCAACAAAATTAGAAAATAATAAAATTACCGTACGATTTGTCTTGGATATATAAGTGTATATTGTTCACATTCGAAATTATTATTGTTTATAATTTTATTCGTAAGCGAAATGTTCTACCTCTTCTTCACCCAAATACAGCCAATAAATATATTCAAAAAATAAATGCGTCAACTTTTGGATTCCAAACCCCTCTTTTTGATTGCTTAAGAACAAAAGCATTATGTATGAATGTGGAAGATCGCGGTGGAATTCTACTTGTTGACGAAATGCAGCTTGTATCACCAATTTCTATTAATAGACTGATAATAGAAATAATAGAATTCAAGCACCTCGTATTTCTAACCTCAAATCAAATCACAACAGCGCCACAGGCGTTTTGATTGGCTTAGCGATCGCAGCGCCTCCCTTATTTTGTCCATATTTCTGAGACACTTTTTTCTACAGCGATTGTTCTCTTTCTATTTAACCTCCATGATCGTTTTATCTCATGAGAAATATACAATCCTCTCAGTCGAACCAGTTGATCAGAAATTCACTGGAAGAAATGTTAAGGTCAGCATTTGCCTACATTTTTTGTTGTTTTTGGGTTGCATATTATAAAATCGTTGATTAATAGAAAATTATTCATTGAAATTGGTCATTAATTAACAATTTTGAGTGCGTTAAAATACATCATAAATGGAAGGTCGGGGAAAAAAGGTTTATTTTAATTATATGTGGTAAAATACTTCTAAACTTTACTTCTCCACCTCTAATAACCTTTGACCTAACTCTCGACTTTTTCTAACAAGATTAACCTTCGCAAAATAGACAGTATAGCTGTTGCGTGACAAAGTGATATTAAAGACGTCGAGCTTTGTAAAATTGACTATTCTCTCAGCGATACTCCAGGAAACTTATGATTTTATTACTCGCAGTAATTTGTAAGACTCTAATTTCATCTTAAAATATTGTTCAGAAAAAACGCATAGAGAAACATATATTCAACAAACGTTATATGAAGTATAAATTTATTTCTCGTATTCAACTCCTGTTAATCTTAATGCAGAGTGGCATTATTTCAAGAATAAACATAATAGTTCGTTATACAGTGTTTTCGAAAATTTTAGAAACATATTGAATGACTATTTTCTAGTGGTCTGAACTCGACAATATACAAGTTCGATTGAATTGTTGGTTTGTTTCTTACGTTTGCACACTTTGCATAAAAAAACATTCGTATCATAGCTTTGAGTTATTTTTACGTTTCCATCAAGGACAACACGAAAAACGGTTTATAGAAAAAAATCCTGTGTGTATGTCGTCATCGTCGTCGTCGTCGGCCATTTTTCGTTTCATGTCTTGTTAGCACGATACAGCGTCCGGAGTGAATCAAGTCACCAATTTTATGATTAAATATTGTTCAGGACATCTCACAGGCGAACCCCATTGATTTTCAGCTCACCAGAGCCAGTACAACAGGTACTATAATACTTAAAGTACGACATTTTTGTAATTTTTGGAGAAATTTCAGTTTGTTAGCACGATACAGCCTCCGGACTATATACAATCCAGACAGCACACAATATCCATTAGACATCCACAAGATATCCTATATGGATATCCTGTATATCCACTGGATATAGATGGATAGCCCATAGACACAATGGATATTCATATGTCCGCCTATATCTAGGATATATGTGTTATCTTATGGATGTCTTTGGAGATATCTACTGGATATCTCGTTAATATCCTATGGATATCCTATGTTCACATTTGGTATATCCACTTAACGTCCCATGGATATTAATAGGATATTTTATATACACATTTTGGTATATCCTTCCTCCTCAAATATGAAAATCTGAGAATATATGGCTAGTACCTACTGGTGGAAGTATAAGGTGGTCCATCGAAAATAATACAAACCAAAAGTTTCTTATGTCTACAGACCTGGAATAAAATTAACTGAAAATAGTTTATTCAGTCAACCAGTACAAAATATTATAGATACACAGGGTGGATAGTCTAGTATTTAAGCAGACGACTGTAGAATATTGTGGCCCAGTGAAAATATTCAAGTACTCATCACGTATATCTGTTATGTTTTGTACTGATTGACCAGAACTATCATTTCCAGTTAATTTTATTCCAGATCTGTGGATATATACAACTTTTGTTAAGCATTGTTTTTGTTGGCAATATTGAATTTCCACCAGCAGGTACTAATCAGATATTCATATGTGAGTAAGAAGGTACAAATGGAATTACATTTTTCATAATAGTATTATTTGACATATGATAAAATGATATACTTTGGAATAGAATGATAGAAAATACTTTATTTTATATAATATACATATTTGCATATACATCAATAATTGTTCTTCTTCACCACCCAGCTCATCTACTCTGCAATGTTCTTTCTGTAAGAACGATAAAAGAAAGATTATAGATTTTCAAGGTCAGCTATATACCGTATAGGTACGCCCGATTATAAGATGCACCTTTTTTGTAAAATAACGTTTTGACCATTGGCCCGCATCTTGTATTCGAGCACATACCTGTAATAAGAGCATCTTTTATCACCTGAACAACATTTTTATTATTGAGCTCATAAGATTTTTTAATCAAATCAGTCGAGCCCCCAGCACAGTTTATCTTGAAACAAAGTAAAAGCTGATGTAAAACCTATTTCACATTTTCACACCATGCTATTATTTAACATTGTATAATTATACAAAACGCTTTTAATGTAGGTAATCAATCATAAATATAAATAAAATATAGGAGACGTATCAATATTCAGAATTAAGGTAAGAAACATATGCATACCTTATTTTTTCCAAATCCAAACTAGCGTTAAAATAACCAACCACTTTCGCACATGTTTAAAACTATTGATAACCTACAAACCTATCCTACAACTTAACAACGAAAATGACGAGGCTAAACGGTCAAACGCGGCATCGCCCAATGAGAGAAGAGAAATACCATCGGATGGTTGGTTGCATAGTTTTGTGGGTATGTAATATGGAAATACACTGATGTATCCATTAGGTTTGTTCCAGCAGTGAGTATTGAACATTCTGAGCATGCGTAATATGAATTTTGTGTTCCAGCAGATACAAAATTTTCATGTCACAAAATGTTTGGCGTTCCAGCAACTTACAGAACATGTATGGAACTTGTACCGATCGTGCAAAAATGTTGTGTGTAATAGATGGAACTTTTTAATTTCTATATAACACAGATTATATACTCCACATATTTCTAATATGGCAGAAGCTGTAATACTAGACATGATTATAAATAATGATAACAGCGATAGCGACTCTTCCGTAAGTGAAATTCAGTTGTCTGATGATTCAATTGACGAAGAATTATTTGAAGACAGGCAGAGGCCAAAAAATGAAAATTATATTGAAGAGAGAATATATTCAGTGACGTTGAGTTTGTTGAACATTTTCTAATAAATAAAATACCATTTGCTAGTATTGCGGAACGATTTAAACAAAGTAACATATTTAAGCACCAAAGTGGATGCAATGATAAAATAAGTGCTACTGTATTTTTTTATGGTTTGCTGGGCACCAGACGACATCATTTGGAGATGTAGCGGACCGATTTGATATTACAATTAGTAGTTTATTTCGAATAATTCGTAGATTAATCTACTTTTTGAGCAATTTAGCACCTACGATTATACGATGGCCTAATGAATTTGAGAAGCAACAAATTGAGAGGATTTCACGATAAAGGCTTTCCTGGAGTTATTGGCGCCATATATGGCTCACATGTACGCATTGATAAGCATGAAGCAGATCAAGATTCGTATTATAATCGGAAGAAATACTACTCTGTTCAGGTAAGTTTGTAATATTTGAATTGTAAATTTGAAAATAAAGTAACTTATTTTAGTTGCAAGCTGTGAGTGATGATGCCAGAAAAATTAGAAGTTTGTTTGTTGGTTTTCCTGGTTCCGTCCATGATGCCAGGGTATACAGAAGGTCTCCTCTCTCTCTCAGGATTTGAATGAAAAATGTGGACAATATTTTTTGTTAGGGGATAGTGCCTACCCTTGCTCTCGTCACCTGGTTGTGCCATTTAAAGATAATGGCAGCTTAAGTCCACGCCAACGACTTTTTAATCAAAAGCTGGCCAAATCTAGATGCATTATTGAAAATTACTTTGGGATACTTAAGCAAAAATTTCGATTGTGTATACCACTACAAATTTCGGAAAATCCCAGATGTTGGTAATTTTATACGAGCATGTTGTGCATTACACAATTTAGCAATTGATGATCATTTTGTGTATGTGCAGCCAGAAGAAGAGTTACATGAACACAATCCTGTTGACAGTGAAGATGAATATTTTGATAGAGATGCTCTAGAAGGGGTTGCATTTAGAAATTACCTTCTTACTACATTAAATTTGTAAATATGATTGTATGATTGTTACAAAAATCAATTTATATATTTTAAGTATTATGTGATAGATTATAGAGGTATTACATTGAAATATGTATGTGCTTTCTAGTGACGGTTTGTTAAATATATAACTTTTATTAAGATAATAACCTAGTTGATATATTTTAAACTACTTTCTCAACAATATTTATTTGCTATATAATAAGATTTGATCTCAAAACATGTTAAATAAAAAAACATTTCTTCAAACCTATACTATCTACATTTAATCACCATTATTTTAATAGGTTTTCAATGTATTAGCAAACCAAAAAATAAACTGTTGAAATAAAACTCAAATAAACCGTCTAAAATTAGTATTTTTAAATGAAACTCAAGGTCTCTAGTTAATTCCACAATATAATACAAGTTATTGAAAATTCTAAAAAATTGACAATTGTTTCGATAAATCAATATCATCGTCAGAATGACAGAAGTTACATTTCATTTTATGCCTACCTGATGTTTAGTAGTTATATTTTTGGCTAGACCAAGAAGTAACCTAACTTGTGATTGGCTTAATATATGTTTATAGAAAAAAGAAGAAGATGTGATATTACAAATATTGAAGCTTAGATATTATTAGCCCTATGGTGATATCCTGGATATCATTTTTCCAATTTAGATCAGTATAACTGTGCAATGATATAGAAAACCAGGAAAACTATATCTGCTGATCTTTACAATTATCACTTAAGAAGACAGTTTATTAGTGGAGAATTCCTAGATTTAACTGTTCATTGACAACTTCATATTGTGGGTTTCTTAAATGTCTTCTAATTTCCAGTTCTTCAAGGAAATCCAGTTCTTGTTTCTTTTCACAAATATGCAGCACTTCTAGTTCTGTGTTAGGTGTCAATGAATGATTGGTGTCAAGTAGATGTTTTGCGTAGTGGGATTTATCTGGTTGTTTTAATCTGTAAGCTAATAATATCTAAGCTTCAATATTTGTAATATCACATCTTCTTCTTTTTTCTATAAACATATATTAAGCCAATCACAAGTTAGGTTACTTCTTGGTCTAGCCAAAAATATAACTACTTAACATCAGGTAGGCATAAAATGAAATGTAACTTCTGTCATTCTGACGATGATATTGATTTATCGAAACAATTGTCAATTTTTTAGAATTTTCAATAACTTGTATTATATTGTGGAATTAACTAGAGACCTTGAGTTTCATTTAAAAATACTAATATGAGCATATTCCACGAAGTAAGGGTCGAGACAGTCAATTTCATTAAAAAATCTTCGAGAGAAGATTTGACCCGACTGTACCAGAAGTTACTACAAAAACGTTACAAAGCATCACAAAACATTTGGTTTAACAAAGAATGCCTTAGAAAAAAGGTAATACCAAATTATGTGAATATAAAATGTCACACTAAAACACCACAAGCACAAAAAGCTATAAAATGTGCTCAACGAGTTTGGATAAAATCTGAATGTAAGAAATGGTTCAAAGTTAGAGACTCCTTAGACAACTACATAAAAGTTGTACATTCAGAACTCACCTTCCAATTACATCCAGTAGAATTCGACTGTTTGGATGACAAAATTAGAGACAATATCAGCACTATGAAGCATATGAAATTTAAGAAACAAGAAAAGAAGCTTCAGAATCTTGAACACACACAACATAAAATTCAATACTCAAAACATCATGAAACTGTAAGTACCTACATACCAACACACTTTGCACCACGATTTGAAAACCTTTCAGACACTAATTTTACAAATAGTGAAATAGAATTTTTAAATAAAGGTTTAAAGTACAGCATACCACCTAAATTTACGAATAATATTAAACAAATTATAGCTACAGAGTCAGAAATAGCTTTAAAATCTAATTCAAATAATTTTCTTTATGAGAAATTAAAAATTGCCAATTTAATCAAAAATATTGAACCTTCAAAAGTTAAACGTCAAACAAAAAATAACACTTCAGTTTTAAACGCAATAAAAAAGAAGATAGAGAATAATAACCTAACAGTTACAAAATCCGATAAGGGGAATGCTACTGTCATTTTGACGACTGAAAATTACAATTCCAAAGTATATAACTTTATAGAATCCAGCGATGTAAAAGTTCTTAAAGCAGACCCAACAAAGAAGTTTTCTAATAATGTAAGGGATATTGCTAATAATTCAAATTATCTTTTAAATTATTACGAAAAGAGGTCTATCATACATAAGCATCCTTATTGTCCACAATTATATGGAACAGTTAAATTACATAAAATAACGAAACCAATTAGACCTGTAGTCTCTTATGTTAATGCTCCTAATAATATATTGGCAAAAAAGCTCCACAATATACTCAATACTTACGGATATGAATCTCAGTACTCAATTAGAAATTCAATAGAACTTATCAAAAAGTTGAAATCAATCCACTTGCAAGATAACTATAAACTCATATCGTTCGATGTAACTAATATGTTTACTAAAATTCCTCCTAAAGAATGTCTAATACTTGTAAGAAAATTACTAGAAGATGAAAATATTAATCCAGGAATAATATCAGATATACTTAATTTATTTGATGTATGCATTAATCAGAATTATTTCACTTTTGACAATAAGATATATATTCAAAATAAAGGTTTACCAATGGGAAGCCCTATATCACCTATTTTAGCAAACATTTTTATGGACAATTTAGAAAGAAAGATCTTTGAAAGTAATATTTCGAAAAATATTTTATTTTGGTATAGATATGTGGATGACATATTAGCTTGTTCTATGGGTAGTGAGCGACAATTAGATGTATTTTTCAACCACATCAATAATTTACACCCGAAAATTAAATTTACATTAGAAATTGAAGAAAATAGCTCAATCAATTTTCTTGATTTAAAAATTCAAAGAGTTAATAATGTACTTGATTATTCAATTTACCGAAAACCAACACAGCCTGATGTGACAATTCCATTCAATTCTAACCACCCTGTCTCACACAGACTAGCAGCATATAATTCAATGATACATAGAGCTTTTTCAGTTCCTATGAACAAATGTAATTTTGATAGAGAGATTAATACAATTAGACAAATAGCAACATCTAACGGTTATCCATTAGATATGATAAATAAACTAATTAGTAAAAAAGAGAAAAAAGTGGCATTATAACTAATATATCCTAAACAATCTGATGAAATTAAAACTTATAAAACCATCACATATGCAGGAAATATTTCTAATAATATTTCAAAGATAATATCTTCAGCAACGAATGCAACAATTTCTTTTAAAACAGAAAGTAACGTTAGTACAAAATTGTTAAATGTAAAAACAAAAATACCACTATTAAAGAAGTCAAGTATATATAAACTCAAATGTCCAGAATGTAATGCTGTCTATTTGGGTCAGACCCTTAGGAATTTTGAAATACGATACAGTGAGCACTTACGAGCTTACAGATTAAAACAACCAGATAAATCCCACTACGCAAAACATCTACTTGACACCAATCATTCATTGACACCTAACACAGAACTAGAAGTGCTGCATATTTGTGAAAAGAAACAAGAACTGGATTTCCTTGAAGAACTGGAAATTAGAAGACATTTAAGAAACCCACAATATGAAGTTGTCAATGAACAGTTAAATCTAGGGAATTCTCCACTAGTAAACTGTCTTCTTAAGTGATAATTGTAAAGATCAGCAGATATAGTTTTCCTGGTTTTCTATATCATTGCACAGTTATACTGATCTTAATTGGAAAAATGATATCCAGGATATCACCATAGGGCTAATAATATCTAAGCTTCAATATTTGTAATATCACATCTTCTTCTTTTTTCTATAAACATATATTAAGCCAATCACAAGTTAGGTTACTTCTTGGTCTAGCCAAAAATATAACTACTAAACATCAGGTAGGCATAAAATGAAATGTAACTTCTGTCATTCTGACGATGATATTGATTTATCGAAACAATTGTCAATTTTTTAGAATTTTCAATAACTTTTATTATATTGTGGAATTAACTAGAGACCTTGAGTTTCATTTAAAAATACTAATATGAGCATATTCCACGAAGTAAGAGTCGAGACAGTCAATTTCATCTAAAATTAATATACTTCAATACATATTCATTTAATCACTTAGTTTTTTAAAATACTCTTTTAATATATTGTTCCTTTCTTGCAGTAAATCATTTTTCTTCTTTGCTTCTAGTAATTTTTTATTATCCAACTCCAAATTTTTATTAGTAATTGAAATTTGTTCTTTTTGGTGGTTCAACCTATCCTTTCTTATCATCTCCAAAACGTCATTTCTTGTTTTTCAATCTGTCTTTTTCATTTGGTTCAACATTAGATTCTTGTGTAGGATTATTTGATGAGCATGGACTCACCAAATCATTTATACATTCATTCTCTTGCTTTGTTGGGATACATTCTTTCACCTTTACAGACTCTGGAATTTCTACATAAGTATTTTCAGATAATAATATTTCAGGATAAATTTTTTTTCGTTTTACAAATATTTCATCCATCTCTTTTTCGAATTCAAAAAAATGTGTGACCTCTTCCGGATTTATTAGGGGAGAGTGGTTTACCCTTCGTACACTTTTTAGATTTTATTTTTTTACTTTATGAATAATTGTCAAAATTATCTAGTTTATGTACCTAAGTTTAACAAATATATTGTAGTTTGTTACAAAAAAGTCCGATACTAGTACGTCAAACGATTGAAGGGCTATAGTCATTTTTCTGCGATAAGATATTTGTACGAAAGTACCCCACGTACGGGGTACATTCGTACAGTAGGTGGGGTACTTTCGTACGCCATGGGGTAGATTCATACAGGGTAATTAAAAAGCCAATTAAAGTCGTTACATTTTTATTATTGTTATTATAAAAATATTTATTTATCAAAGAACTAACTTAATAGTGTGTGACTTAGCTCATAGTCGATAAATCTGTCTTTAGAAAAATAACGAAACATAAAATCATTCATCCGCAGTTTACTTATTGATAATTTTGAGCTTACAATCAGTCTGAATGAGATGTTTAATATCATTTTGTATGACATCGTTATACAGTCTTTGACAATTTGAACTTAAAGTAGGTAATTATACATTTGGTTGTTATTTTGAACTTATTGCACATCATAATCATTTAAATTAACTGCGAAAGTAAAAAGTCTAGCCATTCTAGCTGTACCCCGTTCGTGGTTGAGGATCAGGGAGGATCATAATGACATCGCTGATATACAGAGTGTGTATGTCTTCTATATCAGGGAAAAAGAATGACCATGATAATCTTGGTTTCTTCCGAAGATAAGATATTTGCATCTCTGTATCCGAATAAAGACAGAGAACTTTATCGACGTAATAAACAACAGAAGTCTTTTTTTCAAACTTTACCAAAACATAACAATTTTCCTTGATTTTCTCTGGTGTCACATTTAAATTATTATTGATACTGCTATCATCAGTCTCTTCGTAAATTTCTGAATTTACTGGAGATGCTGAACTCTCCCGCAAGCTAAATTGCGATCCTTCAGATTCCTCTGAATCTTCATCGCTTTCGACTTGCTTAGCTTTCTTTTTATTTTGTCTTGAATTAAGTTCCTTCAAACTACGTTTCACTGCTTTAGCTCTGGCTTTCCTTTTCTGTTCTATTTTTTTCAATTCTTTCTGTCTATGTCTCTCTTCCAGTTTAGTTTTTTCAGGTGTATCTGTATATATACGGGATTTACCCGGTTTTCTTCCTTTATTGGTTTTTCTGGTTCTAACAGCTGTAGGATGAGGTTTTATGACTTCTGGTGTCATGGGAAGATAAGAACTCAGTTCAGATTGTGCCTCAGCCGCAGAAGTGGAAGGTTCAGGTTCGCCAGTTCCGGTAACAATGTCTTGAGGATTTTGGAGCAAAGAAGGCGACTGCTCACGAATATCTGACTCATTCATATCAGTCGATGGCACGCTGGTGGAAGGTTGTGGTTCTTGTGATACGTTTCAATTTTGTGGTTGTGCAAATTAAATTACAGGAACTTGAAAATATAATTCGTCATGCAATATTAACATCATTTTGACCTACCATGTATATTAGGAAATCCAGTGGCATCTATATTGGGAATAATTTATAATATTGTACAGCCATAAACATTATTACCTTTCCTAATTAACTATACGTCAAGTATTTATTTTATTTTTGTGGAGCATGTCCCCGTGGTGTTACTCCGAACGCACTACCCCTGATACATATCTTTGTAACGCGATTCTCCGTGATGTGTCTATGCATATATTATTCTGTGATATATACTTGTTGGATATCTCAGCGCTTATTGGTTATTGGAAGCTTTGACATCTCGAGAGCATTCTGATTGGCTGACTGGTTTGACACGAGAGTTTTTGATTTTGCCTGTGAATATACTGGGCATTCATTGTTCGCTGGGTATATCGGAGTGAATGTGGTTGAATTCATGTCACCATTTTCGGATGAAATAATTGAATATTTCACCTTATATTAAGGGATGACCGATTGGTGATACACATTTCCCGGGTATCGTTAGATATTTTTGGAGTTGATTGAAGAGTATAGACCTGTGGAGATACCATTTTTTTTGGGATCAGATAATTCAACCGACAGGTGGTTTTTTTATGCTGTCATTCCAGTTAATTCTAATGTTAATTGTACATGAAAACCAATCTTGAAGAGGGTATATTGTTTCAGTAGGCCTTTATCACAGTACCTAGGGTAATAACACCTTCAGCCTTATATATTCGGAACTCAAACTGGCCACTTGGGTTCTCTTCTCTTTCCTTCTCTTCTCTTTCCTTTTCTTCTCTTCTTTTCTGTTCTGCTCTTTTTCTCGTTCGTCAATCTTTACTATTCTGGATTTGGTTTTGGATTTCATTTTATGGGACAACGTTGAGTCAGAACAACAAACTTATATGGGGGAAAATTTGGATTGTTACTGAAGAGTACAATATTGGATCTTATAGCATTCTATAGAAGTAGTAGTTGGTAGCCACCACAAGCAACCATCGAGACACAGTGGATTTCACGCAAGTTTTAAACTTTGGTTTATGTAAAATACCTTTTTGCGCATAACACTTGTTTATATCCGTCAGCGTAGGTTGTAGATAACTTTTTTTTATTACCGTAAACCACTTGTGGTACGCAGATTACGATACTTGTGTTGATCAAGTATTACAAATACTTTGATCAACATACACTATTCAATTAAACCTGTTTTACCATTTATACTCACATTGTGGATTGGTGATAACTACACCCACTGTTGTTAAATTTGTAAACGTTTCTGTGGCTATTCAATTTTAACATACTGAGTTATTTGAGTTGGTGGTAGTACGCGTATGAGCTCATATGATATTGCGCCATATTGTATTTTTAATATTTACTTCCAAAATTTCACATTTAATTGCATAAACGTTATTTTGTGCCATAGATACGTATGGTATATTGTATTGATTTAACCCTATATTGTATTTGGAACTTAAGCATATAGTTTTCTCATTCTACCGGCTAATCGAGTACTCGTTTGAGAAATTTCATTTGTATGTAGGTACTGGTTTGTACATATTTATACCCAACGAACAATCCAGGCTGTAACATAGGATTTCAATCGGGGGGAATTATAGGATTTCAATCGGGGGGAATTATAGGATTTTACCAGGAGGGTTTCATAGGATTTTACCAGGGGGGTTTCATAGGATTTTACCAGGGGGGTTTTATAGGATTTTACCAGGGGGGTTTCATAGGATTTTACCAGGGGGGTTTCATAGGATTTTACCAGGGGGGTTTTATAGGATTTTACCAGGGGGGTTTCATAGGATTTTACCAGGGGGGTTTCATAGAATTTTACCAGGGGGTTTCATAGGATTTTACTTGGGGGGAATTAAAGGATTTTACTTAGGGAATATATAGGATCTTGACCCAGGGATTTATAGGATTTTAAAGTAACATTGGGTACTAGTGGGTACAGCCTGTCAACCTTTTTTTGTGCAAATTGTAGTAGGATTGAGTTACTACTGGGGAGGGATACATTAGTTTTAAAGGTACGGGATATATATTTTTGGCTCGGGATACTTGTATATATATATATATATATATATATATATATATATATATATATTTGTATAAATTTTTGTACATCATTTAATCAAGGGGGAATTTCACTTACCTATGATAATTTGTGTTTATGACTTATGAGTCATTTTGGACACCTGGGGGAATTTATTGTAATTTTGTGGTACCCTTGTACGTACTAGTTGTAATAGTAGAACATTGTAAGATCGCTTGATATACTAGGCCAATTCATTAAACTTAGACTTGGGTAAGTAACATCTGACTTTTATTTCTCCACCTATTTGGTAGTCTTAGGGTGAGAAAAACTTGTGTAGGTAGTTGTCGGGATACAAAATTGCCTCGCGCCCTTTTACATTTATTTAGTCTGTGAACAACGGACCCCCCCCCCCCGTCTCCGCAAGAGTTAGAGGCAACGCACAGTATGCACCGAGTTTTAGTTTCATAGATCTCAGAGTGAATAACGGTAGGTGGCACTTGAACGACAATACTTGTTTCCGGATTAGATGGCATATTTACCGAATTATTTGAAGCATACACGTCAATGGGAGCGAAATCTTCATCACTAAAGGCCATTTCATTGAATGGCCATATACCTGGTTTTTCAAATCCACCTGTAATATTTTTGGCGGTAAAAGATTCGAAATATGTAAGTTTTACCAATTCAGGAATATTATAAATGTTGATTGTTTTGCCTGGATTCAACATATACCAATTATTGAACGCTATTTTCAACTTTGCCTTGAATGGGCCGAATACTCCAACGTCTAAGGGTTGCAATCGATAACTAGTGTGCGGCGGAAAAGACACAACAATAATGCCATTATCTCGAGCAAATGTTATAGCTTCTAAGCTGATGTGGCTTTCGTGATTATCACATAGCAGTAAAATCGGATGCTCCGTAGAGCTCAGTGTGTGTGCCTGAATGTGTTTTAATACTGAAACAAATATGTCCGCATTTATCCACCCACTTCTATTAGCAGCTCCGAGGCTTCCTTCATGCGCACTTTCAAGAAAATGATCTTTGTAGTGCACCCGTGGAAATACTTGCAGCAATAATACCACCAAATGTTATCAATTCGCCTCTTTCCGCTGACACGATTTGTCCCACTTGTTTCTGTGATTTAGGAGCCAAAACTTTAGGAGTTTCTAAAACAGTAGACACCCCGGACTCGTCAAAGTTAAATATCCTGTCGGCAGCAAAATTATGTCGCTGTAATACATCAGCCAAATTTTTATAGAACTCTTGGACTGCATTCTTATTAAACGCGAATGATCGAGCAGCGCTAGTGTTTTCTGGCTTTCGCAGACTGAGGTTGGCGTTTCGTTCACTGTATTTACGCATCCACTCTAAGCCAGCCATTTGATTTTCGTCCCACTTCGCTGGATATTTTAAATTCAACGCTTTCGCGTATTCGTAGGTAAGTTTCCGAATTTGTACTATCGTTAGCCCATAATGCATTTTGCAGCAATTAGTAATATAGTCATTTAAGCGTGCCTCTTTTTCCATGGAGAAGACTTGAAGACTCGTGAATTTTGAATGGAAAGTTCGTAAGGGTACATCGGCGTAAGAGCCATCTTTAAATTTCTGGACTCTACTTTCCAACGTTGATGTTTTGATGTTGTAATTTAACGCGGCTTTCCTATACGACAACCTTCCTTGTATTATATCATCAATTGCTAACTTCATAGACTCTTCATCCACTTCTTGACTACGCGTACCCTTTTTTTTATATTTTCGCACCATGATTCTGCAATAAAATATTAATTATAAGTATAAGGTTGACTTATTACTAATATTTCATTCTGTTAGAAGTAGAATATAAGAAAAAATATGTTAGTATGCTGTACGTGCGATAATTTTAAAAGATACTAGGTATATTTTATTTCTTAAAAATTGAATTTTGGTATACTGGTGGTTGATAAAATCTAACGGAGAGCATTCGTACGCATACGAATGTGCCCCCTGTCTGGGTGTCCGAATGCACCCCATGCCTTTGCACAAAATAAAATACAACTTTATTCAAATTCTAATTTAGTTTAAGAAATATAACAATTAGAGCTCAAAATAAACAATGTTCACATTAATTAATCATCACCATTTTGTCAAAAACATGCCAATTCTACTTACAATCACGAACTAAACTTAGGTAAAAAATTTACTCACCACCCGCGAAAACACGTTACGTCTTGTCAGCTGATACACCGTAGTGCGACTGGCGCGACACTCCGCTAGCAACATGGCGGCCGGTATGTCTATGCTCACAAGCAACGGCGTGCTCGTGCGCCGTTTGGATTTTTTTTAACCAACTGTACGAATGTGCCCCGCGTACGAATGGTGACCACTTTCCCCTATTATTGTCAATGGCGCGTTTATAGCTTCTCTCGAGCGGTCTAAATTTATTATTCACTTGAATACCAGTCAAATGTAAGCCAAAACTTTCATTTAAGGAAGTTGCAATAATTTCAAACATTTTCTTCAAATTTCTTATGGTTATTTCCAATTTTTTTCTATTATTTTTATACTCAGCTATTAGTCGCAATGTAACATTTCTAGGCCAGTGGGTATATTCTGTAGTTTGCGTATATTCTGGAGTTTGTGTACCCGGCAGCAGCAAATATTCTCCTAACTCTGTAATAGGATTTATCAAATGTAGAATTATATTTTACTTGTTCTATTTCTATACTCACCTGCGTCAATTTCCATTCTACTAATACTAAAATATTTATCGAGTAAAGCAACTATTTATTCCAATGAGACGACCGAACCAATATTATTAATTATTATATCCTTGTCAAATAGGTTATGTTAAACTTAGGAAAAGAAGAAAGGAAATTTTTAGCGTCCCAGCAATAGTGTGCGGAACAAGTTCGTAACTAGATATACGCGTATAGAAAGCTGTTCGGTACTTGTTCGATATATTCTGCTGGAACAAACCAATTATTGTCTATTATAGCATTAAACGTTAAGTCATGAGATATTTGTTGTGTGTTAAGAACACTTTTTGTGCCGTATTCGTATTGTTGATTAAACCCATAACTGATCAACTCAATTTAGGTATATTTATCATTTTTCAATTTAACGTCTTGAATAAAACCAAAAATTCGTTGAGCAAAGACAAAAAATGCGACAGAAAATAATAATAGATATCCATGGATATACAATGGATATAATATTAGGAGGTTAAGACATTTATGCATTGAAGGTATTATGTATTAGAACTTCCTTCTCAATCATTTTTTATGTGATTATTCAATATATTATCAGTAAAATAGAAAATATTTTTTTTTCATATCCATGAAATACATTCAGTGGATACCCATTAGATATCTTACATGTACTGGATATTCAGTGGATATTGGGATATCCACTGGATATCTAGTGTATATTGTGTGCTGTCTGAGAAGTGACCAATTTTATTATTGAATATTATTCAGAGCGTTTCAAGAATGAACCCTACTGATATTCATGAAATTGACTGTCTCGACCCTTACTTCGTGGAATATGCTAATATTGGTCCATTTAAATGAAACTCACGGTCTCTAGTTAATTCCACAATATAATACAAGTTATTGAAAATTCTAAAAAAATGACAATTGTTTCGATAAATATTGATAAATCAATATTTATCGAAACATCGTCATTTTTTTAGAATATTCAATAACTTGTATTATATTGTGGAATTAACTAGAGACCGTGAGTTTCATTTAAAAACACTACTGCTATTCAGCTCACTAAAGCCAGTACAATGGATGCTATGGTACTTGAAGTACCAAATGTTTGCCATTTTTGGAGAATTTTCAGATTGTTGACACGATACAGCCTCCAGAGTGTATACAAGTGTCCAATTTTATGATTTAATATTGTTCAGGACGTCCTATATACAAACATTATTGATTTTTAGCTCACCGGAGCTGGTACAACGGGTGCTATCGTACCTGAAGTGCCTCATTTTTGGAGAAATTTCGGGTGGTTAGCACTGTAATAAAATACGAATACCTAAAAGATAATTTTATGGTAGAAAATTTCAGAACACACGGTAAAACATATTTTATTTTTCATTTAATAATAACTGGAACGCGACACACATAATGTTTAATAAAACAACTACGAAGCCAAAACAGAATAGAGAAATAAAAAACATCTTACTGGGTCAAAGCGAAATAATTGTTTTGAATACAATTATTTCAATAACAAAAAACTAGCACGATTCAAAAAAACAAAAGCTGTTTTTTGCAACTCGACGAAAACCCCAAAACCGAAGTCGGGGGAAAACAAAAAAAGGAGTGTACACAGACCAGAAGCGGCAGTGAGTGTGTACCGGGGGTCGATCACGCGAAGGGAAAGTTTTTTTCCCCCTGCCACGGTGAACGGTACTAGTGTTTTTTTAGTGTTAGCGGTACGAGTGGTAAAAACTTACCCTCTACGCTAATTGCCTTTCGACATAGCACGATTCCGTTTATTGGCACGACTCGCGGTGAACAAGCAGATAGTAAGAAAAGTCAAGAAAATTCCCGGCGAGACGGAGGACGTTTATCAAGCAGTAAGTTTTTGAATTGAATTCAGATTGGGATAATTTTTTACTAGTGATATATTTACTCGTTATTGGTCGAGCTGGATCCTGAACTTGGGTGTACAGGTCAATTGCTATCTACAAGGTGTAGCGATAGCAAATATATTTATTAGATTTTTTTTTTGTTTGATTGTTTATTTTTTCAATGAGACGGGACATAGCTGTTCACTCTTCAGATTGAGTTTATCGTCCTGACAAATATATAATTTACCGTGTGTACTGGAATAATTTAGATTTTGCCGAGAGGCCGGAGCGTATGTTTTCCATAATTTCCCGGGTTTCAGCGGAATTGCGCTGATAAGTCAATCTATTGTAGAGAAATATTTTTATCAGTCTTTTGTTCAGCCGTAAATTATAAATTAAAACTCTTTCTTATTTTGCCAGCGTAAACGCATAAATTTATCGTAGGTAATTATATTACTGGGGACTTTCGCAACTTGTAACGCCAGTGTCGATAAATAATTTAAATTGTTTTACTTAGCTCATCAGAATTTTTCTTTATAGAACAAAAATTTCACTTTCGTTCCCTGAAGGTCAATGACGACCGGAACGACGTAAAATGAATCATTGTTGCATATAAAGGTATTTACACGTAATAGTTATTTATTTTTTCTCGACACCGGAGAATAGAAGGATTGAGAAACGAATATATAAAACATACGCCTTTCACGCATTTTTTTTTGAGTAACAAGACCAAGCCGTTAAAAGGGCTAGTTTTGCCGCACCACCGAACAAACGAGAATTCTGTTCATAAATTTGATTTTGTTTTTATAATTGCAGTATATACAGGAGTAGGTTTGATAATAAACCAATTTTAGATAAATATGTATAGGTAGAGTTACACCAGGGAATTGGGATTAATTTAATCATACGAAATTGTAGTTTAATTTTAAATATATATGTATAGCTGTATAGGAGGATTTGGAGAGATTATTTTATTATATATTTTTTTGTATAACGTGGAGGTTCGACATCATTTTTCCTATCACCCCTACTCCAAAAATTTCCCCCTCTGGAAGTGTAACAAACGTGGACGTGTGACGGAGACGAGGAGGACAAACCCTGTCCTGGCAAAGGAAGTTTCATCCGTTTTAAGACCAGGCGAACCTAGCAAAAACCAATCGGACTGGATTGCCTTACACGCTCAGCCGCGCACGGGAAGCAGAATTTGGTGATAGATTATATCAGAGTGGTGACAGCAGATTTAATTAGGGGTATACAAGTTATAACACTTCGATTTAGATTTAAAATACAACGAAGTATAGAGTTACTATTTCGTTACACTGATGACAGTTATTTAACTTACACTTTAATTTAGACATTATTACACTGGTGACAGCGGTTTTTTTTGTTGAGAAACAACTCGATAGCAAAGGGTAGAGTTGTACAGCACGATACAGCCTCCAGAGTGTATACAAGTGACCAATTTTATAATTGGATATTTCTCAAAGTGTCTCACAGATGTACCCCATTGGTTTTCCGCTGACTGGAACTAGTATAGCGGGTCCTATAAATCCAGATATACTACATTTTAGTGTATAAAAGTGACAATTTTAGGATATAATGTTGTTGAAGCTATCTCACAAATACCAAAAAGTTAGTTTTAATATTTAACCCTGAACTAGTCGCGTTAGGTCTGACAGACTCCGCGTTCCGGAATTGTTCGGCTATTTACGCATTTTGCCAACGAGAGCTTGGTGCGTCCACATAGCTTCTTGAATTACGGCGTAGTTAAATAAATTGGGTGTTTGTGGGCGGTTGTGCAAGTCGTTTTCTGTCAAATGTGATCTGGAGTCTCCTAGACTCCGAGCGACCAGTTGTGTTGTTTTTTTTTCTGTGATAATTTAATCATTTTGATATTTATTGCGACCAGACCAGACAGTTATTTATAGACGAAAATGGACTATGAAAAAGAGCAG
Source organism: Galeruca laticollis (assembly GCA_963921935.1). Taxonomy (NCBI): domain Eukaryota; kingdom Metazoa; phylum Arthropoda; class Insecta; order Coleoptera; family Chrysomelidae; genus Galeruca; species Galeruca laticollis. The sequence goes on from OY998181.1 coordinate 75,220,148, forward strand.
CAAAGATTGTTGCGCCCATGGGAGGAAGTTGACTCTGACGAGGCGCCAATTGGTGATGAATCAGATGTAGAAGATGATGTCGTGGAATTGTTATACTTCTCGGTTTTTTTTGGTTTCTTTTTTTAATGAATTTCTCTTGCTCCTTTGGGGGTTGTATCCCGTTACCGCTGCTCCCACAATAATAGGTCGTTGGTATACCCCGATTGGTATCGGAGCGGTATTATTTCTCTGGTTTTTTTTTCTCTGGTTGTAGTGACCGGAAGGGCCCTACTGTATACTCCTATCCTAGAAATCTTTGCAACGTGCTGTTACCAGTGCCTTATGGCACAAAATTTAGAACCAGGAATCTCCCTGCGGGTTACCTCGAGGGAGGGTTTTTTTTCCTGACACGAGCGATCAAGGTCTTCGTGGGTCCTCTTGGGCTTATACAATGTGCCAAGCCTGAGTTCGAATGCAGGTCGAGTCAGCCCGTACTATTTGCTGGTACGAGGGTAAGGGCTGGGGTTAAGGAAATAAACTGGAAGGTTAAGTATGTACAAGTATGTATTACGAAAATAGTAGTGTTATACATAACAACAAATTTTTGAAATCGAATAAAATATAATAACTAGGCTATCTCATGAATTTTGGATATCCTATACAATATAAGATTACAAAATATCGAACAGGACTGTTGGAATTAAATCAGAATAAATACGATATCCTATACACTATAATAATTCATATATAACAACAGAATTTTGAAATCGAATAAAGTAATTATGATATCTCGTGAAATTGGACACCCTGTACAATATAGTAAATAATATTTCAACAAACTTTGGTAATAATTATGATCTCTCGGGTATGTGGATATCCTATGCAATAATAAGATAATAAAATATCGGACGAGACTTTTTAAATCAGAATAAATACGATACCCTGTACACCTATAGTAAATCATATATATATCAACAAAATTTTTGGGATTGAATAAAAAAAATTATGAATCTCGTGAAATTAGATAACCTGTACAATATAGTAAAAAAATCTATATCGAATAAAATAGAAAACCTATACAATATAGTAAAAAAAATCCATATCAACAAAATTTTGAAATCGAATAAAATAATTATGATTCTCGTGAAATTTGATGACCTGTACAATATAGTAGATAATATTTCAACAAACTTTAGCAATCTAGTAGATTAATTATGATATCTCGGGTATGTGGATATCCTGTACAGTAATAAGGTAATAAAATATCGGACGAGACTTTTTTGGAATTAAATCAGAATAAATATGATACCCTGTACAATATAATATCCTTGCACAAATACAGAAAACAAATATATAGGGAGATGATCCTCGAACATACGATATCTCCCGTATATGCCTATAAATTTTAGACTAGAATGGTAGGTGAGGGGCGCAGATGTAAATAGTATACTCAATATGACCAAAAATATGGGTTTTCTTACCCTTTGGGACACCCAGTTAAGTCAAAAATAAATAATAAAACATATCAATACAGTATATAAAAATTAATTATACGTTAAAAACTTACCTTTTGGATATCACAAATCACAACTACACAATATTACTGTTGACGGTAAAGGGGCCGTCCGTACTTAGACTGGCCACTTAGGGAGAGTTACTGCCTCTGCCTCTAGCCTCAAAAATTCCTGTTATTAATTCTAAAATTACCTCGTCTATGCCCCTGTGTGAAGGTTAATTTTATATCTCATTATTCCAATTTGTAACGTATTGATTAGATTTATTGATAAACAAAGCATGGCAAAACCATCAGCTGTGATGTTTGTTGACCTTGCTAATTATAACAAAGTTGTTTGTATCAATTTCTTCTATATTATTTCGAATTAAGAGAAATTTGTCTATATAGAGCGTTCTTAAAATTTCCTATGTCATATCTCGTGTTTATTACAGAATGTAGATCTGATAACAGCGATACCGTCCAAGAAGATAGCTCTTATTCCGATTAATATGATCTCACTATACCACCAGCAAAAATGACAAGAGTTGCTTTTCATCTCGGCAAAGACAATAAAACAAAATGGGAAAAACATATTCCGAATCAGGCAGTGAGAACTCGATCCTGGAACATAATAAGCCAACTTCCTGGTACAAAAGGTGAAGCAAAAAAAGGAAAAAGTCCGATCGAGTGCTGTAATCTTTTTGTGAATGACGAAATTATCGATATTATTGTAGAACATACAAATATCTACATAGCAATGAAAATGCAGTACTACAAAAGAGATCGAGACTGCAAAGAAACAGATAAAACTGAAATCAAAGCCCTGATTGGTTTGTTTTATTTGTCAGGGTTGCTAAAAAGTTCCAAGTTAAGTGTTGATGAAATATGGGGCAGAAAGGGAACCGGAGTGGACCTATTCTAGCTCACAATGAGTAAACAACGGTTTCTTTTTCTTTTGAGGTGTTTTCGTTTTGACGACCCGGCTACGAGGGAAGAGAGGAAGAAAATAGATAAACTGGCGCCAGTCCGAGAAGTTTTCGATATGTTTGTGAGTAACTGTCAAAAGCATTATTCCATCTCACAAAATGCAACTATAGATGAAATGCTACTAGGTTTCCGCTTTCGACAGTATATACCTTCAAAACCAAACGAATATGGTCTGAAACTTTTTTCGTTGGTCGATTCGAAGATGTTTTACACATTGATTCTAGGAGTATATGTTGGACAACAGCATGAAGGTCCGCTTAAAACAAACAATGACGCTATTAGTATTGTTGAACGTCTTGTATCCAAAACGTCAAGAAATCTTACCACAGATAATTGGTTGACCTCGGTGCCCTTGGTCGAAAAATTGCTAAGCGATCATAAACTTACACTGGTCGGAACGATTCGAAAGAATAAGAAGCAAATACCTAGGGAATTTACTGTCGTGAAACATCGTCCAATAAACTCAGGCATGTTCGGATTTGGAGAGCATATGACAATTGTGTCTTACGTTCCGAAAAAGGAAAGAATGTTCTTATGATTTCCAGTTTACACAACAGTGACTTAATTGACCCTGACACTGGTGATAAAAATAAACCCGAAATTATAACGTTTTACAATGGCACAAAAGGAGGTGTGGATTCTGTAGATCAGCTTTGTTCACTATATGATGTAGCACGAATTAGCAGGCGCTGGCCCATGGTGATTTTCTTTTCTTTATTGAATCTCGCTGGAGTGAACAGTCAAGTTATTCATGTCTCCAATCACCCCCACCCAAGAGACGATTTGAAACGGAGAGTGTACCTGAAGCAAATAGCATTGTCGTTGATTAAACCACATTTGCAGAGACGTTCTTATCAGAAGAATGTACCAGAAACCGTCCGTGAAAGAAGGACAATATATAGCGAGAACCTCTACTGCATCTGGATCTAATGTAGAACAATTACTAGAAGGCACCAGAAAATACTGCGTCGGATGCAAAAACAAAAAAAAATCTCGGTTTTATTGCCAGAAATGTAAATCCTTCATTTGTGTAAAACATGCAAAGATGTTGTGCTTTTCTTGTGCAGAAGCGTGAGTCTTGGAACATATTTTTCCTCTTAAAGTAATTTGAGTTTTCTTTGATTTCAGTTAGTTGCTTTAGTTTTTTTTAGGTCGTAGACTCATTCGCTATGAGGTACTTTTATATATACAAAAAGTTTTGTTTTTATTGTTCATTATACTTGAATAAAGTTTTGTTTACGTGTCCTGGTGTTTTTTTCAATTAATTATGTAAAAAAATAGAATAATAATTTAAAAGAGGACCTTTTCGGATACGGAGTCTGACAGACTCCGCGCGACTAGTGTTGTCAGATTATCAGGCGCGACTACTCCATGGTTAAAACCGTTTACTTTACTACTTCAGCTCCCCCGTTCCTCCAGCAAAATCTTAGATAAAATGGATATTTCTTATATTTTTGAAGTCATTTTGTTTGCTTTGTCATCCTCATTCTGTCAATAAACATTGTTCAAGTTGGAGACTGTGAATATAATGTTTTTTTCAATATTTTACACCGCTTATTGAGTCTATAGTGTTTAAAATCATAAATAGAGCTAATTGTAACATAACGCTTTTTCATTATAATGTCCAATGCTCTAGAATCAATTTTCAATACCTTTTGAATCGAACTAGGAATTTTTACCTACCTTCAATGAATCACTCTGTATATCTCTGAGTTTTCCTGAAGTGACAGTTAAACAGTTGATAACAATGAATAATGCCATTGTCAGTCTTTCTACAATCAGCAAAACCGGCTGAGATGCGTCTCATTTTCCAGGACGTCGTAATGTTCGTTGTGGCACTATAACGACGAGCTTTGTAGCATTACTAAAGATATATACATTTAGGGAGGAGAATAAAGGCGCTAATGTCGTTACACTGATTGCCTCAACAGTTGATTACCGTCACGTAGGTTCATCATTTCTCTTCGTTCAACATTTGCCTTTTACCTACCTACACATTTTCGGGATTGTTGTTCATGAATTATTCACAAATAAATGTATCTTTATAAAAAGAAAAATATGTAAATAACAAAAATATTTTTTAGCGGATTTTAATATTTATGTTAATTCAAGGTGGAACGAATAGGGCCGTTCCTAGGGTGGTGAGCGCCTGCGTGCAGGATTTTTTGTGCGTCCCTAATGTTATGATTTCAAGATCAAGATACTTACATCCTACATCGTAAGATTTTTTAAGATTTGTTTAATACAATTAACACAAAAACAGAACTAAAACGATAGGAATTTGAAAAAACTTTTTTTTGTCAATATCACTAGTCGTCACCCTAATATTACAAGGTTGTATGTGACATTTTTACATTTTTCTGATTTTCAGTATAACAAAGTTCTATGGAGCAATTACTATATTTTAAGCTTGGTAAATCTTCCAGCTAACATAGAACCATAGTTATCAACAGAAAATCAGGGTGTATGTTAAAAAATATTTATTTTGTGTATAACAAAGGTGCATGTTAAACCTTTGTAATAAAAATATATTTGGTCAACAAAATATTACAGGGTTCTATGTTCTAACATACAACCTTGTTATAATATTTTTGAGGTTATGTTAGTTTGTCTACAGTGTTGGAGTAACAGGTTCATGCGAATGTGCCCGGAGTAATTTTGAAACATTTTAAGTAATGGGTGAGAGTGATATAAGTGATGGTCACGTCTATGACTCTGACCGAGATAAGGAATACATTCCACCTCAAAAAACATCAAAAATGTAACCAGGTAAGATTTTATTGTACAAGTTAGGTTAGGTTTCCGGGATTTTAAACAAGTTTTCTTTTAGTATTAGAATTCGAGGCCGTTATATTCCATTGCCATACTTACCGCCAAGATCAACCAGTAACGATAGTGGAAGTGGCTCCAGTTCGTTTCCACAAGTTGCCTTAAAAAAAAGTACAGTAGTTTCGAAAACAAAGAAAACTAAGCTTCAAGAATGTTATTTTTGTGTCTTTTAGTAATCTGCTCAGTTGTTCAACGGAATATACTAAAGAATGTAAGGAGGAGGAGGGTCAGTTCTCATTACTGCCGCAGGAGGTTTTCCACTCGGCCCCGGGCCATGGCTTTTCTCGGATCTCTTCGAGGGACCCGGTTTTGATGCCAGTTGGGAGGACCGGGCATTAGAACGGGAAACAATCTGTCCAAAACCCAGATATGATGTGAAGCCAATCCTTTCCAACGTGCCATGGATTGATCGTCAATGGCGAAAGTCCATGTTTGAACAGGGTCTGTAATTTCCTTGTGTAGAACAGTCCACTCTAAGGTAAACAGACCGTGGTTCATTTTCCTCAGTCTGATGAGGACCTGTTCAAAAGTCTTCGTCAGGTATGTAAGCTACACAGATGTGTTGCTTTGGCAGTCGGTCGCCTGAGGGAGGCACCATCCCATGGTTGAAGTGTATTGACTACGCCAGTCAACCACGAGACACTCTCCTGATCTACACAGGTGACTTGTAACCTTCCAGGCCGGAAAGTACAGCTCTGGAACTACACTTGTGGACCACCTTCAGGATTATCCTCTACATAGGCCATAATGGCATACTGCAGGGATCCCATTTGTTTGGTTGTTATAGAGGCTGTTGGATGCTTGAGGTGTAAAATTCCTACCTTGATTCCGAATACAGCCTGCTTTGTAAGTCAGTTTCACCTGACATTACCTTTGGTTCAGCCGAGCAGGGCTTTTTTGCCTCCTGTTCGGGTGAGTCATCATTAGAGTGTAAGCGCTTGCTAGTACCGGCCACAGAGGGAGAATGTCTCCACTCTTGCGGCTGACCTCGCTCCCGCGCTCTAGAATTTGGTGCAAGGCGGATTGGTAAGGTACCCCACTCTTGAGGAGACGACTAAGTAGCTTCCTGGTGCACCACCTAGTTTCCCAGGTTTACTTTCAGGAGTTGGAGAGCTTCGTTCCTGATCGGAGGTTACAGGGAGGTCAATTGAAGTCGATTGGTCGACTTCCATCTCGTCTGTAATTTTTAATTAAGGTTACTTCTCCAATAAGAGTCCCACGAGTAGCTAGAGAAAAAAATGTCCATCACGGCAGAGCCCAGCATTACCGTGACAATGTTTAGGATTATATAAAAGTACTGTTAGTGTTGAGGAAGAGGGTTGAGAGTGACAATTGGGTAGTTCTATAGTGACAAAACTACACATTACTTTCTCTGTGGTTTAAAAACAATATCCTGTTCTTGACGGCAATCTGAGATATAGCGAAGAAAAAGGTCTGGCAGATATAAAACTAATTTTTGAGATCTATGATATAGTTTCTAATTAAAAAGTTATAATAAAAGTGATTTAATAAGGTTTTATTATTACAAAACCCAAGATATTAAAAATTTATCGAAAATACAGCCACACTCAGACAAAAAATATTGTTTTATTAAAAAAAATACTTTTGAATCAAAGAAAAATAAATATATTATAGTTTCATTATTGTTTAGAGTAAAATTGATAAGACATTTTTTGATTTGATATGACGTTTTCAAAACAATCATGATCATGGTCATTATTGATACGTGATCCTTTAGAATCAACTGCGAAGTTGAAATTCAATTCAAAGTGAAACATTCACATTGTTCAGCATATTGTTTTTAAAATATCAATGCACTTACTTCAAAGACTCATAACTAATGATTTGAAAGATTTGTAGCTTTGAAATAAAAGGTCGGTTCCTGTAACTGAACAGAAAAATTGGTTGGATTATTGGTCGTTTTTTTATTTCCAAAGCACAATCCTCTGACATCAAGAGTGGATAACAGTGATGCAAGGTATTTGCCATTTCAGTATGATGAACTGGCCTTAGGCTGACAACACACCGATAAATCAAAAACTTGGTGTGTCGCCAGCCTTGAGTTTAATAAAAAAAAACACCCAAAAATATTGAAGAATGTCTAATTTCAGCAGTTGGTAGCCGCCTTTAGAAGAAGTTATTGCAATAAAAGTCCAATAAGTTAGAAACCATATTTTTATTCAGAACAAAATAAAAAATACATTCACAAAAACTTATTTCTTAAATATACTTTGTCATTATTTGAAGTATAAAGGTGCAATGGTGGCGAAGTGAAATATTCTATAGGTTGCAAATGCAGATTGTTCATAAATCTTCCTACTTCAAATGATTGAAAATGAAAATCGAAACATTTTAGTTCTATTTCATTTGCTAGAATGTGCAATGCATTTTTGGTCAACTCAACAAGATACATAATCTTATAGAGCTTTGTTTTACTATCTTCAACAGCTGTCAAATATAAATTAGATTTGTATGTTTTGCCATGATACGTTCCTGACTGAGAAACAGTAGCACAGTGTAACTGCAGTAGATCTGAAGGTGTTAATGCCGATTGTGAAAAGTATATATTCTGCCAATCTATCGAATCCCTACCCTCCAAATGATATTCAGCTCCGAAACCGGATTTGAAATCCACAAGAATTTTTGCGTATTTGAGCCCAGCTTTGACTGATAATGTGTAAGGAATATTGATCGTGGATGATGGGTTGGTGGAGTATTTCTTTAAACTCTGATGTTTAGCTTCAAATCTGAAACTCCATAAATATTTCGGAGGCCCGCATTTACGAATAAAAGTTGGGTAATGCACTAAAAAATGATGTTTTGATTTTCAATAAATTTCAAGGAATAATGAATTATTATGCAAAATATCGTATATAGGCACGACGATTAAGAATATCTCGGAATTCGAGAGTAGTAGAGAATTGTAATTTTGGGGTTCTAAACTGAAGAAATTGTGCAGCTTTCTTTGAGTTTATGATATCTAATGAGCTTTTTGTTTTCGGTCACTTGACATCAGATGAAAAATTATTATATACAGCAAAAATAGGATACCTTAGATAGCTTAGAAATAGATGATGAAGACGATATGGACCTTGGTGTCTTTGAGTCTGGACTAATTTGAAGCCAAGAAGTTACTTTTGAAGTATATGTAGTTGTGTCATCGTCTATATTATGCTGAAATTATGTAGAATTTCAAAAAGCAATCCAATAATAATCAAAATTAGTATTCACCTCAGCTTTTCTCCAGTGAAATAATTTTGACCGGAATTCTGGTCTCAAACCTATATCCGAAATTGCATCTCTTATGTCATCTTTGAACAGGTAGACTAGACTTCTATATGTTACACCCGAATCTGAAGTGATAAAATCCTGTCAGTGTATTGAAAGGAAACACTTTATTCATTGAATGCAATTTGAAATGAAACTTGCTCGACTGTAGACCAATATTTCATTAACACCAAAATTTACTAAATGTAAAATATAAAATTCATTTCACTATCAAGAATTACCTTTTAGTGTTGGAAGCACTTGTGATAAATTCCACTCTTTTAACAACTGTTTTCAGTTGAGTTGTATCTTCGTCCACGTTCTGGACAGGATTATGGATGGAGACAGGAATGGTATCTAATTATTAAGCTCATCCACAGATAAATTCAAAATAACTACGTCGTTACTTGCATGTTCTATCAAGGCTCCCGAATTTTCTGCCATAGCGCTTGTAACAAATAAATAGTCAAGTGAATCGGTGAACCAAATGATATACCTCGAGTACAATTTAGAAAACAAAAAAATAATGGAAGGCTACACATTGGACAATTCATAAAAAAATGCAGAATCATGTTATTTCGATACTTTTTCAACGATAGTGCGTAAACTATAGGTTTTATGCACTCTGTTCAGAGTGCGTAAAGTGGCACTTTTTAGCACTTTTTGTGCGTAAAAACATTAACTGTGCGTAAAGTTAGTTTTTACGCACTGTTCATGCATTAACACATTTTGAATAAAAAACAATATTTTGCGTACAATTTTATCATTTGATAATACAAGGAAATATGAAAACTTCATGAAATAAAATATTCAACGATTGCCACAATTTATCTCTATAATAACTGTCGTAGAAAAAAAATGTATGACACACTTTCATAAGGAGTTTTTTTGTATTCGCGTGTTTTGTTGAACTCAGCTGCGCCTCAGTCAACAAATTTCACGCTTATACAAAAAAGTCCTACATTATATACGAACTTGTATCAAAAATAACTATTTTTTCAAATTTCCAATTTACCTTGACATTTGACTTCATCATCATATTCAAGCCATGCTTCACGAAACATTTTAGGGAATTGAAACTATAACATTTGAGATAAAAATCATTCCCTCTTTACACATAGAATAAGTTAAAAAAAAGCACACGTAGTTCTACGTTTCTTATTGTTACTGAAAAATTTCGACTTGAACTTTGAGAGAATTCAAGAATTTATAATGTACGAGAATTTGGAATTTGAATATTACTCCAAAAATTACCAAATACTTACTTGAAATTATAACAAAAGTTGAAATTCATATTATTTAATCAACAAAGCATATTTTTCAATTTTAAACTGACCTGTAATATCAAACCACAAAACCGAAGTATTTTTTTAGCTTTCAATATATATTTTTAGTGTAGGTATACGTAGATTAATTTTAAAATACCCGAATCAAAATTTGCTCTGAAGTTTTTATTCCTTCTACCACCCTTACTGATGAAAATATTAGTATTGAGTGTAATTGGTACTTACCGCTTGACTTGAAAGCCACTAGATTTCAGAAATTCTAATTTTTCCAATGTGATTGAAAAGTTCTGATGGGTTTTCATGTAAGTACCTGATGAGTACCTGACGAAAACACATTAATTGGCATATTGACTATTTATGAATGTCTCAAGTGATAACATCAGTTGACTACCTGAGCTAATATAAGCTAAAATATTAATAAAAGTGAGGTTATGAAAATTCTCGTTTAATTACCTAATTTTCATAAGCTTGCTACTTTTCTAGAGAGCCTAATTATCTTTAACAGTAACTGAACTGTACCCTAGAACTAGTACCTGCCTGTATTATATATACCTATTATGTCAATAGTTTATTTTTTCACTGCACAATTGGGAAACCAACACAAATGCAAATTGCGATGCAAAAATATGTAAATGATCATGCATCGCAAGATGGAATTCGAGGCAGAGTGTGATGTAGTTATACTATTGGCTACCAAATTCACGTGATCCTAGACGTTATGTTGTCAATTCAAAATATTAAGAAATCAATTAAAAATGTTTTGAATGCCTTTCAAATTTAAATGCTTGCCTTTTATTTTAAGGGGACGTATTTTCAATAAAATTGGATAGATGAATTGCACCCTGGTTATGAAGTAATGTGAAGTTATTTTAACATGGACTCTTCACAAATATAATACGGTCGGCTCTGATAATTTCAAGAGTGTGTCATTTTGAATATAAAGCGAAAGGATATTCCACACAATTTGAAGTGACATATTTGGTGATTTGTTAACTAATCGATACAAAACTATTGATATACGTATATCAAATATTATACACCTGCTACTTGAATTAATCATTACGATTTTTTCATTTTGAGACGATTTCTAGAGATTTTTAAAACGCATTAATTTTCTGAGTGCAATGTTCTCAAAGTTGGCCCATTCTGTATTACCCTAAGATTTTTTGCATCTCCGTTCATAGAAAACCCACTAACGCAAAATCTCTACAAGATTGAGGTTAAGGACTTTTACAAAATGGAATAGAATCGATTCTAATTTCGCCGGCTTAAATTTTTGATTTGTCCTTGGGATGTTCAACGTCGAGAGAACTTTTTTTCATTTAATTCAAAAAACGACAAATCCAGTCAAATTAAAGAAAAAATCCCTAGGGAATTGTTACGTATATTTTTTGTTTCAAGAGTATTATCCAGTCGAAGAAAAGTTCTGTCCTTAAAGACAATAATAGTTTAAGTTAGACTCCTTGAAACTGAGTACAAATGGGATATGATTAAAAAACTTTCCAATATTTCAATTCTCGAAATAAGTAAAGTTGAAAGACATTAACTTCTGCACATTTATTTTTCTAAGAGTAAAGCAACATTAACATCTATTATGAATTGTACAAATGTATGAAAACCAAACTTGTACGCCAGTTTCTTTGAAATGAATTATTGAATGCCGAAACTCCGTTAACTGGCTTAACTTTTAAACCAACTCTAACTCCTTAAAGATCTTTTGATCTAAGCTCCAGAAATTTACTACCTCACTATCTAGACATAGAGCTCTAGACTCTATTATTTCATTATAGTTTAGACGGCACTTGTAAGCTGTAACTTTATGTGTGACGGCAACTAAAACCAATCGAAATACTCAGTTAATTACTACTTCCACATCAAAGACGTGAACATCAATTTGTGGAGATTAGTGCAGAGCGTGGATTTGAGCAGTTTAAAACAATCGTAGTTAGAAAAATTTCAGCTTCAACTTCATTTATATCGAACGAACAAAACTTTTAGGTTAAAAATGCTTGTAAATCATATCAAGTTACAAAGAAAAGAATATACAATAAGTAAAGTTAAGAAATTACTTCATAATAAGTAGGCTATGCTGCTGGTAACGAGTCTTTCCTCAGAGAATTCATCCAACTCTGACTCTGAAGAACCGATTTGTTACAAATGCTGAAAGCCATATGTTAAGAGTATGGCAACATGATTGAGATTTAGCAGAAGTCTACGTTTTGGCAAACTGTCAAAGGCTTCCCACTATGCAAATAACTGTTACAGTCATGTCAATTGAACATCACATTGTGATTATGTTCTTCCATTTTCTCCATCACATGAACATCTATACAACCGCTTATGCCCAGCTAAGGGCTGTTACAACTTAATTTCTCAGCGATGTTAAAGCGCTGCATGTGTGATGTTACTAGAACTTCCTCAAAAGGAAGGCTTCATAATGAACTAAAAGCAACATATCTGTTACTTTTAATTCGTAACACTGTTACATTCTAACATATTGTAGATGTTAATGCAATCTCTATAAACAACATCTTACCAATGAACTAAATGCAACATTTCAAAAACAATACAGTATAGTCTCTTAGATGTTGTATGGACATTACTTAAATCTCTAAATAATATACCTCAAACATTCTAGATGACATCCTATAGATGTTTCTGTGCCTAATAATACAGGGTGAACAACTAAGAATGCCGGCTGTCGGCCATATCGCACACTCAATAATAAAGTGGCTCAAAACCAAAAACTTTATTTATGAGAAATCGTTAAAAAACTTTGGAAATATTCCTTCTTTCGACTTAATACTCTTTCGAGCGAAATTTAAATAACTTTTTGCGTGCTTTATTGGTCAATGTAAATAATGGTAAATCAATTTTTGGTAAAGGTTAATTAGGTAGTCTTCATGAAATAACAGGAAAGGTGGTCTAATGTTTTGTATCGTTTTATTTTTAAAAATTAGAAAATTTCGTGGAGTAAAACTACACATTGTCTTTTTAGTTTTAAATCGTGAGTATATTTTGTGAAAAATGGCGATTTAGTATTTAAAATGTTGCATTAGAAATGATTATGTCACTTTAATATATCTAATTATTGTTTGTTGAAAAAACATTGAAAATTTATGTTTGAAGAATAGGTTTTTTTAAGTTAGTATTAACGAATACAAATTATTTTACATAACATATTTATATTTCAAACAAGTAAATTACTAAGTTTTAAAAATTGCATAGATGAGGCTTTTACTTGATGAAGATCCATACTGAACGAATTCGTTTTGAGAAAACTACTGTGTTAGTGAAACGAGTCAATCAGTTTAAATTGAACATTAGTTCAAATAAATGAAGTTTTAAACAAATTTAATTGTTTTATTTTCATCGTTTACTCAGTTTTAGTAATAATGTGTATAAAACGAGCAAAAGAATTAACAACAAAATAGGCACAACACAACAAACTGTCGCACTTACAAATACATAAAAAATAACATAGGTTCAATTATACTTATACCGAGTAATAATACAAATAAATATTAACTAAGGAATAGTGCTGTGAAAATCGGCATAAAAACTAGGAACAAGTTGTTTGGAAACTAGTTCTTTAAAGTCTTTTTTCTTATTTTCGTTAAGCTCTTGTTTACCAGTATATGCTTTAGTTAACGAAATATCTATTATACGAGTAAATTTTTTCTTTTTACTTCTTACAAGAGCCTCAATAAATTGCTCTTGCTTGTAGGACGTTTTAAGTGAAAATATCAAAGGATTCTCTTTTGTAAATTTCATGATTTTAATATCGTTCCAATTAATACATTGACCTGTCTTATCTTGGGTAAAGTTTTATTTCCTCATTGTTCCTGAAGATGTTTTAGATCAAAGATTGATTCGTAGGAAATTTCATGTACCAAAAATGGAGGTGGTGTTTTTTTGCATTTTTAATCGGTGCTATATATTGATGAGAATAGTATATTGGCCCTGATTTAAACATGGCAAATTTCGGCAAAAAATGCAAACAAAAAATTTAAGCAATCCAGATGACGCACCTCCACAAGGCTATGACAAATCACTGCCCTTTGTTCTTATTGGAGACGTAGCTTTTCCTCTGTTATCAAATTTGATGCGTCCATATGCTCGAAAGAATTTAAATTATAAAAAAAAAGGTTCATAACTACCGACATACACGAGCTAGGCCATTTATTGAATGTTCATTTGGAATCTTATCAAATAAGTGGAGAATTTTTCACAGGCCCATTAATATATCACTTCGACTTGCAAAAAAAATTACTAAATCTTGCTGTGCCTTGCACAATTATGTATGTGCAAGAGATGGTTATGCTTTCCATCATACATTATCAATAAAAGGCTTAACAGGCATGCGTAATAAAACAACGCTAACTAGATCTGCTTGGAATGTTCGAGATTAGTTTGCAAATTATTTTGTAAGTCCAGTTGGAAAAGTTTCATGGCAGGATTCAAAAATATAACTTAAGTTTTTGTCAGATTTCCTAATTGCATTCAAAAAAGGGCGTAGTCCTGAGCTAATTACATGAAGAGAAATCATGTGGATTCGAATAATAACATGTATTAATTGTTTTCAAGTCACAAGGTGTTAGCTTTAAAAATCGTATATCAAATATAGACTATACAACCTTTAGCCAATATTATTGACAGTGTTATTTTTAGTGATAATAGTCTAATTTAGCCCCAATTATATTAAAATTATCAAGTCCAGTGACTGTTCATATTCAAAAGTAAGTACAAGTGTACCCAACAGTTTTTGCTGGTACTCCCCTACGCAAACGGACTTTATATTTTAATATGTTTTGGGCTAAATAAATAGGCACTTATCCAGAAAGCTGCAAAATTTCAACGAAAGTGGCAAACAATATTCATGATTATCGTCAAAAACACTTTTTTTAAGTTAAATACCCTATATCTTGAAAATTGTGCATTTCCGCATCAGCACATATTCACATTTACCTTTTTCAATAAAAGTATCTCAGAAATTCGCACTTATTTTTTTATGTACGCAGTATTAGGTTAGGGAACACCCTGTATTTATATAACTTCACAGGAATGTTTTAAGGACCGTTTTCTATTTTGTATGATTGTAAAATAAAATCCTAGAATCGAGCGTGTAATTTTCAATTTAATCCTATAATGAAATTAACTGTCTCGACCCTTACTTCGTGGAATCTACTTATATTAGTGTTTCAAATGAAACTCAACGTTTCTAACTAATTCCACAATATAATTAAAAATATTAAAAATTCTAAAAAATTGACAATTGTTTCGATAACTGAATATCATCGTCAGAATGACAGAAGAAACATTTCATTTTATGCCTACCTGATGTTTAGTAGTTATTTTTGGCTAGAACGAGAAGTGACCTACCTTGTGATTGACTCAATATATGTTAATAGAAAAAAAAAGATATGATATTACAAATATTGAAGCTTAGATATTATTAGCCCTATGATGATATCCTGGATATAATTTTTACAATTAAGATCAGTATAACTGTGCAATGATATAAAAAACCAGGAAAACTATATCTGCTGATCTTTACAATTATCACTTAAGAAGACAATTTAATAGTGGAGAACAGATAGTGAAATAGAATTTTTAAATAAAGGTTTAAAGTACATCATACCACCAAAATTTACGAATAATATCAAACAAATTATAGCTACAGAGTCAGAAATAGTTTTAAAATCTAATTCAAATAATTTTCTTTATGAGAAATAAAAAATTGCCAATTTAATCAAAAATATTGTACCTTCAAAAGTTAAACGTCAAACAAAAAATGACATTACAGTATTAAATGCAATAAAAAAGAAAGTAGAAGATAATAACCTAACAGTTACAAAATCTGATAAGGGGAACACAACTGTCATATTGACATCAGAAAATTTGAAATCAAAAATATATAACTTTATAGAATCTAGCGATGTAATAGTTCTTAGAGCAGACCCAACAAAGAAGTTTTCTAATAATGTAAGGGATATTGTTAATAATTCAAATTATCTTTTAAGTGATTACGAAAAGAGGTCCATGATACATAAGAATCCTCATTGTCCACAATTATATGGAACCGTTAAATTACATAAAATAACGAAACCAATTAGACCTGTAGTTTCTTATGTTAATACTCCTAATAACATATTGGCAAAGAAGCTTAACAATATACTCAATCGTTACGGATATGAATCTAAGTACTCAATTAGAAATTCAATAGAACTAATCAAAAAATTAAAAGCATTCAAATTACAAGATAACGCTAAGCTTATTTCATTTGACGTTACTAAGATGTTCACTAAAATTCCTCATAAAGAATGCCTAATACTTGTAAGAAAATTACTAGAAGATAAAAATATTAATCCAGGAATAATATCAGATATACTTAATTTATTTGATGTATGTATTAATCAGAATTATTTCACTTTTGACAATAACATATATATTCAAAATGAAGGTTTACCAATGGGAAGCCCTATATCACCTATTTTGGCAAATATTTTTATGGACAGTTTAGAAAGAAAAATCTTTGAAAATAATGTTTTAAAAAATGTTTTATTTTGGTATAGATATGTAGATGACATATTAGCTTGTTTTATAGGTAGTGAACGACAATTAGATATATTTTTCAACCACATTATTAATTTACACCCAAAAATTGAATTTATATTAGAAGTTGAAGGAAATAACTCGATAAAATTTCCTTGTTTTAAAAATTCAAAGAGTTAATAATGTACTTGATTATGTAATTTACCGAAAACCAACACACACTGATGTGCCAATTCCTTATAGTTCCAATCACCCCCTGTCACATAAACTAGCGGCATATAATTCAATGATACATAGAGCATTTTCAGTTCCTATGAAGAAATGTAATTTTGATAGAGAGATTAATACAATTAGACAAATAGCAACATCCAACGGTTATCCATTGCATATGATAAATAAGCTAATTAATAAAAAAGAGGAAAAACTGGCATTACAACTAATATTTCCTAAACAAACTGAAGAAATAAAAACGTATAAAACCATCACATATGCAGGAAATATTTCTAATAATATTAGCAAGGAATACAACAATTGCTTTTAACACAGAAAATAACGTAAGTACAAAATTGTTAAATGTTAAAACAACAATACCTGTATATATAAAATCAAATGTCCAGAATGTAATGCTGTCTATTTGGGTCAGACCCTTAGAAATTTTGAAATCAGATACAGTGAACACTTACGAGCATACAGATTAAAACAAACAGATAAATCCCATTATGCAAAACATCTACTTGACACCAACCATTCATTGACACCAAACACAGAACTAGAAGTACTACATATTTGTGATAAGAAACAAGAACTGGATTTCCTTGAAGAGTTGGAAATTAGAAGACACTTAAGAAACCCACAATATGAAGTCGTCAATGAACAAATATATCTAGGGAGTTCTCCACTAAAAACTGTCTTCTTAAGTGATAATTGTAAAGATCAGCTGATATAGTTTTCCTGGTTTTCTATATCATTGCACAGTTATACTGATCTTAATTGGAAAAATTATATCCAGGATATCACCATAGAGCTAATAATATCTAAGCTTCAATATTTGTAATATCACATCTTCTTTTTTTTCTAATAACATGTATTAAGTCAATCACAAGGTAGGTCACTTCTCGTTCTAGCCAAAAATAACTAGTAAACATCAAAAAATTGACTGTCTCGACCCTCACTTCGTGGAATATGCTCATATTAGTGTTTTTAAATGAAACTCACGGTCTCTAGTTAATTCCATAATATAATACAAGTTATTGAAAATTCTAAAAAACACTACTAATCATCAGGTAGGCATAAAATGAAATGTAACCTCTGCCATTCTGACGATGATATTCAGTTATCGACAATGGTCAATTTTTTAGAATTTTTAATATTTTTCGTTATATTGTGGAATTAGTTAGAAACGTTGAGTTTCATTTAAAACACTAATAATCCTTTAATATTCCTAGTCGATCCCTAGTTAAATGTTTATTAAATACTTACTTGCTTCTTGCTGTTGTGTCTAATCAAGATTCACGAAGTCATGAAACAATATTTCAGCCACTTCATTCCAAGCCTTATTTTTGCATCACTATTTTTGTATTTTTCTGAAGATGTATCCCAGATACATGGTTTTTGCTCAATTGCAGTAATTAGTAGCTCTGTGTCGAAACGGTATTTTTCTTTATTCATCGCTATTTCCATTGCAACAATAATAACAGTGAAATAAGAAAGATCGCAACACTGCGCCAAAACGACAACTGATGATACGCTTGCATGTGAAAATCTCTATTTATCAAATGGCTTCGAGCTCAACCGATGATCCGCAAACGCCATGGGCTAGACCGATGCCCGTGCGCTTTTTATCGGTCGACCGATGATACGCGGATTTGTGAACGGACACATATGAAACAATTACTAGGACGGATGGTCAGTCCTGAGATCATCAGTCCCTTGTGAAACGGGTCTTCGAGATGCGTAAGCGAGTGGAAGATAGGGCCTTGGGAAAGCACTGCATTGAGTGCTACATTATTAGCGTCTGTGGTCAAATTGGAAGGTTTCGTGAACTCGGGATACTGGAGAATTGGGTCAGAATGTTTTTGAATGTTTCGAAGCACGATAAGAATTCGTTATTGTGTTCGATTGTCGCGCCCTTTCTTAGGCATTTTGTCAGTGGTATAGGGTAATCTTTGATGGCTTTTATTTTATCTGGGTTGCATTTCGCTATAGAAGGGGTGACTACATGTCCGAGATAAGCGACTTATTTTCTCAGGAATTCCGATTTATCTTATTGAATCTTGAAATTAGATTCCCTAAGTCGATCATATTTTAGTCCATCTATATGCTCCTGTAATAAAGTAGAAAAAACGATGTCGTCACGGTATACAAGGCATTTTTCATTTTGTACGCCTCGTAGAATATTATCCATTGCTCGTTGGAAGGTAGCTGGAACATTTTTCATACCGAATGGCATTCGGAGGAACTCCCAGTGTCCGGATTCGTTGCTGAAAGCTGTTTTCTCTATATCTTTTTCAGCCATTTCAAGCTGATGAAAACCTGAAGCTAAATCCAAAGTTGTAAAATAAGTTCGTTATATTTGGAAGTGGGTACTTGTCATCAATAGTTTTTTCGTTGAGGCGTCTATAGTCTATTACTACCCGAAATTTAGCTTTCCCAGAAGCGTCTTGAGCTTGGTCGGATAATTTTATGTTCAAGAAATTTCTGAATTTCTTAGTCTACTTCTGTTTTGTACACAAAAGGATGTCGATATGTTTTAGCGTAAACAGGAATCTCCTCAGTGGTTCGAACTCCATGTTTAATTTTGTTCGTAGAAGTAAATGGTGTGCTTTCGTTATAAAATATGTCAGAATATTCGGCAGAAAGTTTAAGCATTTTGGATTTTTCCTCATCATTTAAGTGATCAGTTCTAATATTATTTAAGTCTAAAGTTTGTGTAGAAGTGTCTTCTAGGTAATTTAATTAGAACTTTTTGAAAGAAATTTTTCTACAGGAAGTGGTTCTGAAAAACTAAATTTAACTGGATTTGTTGTGATATTTAAAATTGTAGTAATTGCTTCTCCATTTCTTGCAATTGATAGCGATTCTGGTATTTCATAACCGTGAAATTTTTGGTATGAAATGATGATTTCCCCATTTTTTATACTTGTTTTTATTTTGATAACTTTTTCAGAGTTTTATGAAGATCTAATTCAATTTTACTATGTGGAGTTATTAACCATCCACTACAAAAGTTTATGTTGGCTTTCAATAATTTCAAGTCATCTAGCCCAATAAGTCCTGGAAATACACTATGGAATTTGAATACATAGAATTTGAGATTTAAATTATCAAACAAATTGAAAAATTTTGAGGATGGGATCAGAGTACTATATTTATGGAAAGAGTCTTGAAAAACTGATTTTACTGTAAATGGGTCATGAGTTAGGTTATTTGAAAAATATTCAAATGCAATTTCGGGATCTATGAAGTATTTTGATGGTCTAGAATCTATTAAAAGTTTGATATTATATTCTGGGAATATTATATAAGGCAATTCACTATTATTAGTTAAATTTAATGGAATTGATTCGGGGGTTATGTTTTCTCCAAATTCTGAGGCGTTTCGTGAAAATTTGTAGAATCTTGATTTGAGGAATAGTAACAATCATTTTTATTTTGTTCTTCAAATTGATATTGTTCGTTTCCAGAATATGAGTTATCACGATAATAATATTGTTCGGTTTCCTCGTCTTGAATATCGGCATTGAAAAATTACTCGGCAATAAAGTAGTTTTGTGGTCGAGAATTTCGGAAATGATTTTGATTTGAAGGACCTGGGTATAAGTTTCTAGTAGGTGAACTCATTGTTGGATTGTATTTCTTGTGGAAATACTCATGGGTGTTGGTTTTGGTAAATTTAAATTTTGATTTCCTCTGAATGCATTATGGGTTTGTTGAGATTTAAAGACTTGAGAGTTTGTAGGAAATCGTTGGTGTTGTCTTAGAATTAAAGGGCGAACAGATATAGGTTGAGATGGAAATGATTTCTGTGCTCTAAAGAAATTATTAGGTGAATGAGTATTAAATTGAACTGGATTACTGTTAAAATGTTGTCATTGTACAAAAGTTTGACCAGAGTATTGCGGTTGCTTTATATTTGTTTTATGAGTGAAATTTTGGAAATAGTGTACATTGCCTTCTTTTAAGACATATTGAAAAGCGTCGGCCAAATTATTTGGTATCATGCATCTAATAGTTGTACCTAACTGCTCTCTAAATCCTGATGAAAATGTTGTTAAAGCTACATTATTATATAAATTTATTTTTGAAATTTTCGATTCTACGGACGTCTACATAACTACACAAAAGATTAAGAATGTTCAAAACTCTATCATATAATTGCTGCGGTTTTTCATTTGATTGTTGTCTCATCATTACTAAATCCCTATTTAGACAAGTTTTGTCTCTCTGATTTGCGAAATTTCTCGTTGTAACATCTCATAACTCGTTCCAAGTAGATACATTCAGACAATTCAATAAATACATATTTTGGAAACAATTTGGTGTGTCTATTCTGTAAAATGAATCAATTATTGATTTACAGACACTTAGGTATCTGTTCAAATCATTTGGATTGCCATAGAAATCTGGCACACATTTTAGATATTCTGGTCTAAATTCGGCCATAATTGAATTATTATTAATATTAATTGAACTTTCATTTAAAATTAGTGGGTCAGTTGAAGGTTCTAATTTTAAAATTTGAAGAATTTTTGATAACTGGTCAACTTCAGACATAAAATCAGAATACATCCGGAAAATTGCACTATTGTCGTTCCAATTCCCGTTAATGAACTTCTTCGTGCTCGGAATCGTTTCGGTGTGTGATACAGTGGGTTTCCTGACATTCTAGGAGCCACTCCAAACGTCCACTTGCACAAAATAACTAAGTCCGTAGATTCCGATACTCAGTCAATCGTTAAAACGAAAATCAACGCGTTCGATACGTATCAATATACATATATACCTGATTTCTTTAATGTTGGTATTTTTGTTTTAACATTTAACATTTAACGTTACTTTCTGTTTCAAAAGAAATTGTTGTATTCGTTGTTAAAGATTTTTTCTTTGAAATATTATTAGAAATATTTCCTGTATATGTGATGGTTTTATAAGTTTTGATTTCTTCAGTTTGTTTAGGAAATATTAGTCGTAATGCCGCTTTTTCCTCTTTTTTAATAATTAGCTCATTTATCATATGTAATTGATAACCGTTGGATGTTGCTATTTGTCTAATTATATTAATATCTCTATCAAAATGACATTTGTTCATAGGAACTGTAAATGCTCTATGTATCATTGAATTGTATGCCGCTAGCTTATGTGACAGAAAGTAACGTAAGTACTAAATTGTTAAATGTTAAAACAAAAATACCAGCATTAAAGAAATCAGGTATATATGAACTCAAATGTGTAATGCTGTCTATTTGGGCCAGACCCATAGAAATTTTGAAATCCGATACAGTGAACACTTACGAGCATACAGATTAAAACAACCAGATAAATCCCATTACGCAAAACATCTACTTGACACCAACAATTCATTGACACCTAACACAGAACTAGAAGTACTACATATTTGTGATAAGAGACAAGAGCTGGATTTCCTTGAAGAGTTGGAAATTAGAAGACACTTAAGAAACCCACAATATGAAGCAATATGAAGTCGTCTATGAACAAATAAATCTAGGGAGTTCTCCACTATTAAGCTGTCTTCTTAAGTTGATAATTGAAGACAGAAGTGGATGAAGGATCTATGTGACAATCAGATAGTGTGTGGTAAAATGCGGTTAAAGTTTTTTGTTTGGTAGTTTTTTATTTAGGTACATAAAATAAATATTTTTTTAAGGTACATAAACCTTCCTTTATATTTTTTATTATGAAATGCAAAAATAAAAATATTTACATATTAAGAACAAAAATTGAACTTAAAGGTACATAAACCCTTTATCAACTAAACAAAAATGCAAAAACAAGAACAACTGAAAATGGATGAAGGGTTTTGTTATAATATGATAATGAGTTAACTTTACAAACATAAAAAAATTAACAAATTTTTCTCTTTTTTTCTTTTTCAACATCTTTATTTTCTTCCATGTGGCCGTCCATAAGTTTTTCGTAAAAGTACCTGTATTCTTCATGAACAAACTTGATCTGCTCTTTTATATTCGCTATTTTTTCTTCTGATAATCTGTTCCTCTTGTTTGTAATCACCTTCAGTGTAAACTTGTCCTTATCAATTTTATTGTGTCTGTTTTTCAGGATATTGACCTCAAGAAATGGTGTATTTTGAACTAGAGTGTCTTTGTACATGTAGCTTCCATATTCCTGAACCCTTATCCATTTGATATGATCTCTTAAGCAAACTTTCGCATCCAGAATATTTTTCTTTTTATTAAGTAAGTTCATGGACTTTTCTATCACTGATGTGTCTTTAAAATGGTTCTCCATATTGACAACGACTGAATTTTTATTACTTGAGAACTTTATTATCTCCCGATATTGGTCTGCAGTGTAAACTGTTTCAAATTTTCTTAGGTTTTTTTCTATGCGACCAAAATCTCGGTCAGAATCTAAAAAGGAATGCCCAACTTCTGGAAACTTGTGATCAATCATCTGTACATATCCTTTCCCTAACAACACAGGGATGTCCTAGGTATGTACCGCGGTACAAGGACATGATTTGGACATACATGAGATGTCCTGCAGAGATTATCCAGAGGACATCCCATCTGGTATATCCATAGGTTATCCCATTCATGTTCCTGGTATTTCGAATATCGATTCACATAAGAATCATTGAAACTTATCAAAATGTCCATTGAAAATTCAAAGTTGATATTACCTTCATTTGAAAATTTTTGTTTTCCTTCTGTATACATAGGAATTTGATCCTCGAAGTGCGCATGTCACATGAACAGATTTTTTTTCAACTTAGTATCGTAAGGTAAGTCAGGTCAAATTAGGGTTGGCTAAAAACTCCAGGCATTTTCAAATTTCAATCTAGGTTAGCTTGCTCAGGTTTGGTTTGTGTGTAAATCGCAAGCGAAAAACTAAATCAAACATTTTCAACTTGCATGCAGCTGTCTTGTCATTTAAATTTCCCGCTACCAATCAAATTTAAATCTGTTCATGCAGCATGCGCACTTGGGGGATCGTATTCCTTTGTCTAAATACCAGTCATATACGCACGTGTCTAACCTAACTTTTCTTTGTTTGATTGGATGTAAAAAGCAGTAAAAAGTTTGTGATAAATGTGATGTGTATTTTTGTTTTGTAAAAATTGTGATGTTAAAGTTGAACATTTTCTAGTTGAGGAGGTATAATAAGTTGAGTTTAAAGGTTGGTATAACAATAATCATAATACTCAATATACTCTCTTGAATTGTTGCAAAATGATACTTGGATTATTCGATTCTATAATATTATGTTTATAGTGAGGTTTATTTATAGTATATCGATTAATCAATTAGGTACATATCAATACAATGCATATCCTATGAGGAAGGTATCGTCACAAGGCATGAACGAAAAAAAGTACACTTAAATATTTGAAGAACAAAATTACTGAAATGCATGCTCTCAGGATATCAGATACTTCAAATATGAGGACAGAAAGTATATTCGAGAAAGTAAAACTACCAGCTAGGAGACTGTGGAAGAATTTCAAGACATAGAGAACTGTTTACACCCCCAAGACCAATTCACAAATGTGGTACTATAAACTTTTTCTGAAAAATAACATTCAAAAAATCACTTTCTACATTAAGCATAAGTTAGTTGTCATTGATGCTAAACTAGTTTTATAGAAAATTGCATTTTTATTTCAAGTGAAGCTTCTGTGAAGTTTAAGGATCAGTAGCTTATTATTATAAAATTCACTCGCTTCATTCAGAGTTCCTGTTTCAACATTTCATTACCAAATAAATCGTTGAGTGCTATACCTTTATAATTTTTATCTTATTTTATTTCAGGTTCAAGAAGTATCAAAAATAGGGGGGAATTCCCCATTTGATTCTGTAGAAAGAATCATGTTACAATTCATGACATACCAAACAGCTACATCTTTCACCTGGTGTGGGACGAAAGAAAAATTATGTTTTAAGGAGACAAAGATGTCACAAATGATACTTCGTGAGTATTTTTAACTATTTTTACTGCAAATTATTTTAGTAAATTTCATCATTCAATTCCACCTGTAATAATATTTTTGTTACAGGATCTTCTGAAGCCATTGGTAACCAAAAACAAATTGAGGAGGCTTTACAGAAGTTCTTCAGGAGAGCAAAGGAAAGAATTCCCAGAGAAAAAGATGAGGCAATGCCTACAACAAATGCAACACTTAGCTAATATATATCTGTACAATTTTTTGTTTTTGTTTTGTTTATTACCATATGAATATATGTTTTTGTTTAGTTTATTATCATATAAATTTATATATAGAATGAGATCTTGTTTGTCGATTTTTTTAAAAATATTTTATTACATTATTTGATACTTGGGATTTTTCATTAAAGTGGTTTTGTGTTGAAAATATTTGGATTTTATTTATTTCTTCATATTTTCTATGAAATATTTCAAATTAAATAAATGAAAAAAAGGACATTTGAGGACGTCCAGGGGATGTACTTCATATATCCTAGGAATGTCCCTGGGATGATCCCTAGGGCGGCCCTTTGATGTCCTTCGTCGGGACTTGGTACATCCCTGGGACGTACCAAAAGGACATCCCTTGTGTGTCCTTTTTGGTGGAAAGTAGATGTCCCTAGGACGTCCCTAGTATGTACCATGTCATGTACCATGTCCCGATAAAGGATATCCCAGGGACGTTCTAGTAGCAAATGAAGGACGTCCCTGTGATGTACAGGGGATGTACTTGTGTTGTTCGGGCTGTAAACCAGATATTGGTAAAGGCATATTACATTAAAATTTTTGTTTTGGCCAGAACAAGAGTATGACCAAATGATAAGGTGCTTTATCTTAGACTCTCGACTATTAAGGAGCTGTACAAAAGTATGAAGGCAACTGGTCACTTCTAAACTGCCTTTAGTCGCAATATCTTCGGTCCACGTAAAAAAATACGCTCTATCACCTGAAGAAGTAATGGTATAGATGCCAAAATTGTAGAACCACATTTGCCGAAGATAAAATGCCTTGGATGTTGTGAGTCTCGGCAGCGGCATGGTCTGCTGTAGATCTATTGTCAAGTAACACATGTTATCATTATCACGTGAATACTGGCGATCTAGTTTTTGGAGTTCAAATGCATATCTGTAATTTTCTCGGTGCTCTTCCGTATTTAGCCCGGCATCACATGTGCTAGAAGTGTCGCTTCTCGGAAGGCCAAACGAGAGATTGAAGTGTTTTGAAAATATATTTGAGTAGAAGCTCAAACTTTTTTTCCGGATTTTCATTTTTGCACAGCTCCAAATACAAATTGTACATTTTTGAAATGTTAAGAAGAGAAGAAAGATATTTTTCATTGAAGTAATCTTCACATTTTCAGTATGAGACTGTGGACTGATATTATGAAAAGCTTGATCAGGAAATAAGGTATAGTCTGCAGTTACATGCTTGTGGTTACTCGAATCAGGACAGTCAGTATTTTTCGAAACTATAGGACTTATCAAACCTAAATGGAAAGCTCTGGAAGTTCCAGCGACAGGCGAACCACTTGAATCTACATAAAACTGACTGGATGTTTGAACCTTGTCAATATAGGATGCATTTGAATCTTCACTGTCTGCAGAAGAATCTGGAAGGTAGTCATCAGAAGAACCATCAACAGATAAATCTGGAAAAAATAAAAATATTGTCTTTAAAAGAGATGATACTTAATACAAGAGTAATTTATTTTTACCAGACACATTTTGTAGCTCGGTGTAAGTTTTTTCTTCCTCTGATTCACGTTCTGCATCTGAAAATATATATTTTTTGAATTGATATAAACTTTAATGATTTCTAGACCTAAAAGGATTTTATTATCGAACTTTTGCAAGCTTTACGATTGTTGTATTTTTAAAACTCTATAAAACTTTTAGTATTTTAGAATACCTATTATTCTTATTGGCTTTGCATCACATTACTTTCCTGCAAGAGTCACATTTTGTAAAAAAGGTATTTAAAAGCAGAATTCACAGCTTAAAGTTAAAAAATCATAACTTACTATTCAAATCTGGAATACTCTCTAGTACTGGTGATAGTGTTCTCCACTGACGTTCAGTGTCCAATTTTGATTGTTTTTGGGATACTGAAAATAGTATAGTATAAATAACTAGCATTTAAAGTACTAAAACACGAAAAACCGTGCGTTTTTTAGTACTTAAATATATACATTCATAATATATTAGCTTCACTACTATAAAATGTGTGATAAAACAGCATGACCCCAAATATTTTTTTTATCAAATAATAGGTTAGAGAATCTTACCTGACTGCGAATTTGCAGTTTTTCGCCCAAGCTGGGCAATGTGTCTGCTTCTGGCGGACATATCATGAATAACCTCACACCAAGTTTGGTTCCATAATAAAACTACACAAAATATCACTAGACCAACACCAAAATTACTTTACCATACAGAGTCTACCTTAAAAATTGTGTTTTTTATTGCTAAAACAACCCCTTAAAAATATAAAAAGCCTCGTTGAAAAGCCGTGTTTATTATGCAAATAATGTTATGCATTTAAAATAAAAACAAACGTTAATTTAATATACCTAACCCCACTTTGGAGGTATATGTGAACAGTGACACCTCCAGAATATTGCTGCTCTTTGGAGTGCATAAAGGATCCATGTACACATTTTAACCAACACTACTGTGGATGAAGGGTCTATGTGAACTTTTATGTACATAGATCTTTTATCCACATGCTGGCTTAGACGTTTAATGGTACATAGACCCTTCTACAAGTTTTATTTTCGTTAATTGATACCAGAATTGTATTAAACATGTTTCATGACATTTTTGGGTAGTTTAAACTTCCATTTATGCAGAAAACCTGAAATATATAAAAATGTCACATAGACCCTTCATCCACTTATGTCTTCAATTGTGAAGATCAGCAGATATAGTTTTCCATATCATTGCACAGTTATACTGATCTTATAATTGGAAAAATGATACCCAGGATATCAACATGGGGCTAATAATATCTATAAGCTTCAATATTTGGATTATCACATTCTTCTTATTTTTTCTATTAATATATATTAAGTCAATCACTTCTTGGTATATCCAAAAAAATAACTACTAATCATCAGGTAGGCATCAAATGAAATGTAGCTTCTGTCATTCTGACGATGATACTCAGTTATCGAAACGATTGTCAATTTTTTAAAATTTTCAACATTTTTCATGATATTGTAGAATTAGCTAGAAACGTTGAGTTTCATTTAAAACACTAATATGAGTAGATTCCACGAAGTAAGGGTCGAGACAGGTAATGTCTTTTATTTTACAACAAAAGTAATTTTATATAGAATATTTATGCTGATTACGGGGTCTTCATATCTTACACCGTGGAACAGCATCAACTCATCGGTTTCCATGGGAATCGTTGATATAATTTATGTTACTCCAATATGTACACAATATTAAATCCATTTAACCAAAATATCCTGTATCTTCAAGATAAAAACAATGGCGAAATTTTCGAACAATACATTCAATCTGAATTGTTCGCCTGGCTTTTACATGAACTGATTGGTGGTATTAAAGCTTTGTTTCCGATAGATATACCTACCATTCAATAATTGTCGACTCTTCAACATTCTGTAACAAGCTCTGATTATGCAGGAATTGTGATATACCAGCACGTGTAACATCTCTGTATACATTATATGCGCTCTCGCTGTATCAGAACAGAAACGTACATGGAGAATGTAAATAACTGCCGATCTGTAGCTGGCGTCAACATGTGTAAAAAGTACATTTGCGATTATTCAAACTAATTGAGAACGGTTGCAAATTAGGGGAGTTTTCAACCCTTGTAACTGGGAGAATAATTACGACCCCATAAATCGGACAGCAACTTTATTATATATTCTTACAGAATTGTATCAATAATTTATTTTTACACATTTGACAATGTTTACGGGATTTAGGTACCACGTTTAGAAATGAAAAAAAAACATGTAGACATTTTTTATTTAACCATTGAGCTTATTCCAGCCCTGTTAATAGAAACAATTAAAAAAAATTGTTTTAATGTCATGCTACTTAATACTTTATTCGTAAACATCTTTATCAGTTAAATAAATGCATCACAATTATTAAAATATGTAATATTCCGCACTTACATCTCAACAAAATTATAAACTAATAAGTTTCTTTTCATAGCCATTTATTTGAAACGTATATTCCAAAAAACTTTA
This sequence comes from Galeruca laticollis, assembly GCA_963921935.1. Lineage (NCBI taxonomy): Eukaryota > Metazoa > Arthropoda > Insecta > Coleoptera > Chrysomelidae > Galeruca > Galeruca laticollis. Next base: position 75,248,955 of record OY998181.1, read on the forward strand.
ATGTAAAAGTTGCTAGCGTCACCTACCGAATTTTTTATAAACCTATTCACCAATCGATCCCCATTTTTGTTACTCCAATTTATCTACCGCCATCTGTGCTTTATATTCATAATCTCATTTCCCGCATTTCAATAACAATGCCTTTTGATTATTTTTTCTAACGGTCATTCAACAGCTGTTATGGCGCCGAAGCTGTAACTACTACACATGCTGCTTGTTGCACAAGTTCAAATACCGTTTATTAATAAAGTTGTGATTTGTTTATTGTTATTATTGTTAAAAAAGACCACGTTGTGATTGTTAAATATGTCGTTCAGTAAAGCAAGACTCCAAAGATTCAACGAAACTAAATGTAAGTAAAAACTATATTGATAATAGCTTTTAATGTATTTTTGATAGTGACATAAAATTTGGTGTTTAACATTATCTTTAACTGGTGTATGAATTTAAAAAAACGTTTGTTTTAATTTCTTTTTATACATAGAAATATGGAAGTTGATGAAAATTATAATTACATCTTTTATATATCAGTTTTTGATGAACGTGAGATCAAAGCTTACGTTTTATTACTTTTTCTCCATAAAACATCCAATATGTTAACACTTTTATTGTTATTTTAGTAAAAAATAGCAATTTTTTTATTTTTTTGATCAATTTTTGTATAATGGGTTGCATATACAGTAGGTGATTTATATATTGTTCATACGAAAATACGACGGGGATTACAAAATGTATTCTTTTAAGAAATTAACTGTCTCGACCCTTACTTCGTGGAATCTACTCATATTAGTGGTTTAAATGAGACTCAACGTTTCTAGCGAATTCCACAATATAATTATTAATAATTAATAATTCCGTAATATATTATATTGTGGAATTAGCTAGAAACGTTGAGTTTCATTTAAACCACTAATATTCTTTTAAGATCTAATAAGTAATCAACTATTTCTGTTTTGAATGAAACTTACTGCTTCTAGATAATTCCACAATATATTGAAAAAAATGTTAAAAATTCTAAGAAATTTGACAATTGTTTCGATATTAAATATCATCATCAGAATGACAGAAGTTACATTTCATTTGATGCCTACCTAATGTTTAATAATTATTTTTGGCTAGACCAAGAAATGACTTGATGTATGTTAATAGAAAAAAAAGAAGATATGATATTACAAATATTGAAGGTTAGATATTATTAGCTCTATGGGGATATACTGGATATCTTTTTCCTAATTAAGATCAGTATAAACTGTGCAATGTTATAGAAAACTATATCTGCTGATCTTTACAATTATCGCTTAAGAATATAGTTTAAAAGTGGAGAACTCCCTAGATCTGTTCATTGACAATTTGATATTGTGGATTTCCTAAGGGTCTCCTAATTCATCAAGGAAATACAGTTCTTGTTTCTTATTGTGAAAATGTAGTACTAGTTCTGTGTTAGGTGTCAATGAATGTTTGGTGTCAAGGCGATGTTTTGCATAGTGGGATTTATCTGGTTGTTTTTATCTGTATGCTTGTAAGTGTTCTCTGTATCTGATTTCAAAATTTCTAATGTTTTGACCCAAATATACAGCATTACATTCTGGGCATTTACGTTTATATATACCAGACTTCTTTAATGGGGATATTTTTGTTCTTATTTTAACAATTTTGTTCTCGCATTACCTTCTGTTTTAACAGAGAATGTTTGCATATGTATTTTGTTAGTTTGTTTAGGAAATATTAGGTGTCATGTCATTCTTTCCTATTTTTTATTAAATAATTTAGTTATCATATGTAATTGATGACCATTGGATGTTGCTATTTGTTTAATTTTATTAATTTCTCTATCAGAATTACATTTGTTAATAGGAACTGAAGAAGCTCTATGTATCATTGAATTATATGCTGCTAATTTATGTGACATGGGATGATTGGAATTATATGAAATAGTTACATCAGTGTGTGTTGGTTTTCTGTAAATTGAATAATCAAGTACATTATTAACTCTTAGAATTCTTAAATCAATAAAATTGATTCAGTTATTTCCTTCAACCTCCAATAAAATTTTGGGTATAAATTACTAATATGGTTGAAAAATACATCTAATTGTCGTTCACCACTTATAAAATAAGCTCTAATATGTCATCTACATATCTATACCAAAATAAGATATTTTCTGGAATAATACTTTCAAAGATTTTTTTATATTCCGTACTTTGCTCCATTTTTGTGAGTATTTTAAAAGGAAAAATATAAAAACTATGGATATCTAAGTTTTTTTTTATTGTAAGTATACACGAAATGTTAGTGAAACACCTGATTAATAGTATATGGCTAAAAAAAAGAACTTATTTTTTTTTTAAATATCAAAACTAGGGCAAAGTAACCCATGGGTGGGGTTATCTTTTCGTCAGATATGAATACCTTATGTAGACGCTTTGCCTTCAATTAAGTCAAGATATTCTGCTCCTGCTTCATTTTCTTTTTGCATTTTATCAAAATGAACATCAACTGATGAATTGTCGTTTAAAATCGTATCATTTTCTGGATTAGCTCAAGAAGTGGGTGCATCATCTTCCAGAGTATTGTCGGTGAGATTTTCAGTTATATCGTCAGGGCAGATACTTTTGCTTGCTGGAACATTTATTTTTTTTTCTGCCAGTTTTAATGGTTTTTGTTAAGTCGGACCTTTTGGTTTCCAAAACTTTAAGAAACTTCGTCTGCATTTATTGGAAATATCCCACACTTTCTGAAACCAGCGGTCAAATTTTCTTGCACATTTGATTGAACAATTACCATCATCTTTGAAAATAATGGTGGAAAGTTTTGCGTTTGGATGGTTATATTTCGAATACCTTCTTCAGTATCCTTCCATTCTGATAGTACCTTTCGCCATGCGATTTATACTGGACGTAAAAATGCCACATCTAATGGTTGGGTTAGGTGTGAGCTGTTGGAGGGCAGGCAAATGGATTTTATTTTGTTTTCCTGGCAAAGTTGGAGTGTGTTAACAGTTAGATGCGAAGACAGATTATCACATATCACGACTATTGTCCCTTCAAGTTTTTTTAATTTTGGTAATAGTTGACTTTCTAGCCAATCTGTAAATATATGTGTATCGAACCATCCAGACTTGTTAACATTATAGCGACATCATCCGTTGGGGCCATTTTCCGCCCCTGTGGTCCATAGTTTACCCGCTCTATAAACAATATATGGCGGCAATAGTTCTCCAGAAGCACTTCCACAAAACATGGCCGAAAAGTTTCTTATAATTTCTGGTTACTTGCACCCATTTTTTACAAGAACCTTTTTTTCCGGGGTCAACAATGATGTTGGTTTCATCAAAATTCCATATATTCGTGACGGGAATATCTGCTAATTCAGTGGCCAGAATGCCATAAATTTTTTTTACTACTGCCGCTCGTGTGTGTTTAACATTCTCAGAAAAGCATTGTGACAGTTCAATATGTCGTGCTACAAAAGACTTTACCCAGTCTGTACCAGGGATATTGTATGGAAATATTTTCAGTTCTCTTCCACAGCGATATAAATACTTTTTTATTATATGTCGCAGTTCCAGTGAAACTACGGGAAATCCATATTTTGCAATAGTGACAATACATTCCACATTTTTTCCCTCATGTTGATTAGACACTGGCTATTTTCCTGCTTTCCGAGAATGCTTCCTTTTTAGTTTATTTAAGATGGTGCTTCTAGGTATTTTGTACTTCTGTTTGACTTTTCGGTGGGAAATTTCATCTGTTCTAATATCGGCTAAGCATTCTAGTAATTTTTCATCTGAATAATCAGCATATATCGTCTTGCTCCCAATTTTCTTTAATACCTTCTGGGCGTCTCTGTAACAAAAACAGTAATTCATTTTAATATTTGTAAGCTCCGGAGCAAAGTAACCCCAAAAATTGAAAAATTTGTAGATTACTACATAAACAAAATGATATTCAGTTACTTGTGGATTTATCTAAGAAAGTATATTTCCAATATACTGACTATATATTATAATAACTATTATATTTATTTATACCTACTACTATTACTAGGGAACGCACACAACGATCAAAAACTGCACGTCTTCGTGCCTTCGTTGCCTCTACAATCACATTTGCTTTACTGTCTAAAATTATGCGCGAAATAACTGGGTTGGAGCTGAAGTACAGTTACATATACAACACTTAATACACCGCTGTGAAATGGGTTGCATTCGAACATACTTTTGGAGCTCGACAATGCAGCAAAGTAAAACCAGCAGGGGCAAAGTAACCCTTGCCTAAGGTATACAAAAGTTATACAGTCTGAACTCACGTTCCAACTACATCGAGTAGAATTTTACTGTTTAGATGACAAAATCAGAGAAAGTGTCAGCACGATGAAACACAAGAAATTTAAGAAACAAGAACAAAAACAGAAACTTAAACACACATAAAATAGAATTTAATACTATAAACATCGGGAAACTTTAAGTATTTACATACCAACACACTTTGCACCACCATTAGAAAACCTTGCAGACACTAATTTTACAGTTAGTGAAATAGAATTTTTAAATAAAGGTTTAAAGTACAGCATACCAACAAAATACAAATAATAGCTACAGAATCAGAAATAGCTTTAAAATCTAATTCAAATAATTTTCTTTATGAGAAATTAAAAATTGCCAATTTAATCAAAAATATTGAACCGTCTAAGGTTAAACGTCAAATATAAAATGACATTACAGTTTTAAATTCAATCAACAAGAAAGTAGAAAATAATAACCTAACAATTACAGAATCTGACAAGGGGAACGCCACTGGTATGTTGTTATCTAAAGATTATAATTCAAAAATATATAACTTTATAGAATCTAGCAATGTACAAGTTCTTAGACCAGACCCAACCAAAAAGTTTTCTAATAATATGAGAGATATTGTTAATAATTCAATTAATCTTTTAAGTGATTACGAAAAGAAGTCCATCTTAAATAAAAATCCTCATTCTCCACAGTTATATGGAACCATTAAATTACATAAAATGATGAAACCAATTAGATCTGTAGTTCCTTATGTTAATACTCCTAATAATATATTAGCAAAAAAAACACAATATACTTAATAGTTACGGATATACATTTAAATACTCAATTAAAAATTCAATAGAACTAATAAAAAAATTAAAAGTACTCAAATTGCAAGATAACTCTAAACTCATTTCGTTTGATGTTACCAATAAATTCACTAAAATTCCTCATAAAGAATGTCTTAACACCTGTTAGAAAATTAATCAGAATTATTTCACATTTGACAATAAGATATAATTCAAAATGAAGGTTTACCAATGGGAAGCCCTATATCACCAATTTTGGCATAGATTTTTATGGACAGAATGAAAAATCTTTGAAAGTAAGATTTCAAAAAATGTCTTATTCTGGTATAGATATGTAGATGACATATTAGCTTGTTTTATAGGTTGTTAACGACAATTAGATGTATTTTTTAACCATATTAATAATTTTCACACAAAAAATAAATTTACATTAGAAGTTGAAGAAAATAACTCAATCAATGTTCTTGATTTAAGAATTCAAGGAGTTAATAATGTACTTGATTATTCAATTTACAGAAAACCAACACACACTGATGGAACTATTCCATATAATTCCGATTATCCCATGTCACATAAATTAGCAGCATATAAATCAATGATACATAGAGCTTTTTTAGTTCCTATGAACAAATGTAATTTTAATAGAGAAATTAATAAAATTAAGCAAATACCAACATATGATAAATAAAAAATAGGAAAAAGTGGCATTAGAACTAAAATTTCCTGAACAGACTAACTAAATAAACATTCATAAAACCCTCACATATGCAGGTAATTTTTCTAATAATATTTCAAAGATATCTTCAGCAACAAATACAATTGCTTTTAAAACAGAAAGTAATTTGAGTATAAAATTGTTGAATGTAAAAACAAAAATATCCTCATTGAAGAAGTCTAGTATTTATAAACTTAAATGTCCAGAATATAATGCTGTCTATTTGGATCAAACCCTTTGAAATTTTAAAATCAGATACAGTGAACTCTTGCACGCATACAGATTAAAACAACCAGATAAATCCCACTATGCAAAACATCTAGGTACTTGACACCAAACATTCATTGACACCTAACACAGAACTAGAAGTACTAGGGGAGACTCTTGTACCTTGGGAGCTTTTCTTTAAAATATATATTTAGCTACAGAGAAATGTGCAAGCGAACTATCAATGGATTCAGGACCTAGATTAGGATGTTTGTTACTAATATTGGTAATAAAAAAGGCATACAAACTCAAGGGCTATATTTTAAGGGTGACAAAAAAATTCGGTCAAATGACCCATGGTCCAAACCTATCTTGTACCTTGATCAGCAAGGTGTTGTACCTTAGGCCATACAACTAAAATGTTATATATTTTTTTATTCAAAGCAACTAAAAAAGTAATATGGTAAACACGTAAAATGTAAGGAAAGAAAACTGTCAATAATTTTTATTTACCATGGTAAGAACCAAAACCGATTTGAATAGCAAGTTGTAAGGCCTGTCTAGCTGAGCCTCCCAAACTAGTGGGTCTAGGTAACTTCATAATAAAGTCTTCTTTTAAAACTAAATATGTTTTCTCTCCTTCATACAAAAATTTATTGTCTGTACCATCAATTTTTTTTAAATATTTGATTATAACATCTTCATTCTCTATACCAATTACTTCTGCTACGCAATAATGTGTTTTCTTACCATTTAACTTAGTCAACCAAAAATCGCCCGTAGATATTTTGTCAGTAGTAAATTCCACATCATTTTCTTCATCATTATTAACAGGACACCAGTCAACATCATCATCAGAATCATCCATTATTTCCACTTCTTCGTCTTCGTCCGATGAGGATGTAGAGCTTTCTTCCACAATTTTTCTAGTAACTTTCTGTATTTCTCTCTTTTTCGACTGCCTCTTCTCATATGCTTCCTCTATTTCTGCTTTCTCAGGCGTCTACCTCTGCTGGATCCAACCCAGGCAGTAGCTTTAGGAAATGGACGTATTAATTGTGGAGATTCAAAAGTAATAAAACCTGAAAGACCAACAGATGTTGATGGTCCGGAATATGCTATATCTTGGACTAATGTGTTCTGAGGATCATTAGATAATGATTCTGTGGGCCTGTTCATATCTTGCACACTCACTGTAGGTAGAATTCGATCAGTTAAGCTTGCGCTTAAAAATTCGTCTTCAAAAATATTTTCATTCACTGGCCAAATTCCAGAGTCCCTAAATCCTGCTTGAATGTTAACTGGTGTAAATTCTCTTGGATATGCCTATCCGACTATATCTGCAACATCGTATATCGTCACTGGTTTGCCAGGATGTGTCTGCAACCACTCGCAAGCTACTGCATTGTGAAACTTCTTAAATGGTCCAAAGACACATCTATCGAGTTGTTGCAGTTTATGGCTCCTATGGGGTGGAAAAGTAAACATTACCACACCTGATCGTTTTGCTAAGTCTATTGCTTGAATGCTCGTATGCCTTTCGTGGTTGTCCATTAATAACAAAGCTTTATTATCTTGAGAAGGTTTTGTATGTTTTAAAAAGTGTTCAAGAAACTCTAAGAACTTCTCAGAATTGGACCAGCCACTAGCATGTGCCATTCCTAATGTGACTGCAGGTGCACCCTTCAGCATGTGCTGTTTAAAGTGAACTCGTGCAAAAATCATAGCAGGAGGTATAGAGTTTCCTATTGCATTGATGCAACCAATAATAGTAGTATTCACACCTCTTTCTCCAGATGTCATACTCCCTACCTGCTTTATGCCCCTAACAGCTATTATTTTGGAAGGTGTGTGCACCGTAGATATGCCACTCTCATCTACACTGTAAATATTTTCAGGAGAAAAATGGTACTTGCCCATTAACTCTTTATATTTAATAAAAAAGGACGACACGTTATGTCTATTAAAACTTGTCGCTCGCGACACGCTGGTCGCTTGCGGTTTTCGTAAAGACATGTTTTTATGACGAAACATAAACATATAATACCAGGTTTTTCCAGCTTGGCTCCATTTATCCCAAGAGGCTGGGCATTTTATATTGTTGGCTTTGGCAAAATTATATGCTAGTTTTCGAGCACCTTTTATAGAAACGCCATACAACATTTTACTGCAACTAATTAAGTATTTGCATAACATCTCTTCCATGTATATGGTTGATCTTCTTGCTTTTTCTTTAAATGGTTTTGTAGTGTCGTTCTAGAAATATTAAATTGTTTAGCAGCAGCCCGAGTAGATAAATTTTCATGTAAAACTGCATTACTCCATTTGTTAAGTTCTGTATGTTTACTTTTGGTCGTTTGATTCCCTCTTTACTTCTCGGCATTTAAATAGAAAAAACAAAGCACTTGTTATTTTGTAATACTCATTTTAAAAAATAGTTTTGTACCTTGGACTGGGCCCAACGTACAGGTTTAGTTAGTGGCCCAAGGTACAAAATGCAACCGGCTGTCTGTGAAATTTATGTAGATTTTGTTATTGAAATATTTCGCGTTTTAAATTTTTACCACATATTAAAGAAAGTCTACAGACAATGGGTACAAAATTTTATCAAAATATACTACTTACTTTAAGGATTATCACCAACAAACTGCACTAATATAAATCTACAAACCGTATCTAAACAACTCTAACTTTGAAATAAACTGTGAATCATTCGATTGCTTGCAGTTACCGCCAGAGCCTATACAATCTTGCCAACAAGGGCGTACCCAGGATTTCAGCTAGGGGGGGGGCAGTTCATACCTGTTTCGAGAAGATGGTCGGTCGGGTATATTGAAACAAAAAAATTTATTAATTAGATTATGACACAAAACAAAATATTATATATATATAATAATCATATATATATATATATATATATATATATATATATATATATATATATATATATTAATTTAACAGTAATCTTCTTGGATTTGCCGAAAATGTGTCTATGGCAGTCTTTTCAATAAACTCATTGTTTTCTTTTAAATAATTGCGATGTACGCTCATCATACATAAACCTGTAAGCCTTTCTTCACCCATGGTGCTTCTAAGCCACGTTTTAACTCTTCGCAGCGTACTGAAGGACCGTTTTACGGTCGCCGTGGTGCATGGGATATTGCTTAAAATAATCAATGCTTTTCTGACAGCAGGGTAAAAAATGTTGGCTTCGTTGAACAGATCAACTACTTATATGTCCCTTAATTGATCATCTGATAAAGCCTTCTTCACCCATAAATTATGCCAAAGGTCCAGTTCTCCGGTGATATATCCAGGTTATAAAATTCTTGGAATGATTCTGTGTTCTTGTGTAAGTCTGTAATGCTGGTTTTGGTCATATACAAAGGATGTAGCTTACTTAAAGCAAATGCCGGAGTATTTTCTTGGGAGAATCGAATATTCAATGATGAAATGAGCGAATCAATGTATGGTATTATCAGGAAACGCCGCCAATATTCATTATCATTGTCTGATGGCGGATTACTTCTATGTGTTTGCTTGTGAGCAAGACGTGGAACCGAAATTTCTATGTTCAAATCCATTGCAACAGCTCGCGCTTTTTGAAGCATTTCATTACTTATTCTATCGGGAAACTCGCGGTCATTTCTGAGAATGTCCTTGATATGTTTGATGTGTTCCCCCACCGAGTTCATGTCGATCGATTTAGCTTGCAGTGCGTTAACTACTGGTTCTAAAACTGCTGAATATTTGGCTATTGTTTGTAGAGCAACAGTAAACACTGGTTTTGTAACGGTCGAATGCAACTGATATTCAGATTTTCTGGTGGCATAATTTCCCTCTACGGATAACGTTTCTAGAGATTTCACAAGCTCTGGGAAATCTTGAGAAAACTTTCTGATTGATTTATATTTTTCGGACCATCTCGTCTCACACAATCGTGATATGTTTGGAGCGTAGTTTCGACCTGTAGTCGATTCTCTGAAAAACGTTATAACATCCTTTACAGTGGCGACAGTATTTCTAATTTCTGGCACTGCGTTCGCATCATTCACAACAAGGTTGAGTTTGTGACTTGAGCTATGAAAATATAAAGCACGAGGATATTTTTTTCTCAAAATGGCTTGTACGCCACCCTTTTTCCCTGCCATTGTAGAACAGCCATCGAATCCAAACACTACGCAATCTTCGGTTGGGAGGTTAGAACTAAACAAGAAATTGTCAATTGCATCGGCAATTGCTGAAGCATTTTGTGCTTTTAGTTCAATGAACCCTACAAATTCTTCTCTGATTTTCCTTTGGCTTTCGTCTTAGAACCGCACGCCTATTGACAGCTGTTCTTTCCCAGCTACGTTTGCTGTTTCATCAGCTAAGACTGCGTAAGCCATGGTCTTCTGAACCTCACTTATTATATTCTCCTCAATAACTTGGCCACATAAATTTATCAATTCGTTTTGTATTTTTGGCGATGTGTAAACTGCATTGCGACTGCACTTTCCAGGTGACTCTTTAATTTGTCGTCCTCTGAATTGACTCTCAACTTCAATAGATCTAATAAAATACCCTCATCTGCTTGTTATCCCCTAAGAGGCATATCATGTGTACCGCAAAATACCATACATGAAATAATTGATGACAATATTTGTCTGTTTTCATCGATTGCTTTTTGGTGTACACTTTGCAGTTGGATGTCTACAGGAACATTTTCAAGAAAATTTATTGCTGTTAGGTGAAGGTTGGTCGTTGCATGCTTTCGGCAGTCTTCATGCATATTTTTGAACTTTATATATGGCCTGGCCATAAATGATCCCAAAATTCCTCTCACAGTGCTGATGAGCGGAGGGAACAAACCAATGCTTTTCATGATAGCCATCGTCCACTATAATTTCAGGATCGACGTTGACGTCATAAGTTTGTTGGGATGTCGATGGAGAAGAATAGTCGGCAACAGATATATTTACAGGTTCTGCTGGAGAATGTGACGCTTGTCCAATGTTAGCATGCAATGATCTTGACATTACATGAGTAATTTTATAATGTTTGTCATTTTCATCGCTTCCACTGCTACTTTCCCGACCTTTTTTTCTTTTTTCGCGTGTTGTCCCTAAAAAATGGATACACAAAATTACTCTTACGGTGTTTAGGCATAGAACGAAAATAGAGATCAAGATATCTATAAAAACATCTCATTATCAACATTATCACGAGAAATAGTATAAATAATGTTGAAAATACTACGTTAAAATAACGGACATAAAAAGCATTTTTGTAAATACATTTGAGTTCAATTGAGTCGTTGTTTTCAAATTTAAAAAAGCGTTGTATATACAACGTGTTAAAAACATTTCTGTATAACCGTCTATAACTCGCGAAATGGTATAAATAATGTTAAAAAATACTACGTTAAAATAGCGGCCATAAAAACCGTTTTCGAAAATACATGTGGGTTAAGCTAAGTCGTTGTTTTCGAATTTGAAAAAAAAACTTGGAATGTAACGTTTCGAATTCAACCAATTTGTCAACGTTGAAAATTCAACGAGCAACGTTGACATAACATTAAAACGTTTTAAAAACGTTTTTTTACGTAGGTGTGTCTATTGGGTTACTACTTTGATCATGCGAGGAAACTTCTGGTTGGTTTTGCCGACTCTGTAGAAGGTAATGGGGGTTTCATGACATCCGACAGTATCCAAGACAAGCTTAATTTTGTTCATGTCATCATCCTTTCTAAGTTGAGCATCCCCAGAGGAGGGTTCAGGTACGCCTCTGATTATAATATTTTTGGCTCGCACTATGCGATCTACCGCTTCATTTGCGATGTTGTCAGTGAATTCAGTCGAATTAACTCCATCGAACTGACTCAGTTTATTATTTAATTGAGTTGATTTATCATCAAATTCGTTTATTTTCTTGTGAATTTCTGGTTTAAAATCTAGCAGAAGAGTTTTTAATTCCGAGAAATTTGAAACATTTGAACTGCAATTGTTGCAGAGGATAGACAAGCCACGAACCCTCTGCCGCGTAACCCGGTCGTCGGCAGAAACATCGGTGCATGCCATGTGTATTTGTCGCTTACAACCATCACACTGAAGTTTGCGATCATTTGTGTTTACCGGCTTCGAACAATTGGAACAAGTTGACATAGTAGGCATACTAGTTTTTGTTGTAATTAGTACGTTCTATGATGATGAATAATTATTTTAAAATGGTGAATGGTACTCACAGTTTGAAATGTTATTTTTATATTGTTTTACTGCACCGGCACTGCACTTTTTCATAGACCTATCACTGCTTACTTGCAATATACAGATATTGCTACTTGAAAGTTTATTTACAAAATATACAGCTTATACAGTGTAAACTTGAAAATTAAGCAGGAGCACAAAATTGTACGTGTGCATTCGACTACTACTACTACCACTATGTTCTAGAATACTTAATTATAGATAAAAAAATATTAAATCAAAATATCTGACTGAAAAGATATTTTGTGTCCAACACTTCTCACTTGCCAGGAAGATTGACATTTATTTTATCTTCTAGGGGGGGGGGAGCTGCCCCCCTACCCTAACTGGGTACGCCCTTGGTTGCCAGTTGTATATACAAGTACCTAAAGTTTTAAATATATATTAGATGAATTAGATTGGATGGCTCTAGGTACAATAGTATCCCCTACATATTTGTGATAAGAAACAAGAGCTGGATTTCCTTGAAGAATTAGAAACTAGAAGACATTTTAGAAATCCACAATATCAAGTTGTCAATGAACAGATAAATGTAAGGAGTTCTCTACTTTTAAACTGCCTTCTTAAGTGATTATTATAAAGATCAGCAAGTATAGTTTTCCTGGCACAGTTATACTGATCTCAATTGGGAAAAAGATATCCAGGATATCCCCATAGGGCTTATAATATCTAAGCTTTAATATTTGTAATATCATATATTTTTCATTTTTCTATTAACATATATTAAATTAATCACTTCTTGGTCTAGCCAAAAATAATTATTAAACTTCTAGTACATTCGAGTACCGGTAATTGTAGGTGAAAGACGTGCGACACAGCAATCCGTTTAAACCAAATATCACTGGTAAATTTTACGTGAAATAAACTTAAATTAGTGTAAAACAAGAGTGCGTGGAAAGTAATAGAAAATGACTGAAAATTTTCCCCCCGACAGCGGGGGGAACATAAATAATCTTTCGAATATCAACAGCGAACCCGATAAAAATAACAGCGAGATGGGACCACAAGTGATCGAAAATCCTATTTTAATGCCAGTTAATAACCATACTAGCAGCATAGAGGACGAACGCGCTCTATTCAGACGGCAACAGGTGACGACAATCCACAAAAACCCAAAACATTTAACATCGACAAATCGTATTTATATTCAGATAACGTTTATGTTTTTATTGAAAAGTTGAATACTGATAACATAGGTCGTTTACATCCCATGGCCGTAGGGCATATTTTACACCAATAATTAAAAATATCTAATATTAAACGAATAAAAAAGGTAGGGAAAAATAGAGTACGAGTGCAATTAGCAACTTTAAAAGATGCTAATAATTTAATTAATAACAAAGAACTTAATAATGAAAATTTAAAAACATTTATTCCATATAATTTATTGGAGCGTAAAGGAGTAATAAAACAAGTCGATACAATTTTTAACGAAGAGTACTTACTCAAAAATATCATAACGACGAGTACAGTCACGGAAGTTAGGAGGTTAAAAAAAATAGACATATACCAAAACAAACAATCCTAGTAACTTTCGAGGGTAATGCCTTGCCAACGCACATAAAAATAAATAGTGTAATATGTCCAGTAGAAAATTATGTACAAAAAGTAACACAATGCTACAATTGTTTAAGATATGGACACGTAGCCAAACAATGTCGGTCAACAAATAGTAGGTGCTTAAATTGTGGTGAAATAAAAGAAGACGATCACACATGCAACAATCCGGAAAACAGTTTCTGTATATATTGTAAGGTTAACGATCACAAATCGATTTCTAGAACATGCCCTACATTTGAACAACAAAAAAAAGTAAAAGAATACATGGCACAAAATAATACTACTCACCTTTCTTGAGGCAAAAGCAAACATTTGTAACTCTTATGCTAATGTCATACTATTAAATAGTTTTGAAACCTTAACCAATACTCCAGAAAATTTTCCCGCCCTTCCAAACAAAAATATGAACCACAATAAAAATAATTATAACAGCCACCGACCTAAAACATTCCATTATCCCAAACAACAAATCCTAGGAATGGAACAATTATCCCTCCTACCATACACGACCCCCCCAACTCAATCAACACCTCTCAGCAATACTCCTAAAAAACGAAAGGTGAATATGCGCGGAGAGGAAATGCATCCTCCAATGTTTCCTAGAAACTTCGGACCAGAGCAACCGATTCAAATAGGCCAAAAAACAACGAGTATGGAAGTTGACTTATGCAGTGATAAAGATGATCAATTAGTCACTCTTTTTAATATCTTAAAGGATATATTGGATGATATATTAACAAGTTTTGAAGACTTGGGAAAAATTGATATAGTTTACGTAAAAAATAAACTTAGCAAATTCCGAAATGGCCAATAAAAACAATACAATAAACATTTTGCAGTGGAACTCGCGTTCCGCTGTAGCAAATAGATATAGTTTAATAAAAATTTTAAAAGAAAATAATGTAGATATAGCAATCTTAGCAGAAACTTGGTTTAAACAGGACAAACAAATCAAATTTGAAGGGTATCACATCGTTCGGGCAGATAGAGCGGATGGTTATGGAGGAACAGCAATCCTATTTAAAAACCACATGAAAGGCGAAAAAATAAATTTAAATCTGAATGTCCACGAACATATCTCAGTTTGTGCCGCTCGAATAGAAATATGCAAATCATCAAAAATCTCAATACTATCCTTGTACTGCCCGCCAGGTAGAAATATAAACAGCAACGATTGGGAAAACATATTTACTACTATAAATTCTCCCGCTATTCTTGCAGGCGATTTTAACGCCCACCATGAAGTCTGGGGATCGCAAAAAAACGACCAAAGAGGGAGACAGCTAGCTTATATTATAGACAACCAAGAACTAATACTTCTAAATGATGGATCACCGACTAGACTAACACACAACGAACACAAATCTGCAGTAGACCTAACTTTTTCTTCACCTAATATATCCAATAGAATAACCTGGAAAACGCACGCGGACACCTTAGGATCAGACCACTACCCAATCATAAGGGAACTCGCTGTCAAAAATAAAACTGAAGATAAGGAATGTACCATAAACCCCTCCAGCAGATGGAATATAAAAAAAGCCGATTGGAATTCTTATAAACAGAACATTGACAACTTCTTTGCACAAGACAATCCCATTTCCAGCAACATCAATGAGAAATACTCATACTTTATGGAAGGAATAAATAGTTCAGCAAAGAATTTTATCCCAATAAGTAAACCATTTAAACCAAGAGGTGGAAAAATAACACTGTGGTGGAATGACGAGTGCGATGAAGCAATTCGGACAAGGAAAAAATCAATGATAAAATTTAAAAATACCAGCACACTGGAAAACTTCCTATCTGCAAAAAATGAAGCTGCCAAAACTAAAAGAATTCTAAGAAAAGTGGCAAGACAATCCTGGATTACATATAGCAATAACCTCAACAAAAATACGTCCATGACTCAAATATGGAATCAAGCAAAAAAAATGAAAGGAAATCTAAATAACCGAACCAAGCCTACAGATGACAACTGGGTAGAACCGTTTTTAGACAAAATTACACCCCCAATGGTACTATTGAATCCCAAGGAAATTACAACAGCAAAGCTAGCAGAAGATACACCAGAAATTTTCCAGAGGATCCTGGAATTTGGGGAATTAGAAAATACTCTCAATATTTCTAAAAATACGGCACCTGGAGAAGATGACATTAAATATGCAATGTTGCTACATTTACCTAAAAACGCCAAAATGTTTTTATTGGAAATATTCAACGAAATATGGTCAACCGGGAATTGCAACATACAAGATTGGAAAAAGGTAATAATCATTCCAATTCTAAAACCTGGGAAAGATCCCGAAAATCCTGAATCTTACAGAGGAATATCACTTCTCTCATGTGTTCTAAAGACCTTTGAGAGAATAATCAAAAATCGACTAGAGTGGTGGATAAACCAGAACCAAATATTACCCGTAACCCAATATGGATTTAAAAAAAGATTCGGCACAATTGAAGCGGCATCACACATTACCACAGATATACAAAACACATTTTCAGAAAATGGATAGTTAATTGCAACATTCTTAGACCTTCAAAGTGCTTAGGATACAGTCAACATCCCAATACTAAAAGATAAAATGAAAGAATTGAACTTCCCGGAACGAATCTGTAACCTATTATGTCAAATGCTATCAAATAGGAAAGTATATATTAAACATAATAATTCCCTAATCGGACCACGACATACCTCACTGGGACTACCTCAGGGATCAACATTATCTCCTCTATTATTTAATATATTTACCACTTGTTTACACTCAATAACAGAGGAAACAACTATAATACAATATGCAGATGATATTGTTTTATACTCACAGGAAAAGAAATACGATCGTGGATTACAGAAACTAGAGAACTCATTCATTTCTTTGATTACCACCATCCAGAACCTAGGACTTCAAATCGCGCCTCATAAGTCAAGCATCAACGTATTTTCTAGACATACTTTACAAAAACCAGAAAATATCCAATTAGGTAATGCTCTACTACCATACAAAGATGAAGTCAAATATTTAGGAATAGTACTGGATAGCAAGCTCACATGGAAACCATTCATAGAACTCATACGAACAAAGTGCACAAAAGCAATAAACTTCCTGAAAATGATTACGAGTACGTGGTGGGGAGCTAGTCTAGACATAGCACTTTTGTTCTACAGAGCGTACATCGGATCTATAATGGACTATGGAAGCATACTGTACGGATCAGCAAATGACACAAACCTAAAACAACTTGATCTTATTCAGAATAAAGCTCTTAGAATTTGCATTGGAGCAATGAAGTCTACACCTGTTGAAGCTATTAGAGTGGAAGCAAAAAATCTGCCACTAAAATTGAGAAGAGAATACTTGGCCGAAACAATGATTTTAAAATACAAATTAAAACAGTCGCCACTAATCCATAAAGTATCTGTTTTAAATTGCAACGATTTGACAAAAACATACTGGATAAAAAAAAATTCTCTCCCACTTTGTATAGGTTTTCGTAATACGAGCCACACGACATTGATGCAACATACGAGAGATAAATACTTTGAATTATATCAAAACAAACCAAAAATTATAATACCGAAATACTTTGAAACTACTTCTTATAATCAAAATTTACTCGAAAGAATTACAGATATTAACAAAAGTAACATGGCAGTATATACTGATGCATCAAAGAATGAGTTAGGTACTGGGTGTGCATTTTATATCCCCGAAGGAAAAATAGAAAAGAAATTCAAAATCAATTCCCATAGTTCGATTTACACCGCAGAGGCATACGGAATATTGAAACCCTTAGAATACCTAGCATCTCAAAACCAACGTAAAATCATTACATTATTTTCGGACTCACTATCCGTCCTATAGAGTATAAATAAACCAAACAATCCAAGCTCCCTTGTATCTCATCCGTATATTTACAAAATTCAAGTCATCCTAGGACAACTCACTTCAAGGAAATTCGACATACAAATGGCTTGGGTTAAAGCTCACATAGGCATAAAATAAAACGACCACATAGATATTTTAGCAAAAGAAAGTATTGAAACAGGAGAAGCATATTTTGAGAATAATTGCCTATCGGATTGCATTAACACATGCAAAAACAATTTGTATAAAAATGGACCATACATTGGGAAAACTATTGCAATAACAAAAATTCACAGTATACTCTGTTACAAAAATACATACCAAAAAAATGCTGGTACAGAAACACTACTTACAGCCGAAGACAGGCGGTCTCCTTAATAAGAATGCGATTTGGACATGCATCTTACCCCGCTCATCTCAACAAAATCAAAGTAATAACATTTGATCTATGCGAAGAGTGTAATGAAAGGGCTGACTTAGACCACATCTTCTTAAAATGCCATAAGTTCGAAACTCACAACAACATCCTAATAGGAGATCTTAGAGAACTTGAGATTGAATTCCCAATCAACATGCCATCCCTCTTGGGTACCAATAACAAAAAGGTCCTTGACGTAATAATCAAATTCATTAATAAGACAAATATATTTATCTAGAAAGTCCATTGTTAGTTGGTAATACCTATGTTTTGTATCCATATGTACATATACCTTCCTATCCGTGGTCCACCTGTGTTGTTAGAATAATGCCTTGATTGACCCCTAGGCGAGAAGCGTGTGACATTGTCTTTCCTCATAGTCGATATAACCCTTAAGCATGTAAACCCAAACCCATACAATACTTATTGCGATTTTATCAACAGTGTTCATGGCTGCATGCCAAAAAAAAAACAAAACAAACTTCTAGTAGGCATCAAATGAAATGTAACTTCTGTCATTCTGACGATGATATTTAGTCAAAGAATACACCAGCCCAATAAGAAACGAAGCTTGTGCTATTTTAGAATTCATTTTCTAAGTGCGCATGTCTGAGTCAGAGTCAGTTATCTGTCAATGTCATGTGATTTTATTGCTTACATGTTTACCAAAGAATATTCTTTGCTGTACGGTTTTCACTTATTTACAATATAATATATATTTTGTTTGTGTTTTCACTTATTTACAATATAATATATATTTTGTTTGTGTTTTCAATTGTATAAAAAACTATTATATTAGTTGTGGCGCCAAGAACTTGTGCAGTTCGTGGGTGTGATTCAAGAGATGGAGACGGAACAACTATTTTTAGATTTCCTAAAGATCCTGTAAGGTAAGAGGAATTGGTTCTATATGCAATAAATTATAGATATATATTCCTTTTTTTTAAATATGTTATTCTTCCATTGCACCTATACATTGTAAGTTGCGTGAATCTATGTTTTGTGTGTTAACACATTCCTCTGTCTCTGTGTCTTTGATAACATGAATAATAATAATGCAATCAATGAATACATTACAATAAGCGTCACTGCTGATGAGTTCAGCTTGAATATGTTTAATAATAATACACAATATTCAATATTAATTGGTTGGTAGTAGTTTATTTCTTTTATACACATATGATAAATAAAAATATAAATATACTTACTTAGCTTTATTTACATTTTAGAGCACAGTTATGGTTGGATGCATGTAACCGTGGAGATTTGTTTGAAAAAACCCTAGATTCTTTACATAACAGTTATAAGTTATGTCAACTCCACTTTGAGGATAAATTAACTTCCAAAAGGGGACCTAAAAAGTACCTATGTCTTCAAGCTGTACCTACAATATTCCCATGGTTAAAACGCAAGAGCCATGTTATATTGAGCGATCCACCAACAAAAATAGCTATTCAGTCTGGTAAATATTAAATTTAAGTAAACGTTACAATCAGTTGTTATTGATATTTATTTTTGCCACCTTAGTGCAGAATTAATTATAACTTACCGACAGGATTAATTAATACCTTATTGGCATTTTGTTTATTTGTTTGTTACAATTATTTTAATAATTACAGATACCATGCCGTTTGAGCAAGTGGGACATTCGTCTCAAGCCGCCACAAGACATATAGGTGATGCTTCTCCATCACTTGGTAAATATAATCATCATTTAGATTCACTTCTGTAGGATTATATGCATAAAAATAGATGGCTTTCTTATAATTAGATTGCATTTAGCTTATCTGTGAATCGCCATATGCTTTGTATTTAAACAGCTGAATAGAATTGCAATGTAAATGTTATGTATTCTTGAGAGTGTAGAGTGACAAATCTAAGAATGCTTGACATTTTTTGAACCGAATATTTGAATTGCTGTTTATTACAATTATTTTTATAATTACAGATACCATGCCGTTTGAGCAAGCCGCCACAAGACATATTGGTGATGCTTCTCCATCTCTTGGTAAATGTAATCATCATTTAGATTCAACTCTTGTAGATAATATGCATCAAAATAGCTTTCTCATAATTAGAATTTAGCCTGTCTTGTTTTTCTTATACAATAGTCTTTTTTATGGTTTTGTTAGAATGGAAAAATGTTCGATTATTCATTCAAAGTTCACTTGCTATCAATGTAAGAAAATGCTCCTACTGGTCTTCAGAAAATAGACACTGGAAAATGTGACGGATGAATAAAACAACATGTTGTCTACAATAAAGCGTGTGCATATAGTCTTCCTCTACTTTCCTTTTTTGTTTCAGATAATCGATCTTCTAAAATTCTTATTGAGATGGAGGAACCCGTACATTTACAATATCCCTCAGCTTCAACTTAAACACCCATTCTCACATTTCATGCAGTTATATATGTTCAATCTAATGAATAGTTGTAAAATATCTGAACCACATGTGAAATACTTTGGCAAACAAATACTTCACTAAACATTAAAGTAAATAAATGCTTCTTCCAATTTATAAACTGTTCACTTAGAACCCTAAAGCTTCCATAAATACTTTTGTCCCTATCATACTTTTCAAAATATGTTAATAGCTGCTTTCTATCCAGATCTCCACATTCTTTTGAGAAGTCTATGCACATTTAACACCTGTGATATTATAATGGTTTCTTCATCAAATAGCCTCAAACAAAATTGAATGCATGTAAAATTGTCAGTTCTTCGTTCCTGTAATATTAATCTGGTAATGATATTGCTACATTCTGAACTGCTGCTTGGTGAGTTTCAGGAATAATACAAACAGTTGCTGAATTCAACTTAATTAATAAATTGTGAAGGTCATCAGTACATTTCATTTGAATTGGTAAATTTTTGGCAAAACACTTTTCTAAAGGCATGTTCAAATTGGATAGAAGTGGGTTTAATACAATTGCCCCCTTGCTTCCTCACACTACCGAAGAAACTTTCAAGAGAATCTGTATTAGTTCTGTGCAGTGTAAATATTTAAAATCATTGGATTACAATTTATTACAAATTTTTTTAACTACTTATTGTGATTGTTCTGCATTTCTTCATCCTTGATCTGGAAGTAACACTTTCTCCCTTTTTATTGACTCTTAAATGTTTCAAAAAAGCAACATTTCACCCAAAAATTGTATTTGATAGTCTGCTGATACAAACACATTTTTGTATCTGTTAACGTTTCTTGGTTTTGTGGAATGAAATAAGTCTGTCAAATTTCTCAATTACTTTAATGGTTCCAATACTAGGAACTGCCCCCAAGCTCATATACATATTCATACCACTTGCTACATTATTATTTGGAGATTAAGTTGGTAGATGTACTTTCATTTTGTCGAAATTCGATGGATAAGTTTGCCTGTTTGTTAATTTTTGTGTACAGCTAATATAAAACGCCTGTTTGTCTTGACCGTATAACTACTTTAAAAATGACCAGAATGTTTGTTTGCCATCAAAACAAAATGTATCTCTATTCAAATTATTTCTTGTAGCTTCAATTAAGTGACTAGAATCAAAAAAATAAATAATTTCCTGAACATCTACTGTGAATACTGGATTATCAGGAGTTACTAAAAAGGAATTGGCTAGTTTAATTAAATAACAAGCCATATCACTTGAGAGACCATCAACTTGCAAACTTCGGCTCTCCTACTTTAGTATGCATGTTTCAATGATAGGAAGAAACTCTTTCACTGCTAATTTGGTACCCACAAAAAAATGCCATTGCCTCCACTCCGCTTACAGTCCTTTTGCATAATTACGAGTTCTTTGTTTGCAGGACAAAGGTCTTTTGATCCAGTCCCAATATCAATCAGTCCAGTATCTTCAACTCATGCAGTACTATAGAAGACATGATTTTTCAGTGACATTCCATCAATACATATGGTATACTGTTTGTTACCATTGGACATTGCCTGAAGCTTTATTTCTACAGCTTTAAATATTGAATTGTAACCTAAACCTGGCTTGCAAGCAAGTTTTTTGGTGATTCTTTGTAGGGTTCGTTTTGTTGGAAGACTAATAATTTAATCATAAAGTTGTATGCCAGTGATTCCAAAAAATATAGCGTCAAGGCAAATCGTTTGTGTTCTACAAAATACCTTCTACCTAGAGGTTCTGCCTTTCAGTAGTACTTGCGCTTTTACAATTGATGCCAGAAGTTATTCAAGAGATTTCTCACACATTTCTTAGTAGTCCTCCAGGTTGCATATTTCTTTCTTTTCTCTGGTTTCGTTTGCAAAATTACGTTTCCCTAGAGCCAGCCATAACCACTAATTTCACCTTGCTTTTCCGTGGTGTCCAGAACTTGAGAAAGTAGGAGTTTGAGTGGAAGTTGTTGTAGAATTTTCAAGAGTAAGCTGTTTCTAATGGGTGCCTACAACAGAAGTTTCCCGTGGATCTATAAAAGTATATTAAATATAATATATTTTGGAAATGTACATGTACATGATTCAGAACCCTAACAACTATACATATATATGTTTTACTTTTGTTTGACAAGAAAAATGACTGTATATATTTCTTTTCACTTATTGTAGACATACTAAACATAAAATGTTACTGAAAAGCAGAACATTTTTATATATTTATGCTCTAAAAAGTAACAGTACTTAGATTATGGGTTTGACAAGCATAATATAATGCTTTGGTTTGACTAAATAACATTATAAAATACACATACCTAACATCGTCCTTGGGGATAGTAACAAAAGTCATCCCTTCTCCAGTTTTGTAAGATCATCCACGACATAAGCAAACAAATTCTCCTTTGCAAGCAATCACAAAAATAAGCTAGTGCCACAAGAAGTACTATATTATGTGTGTCTAAGTTATATCGTAATATCAATTGGAGGGATTACCAGAAAAACAACATAAACTGTTCTACCAGAAAAAAGCACAAAATATGATAATAATTGAAAAACGCAACAAAACTTCGATAACTATGCCGAAAAGTTTACTGTCGCTACTTTTTTATAACTTCTTTGTCACATACATCAGTAGATTTTCTCTTGTAAAATATTTAATTCAGAATCTAGTGAAGTGTAACTTTTAAATATATCAATTATAAAAAATTTGTATTCAAGTACCATACTTATTGTAATTTTTTATCACCATTTACTGAAATTCTTTCTATTGTAAACTGGTATTCTAAATATATGTATAATCTATATTATTGTATTGGTTTTTACACTCACCCTATCCTATATACAGCGCTACTTAAATACATACTTACACATATAATTTCGATAACAATATAGAAAATAAAAATAATTTGGTTAAACAATAGCTCGTTATTTTTAATAATGGATGGAACTCCAAAAACAGAAGCTAAAACTTTATGTATGAAGAAATGCTAAAGTATATTTTTCACGTTGTTTGTTTAGCTGTTAGATTAACTTTAACAATTCATAAATTAAGTTTAACAGACCTATTGTGAAAATAATACTTTGGTATTTCTTCATCTTTAATGAGTTGTCACCAATTATTACCCAACATTCAAAATATTACACGGTTGAATGCTTAATCTTTCTTTGACAAAAAAATTATTATTTGAGATTCTTTGGTTTCACTTTTTTGCGTGTAGGTAAGATTTAATTTACATTTTTTGAACACTTTTCTTAGTGTAAAGTCAAGTAAAGGATGCTCAGTTATCTGTCAACGTCAGTTTGAAGGTCACGAAATTTTGCCACCAAAACATCAAACGATTTATGCCGGCTTTCGCTTGGTGTATTCTTCGATTTAGTATCGAAACAATTGTCAAATTTATTAGAATTTTTAACACTTCTTTCAATATATTGTGGAATTATCTAGAGACAGTAAGTTTCATTTAAAACAGTAATATGAGTAGATTCCACGAAGTAAGGGTCGAGACAGTTAATTTAATCAAATATTTGTTTTAGTAAATACTTTATCTACCAGTAAAGGACTTTCCGAAAACCCAAAGACAACAAAACCAAAGCCAATTTTACAATGTGATAAATCAGTGGATAAATCTAAATCTGAAACAGCTTCTTCCCAGAGTATACCAGTATTCCGTACTGTAAGTATTTACATAATTTGTGATTTATGAATGTTATGGCTCATTTTGGTATCATTTCAGCCAACTGCATTGAAGAAAAAATTGAAAACCACCGTGAAAACAAATAACATTTCTGCTACAAATATTAAGGAACCAACAAACCAAAATTTAGAAGCATTAAAGGAAAAAATTGTGGAATGTGAAAATAAGGATGCTTTTATCAAAGATTTAACACAACAGCTTGAAGAATTGAAGGAAAGAATCAATCAAATTCAAGAAGATAAAGAAAATATTGAAAATGAGAAAACAAAATGTGAACGTTTAATTGACGAAATGAAAAATAAGCATGAAATTAATTTGCAAACTATACAGAGTGAATTTCAACAAAAATTACTGAATATTTCGATTTTAAAAGATAACATTTCTAAACATCTTTATAATATGAAGGAAGATTTTAAAAAATTTCAAAATGTCTATATAACTGATGTACATGCTTTAAAAAATCGTTTCAGCGAACTTCCCGATCATTTCAAAGAATATTCCATACAATATGAAACTATTTTAGAACAGAAACAAGCAGACATTGATCATCAAAAAAATCTGCTTAAGATATTAGAACAGAATTTCGTGGAGATGCAGAAGCAACACTGCGAGCAAATAGAAAACTTAAAAGAAGA
Source organism: Galeruca laticollis (assembly GCA_963921935.1). NCBI lineage: Eukaryota > Metazoa > Arthropoda > Insecta > Coleoptera > Chrysomelidae > Galeruca > Galeruca laticollis. The sequence goes on from OY998181.1 coordinate 75,273,773, forward strand.
ACATCAAAACGAAATGGAAAATTTAGAATTTGAAATGTTGAACACTATGACTAATCTGCAAAGAGAAAGAGAAACTTGTGCCATACAAATTAAAGAAATGGAGAAAATCATGGATTCGAAAATAGCAGACATGAGGGAAGTTTTTGAAAAAGAAAAAGAGCAGATTAATTGTCAGTTGCAAGAAAAATGCAATTGTGACATGGAAACCAAGACGGACCTAATGGATAAATTCGAAGCGGAATGGAAAATAAAGTTGAAGAAACAAGAAACTAAAGCCGAGGCTATTTTAAAAGAATGCCAAGCAATAAGCGAATACAACATAATACAATGCACTATTGAAAAAAACGCAGTTACCAACGAACTAAAAGAAACCGCAGAACAACTGAAAGAAGTCAAAACAAATTACGAAGAACTAACGGACAATTTTAAGAACTTGAAGACTAAATACGATGTCTTAGAAACTGAATTATCTTCCAAAAAAGAAGAATTAGAAGTAGTTAAGACAAATTTACAAGAAGAAATAAAACAACACAATGAAAAATTAAAACGTGTTTTAAAAGAAAAATCAACTTTTGAATATACCATAAAAAATTCGCAACGCACTATCGAGGTTTTGACGAAAAGACTCTTTCGATCTGATAAAGACGTTGAACAACTAAAAGAAGAACTACTAAATTGCGAGAAAAAAATGTTGGATTATGAAGAGAAGAATATACAATTGCAATCTGATTTGAAGCAGGCGCAGTTGTTTAATGAAGAACTTGAAATGCAATTTGAATCTACTATAAAGTTGAATTGCAAAGATGTGGAAAATCTCGGTGCTAAATTATTGAAAGAACTAGATGATTATAAAAACGAAGTTGGTTTGTACAAGGAGAAGTTCAAGCAAGAAGAGGAGTTGAAAAAAGAAATTATGCAACAACTTCATGCAGCTTACGATATGATAAACAGATTAAAAGAGGGGTACGAAAACGCGGAATCACTATGCACCCAACATAAATTTGAAGTAAGTTTTAAAAAAAAAATAATTCTATCGATATTTTTAACTAAGATTAATACTAATTTACTTGTGGACTAAACATGGCCGATCCACAAAGAAAATTAAAACTAATAATTATTGAATGCTCCTCATAATTTTTTTCATAAGTTCGCAATAGTTCTTGAAAATTGTTTCATCAATAATAATATGCAAGTCGTTTATATGTTCATAAAAAAAACTACAACCAAATACACCAAAATAATATAAGCATTCAATAATATTCGTAATAAATATTTCAGTAATCCGAATGTCTTTATACCTTAAAAATAATAATAGGTAACCACCCCTGAAATCACCTGTTCCGACAATTTTATTACTCCGCACAGATTGCGATTTTATTATAGGCATATATTTGTGACTGATATTTATCAAAAGTTATAATCGGATTTTTTACGAGTTTTCTGACTTTCTTTTATTTTTTTAATGTTTCATCCTCATTTTTATTAATTTTTTCATATAATTAATTTGATAAATTTTAAGTAAAAAGTCTCAAGAAAATATGAAAAGGCTCTTATCTCATTAATCCAACAGTTGGTAGGCAACCAAACTAACATTTTATTCATCATGAAGTTAGACGTTTATTGATAAATTATTTGTATATTTAAATGAAGGTTACAGTTTGAAAATATAATAATACAGATTCTCGGATAATACCTTTTATTTTATTGAAAAATTCCTGTAATGTCTTTGAAATGCGAAACCAGAACCCGTGTGAAGTTATCCACGGACTTTTTTTACCATCCACGAATATTTTTCTACAAAATAAATTGTACTTTTGCAACAAAATGTTAATAATATATGAAACATATAATGACATTTTAATAGGCTACATAATCTTACTACCAATCACCATCACAATTATTTTACATTATTAGGTTCCTAATTAAGTGTCCTTTGTAATAGTTTTTGAAAATTTTAAAACATTTTGGGGCTTCGAGTTCAAAACGAACGATGCTCATCGGCGCACAATCATAATCTTATGAATTTCTTTTGACGTTATAAAAAATACTTACATTATAATTTTTCGGTAAAAGGTTCCTAATTAAGTGTTCTTTGAAATCGTTAAAGAAAATTTGGAAAAATTTTGGGGCTTTGGGTTTAATCGAACGATGGGCGTCAGTGCACAATCATAATCTTTATGAATTTTTCTGACGTTATAATAAATACTTACATCACAATTTTTTGTTAATGTTCCCAATGAAGTGTCCTTTGCAATAAATGAAGATAATTTGAAGAAATTTTCGGGCTTCGAATTCAAAACGAACGATGCGCGTCAGCGCCCAATCGTAATTTTTATGAATTCTTTTTGACGTTATTAAAAATACTTAGGGGAGGGTGGGGCACATTGGAACACAAAAGTTGGTTTTGCCCATAGCTCCCCACATGAATTTTTTTCAGCATTTTAATGATTTCCTTCGACTTAAGGATCTAAGCTATGAAAGAAATGCATGAACCGTTATTATAGAAATCATATGTGACCGTGAGCGGCCATTTTCCAAAAAATGAATTTTGTGTCATTGTGCCCCATTCCTGAGGTACAATGACAAATCAACGTTAAATGAGATGAAGCCCTTTTGTCTTTTAGTGCCCTGGACCCCAGAAGGATTTTCCAGTAGCATCTTTATGTCTTTGTCATCAATAGCGGCTATGTCATCCACAAGACGTTCCACAAAGGTGTTGCATTTTCGGTATCGTAGGAATTTGACCTCATAGTCCCCCTCATCATCTTTCATCTTGGTGATTTGACCAACATAGAATTTAGATTGGCTTTTAAACTTGAACTCGATCAAAACATAATCTCCCTAAACAGGAAGTCGATTCAGTCCTGCAAAATGGTCGGGCCCAACAGCAAAAATCTCAACTGTGTCCATGTCGTCGTCTGTGTCCGCATATTCAATGTCATCATCGTCTTCTTCGTCGTCCTCTGATGAATGAACTGGAGCATGTTCACTAGATTTTTTCTTCTTCGTTTTTGGTTGATTTACGAACACCTGCCTTTTAACAGACAGTATTCTGGAAGTTGAAATCGGCTGCTTCTTCTCTACATTGGTTTTCATTTCTGGAGTACTCGTGGCTATCATATACTCTTTCCTTTCTTCCGCTGCTTTCGATTAGTTTTTCGTTCTCCTGCTTTTGGATAACCACGAAAATCTTCGGGAGATAGGAAAGCATGACTTGGACCAAGGATACCAATGTCTGTATGGTTTATTTCTTCCATAGAAGCTGCTCTTTCTTCTAGGGAAGCTGCTCCTTCTTCTTCTCGAGGGAGGGAACCGTTGAGCAAATCACTTGGCATACACATTTCTCCCAGGTGGTTGATCGTCCACAACGGTAGGAGGTGGTCGATCAGTCACATAATTGCATAAGAAGTCTGCTTCTGTAAAAGTATCTCGATCAAACGGATATAATTGAAGCATTTTTGCCAGGGTTTTGCATTATCCAAGAGTCAAGTGCTGCATTATAATAAGTTTTAAATGGCCCGAAAACCGCAACATCTAGTGGTTGCATTTTGTTGGATGAATGGGGAGGTAAAGTCAAAACTGAGACACCGTTCTCCTTACACAGCATAAGAGCTTCCAGGGACAAGTGACTTTCTGCATTGTCATAGATTAATAGAGTGGGGTTCTCTCCAGAACTGCAAGTGTGGTGAATCAAATGCTTAATAACTTCCACAAAAAGTTCTGATGTCACCCAACCGCTAGGGGTGGCTAAGCCCAGTGTGCTTGGAGGTGCTCATTGAGTCATGTGGTCCTTGACATGAACACGTGGAAAAATCATGACTGGCGGAATTGTGCGGCCAGACGCAGAAATTATGGACACTGTTGTGACGTTAGTGCCTTTTTCCCCATTTGTAGCTTTGCACACTTGCTTGACGCCTTTTTCAGCCACAATTCGCTGGGGTTTCTACACAGTTGATGTGGCCGATTCATCCAAATTGAACACCCTTGTCCCATCTCCAAACTCTGGGTGTTGTCGATACAGTGTTTCCAAGTTATTGAAGAACACACAAACATTTGATTTGGTGAACGAAGTAGCACGAGACAAGCTGCAAGCCTCAGGAGTTCGTTGGCTGAGTTTGGGGTGCCTTTTCAGAAAATCGTGAAACCAGTCAATTCCTGCAATTTTCTTCTCACCCCATGATATAGGGCATGGTATTTTGTTCATAACTGCCATTTCGTATGCAACTCGTCTGCAATCTTCAACTGGTAGGCCATAAAACATTTTAGAGCACATAATAAGGTAGTCACCATATTCTTTTCTTCACATATCTTGATAAAGTGACATAACTAAGCGTTGTTCAATGTAGCAGCACGTCTAAAACTGTTTCCATTCATGACCATTTCCACTGCTGCCTTCATGTCATCTTCCGAGAAGAGCCCCTTGATACTCTTGCGCTGTCGATTTCGCACCATTTCTGAAACAAGAAGAAAAAACCACACAATTAAAAACACATGGGGCACAATGAAACGTTTCATTGTGCCCCAAATTGATCTGTTTCAAGAAACCCCAAACACGCCATTTTGCTTTCCCATACTCTGTACCACAAACGTGAAGCAGTAGAAATGCGAAAGTCGAGCAAAAACTACAGGGATAGATGTACAATGAAATGCCATAAAAGGCGATTGAATTAAAAAATCACTCTTACCTGGAGGCTAAAATCCGTTGGCGCTAAATTTTTACTTTCACAGCGAAAAACAACACATTACCTCGTCAAGTTTGGTACGCGACTGATGAGCAGGGGACGATTAGCTGACTTTGTTGGGTGTGGCCCGCAGCGCTTGCTACCGGAATCCCGTTGCACTGGACACTTCTGTAAATCCGGTACACGAACTGTTCCACTGTGCCCCGTGTTCCATTGTGCCCCACCCTCCCCTACATTACTATTTTATGTTAATAGGTTCCTAATTAAATGTCTTTTGAAATAGTTATGAAGTTTTTTGTCGTTATAAAAAATACATCACAATTTTTTGTCAATTGGTTTCTAATTAGATGTTCTTTGTAATAGTTGAATATTTTATTTTTGGGTCTTCGATTCAGAATCTTGAAATATGTACAACTATTTGAAAAATTGTATTCACTTAATCTTTAATTTTTGGTAGTAAAATTATGTAGCCTACTAAAATGTCATTATAATGTTTCCTATATTAACATTTTCATTGTAAAAGTACAGTTTATTTCGTAAAAAAATATTCGTGGATGGTTGAAAAAAATTCGTGGATAACTTCACACGGGTGAAACAACAGACCATTTTTGGAATTTCATGTTTTTTATTACTTGAAATAATTATTTAGGAAAATTATAACCACTTTAAAACATCATGTAATACTGCGCATGTGCCGTTCATACTTATCTTCTTGTTTTCGTTTTCGGCTTTCATCCAATATATTCAACAGCTCTTTTGCTAAAGTTTAATGCTTATTATTATTATTTTCACATAAAAGGCGAATTTATATAAATCATTACTAAATTTTTTTCTAAGGTCGAACAATCACAAAACGAGTTAGAAGACTATCACATGAGAGAAATGGATTGGAATATCATAAAAGACAAATTAGAATCTACAGTAAAAGATCTGGAAGATCATCTGGAATCCAAAACGCGCGAAGTAACAGAACTCAAACAAGAAATTAACATTTTGAAACAAGAATCAGAATCTATTTCCCATTGTTCGGAGTATTACAAACAAAAAGTTGAAGAACTGGAATTGGAACAAAGAGATAATGGAAAAATTCATAAAAAATATATCGAGCTGTCCGGAAAATACGATTATTTGTCAAGTAAATACGAAGAATTAGAAGTGGAAAACTCTCATAATAAAATAAATTTGAAGAAATTGAGGGAGGAACGGAATGAGGATAAATGGAAAATGAAATATGATACGCAGGTTATTTTATGTAACAAACTGGAGTTGGAGAATGAAAAGTTGAAACGGGAACTTGAAGATCGATTGGTAAGTATAGAATTGCTAATGCATAAATATATTTTTCAGTTTTGCTTCTAGAATATATCCAGCAACTAACTCAAAACAGTTCATTTACGGCTATAAGAGCAATGTTTTGAGTGTGTTTATCCCATTAATGCCCAGAACTATTTTTTTGTAACTGTTTATAAATCTAGTAAAATTATAGGTGTTAACAACATAAATTAAACAAATTTATGGTTATTTTGACTATCTTTTTTTCAATAACGACTGTTGCAAAAACGCAACACCGGGCAAAAAGGTTACATAGAAAAAATTTAACAAAACAAAATAGTTTGGAGTAGTTTATTGAAAATACTTATAAAATATAATGTAATTTATTCTGAATGATATTTAAAGAAACATTTCTCATGGAGGGCCACATTACATTTGGTGCATTTTTTTATTGTTGTGGAATGGCACATAGCACATCGTGTCCTCTTACTTTGTGAATCAATAAAATGACAGATATTGTTATAACGAGCATCTAAAGTAGTACGTTTGCGAATTGACTGCACCGGTCCTGGTCTAGTGGTGGCGTGCCAAAACATGTAAGCAGTCCCTTTGCAATATTTCTTCGAAATTCTAATAAATCCATATCCGGCTGATCTGAGACTTCCCTTCTCATTTCACGATATATAAGCCAGGCATTCTGTACGGCAACGTCAATCCCGCAAATAAAAAGTGGCCAATACCACTTCTTTGATCTCAGGCTTGTTCTGTAATATGCAACGTTTTGATCCATTCGATCCGTTCCGCCCATATTTTCGTTATAATTTTTAACCAGCTTTGGTTGCACGACTTTAATTTTTTTATTCTCAGCAAATGAATATCTAGCAGCTTGATGAGTTGGGTTTGCACCTTGGCAATTAGAAGCAAGAATTACTAAGCTATTGTCATTCCATTCACATACTAAGAGTTTTGTCTGTTGGGTCTAACTTTTGGTTATCATTCAAATGAAGGAATCTGATAATGGTTTCAAATCTGTTATGTCGCATACTATTTGAAATCATAATATTTTTTACATCTTCTGATTTCTCCCAGTACATACGTCCCCTGGAATTTACGTTATATCAACTAACTAATAAAATACCTATAAAGACTTTCAATTCATCAACGCCCAATTCAAGTGTATGTCCTTTTTGGAAAGCATAACAAACTGTTTCTTTTACAATATGGGTAAAAAGTTCATCACTAAAAAAATTGAAATATTTGAAGCGGAGTAAGCGGGCGCGAATAAAATGATGGCAGAAAATTATTCCACTCCGATTTTTTTTTAGATAGACGGGAACATAGTAAATTATCGACAGGTAAATCGCCTTGAATCCAATTCTTTGAAATTTTAGCCGATTTTCTTCGTGTAGATAATCTCTGAGCAACTGTTTCTGTTTCGCCTTCGATAAATGACTCATCGTCGTTTATATCAAGTTGTTCTTCAATTGTTGTGGTTTGCAGTATTTCCCCAATATTTTCTTCGACAGAGTTTATGTTATCTTCGTCAATTCTTATAGCATCTTCTTCATGAAAAATGTTAACAACTGCTTCTGCTTCTGACTGTAATTGGAATCTACTCAAATTGTCAAATGTCCCACCAAAATGTTCATCACCGCTATCTTCATCGGTCAATTCGTGCGGATCGGGAGGGGCTAAATATACATTTGCACTTCTGGCTGACTGCATAATGGTTGATTCTTCAAGAATTATCATTATTTTGTGCGTTCTGGCTTTATATATCATTTTTGGCTGATACCCAACTTGATTAGTCCCTCTACTAAATTTTGAAGAAGATGGAATATTGTTGGACATTTTGAATACTAAAAGAAATAGAAACCTTTTGTCAAGACATATAATTTTTGTTTGTTTTTTTCTAGTTACAACTAACTTATTATATTTAAAAATACTTTATACTTTAGTTCCCGTCGTTGTGAAAACGCAACACCTACAATTATAGGTACTTAACACTATAATAGCTTCGTGTTGCTTCTAAAACTGTAAAACTGTTCACCTTTATGTTGAAAAAATCACAGTGCGACTTGTCACCAAATGAAACCCACAACTAATTTCCTAAATTCTGCATACAAATGTCATTTATTAGTTCATATACTGATAGGTTTAGTTAAAGTTAACTGTAAAGAAAAGAAAATCTGCAATTTAAATAGATTTCAGTTAGCTATTGGCTCAATAGATGGGATTAGGTACGCCACTACCACTTGTTGCGAAAATGCAACTTTGGGCATGAATGGGTTATGGCAGGGCAATTTATTTTTTCGAGGTTGCTGGCATTGGAATAATTGATGGCTGCTCTGTTTACATTTCCACGCAACTTGTCCGGTAGTAAATTGTTTGCAGTATTTTCAGCAATTTCTCTTATTTCAGTTGGGGTACATGAAAATTCTTCTTGCGCACTCATTTTTAATTTAATTCAATTAATAAAGGACCCCGCATTTTTCTTATAGAAACGGGAGCACCGTCAAATTGATGTCCTGATCAAAAGTATCCATGGGCCTAACCCTATCATATAGCTAGATTTTGAGATACAGGGCGGTGAAATTCAAAATCTAGACTTTTTTAAAAAGTCCCCCTTAAATATTTTTTGACGTTACTGCCAAATATATCAACACGACAAACTACATACCTATTAGCGAAAATAAAATATATGTTGTTTACAGGGTGATTCGTGCTTTCACAGACCTGTTTTTGTTGAACCGCGAATTTTTACAATGGAAAAAAGCATCCAATATCATTAAAAAAAATCACCCTCATAGTTTTCTGAATATTGGATATAGTGTAGATCTCGATGTCCTCGTTAAATGTTCTTATTGGTATAATTAGATCCTATTGCTACTTTTCGAAATATTTTCGAAATTTTGTCATTATTGGCATTTTTTAGTAATACAACATAAATACAAAATAAAACAAATATTGTAAGTTGTAGTATATTCCAATTAACGTTCTTATAAATTCTATTGTTTTTCATGCAACTTCATATCATTGATTGTAAATAATCACTGTCTATCAAAAATAAACCTATCATTGAGTTGACATATGTGCAATTTACTCTTATGTGTGTGGGGTTGTGATATTGACTGCGGATTCTTACGGTTCCATTAGCCTAACCAATTGTTTGACTTATTATAGTTTTACCATACATTAATATTTTTTACATCTAATTTATACAAAAATTGGAAATATATACGTTTTATAATACAATACGATATGTTACTTTAAATTTTGTAGTACACTTTTACAATCTGAAATTATTAGAATATTTTTTTTATAGTCAATTTGGTTTTTACATAGGTTAGGGCTTCTCGTATTGCTAATTGTTCTGCAGAGTATATTGACAAATTTTTTTGTAATTTTATTGATTCGGAATAATTTTCGATTGCATCCCAGAAAGCACAAGAATCATCATTTCCTTTTTTTGATGCATCGGTAAATATTAAGTGATAATTAGAATATTTGTATTTTATATTTGATGTAAAAAGTAGGTTTCTGAAGGCTGGGGGTATAGAGAATAATCTCTCAAATAATCTACCTTGATTTCAGTTATTATCGTTAAATTTGTTTGATATAAGGGAATCACATCATTTTTATACATATGTTCTGTGAGTTCTAGACATTCTGCATATGATTCACACATTAATAAGGATTTTTTTTCTCCAATATACACAGGTAAAATCGTATACATATAGTTTGTGTATTTTATTAACTAGGCTACTGTTTTTGGACATTATTTTCATGAGGAACTTACTACATAAAAATTCTCTCCTAATGTTAAGTGGCATCTCACAGCATTCGACACATAAGTTAGAGATAGGCGTACTCTTTAAGGCCCCTATTGCTTGTCTTAAACATTTATTTGTCACAATGGCTAACTTTTTTAGATGGGCTGCAGCCTCTTTGCGAATACAATATAGATCCGTAGTCAAATATGGATCTTATGTATGACCTGTATAGTAGTAGAGATATTTCTGGGTCTGCTCCCCAGTTGTAGCAGCTTACAGCCCTTAAAATATTCAAGCCTTTTTCACATTTCTTCGATATTTTCTCTATAGAAGTTTTCGGTCCATCGTCACACCTAAGTAAGTTACACTTTGACATGCAGTGAATGCAGTATTCTGTAACATGATTTCATTTGGAATTGTTCTTTTTCTACTAAAAATACATGCCTTGGTTTTTTTCAAGGATATAGTCAGTCCTTTTTGAAAACACCAATCTTAAAGTATTCCAAAAAAATTACTCAGGTAATTGCATCCATGCTCTATATCACAATTGTCAACATAAGCACAGATATCATCCGCAAACTCCAACACTGTGACTTCATTTCACCGGTTCACCAAATTTTCCAAATCATAGGTATATATAACGTACAGAAGAGGACTTAAAATACTGCCCTGGGGTATGCCCAGAGAGGCTGTTCTGGGTCCTGTAATCTCTTGATCTATTTTGATAGATATAGTTCTATTAATATATAGTTTGATAATTCTCTGAGAAAATGTGTAGCTAAATCCGATTTGTATCATTTGCTGGTATAAAATTCGTAGGTTCACATCATCATAAGCTCCTTCAATATCTACAAAAACAGCAATAACTGACTTGATTTTTGAAAATGACAGATTTGCATCTATTACAAGATGAGATACATTTTCTATCGTGGAGTGGGATTTTCTAAAACCAAACTGATATTTTGGTAACTTCTTGTTTGTTTCAAGCCACTGTTCCATTCTTGTCTTCACCATGCGTTCAAATGTTTTCAGTATACAGGAAGCTAATGATATTCCCCTATATGATTCTGCTACTTCTGGATTTTTGTGCGGTTTTAGGGTAGGAATTCCAATCTTCTGGATAGGATCCACTTTCCCATATATTATTTCCAACAAAATAATTTTACATGACATAGGGAGGTTAAATGGCATTATATAATGGATATTATCTACTCCAGGAGTTGTGTTTTTGTGTGATCTGAGACTGTCTCTAAGTTCGCTTATAGAAAATTTTCTGCATAATAGATCTCCTGTATCATCGACAATATCTTCCTTCACTTGTAGGATGCTATCCATATCTTCTTCTGCCCACTGTGGTATTATCTTATTTATAAAATCGGTTGACCATTTTCCGGGGCTTAGTCTACTTACTGGTTCGGTATATGTGTTTTTAAGTTTCCTGACTTCTGTCCAGATTTATTTAATAGGCGAATTTTTATTTAATTTAGAGCAAAATAATCTCCAAGATTCCCTCTTGCGTTTTTTATAACTTTTTTCGTTATAGCCCATTTTTTTCAAATGAATGTAATTTTCCAAATTTGATATTTGTGTAAAACGCAAAAGGGCTTCTTTTTGATTTTTTAATGAAATATCACATTCTTGATTCCACCAATGTTCATTAAATTTTGGGTTGACCACTTTTTTCTTTTTGGGTATGGAATATTCTGCTGCTTGATTTAGTTCATTTATAAATTCATTGTAATATGTAATATTTTTTCTAGATGTGCTATAGTCCATACGTTCAGAGAAAAGTGGCCAATTGGCTTTGTTGAGGTTCCATCTTTTTGAATCTGTAATTTTATTAGGTAGTTCCAACTGTACTTCTATAAGTATAGGGAAGTGGTCCGAGCCTAATGTCATTTGTTGCGTATGCCAATTGCATAACGTAGCTATATCTGGTGTTACTATGGTAAGATCAATAGCCGATTTATTTATTTGGTTATAGGTGTTGGCATTAAAGTTTGATCACCGTTGTTAAGAAATATTAAATTTGCATTTTCTATTGCTGCAGGTAGGTTTACTCCTGCTCTATCAGTAATATCACAACCCCGCCCATTATGGTGACAATTTAAGTCACCTGCTACTACAAATGGTTTTTCCAAACTATCAAAAAATTGTGTCCATTCTCTCTCAGATATATTCAATCTCGGTTTTGTATATAATGAATAAAAGTTTATTTTCATTGATGTATTTATTTTAACACGTAAGGACGTACATATCACGTCTCTCAAATTATAGGTTGGTTTAGTCTTATAAAATGGAAAACTTTTTCTAAGAAGTATACCTACCCCTCCATATCCGTCTTCTCTATCTAGCCTAAATACATGGTACCCACTAAAAGATATTTTTTGATTTGTCTTTAACCAGGTTTCACTGACTAAGCTTATATGAATATTGTTGTCAAAGAGAAATTTTTCAAATGCCCCTTTATTATGTGTAATTGATCTTATATTGTACTGTAAAATGTTTAAATTGAAGTTATTGTTCATCAAAGAATTCATTTAATTTTTTTAATAATTCCCCCCTTAATTTGTTATCTTTTAATGACTCTGTATGATTATCTAACAATTATTTTATACCATTTACTATGGTATCACATAATTTTATTGCCTCTCTTGTTAGTTGCATATTAGAGATATCGGATAATTGATAATTTGAAGAATTTGAAAATTTCCCATAAACTGGTTGAGATCGGACCTTAGGCATTTCTAGTACAGCCCTATGTTCTTCCGAATAGCCGAACGTCGACGCCTGAGAGCTAATCGTATGACCGTTATCGTGCTGCTTCTTAATATACGCTGTATAATAATTACTTGTGTTTGAATTATTATTTTTATTTTTAATTACATTGGCATAACTTTTTTCTTGTTTATTTTTTGCTTCGATATATGATATGTTTTCCGTTGTTTTTAATAGTTTTTTGTTTATCAAACTCCGTGCATTTTTTTTCTATCCGTGGCTGCATGATCACCCCTGCACAGAATACAAAAAGGCTCACTAGTTTTCTGACAATTTTCTGTGTCATGTTCATCCCCACAATGTCTACAACGTATTTTCCCCCTACATTGAGTACTTAAATGTCCATATCTCAAACATTTTAAACATTGCACTACTTTTGGTATATACAATTCGACATCGTAAACTAGTTTTTCTATTACTTGGTTAGTTATCATCTGACCCTTAAAGGTGACTACAATAGTTGATGTAGGAATAATCTCCCCATTTTTCTTGAGGATCATTCTTTTGACATTAACGACCTCTAATGTATTTCCATACCTAGGTTTAATGATATTTGCTAATTCTTCATTCGTTAAATCTAGATCTATATGTTTAATAACGCCTTTTTTCTGTGTGTAAAATACTGGAATATACGCTTCATACTTTTTTTCCTCTAAGATTGTTGATTTTATTAATTTATTTGCACTGTCAAACAAGTTAAGTTCTACTTTCATTTTATTTAATCCGATTACCGTTATATTGACAATATTATTTTGTATCTCTGGTAGTGCATTTAAAATTAATCGTGCAGTACCAATTTTATGAAGTTTGCCAATATTACCTTCTTTATTTTGAATAAAAACATAATAAGGACCCTGATCAAATTAAGAATACATATTTTTATTGTTTACATTCAATTGTTTTTGTACTATACTTACATTAGTTTCCGTAATTATATTGTCTGATAATTTGACTTTTTTTGTCATTTCATTATCTACCTCATTTTCCCTATTTCGTTTTGCCTCTGATTCCGTCTCCATATTAATTTCCACATATTTAATATTATTTTTTCCTCTATGGTGGAACTTTTTCCGTTGTTGACATCACTTATCTTCTACCTACAAAAGTTTAAACACTCGATATGCTCGGCTACCGTATACACGTCTACTCTGTGTTAATACCTTTACTGAACTCGAATTTACTCTTACATACACAATAAATTGGTGTCAGAAGTGGTTTCGAAAATACGCCAATTACTTGATTTCCTATATTCTACTACAATAACACGCAGAGAGAAATAGTGAAAAGTGCATATTTTCATTACAAATCAACATAACCGTGTCTGACGGAGAGGAACTTTCTACTACATTGATTGCTGCTGTGACGAAGGCGTTGGCGGATGCTCTGAGGATTGCTATTCCACAAGTTACTACTTCTGTTACAAACCAAGCCACACCTGAATCTACTTCTCAAGCTCAACCCAAAGCTCCTCCGTTCAAGTATCAAGAATATCGTTCGTCCGACGGAACAACAGTCGACGATTATTTCAAGACATTCGAGTGGGCATTACAACTGAGTGAAATTTCGGAAGAAGAATATGGTAATTTCGCTCGAGTATATATGGGAGCAGAACCTAATAATGCACTGAAAATTCTTGTTGCTCCTGATACACCGGAAAATTGTACGTATCAACAAATTCACACTGTTACAATTGCACATTTCGACGTCGAGGAAAATAAATATGCAGAAAGTGTTAAGTTCCGACAAATTGTACAGCTACAGAATGAACCCATTGCTAATTTCTTACTACGATTAAAGCAAGGAGCTTCGTTCTGCGAATATGGTACATTCCTCGACAGAATGTTGATTGAGCAGCTCCCACATAGTCTCACCGATCGTGATATGCGCGACAAAATAATCGCCAAGAAACCTACTACATTCAAGGACGCTTACGAAATAGCACATACATTGGAGTCAACTCGTCAAACAGCGGATGAGGTTACATCTACTTCTAATAAGATACATGCACTATCTTATTCAACGACGCAATTCAAACAAAAACGGAATGCTTCACATGTATCGCACAATGCGTCTCGGAAGCAAGATCATGGTGAAAAACAAGGTCAGTACACTTGTTATGGATGCGGAGAACGTCACAAACGCAGTGAGTGTCCATTTCGTACTTCTGAGTGCCATAAGTGCAAAATACGTGGGCACATAGCGAAAGTTTGCAGAGCTTCATCTTCGGTTTCTACTTCTCGTATACAAAGTTCTGAAGAACCTGCACAGCAAATAGACACATTGAAATGTTTCAACGCAGTCGAAGAAATTCACGTTATTGATTCTTCTGGTAAGAAAATACTTCAAGTACTCATTGAAGGCCATACATTGAATATGGAATTAGATGCTGGTGCACCATATGGTTTCATTGGTAGCGATACACTACGTAACCTCAAACCTAATTTTCAATTGCAGCCAACGTCTAAGAAATTCATGAGTTATTCGCAACATCGCCTTAACTGCATCGGTACTTGCGCTGTTAATGTCTCATTTGGTTGTACATCTCGACAACTTCCAATCTACGTTATTCAAGGCTCTTACGATTCCTTATTTGGCCGTAAATGGATCGCAATTTTCAGTTACGAAATTGATTGGACCGAACTCTTTTCTCCAATCAAGGTTAATGCGTTATCTACTTTTCCACCTTCATTAACTCGTGATCAACAAGCACAGCTGGATCAACTTTTGACAAGATACACTGAAGTTTTTAGTGAAACAGCTGGAAAACTTACTGGACTTCCAGTTAAGGTACATTTTAATCCTGGAACTTCTCCTGTTTTTGCTCGTGCTCAAGATATAGCATATGAATTACGCGACAAATATTCTAAAGCAGTTGACGCTAAACTCGCGTCTGGATTTTACAAAAGAGTTGATTTTTCCGAGTGGGCTTCACCTACACACGTCGTTATTAAAAAAAATGGTGATATTTGTATAACTGAAAATTATAAACCTACGCTGAATCCACGTATAATAATAGATGAATGCCCTATTCCAAAACCTAGTGACATTTTCAACAAATTAAAAGGAGCCAAAATTTACGCATATCTTGATATCACAGATGCTTATACGCATTTTCCTACTGACGACGAGTACAGCCATACTTTAACTCTGAATACTCCTACAAATGGGTTAGTTCGTCCTACACGAGCTGCTTACGGCGCAGCTAACGTTCCTGCAGTTTGGCAACGCCAATTAAAAGAAATCTTTCAAGGTCTAAAAGACGTTGAAAATTTTTTCGACGACATCATTGTTTGGGCTGGAAGTTTCGAAGAATTGTTGATTATTCTGGAAACATGTTTGATTCGTCTTCTTGAAAATGGTGTTCGTCTCAAACGATGTAAATGTGTTTTCGCTACAAATTCTGTAGAAATTTGGGGTCAAACTAGTTACATAAGGCATTCATAAATCGGATTCTCACATCAAGGCAATTCGAGATGCACCTAAACCTTCCACACCCGAAGAATTAGAATTGTTTATTGGTAAAGCTACATACTACAATTCATTCATTCCTGACTTAGCTACAAAAGCGCGACCACTTCGGCACATGCTTCTTACATCATCTTTGCAATGGTCGCCAACTGCTGATAAAGCATACGAAGAGCTTAAAAATATTCTCATTTCTCCTAAAGTTTTGATGCCATACGACCCATCCTTACCTCTCATACTCGCCACTGATGCAAGCAAGACAGGACTCGGAGCTGTTTTATCAAATAAACTTAGCAACGGAATCGGAAGACCAATTGCTTATGCGAGCCGTACATTAACTGCTACTGAACAACGCTAACGCCAAATCGACAAGGAAGCTTTAGCTATTGTTTGGGCTTATCAAAAAAATTTCAATTATTTATACGATCGTCATTTTACACTGTTTACAGATCACAAGCCATTGACACAGATATTTCATCCTGAAAAATCACTTCCTATTCTGTGTATCAGTCGAATGGCTAATTATGCTGATTACTTAGCTCATTTCAACTACGATATTAAGTTCAAGCCAACTAAAGCTAATGCCAATGCAGATTATTATTCACGTGCTCCACTTCCTTCAACGGTTGACGCTATTGTAGAAATTACAGAACTTGATTCTTTTGACACATTTATTATCAACCAGATCAATCAGTTTCCTGTACGAGCAGAGCATATTGCAAAGGAAACTCGTAAAGATTCTAACCTAGGTAAAATTGTTCAACTACTCGAAGCTGGTCAAGATCTATCTCGTCATGGATATCGCCCGAGTCTTCTTATAGTCTATCTTCAAATTGCTTGATTTTTGAACATCGAGTTGTAAATCCATCGTCTCTTCGTCAAGCAATTTTAAACGACATTCATTCGGCGCATTTGGGCATTGCCAAAATGAAAGGTTTGGCACGATCATTTGTTTACTGGCCAGGAATCGATGCAGATATTGAACTTATTGCTAAATCCTGTGCTGAGTGTGCCAAACATGCTCATGCTCCTCCTAAATTCAGCACACATCATTGGGAATATCCTAAAGGCCCATGGGAACGTATCCATATAGACTACGCTGGACCAGTAGATGGTAAGATGCTTCTAGTTATCACTGATGCTTATAGTAAATGGCTTGAAGTTACGGTCACAAGTTCCAGTACTAGCACTGCTACAATCGATATTCTCGATCAGTTATTCGCTACTTATGGTGTACCTAGCATTGTTGTTTCAGATAATGGCCGTCAATTTGTTTCAGATGAGTTTGAAACATTTCTCAAGATAAGTGGAGTGAAATATCACAAACTTACTGCTACTTATCACCCGTCGACAAACGGTCAAGTAGAAAAATGCGTAGGTACAACAAAAAGAGTCTTACTTAAATTGTATATGACCCAAGGTTCTTTACAACGAAACTTGAATGAGTTCTTGAGACAATATAGAAAAGCTCCTCATACAACTACTGGACAACCACCTGCTCTATTAATTTTAAAACGAAACATTCGCACACGATTAGATCTTGTTCGACCCGAACCTATCAACGAGAAGATTTCTGAGAAACATCAAGTTGATTTTATAAATACATACCGAGAATTTAAATCACATGAACATGTATATTTTCTTTCTGGTAATCCAAAATTAGATAAATGGATTCCAGGACAAATTAATTCTCGTCTAGGAGATCTACATTATGACATCAGTTACATGAATAAAAAGTATAAACGTCACGTCGATCAAATTCATGCTTTTACAAAGAAATCAGAAGAAGGGGAAGAAACAAGAAAGAAACTAGAAAGAGTAACTTTTTTGGAAGATAAAATTGGTGCTAATTTGACAACGTTTCCCACCACAAGCACACGACGTCGTACTCGATTTTACAAAAATAACGTAACTCCAAGATATATGAGTGCACAAGAGGAAATTAATACTGAAGTAATTGCACATTCATCTAATGCAACTTTGACTTCTCAAAATGTGTTGCTTAAAGAATCACCGACTATACAAGCTACGTCAACTCAAGAATCTATAATTTCAAAATCTTTACCAACTTCAATTGTTGAGAAGTCTACGTCTACATCAGAAGTTCAATCCTCAACGTCTCACACATCTTTTTCACCTATTGTAAATGATTCATTCCAAAATCTATATACCTCTGCAACTTTTCAAGAAAAATTTCCGTTTCAAAATCAAGATCAACGTACTGTACGTTTACCTCAAGAACAGTCTTTTTCATTCCAAACAAATCACAAACTATTTACTCTCCACCTTGACAATTCAAGAAATCTTTATAAAGGAGGGAGGAAATGTAGTATATTCCAATTAACGTTCTTTTAAGTTCTATTGTTTTTCATGCAACTTCATATCGTTGATTGTAAATAATATCTGTCATTCAAAAATAAACCTATCATTGAGTTGACATCTGTGCAATTTTCTCTTACATACACAATATAAACTAAATATTTTTATACACTGTGTTAGATTATATTGCAAAATGGTATTATTGGGTGGTAGGCTACAAAAATTCATACTTACACGGTGATCTGACTTGAGCTTGTAAGATGACAAAATCAACAAATCCAAAAAAGCCGCCAAACAATAGAAACAATTTTGCTATTACTTTTTTGGCGTTTTGAATCAGAGTTATTAAGTGCCTTTTGAACAAAACTGCATACAGTGCCATTCAACTATGAGACCTAGGACAATATTTTCTGGCAATAAACAGTTTGCTGCATCGTCGACATAATTTAGTAGACGTGTTGGTGAAAATGTGATATTATTGTGACTAGCAAATCCAAAAACACTATAAAATTGTTGCAACTATAACCGTCCTCAATAGTTAAAATTTATAATGAAAATAAACGGTACTATTAAGTTTCTTTCAAATTTTCTATGGGTAAAATTATATAAGTTATGTTGTTTTGTCTGCCACCCGGCAGACGAGTACTCACGGCTAGCTAAAAATAGTGGAGAAGGGCGGGATCTCCAATCTAAAACTACAAGAATTCAAATCTGGGCGACAGACAAATTGAGCCTTTGAGTACCTAAAGTAATCACGATAGAAATTACCAATGCTCACCAAAATGTCAATTAAACACTGAGACCAACATAAACCCAGAATAGTATTTATCAGGTTTCCTGAAAGAGATATTCAGGCATAAAAAAAGACAAGCAATTTATGTTTCAGTTAAATAAAAAAAAATATGTACATATATATATATATATATATATATATATATATATATATATATATATATTGAACTTATCATAATGAATATTCAAGAGAATGATACACAAATATGAGAAATTTGTAACTTTGTTGAATAACAAATAGAAATCACTTTCTTCAGACAGATAAAATTACTATTTATATTGACAATTATAACTAAACAATATGTATCATATCAAATCGAACATCTATGAGATTAATTATCCTTTATAATATAGAAATATATTAGCAAGATTAAAATTTGTTACCTTTATTTTCAGATTGTAAATAGTTATGAATCACAAAACCTTAACCCATTTTCTTAGTAAATTATAAATCCAAATTGTTATCAGCAACATAGACAATGAATTGTATATTCTATCTAGAATAACAAAAGAATCTGAAAAAGAACATAAAATTATTATTTAAACGATGATAAACAATATATATAACTGATACTAATATGAATACATGTTATATCATTTGTTGATTCTTATGTAGAAGTGTCAGTAAAAACTTCATGTCATGTAACACAGAATTAACAGAGCAGAAATATTTTCAACCATAGAGATATGTTATGTTCGAAGTATTGATTATTTTCAAAACAGCAGGAGTGTTTAAAGATTGATAACAATAGTAAAGGTTAAGCCAAAGTTTATATAAAATAATTGTTGAATTACATATAAAAGAGTAATTGAAAGACATTATAAAAGATTTTAAGAAGATTATGATTATAAATTCATAGATATTGTAATTTAAAGTGGGATAAAAATTATTATTGATATAAAAATAAGGCATATTTTGGAATGATATTGTATGTAAATAGATATAATGAATTATTTTAAAATTTTTCACAAATAATTAATAACAATAAAAATACGAGGAAAATAATTATAATTAATGTTAGACAGTAAATAAATTAAACCATGATATCTAGTTACTTGTTAGTTTTTTGTTGGAAATAACAAGGCTAGCAACGAGAGTTTTGTTGATTTGAGGAACAATGAATTAGGTGTGGTGGTTCAAAAGCAGATGGACATGTAAGAAAATTTTTCTAATAATTTGTTAAATTCTGCGGAAATCTTTAGAAATCAAAAGCAAAATTGAATTTAAATGATAAATAATAATAATAGAGACATTTCTAGAAGAAAATATTTGTAAACATTCATTATTTGTGGAAAATGCAGCTAATCCATATTTTGAGAAGGGATGCTATGTCTGAATTTTATCAAAAGTCCACAATGGAATATTGATTATTAGTTTCAAAGACATTTAGTAAGATAATAAACATTATAAGTTGTATTTACTGAACAATTAAACTAAAATCTCGACTTACCTACAACAAACTATCAAGTTTGTTTTCCTACGATATTCAACAAGAATCCAGCTTCATTCCAGAGAGATGAATCCGAAGCAGAATGCACAACAGAAACTTTAAAGTGATAGAAACAGGTCAGTGTATAAACAATTTATATGGTATACCATTAAAAATTTCACAAACATTATTAATTGGCCAAAAGTTAACTATTCGTTGTTTTATATGTATTAAAAATTCTAACCATTTCATGTATATTAGTTTATAGTAATAATTTGTTTTAACTGATTTTTCTTCATACCGATAGTGTTTTTCAATTCAATGATGGTTCGTATATATATAAACTAAATTTCATTTCATATGTTTGTTTTTATTTTAACAATTGACATAAATAGTTCCAGAAAATCATCATAGAGGTTCGAATAGGTATGTTCCGCATAGATATTCAAAGCGTTTTCAAAGGAGTTAAAATAATATAATATTTAGTAAATACAAATTTCGCATATTATAATATCTGCCAGAATCTAAAGGGAGTTAAGAGTTCTCATGTTTTCCAATAACACAATAAAGTAAAACAATATAATCAAAATATCCTGAGCTAGCCAATTTACTATATAAATCCATCGACAAAAATAAAAAACATAAAGTAATTAAAAATAATGCAATAGACAAAATTCAAAAATAAATATTGTTTAAATATATTTATTTATAATAAATGTCACCGCAACGTGGGGCAAATTAAGATTTTTTTCATGATAAGAAGGTTTTAAAAACATTAGAATTAGATATAATAAATGGCACCCAAGAACGTGGGGCGATTTTAAAATATTTGGTAGGTTGTTTTTTGTTAAGGGAATAATTAAAAGTATACAAATATTAGAAATTTTATTGACTATATTATAAATATAAGATGGAAAAGAAAATGATGTTAAGAGACGGAAAACAGGTAGGTACGGATAGTGGATCGGAAGAGGAACGAGAGGAAAGAAGACATGGTAGAGGGGATTTCCAAGTACATTACTTAGAACAGGGACAATCTGGAGAAAATGTACCAGAGGAAGACTCAACAGGAGATGAGGAAGCACAAGAACAAGAAGAGAGGATACAAGAGAGCAGGGAAAAACAAGGAAGAACAAGTACAAATAGAGATGATCAGATGATGGACAGGATGCAACAATTATTTATCAGAATGGAGGAGAGAATAAATGGAAACATAGATACAATGAGAGGAGATATCAACAGGATAGATGGAAAAATGGACCAGATGAGTGGGAACATAGACAAATTGGAAAAGAAAATTGATGATGTGAAATCTGAAAGTATTAAAGAAATCCAGAAAATCAGGGAAGAAAACGAAGTATTTCAAAGAAGAATGGATAAGGTGCAACAAAATATTGAGGAGCAAAATAAAAATTTAAGAACAGAGATTCAAGACAATGGAATCAAAATCCGGGAAGAGATAGAAAAACATGTTGATCAAGAAATTCAAGAATGGGGTAGATGTTTAGAAGAAAATCTAACAGGAACTATTGTAATGGAAATCAACAAACAAAATGAAAATATAATTAGAGAAGTGGAACATATAAAAGTACAAGGACAAACTAATGAAGAAGTAATACAGAAGGTGGATAAAAAATTTCAAGATTTAAATGTGAGACTGGAAGAACAAACAGGAACATATGAAAAAAGGTCGGAAGTCATGGGTAGATCATTTAATAGGGAATTAGAAGAGATGAATAGGAAACTACAAGAAACGGTAGAAGAAATGGAGGATACTGTGAGAAGAAATGGAGGAGGAATCATATACAATGGGAATATGGATGTAGGTGTGAAATTCGATGGGAACATTAATTTAATACACCCAAAAGTTTTTATTAAAATTATAAAAAGTAAATTGAGGGGAATAAAGGATTTGATGGAGAAGAAAATAGCGATAAGAGGTATGTTGTCAGGTCACGCATTACTCTGGTTCTGCAATAAAGAAGAGCAGATCAGAAATATGGAAGAATTTGAAAATCAGTTCTTAAACTATTTTTGGGGGGAATTACGGCAAGCAAATTTTAGGGAAAAATTATACTTTGGTAAATTCGACTATAATAAAGGTAAAAATTTGAATTCATATGCGATGCAGTTGTATAATATGGCACAGTATCTAGAACCGGTGATGAAAGAGGAGGAACTGGTATTATATGTAGGCAGACAATTTAATGCAGAAGTATCGGAGACTATTGCACTTCATAATATCAAGACGATGGATAGTTTGTCATGTTACCTACAGAGAGTGGAGAGGAGTATTGTGAACACAAATGGAATAAATCGATACCAGAATAGGAATGAGGAGATAAGAAATGATCGAACAAGAGAGAATGGAAATGGATTTATCAGAAGGGACAATAATAACAGAAATGAATATAGAAATTATGGAAACAGGAATTTTGAAAACAGAAGAAATACAGGAAATGGAGATAGATATTATGGAAATGGAGACAGAAACAATGGTAGGCAGTATGAAAATAGAGGAAATCAGGCAAATTTCGAAAGAAGAAATTATAATGGAAACAGGAATGGAAATTGGCAACAGAATAGAGGGGAAGGAATAAACAATTATAGTGAAAGAAGAAACTATAATCAAAGGAACCCAGAAAGGAATTATGAACAAGAAAATAATAGAGAGGAAGAGAGAAGACAGGTGAATCATATAACACAAGAACAGGAAGGATCAAGTAATGATCCAAACCAAGAGCAAAGCTTGGTAAGAAATTTTGCGTAAATCGTCCTTACATTCGTAATATTATCTATTCTTCTCATTATCAACATCCAAGAGAATTTATAGATGAAAGTTCACAATGTACTGAAAACATAAAATTAATTTTCATAGAAGGGTATTTATTTGATGTGAAATGTAAAATTTTATTAGATACAGGATCGGAAGTTTCTATAATAAATCAGAATGTAATAGAAAATGTGAAACAAGATGATATTACGGTGATTAATACTAACAAAATATCATTAGTAGGGGCGAATGATAGAAAACTTTATGAAACAAATCAAACTATTATAGTTAATTTAAAAATAAATTCAGAACATATTCCAGTACAATTATTGATAGTTAAAAATTTAAGATATGATATAATATTAGGAAATGATGAATTAAATAGACATAGGATAATTATAGATTATAATCAGGGATGTATTAGATATCAAAATTCAATTATACATTTTATAAAACAATTTTCTAATAATGATATACAAAATTCGAACATAAAGGAAATAAACCAAATTGGTGAAGAGATAAAAGTTTTAGAAGAGTTATGTAACAGAGAATATCAAGATAGGGTGTATGAGCTTTTACAACATCATAAACGATTATTTAACGAGGAAGTACGTGTAGCATCTAGATATGTACATAAATTAGAAGTCACAGAAGAGATAAAAAATTTCAAAATAAAAACATATCCAATACCATACAGGCTGAAGACAGAAGTATATGATGAGATTACAAAGATGCTGAATGATGGAATTATTGAAAGATCAAATTCGCAATACATCAGTGCCATCACATGTGTCAAGAAGAAAACAGGAGAAATTAGGTTATGTTTGGATGCTAGAAATATTAACAGCTATACAAAGAAACAATATGAAAGTCCATTAAATATAGAATGTATTTTTGGTAGAATTACAAAAGCTAATATTTTCTCAAAACTGGATCTCAAACACAGCTTCTGGTTAATTCCTTTAGATCCAAGAAGTAGACCGTACACTGCTTTTATGGTGGATGGAATTGTTTATCAATTTTGTGTAGTACCATTTGGGCTACAAAGTTCTTGTGCTGCGCTGGTACGAACTTTACATACTATCTTGAACCAGTATGAAGATTTCACGTTGCACTATATCGACGATATCCTCATATTTTCTGAAACAGAAGAAAAACATCAGGAACACTTAAAAATTATACTTAAAGAATTGGAAGAAGCAGGTTTGAAATTAAATTTAGATAAATGCCAATTTTATAAAAAGGAGGTAGAATATCTGGGATATATTTTAAGTGATACAGGAGTATCAATGAATCCAGAAAGAGTTAAAGCGATACTGGAATATCAAACACCTAAGAACCTAAAAAATTTGAGGGGGTTTCTGGGGATTTTAAATTATTTTAAGAGGCTAATTCCAGACTTAAGTAGAAGAGAGATTCCACTAATTGAGTTGTTAAAGAAGGATACAAAATGGAAATGGGATGAAAGACGAGACAAAGCTTTCCAGGAATTAAAAGAAATATTTCTGAAGAATCTCAAAGTTTATCACCCACAATATGATAAACCTTTCATCTTGAAAACAGATGCATCTATGGAAAGATTGGCAGGAGTTTTGGTACAAATTCAAGATGAAGAGGAAGTTCCCATAAGTTTTATATCTAGGGTAACAAAAGCAGCGGAAAGAAAATATTCCATAACTGAGTTAGAAATGGCAAGTGTAGTATTTTGTGTAAGCAAACTAAGATTTTTCTTACTAGGAGCTAAATTTACATTAGAATCAGATCATCTAGCACTAAAATCTATATTAAAGAACAGATATGCAAACAATCGAATACATAGATGGATTCTACTTCTACAAGAATATGAGTTTGACGTAAAATATGTACCAGGAAAATTAAACATTGTAGCGGATGCCTTAAGTAGAGTTAACGATAATGGAAGCGAACCAAGAAGATTTCAAATAGGAGTAAATACATTACACCAAACTGAAGGAATATTTACTCTAGAAAGAGTAAAAGAAGATCAAAGACAAATAGATAAAATAAATACCAGAGGAGCAGTAAATATAGAAGATGTATGGTATAAACAAATTGAGGATAGAGAAGTATATATCATAACAAGAGATTATGCTAAAGAAATTATTAAACATTTACATATAGAAAATGGACATATAGGAATAAGAAAATTGTGGATGTTATTTAGAGAAAATTATATAGCTAAGAAAGATTTAAGTATTGTAAAAGAAGTATGTAAATATTGTGAGTTTTGTCAAATAGGCAAAGAAAAGAATTATCATAATTATATGACAGCGAAATCTATTATAACGAGTAAACCATTGCAAATAGTGGCAGTAGATTTTATTGGTAATTTAATTAAAAGTACAATGGGGAATAAACATTTATTAGTAATGGTTGATGTATATAGTAAATATGTTAAAATATTTCCATGTAGAAAGACAAATGCGAAAGTAGTAATTGATTGTTTTAAAGAATATATAGAAGAGTTTGGAACACCAGAAACAGTGATACTTGATCATGCGACATATTTTGAGAGTAGGAAGTTAAAACAATATACTGACAGTAAACAAATAAAATTACAATTTATAAGTATCAGAAAACCAAGTTCTAATCCAGCAGAACGATATATTAAAGAAATCATTAAATATTTAAGAATGTTATGTCAAGAGAACCATAAAAGATGGGATGAATACTTGGATAGAGTAGAAAAATTCATAAATGAATTACCACATGGTGTAACAGAGGAGAATCCGATTTATATTATGAAAGGAATACAGCCAGAACGCCACTGGATTTTGAACAGAAATTCAACTATGACAAGTGTACTTGAAAAGGTTAATCGGAGAATAATACGAAATGCGGAGAAATATATTAAAAAACAAGATAAAAAGAAACCTAGGACAACACAGTTTAATAAAGGAGATATGGTGATTGTCAAATCTTTAAGAATGCCAAAGAAAGATGAAGAACAATGTGCGAAATTATTATATCCATTCGAAGGTCCATATATCATAGATACAGAAAACGGTAAAAACAGTTATCGATTAATATATCCAGGTACTAAAATATTAAGGGGTATCTTTAACATAGAACACATTTACAAATATTATTCTTAAGGAATATGTATTGAAAAACGAGGAATAGATAATATTACAAGTAATTTAAAATCATAGGAAATAAGTTGTTTGTAAATAGTAGATTAAGATAGGATAAGGATACAACCAAGAATTAGTCTAAGAAGTTTCTAATATTTTTATAGTAAATAGTGAAGGAATGATAAGTTTGTTTGGGAAATTGAAATTTAAACAAAATTAACCATGTTAATATTTATTAAATTTAAATTTGAGGGAATTTGAACTTATCATAATGAATATTCAAGAGAATGATACACAAATATGAGAAATTTGTAACTTTGTTGAATAACAAATAGAAATCACTTTCTTCAGACAGATAAAATTACTATTTATATTGACAATTATAACTAAACAATATGTATCATATCAAATCGAACATCTATGAGATTAATTATCCTTTATAATATAGAAATATATTAGCAAGATTAAAATTTGTTACCTTTATTTTCAGATTGTAAATAGTTATGAATCACAAAACCTTAACCCATTTTCTTAGTAAATTATAAATCCAAATTGTTATCAGCAACATAGACAATGAATTGTATATTCTATCTAGAATAACAAAAGAATCTGAAAAAGAACATAAAATTATTATTTAAACGATGATAAACAATATATATAACTGATACTAATATGAATACATGTTATATCATTTGTTGATTCTTATGTAGAAGTGTCAGTAAAAACTTCATGTCATGTAACACAGAATTAACAGAGCAGAAATATTTTCAACCATAGAGATATGTTATGTTCGAAGTATTGATTATTTTCAAAACAGCAGGAGTGTTTAAAGATTGATAACAATAGTAAAGGTTAAGCCAAAGTTTATATAAAATAATTGTTGAATTACATATAAAAGAGTAATTGAAAGACATTATAAAAGATTTTAAGAAGATTATGATTATAAATTCATAGATATTGTAATTTAAAGTGGGATAAAAATTATTATTGATATAAAAATAAGGCATATTTTGGAATGATATTGTATGTAAATAGATATAATGAATTATTTTAAAATTTTTCACAAATAATTAATAACAATAAAAATACGAGGAAAATAATTATAATTAATGTTAGACAGTAAATAAATTAAACCATGATATCTAGTTACTTGTTAGTTTTTTGTTGGAAATAACAAGGCTAGCAACGAGAGTTTTGTTGATTTGAGGAACAATGAATTAGGTGTGGTGGTTCAAAAGCAGATGGACATGTAAGAAAATTTTTCTAATAATTTGTTAAATTCTGCGGAAATCTTTAGAAATCAAAAGCAAAATTGAATTTAAATGATAAATAATAATAATAGAGACATTTCTAGAAGAAAATATTTGTAAACATTCATTATTTGTGGAAAATGCAGCTAATCCATATTTTGAGAAGGGATGCTATGTCTGAATTTTATCAAAAGTCCACAATGGAATATTGATTATTAGTTTCAAAGACATTTAGTAAGATAATAAACATTATAAGTTGTATTTACTGAACAATTAAACTAAAATCTCGACTTACCTACAACAAACTATCAAGTTTGTTTTCCTACGATATTCAACAAGAATCCAGCTTCATTCCAGAGAGATGAATCCGAAGCAGAATGCACAACAGAAACTTTAAAGTGATAGAAACAGGTCAGTGTATAAACAATTTATATGGTATACCATTAAAAATTTCACAAACATTATTAATTGGCCAAAAGTTAACTATTCGTTGTTTTATATGTATTAAAAATTCTAACCATTTCATGTATATTAGTTTATAGTAATAATTTGTTTTAACTGATTTTTCTTCATACCGATAGTGCTTTTCAATTCAATGATGGTTCGTATATATATAAACTAAATTTCATTTCATATGTTTGTTTTTATCTTAACAATTGACATAAATAGTTCCAGAAAATCATCATAGAGGTTCGAATAGGTATGTTCCGCATAGATATTCAAAGCGTTTTCAAAGGAGTTAAAATAATATAATATTTAGTAAATACAAATTTCGCATATTATAATATCTGCCAGAATCTAAAGGGAGTTAAGAGTTCTCATGTTTTCCAATAACACAATAAAGTAAAACAATATAATCAAAATATCCTGAGCTAGCCAATTTACTATATAAATCCATCGACAAAAATAAAAAACATAAAGTAATTAAAAATAATGCAATAGACAAAATTCAAAAATAAATATTGTTTAAATATATTTATTTATAAACTGATAAATACATAAAATTCATATAATAAATGTCACCGCAACGTGGGGCAAATTAAGATTTTTTTCATGATAAGAAGGTTTTAAAAACATTAGAATTAGATATAATAATATATATATATATATATATATATATATATATATATATATATATACTATTTTATAAACCACAGAATTGAACTTCCAACTATATAACAATAATCAAAAAAATAATAATAATAATGGGTACTCTCACCTTAATGACGGATAAGCAAGTTATTCTATATTACAATAAAGACTTCAAACAAAAATGGCCTAAAACAGGATCACTATAAGCGCTGGCAATAAATATTGGTAGCATACAAGGAAAAGCAAATATAAAAAGAATATAGCTGATCATAAAGAACACTTCGCGTGAGCTCAACTGTAGGTTTTATGTATTTGTAGATTATAACAATAATTAAATTACTCGGTAAAGTGAAACCAAGCCTCTATAGTACACCTCTAACAAAATGTATAAATATGTACCACAACTCGAACGCCTAGTCCTAATGCTAGAGCAAAAAAAAGAGTAGGTAAACTATTTCGAAAACATATTATGAAAGAATAATCCAAATGTATGTCCTTTGGGTTCCTTTCGAATATAACGTCTAATAACAAAATCTCTTCATTTAATAGAAAGTTAAGCGCAATATAAACAACAAATATACGCAACCTAAGCAAAATATACAAATAAAGTAGAGTAATAGTGGCAACTAAATATTCACTAGAATATTCAGTTGGATTCAAGTAAGCAATCACAATCAAAGATAAGTTTATGCAACTTGAGTGTATATCCAGCGATGGTAGATCACCCTGTATTCTACTACTGTCAAATGAGCGTAATAATTTCTCTTAGTAATCCAGTAAACCAAAATGGGTCTTTTTAGTAGCAGTTGAGCTCGAAATTAAAATCCAAAAATTGGTTAGGTAGGAAGATAATAGATAATTAAGTACCCTAAAAAGTACAAAAATAAATAAATAAGAATGCCGAAATAAAAAGTTTGCCTAAACGCGCCTCTATTCAATATTATGCTTTGATTAATGGTAAAAATGAAAGTATATATGAAAGTTATTTTGAGAACAAAAAAATAATATAAATTTAATGTTCAAATATTGAATTTTTAATCACTTAGCCAATATGGTAAATAACAATATGAATATTCGCTCACCTGTGCCAAATGGTACTTTACTAAAAATATTTCGTCAGCTTAAGAGATTAAAGGCACTTTCTAGATGTTTTTGATTTATTATAACCTCTCCTGCAAAGAACAAAATTCAATCAGACACTTTATTCACTAGAACCGACAGAGTTTACGATACGAAAAGAAAGACAACAAAAAAAAACCAAAACACATACCTTATTGGTAAAACGTTGTAAATCGCTGGCGTTGGCTTGGCATTAATTGAACCTCATTGAGACAATTATTTGGGAATAATATAATCCTGGAAGCATCCACGGACATCCAACAAAATCCCACAATAACAAATACAATTTTCAAGTTTATAATCCTGCAAAGGATGAAAATATCACCAGATTATGAAAATTGTAGCACACCAAACCAAAAACAACGTGATATCAGTTTCGACAATCGACCAAAAAAACGGCAGTTTACGACCACACAGGTGAATTTCGCACGCATATGCAAAATTTAATTAACAATTCGGTACTAATAGTGGCACCTACCGACGAATAATTTACGGACGTACCTTTTCATTGTAGAAATTTAACTAAACTTGTTAGTCGGAGAAGGATAATACCGCCATAGTATATCCAAATTAAATTATATATTGTTGTAACAGATTTTTAAACTGTTACACAACGTGCGCGCATGTGCCTAAAATTCTCATACATGTGGACATGTGTAGTAGTGGTAGAAAACCGGAAGATTGTCTTGATTAAGTCCGTCCTCGTAGGCCAACCATAACATATATTTAGTGGCATTTCTAAATCTAGCGTAGATTATAAAACATAAGAAATTGCATTTCTCTCTTAACTCATCTATTTCTAGAACATTAAGTTCTTCTCTTTGTAATTTATCTTTTATATATGATGGAATTATATGAAGATGGTAAGGACCTACTAGGCCTTTTAGGTAATTGATATCTATCAGAGGAAATTCAGGAACATCGAGCCTATGCCAGCAACCATCTCTGACAGCTAGATTTTGAGCTTCCACACGTGCTTGGACAATATTTACATCATCCAGTCCTTTAAAAAGCTTGAAAATAGACTTAAAATATCCATTTCCAACTTTTATAATTCAGCAGTTATTAGTCTTGCTCTATTAGCTTCACTGGTAGACAGTTGACTTTGGTTACGACGAAGTAAAGGTGTCATATAAGAAGTGAGACCTAGTTCTTCAAATGTTGGAATTGCGTCTTTGTAGCCTCTATCTACTGTTAATATGTCCTTCTTCAACAAAGTTTCCAATTTTATTAACGTCATTCTCTAAATCTCGCCGTAAAATCGTTGCGTCGTGTATCAGAAAAATAGGGACCGTTGACTGTTGAAATGTATGGTCCAGGAACTACTATAATTACTGGCCTAACTAAATATGCTCCTTTTTCAAAAAGCAGTAGGATTGACGTACTATTCTAAAATTACTACTCTTTTCAATGGAGTTATATGTACGATCTATATAAAGAATGGCTTTAGGATCATCTGGTATCGGATTATAAAGCTTGTTGACAAATTCGGGCACATGATCACTCATAATATTGTCTCTGGTTATTGATCCGAATCCAATATTGCCTGGTACAAATCTTTGCATCAAAGATAGGCGGACATTACATATTATTAAACTAGTAACTTGTCTGGAAGAATAATTAAAAAGTAATTTTAAGAACTGATCCGATAATTCATGTCCTAATTTAACAAATAAAGCAAGTTAATATTTTTGCCCAATATTCCTTCTATTATCATACTCTTCAATTGGCGCACATAATTCATACAGTTCTTCGAAATTTTCTTTAAAAATTGATGTTAGATACCTAAAATCCTCTACACTAAACCTATATATCTTCTGTGTCATCTTGAATGAGCTCTTCTACCATTTTTATTTTATGAGGATGAAATTTATTTTTGTTTAGGACCTTTAAAACAGTTTTCTGATCATCTTCACAATTTTGAGCTACAGTCCTAGTAAAACGAAAAACTTTGAACAAAAATCGACCTATCGGAGCGTTCCGCTAATTATATAAAAATAATGAAGTTTATAGGGGGAAGGGTAAGACTTATTCCAGCGCACTGTATTCGCATTGAAGATATTTAT
Source organism: Galeruca laticollis (assembly GCA_963921935.1). NCBI lineage: Eukaryota > Metazoa > Arthropoda > Insecta > Coleoptera > Chrysomelidae > Galeruca > Galeruca laticollis. The sequence continues at coordinate 75,305,676 of OY998181.1, forward strand.
TCCTTCTGCATTTAAATTTCGAAAAGAATATAAAATAAGTGTAATAACGAATATTAGTACTGTTTTTCTGAGCGCATTGTCTTCAAATGCACCAACGTAACAATTAGGAAGAAGTGCCATTATAATATTATTACCATTTTCAGAAAGAGAAATCTTCGTTAAAATCCAATTACCAGAAGCTAAAAAACGAAAGGGATACACTTTTAAACAAAGCTGAGCAACTGGAAAACGAATTGATACAGGTAAATAATATTTTTATATTCAACAGTTCATTTTTGTTCTTATATTGTCTGAAAATTTCCTACCTAACAAAGAGGTAAGCATATTAAGTCGCAATAGACAGTAGAAGGAACCTATACTAGCACTTATTCTTCTTGTTTTAACTATAATGTTGTTTCTTCTACAACCAACAAACGTCTTGAATACCCTTTATTTCAGTATGATTTGGATTTGGACATGAAACAAAGAACACCGAAAACCAAAAAAATAAATGATGATAAGGATTCGAAGAAGTTTATAAAGAAAAACAAGCACTCAATAGAAGATAAAGAGAATGTGAATAGTCCGAACAGGACGCTCAATTCAAGCAGGATTGATTCTCCTCTGAGAGACAGAAATTAAGAAAAATAAGTATTGTCTTAATTTATTTTTAAGGTATATATATATAGTATCACTTCGATCGCTAGGAATATTATTTATTTATACAAAAAAAACGATTTTCGATATTTTTTAAACGATTTTATTTATTTTTATTGTTTATTTAATTACAGTATCAAATGTTGGTAAACAACACAGTAGGTAGTTTGGAATTTATTGAAAATAACACCCACTTACTTCTGAAGAACTTTCTTCGTCCTAATCTATCAATAAATCGATTTATGTTTGTCTTAAAGTGGAAACTTACAGTATTATCCGATCTAGACTCCATCTGAACTTACCACCAAAAAATAATTTTCGAAAAAAATGAGATTTGGATCATTATGAAGACGATTATTTTCAAATTTGACATTGCTTCTTTGTTATAGAGTCTCTTTTCTAATGTAAAAATTTATTTTTTGTATCAAAAACTCCATAGTATGCCACTTCTGAAAATATTCAAAATCAATTCTTAAATATGTGAATATACAGAATGTCCGCAAAATATGCTGCAAAAATATTATTTATTTAATTAATTCTTGTTTGAAGTCAGTTAATTTTGGCTACTGTGTTGTGTTCTTCATTTACAAGAGCATCTAGCTTATTTTAGTCATTCCAAAAAACTTAGTAAAACGTACAAAGTAAGATAGAATAATGAAAAAAGAAATTCTATATAGATAATAATAAAGTTACCAATAAGTACTGCATTTCGAACATTATGTCGAAATTACTGCTAACTGAATACGAGTATAACCAAAACAATACAAATAATTATATTAAATATTAACATTATGGTGTATTTTCTGGTTTTTTTTAAGTTTACCCCTTTTTATATAATTTTATATACGTGTGTAATTTTGAATGAATAGTGGGTTATATAAAATAGCTGTTTGCTGAAACAAGTTGATTTTCAATCCAAAGGAATTTTTTCCTAAAAAGATGTTCTTTCCACCAAACCTGAAAAAATATTTGTGGTGGGTGTTAGCCAAAAGATTTTACTTCCAACAGAACTCAGAAATATTTGTGGTGGCTGCCAGTTGGAACTAGGTTAATAAATTATGATATTTTTTTTTATTTATTCGTCCCCTTTTTCTTCACTTCTTTCAATTTTGGAACACATTTCTCATTAAGAACTTCTAACGCATTTACAATAAAGATTCACTCCTTGGCAAATTTTCAGTTGTTGAGTTTTGCACCTTTTAACCGTTCTTTGAACACTTTTATTACATCTTGAAACACATTTATAGTTTGTTGGCAGCTTTAATTCGACTGAAAACTCTATCTTGTTATTAATTTCATCGCCATCTTAACTACATCGCTTCTCATTGACGTGGCAGATTCCTCCATCTTGGTATTAATTTCGTCGTCATATATATAATAGGCTCCATTCCTCAATTATGTTATCAATTTCGTTGTCGTATCAACTATATAGCCACTCACTAACATATGACTAACGTTTCATGGAAAAAAATGTCCCCGTTCCTCCATTTTGTTATCAATTTAGTCGCCATTTCAACTACATCGCAACTCATTGATATATAACATATGTTATCAATTTCGTCGTTATATCAACTACATCGCAACTCATTAACATATGACAGATGTTTCATGAAAAATATGTCCCAATTCCTTCATTTGATTATTAATTCCGCCGCCATATCAACGACATCGCAACTCATTCATATACGACAAATTATGTTTCATGGGAGAAATTGTCCCCATTCCTCCATCTTGTTATCAATATTGTCGCCATTACCTATATATCGCTCCAGATTGTCATATGACACTTGTTTTATGAGAAAATGATTCTACATTCCTCCATCTTGGTATTAATTAAGTCGTCATATCAACTATTAGGTTCCATGCCTGCATTATGTTATAAATTTCGTCGTTATATCAACTAAATCGCAATTCATTATACCACAGAGGCAAAAATATGTCCGCCTTCCTCCATTTTGTTATCAATTTCGCCGCCATTTCAACTACATCGCAATTCATTGATATATGACGGATATTTTATGGGAAACATACGTCTCCAACCTTTCGGCGCTATTTCAACTAAATCACAACTCATTGATATATGACAGATATTTATGGGAAAATATATATACATCCCATACTTTTGTAATCAATTTTGCCACGATTTCAACTACTTGACAACTTATTGACTTAAGACAGATGTTTCATGGGAAAAATACCTCCATTTCCCCATTTTGTTATGAATATCGTCGCCATTACAACTACATCACTGCTCATTGACATGGCAGATGTTTAATGAGAAAATATGTCTAAATTCCTTCATTTTGTTATCAATTTTGCCGTCATTTCAACTACTTGGCAACTTATTGACATATGGCAGATGTTTCATGGGAAAAATATTTCCATTTTGTTATCAATATCGCTGCCATTTCAACTACATCGCAACTCGTTGATATATGACATATGTTTCATGGGAAAAATAATCCCCATTCCATTGACATAAGACAGTTGTTTTATGAGAAAATAGGTCCACATTCCTCCATCTTGGTATTAATTCGACATATGACACATGTTTTATAAGAACGTTTGTCTACATTCTTTAATCTTGGTATTAATTTCGTCGTCATATCAACTAATATGCTCCATTCCGCAATTATGTTATCAATTTCGACGTCGTATCATCTACATCGCAACTCATTAACATATGACAGATGTTTCATGTCCTCGTTCCTCCATTTTGTATCAATTTCGCCGCCATTTCAACTACTAGGCTACTTATTGACATGTCAGATATTTTATGGGAAAAATACGACTTCAACCCTTCATTTTATTATCAATTTTGCCGCCATTTCAATTAAGTCACAATTCATTGTCAGATGACAGTTATGTATGGCAAAATATTTAGCAATCAATTTTGACGCCATTTCCACTACTTGGCAACTTATTGACTTATGAGAGATCTCCATTCCACCATTTTGTTATCACTATCGCCGCCATTTCAACTACATCGCTAGTCATTGACATACGACAGAAACTTCATGGGAAAAATGTCTCCTTCTGGATTTCTAACAATCCCCACTTATCACTACGATATATCTATTGTAAGTTGTTTCTAGTAACACAATCTGTACATTAATGAAACTACTTTCTATGGGACCGATTATTACCTGGGTTTTAAATCGTGTTTCGTTTATCTAACCGTCCTTTTGTGGTGTTATTTATTTTATTATTATTTTTACTATTTCAATCAAGGAAATACACCTTTCACTTTGTCAGTATTGTATGATTTGACTGATTGATTATGTCTTAAATTTTTAGGTTGTAAGTCAATGTTTATTTATTTTAATTATCTGTTCACAATAAATTGTAATGTTCAACATAAGAGTCTTTTATTTTGCACCTTCCGACTCTTACGCGACAATTGAGCTCAAGATCACACCAATGACATAGAAAAAGAATAGACCTAGCATCTCATTCATAATATGGGGATTTATTTGAAGCCATAATTAAATTCTCTAACAATGTGCCAGAAAAGGACAATAATAATACATTCATTTTCCTGCTTTGTCAACGCAGTGTACATCAAATCTTTGGTGTACATGCGATTAATAAAATATCCAGTGGCGTATGGCTCTGATAATTTTTGAGGAGATTCTCAACTTGGAAATAGATGCCTAAAAGGAATGCTGCAGAATTATATACTGTTAACAGTGTTTTGAATTGAAAATAATGGGATTTAGGAAAAATACTGAATTGAAAAGAAATTTTAAATTTAGTTTATTCAATCAATATCTGAAACAATAAATATATAAGGATATTGTGAGATAATTAAACCTTCGAAAGTGTTTTAATCAATTTTCAAACAACAATATTACAACAAAGAAACTAGTTATAAATTATTGAAGAACTACACATTTTTATAAACCATTAAACAATAATTGCGTATAATGTTTCCTATTAACTATTAAAACACTTTATTTTAGAACACACCTGCTTGTCATCAGTAGTAGTACCTGTCTTGTTCTTATGTTTCAATGGGGGTTTATATATTTGATTAAGACTACTTTTAATTTTATAAACTATTTTAATCTTAAACTTAAGTCTACTTAATGATTCTTGTTCTTGAGAAGGTGCGGGCCATCTCAGGGTGTCAACGTCATGCGTCAATTAAGACGTACACATCTGACATATCAAACCCTGGCTAAGCTCAACATATTACATCTTCCTCTTTTACAGTTTATACAGAACAAATGAGTATAAAACAAACAGAATGGATATAAGAATATAGTTATAGTTAAAAACAGTAAACGAAAATAACCTTATCCTTCCATCACTTGCACCTCAAAAAATTACACTATCACTCGCGTGTTACATTTTATCTAACATATGGGTATAGGTCAAATAAATGAGTCATTAGTACATATTGGTTAAGTTTATTGGCGATTGACTCACAAAAAACGATAAACTTAAATTTTTTAAAATCAAACTGCAAAAAAACTACTTAACTAAAAAAATATACACATTACCCTAGAACAAAATAAATAAGGCGATTTATTTCAAAAAGAATGTACACATTACGCATACAATTAGATTTCTTTCTCTTATAGGCAGTGGTGGCAAATAAAATTTGTTAAACCAGTGTTCTCTTCACACATCGACAACTTACAGTTAGTACAATAATGTTGGGTAAACCTGTTCTTCCTTACAGGGCAAAGAGAACATCTTGGTTTTATAGTTGGAGTTGACCTCTTGAGTAACTAATGGCTTTTCTCTGGTTAGATTTCGGATTCTGAGTCAAATGAAAAAGCAGATTTGGGACACTGGAACGTCGTTGAAGATGGGATATTAAAAGTTGTTTGCCAAGCTCTTCAATGTAGCTTCTTCGAAATGTTAACATATTAGTGTTATTTTTGTAAATTATTTGGCTGTTTATAGTTAAAATATTTAGTAGGCTTCAAAATACAGTAAACGGCCAGCGATTGCTAAATCTAGTCACCGAGTATTCTGCCTTCATTTTATCAACAACATCCATTCCGCCTTTTGTGAGGTTGTAATCAGTAATAATCTCCGGCTTCATGGTATGTTCTTTGGTGTTTTCATCAATGAGACCATCGCTGTGTAATGTTGAAAGCAGTAATACATTCTTATTTTTTTAGCACATATGATACAAGTAAACACTTGTTTCCATCGTCAACATATGCAAACATGCTACTACATAAAGGTCATCGCTTTACATTTGTCAATTCAGGGAGAATTTGCGGTTTGTTTTTACGCAAAGTACCTATCGTTGGATAGCGATGATTGTTCACTAAAAAGTAGGCTAAGGGTACCAAGGAAAAGTAATTATCCGTTGTTACATTCCGCCCGGTTCCACTTATGAGTCGCATAAGTCTTTTTACTACACTAGCTGCATCGTTGGGTAGTTGTTATGGTCCTTCAGGCTGCTTGTCGACGTAAATTTCGAGATTGTGTGTGAAAAATGTTCTATCGCCCACCAAGGCATAAACCTTGATTCCGTATTTCGCTGGCTTATTGGCTAAATACTGCCTAAATTTGTATCGACCACGGAACGCTTCCATCATTTCATCTATGGTCACATATAATCCAGGACTGTATACCGATAAACAGTTACTGACAAACATTTCAAATATTTCTCGAATGGGTGCAAGATTATCAACTGCCGAATTTTCTTGCCTCTTAGAGGCGTGGTCAAATCTTACAGCTTGAATTATTTGGTGAAATATTTTCTTGGACATAGTAGCTGCAAAAATATCTGGAGCTGTGCCATCTAATTTCCAGAGTTCATCAGTATTTAAATGTTTCGCTCCCTTTACATCAGCAAGGAACAAAAGTCCGATAAACGCTTGCATTTTCTCGTTGTCAATGGCAGGACAATCCTTAGGGCAAGTATAAAATAGTCAACATATCCAGTTTTTGATTTGTGTATTTTACAATATTATTGATTATAGCATCCGAGAAAAACAATTTTCACCATTCTAATATGGTTTTGGCGCTTTTTGCTTATACTCCAGGTAATTTCGTAACAATATTAAAGGCTTTGGTTTTACATTTGGGAGTGTTCGGCTTATGTTTCAACCATAGTGTTTTATCTTTGCCATAAAATCTTGGAAAACCATCATCTTGGCCGCTTTCCTCCATGGCATCCTCAGAATCTATATTGTGAATGCTGTGCTCAGAACGAACATCACTCAAGTCCTGATCGGAATCTAGTGGTGCCAGATCGCTGTCTATCTCTTCATGCCATTTTAGTAACTGGGTCTCCATTTTCTTGTCCATATTTACCTGCAATAAACCAAAAAAGGTATACAAATACCCAGCGCTTATAATAACGTATGTTCAACAATCATTATTTAACTAAAAATTTTACCTTTTATGATAATATTATAACTTTTCTCAAGTGACCTATCAAAAATCAACACTCGCGTGGTTAGATTTTCTCTAACGCTCCGACGAACGCGATCGCTCGCGTGTTAGATTGGAACTAACAACAACGGCTGTCGGCTATAAGATAATAGGTTCTCCCACCACTATTTAACATAGTCTTGCACGAGTCTTCATAGAAAGTATTCCTGGTTGCTGAACCCAAATGAAGCAATATTTCGAAAATTATGACGAAATATTTAAAAATGTTAGATTTTTTTCTAACTGTGCGGGTGATGGAAGGTTATTTTTAATCTCTAAATATAACAGGTTTAATTAGAATTCAACCTGATCTAGTTTATAAATTATTATTCATTCCACGTGTGGCCTCCGAACGTGAAGGTATTATTTTTCGTTCAAGTACTCATTAACGTTATCAACACAAGTGATTAGTTTTTTCGTGTCAAATATTTGCTGGCCCATATTGGTATGCGTCTTTTTACACTAATTACACTGATTGATACTTAAAAGTAAGTCTTCTATAGACCAGTTGCTTGGTCTATATAGTTTATTAAATATTTTGGAATCCAAAATATTTTAACATGTCAACTCAACCCACTGCACGAAGTTTTGCTGCTGTTATTAAATCATATTCAAGAAAATCAACTTTAACACCTATAACACATCCTAGTAGAAATCAAGCTATCGTAATAAATGCGCTTCCGGATACAGTTCTCTTCTATTACATCAAGGCAATAGATGAAATTGTGAGACCAAAAGGAATCACCCATGCTTCCCTTATATATGATCAACATATTTGCATCTTTTTCCTTCTACTCTAGTCGTAGATAAACTCCTTAAAAACCATTCTTCAGTTACCGTTAAAGAAGTAATCGTCCCCATACGCAGACTTATCAGCCCCTCTAAAAGATTACTAATATCTAACGTATGTTCCTCAATTCCTAATCAACTCATCGAACAAGCTCTGAGAAACGATCTCGGATTTCATCTTGCAACCCCCATCACCAATATCTGTACTGGCTCACCTGACGAATATTATTCCCATATTTTAAGCTTTCGTCGGTCCATTTACGTCATATCAGACAAAGATAACTTTGAAATAGAAACCTCTGTTTCAATACATTTAGAAAATACTGCTTTCCGGATCTTCATTACCTCAGATAAATTGGAGTGTTTCCTCTGCAAACAAGCTGGACATATTGCTGATACCTGCCAAAATCCTCTTGACACTTCCTCCCTCTCCAAAACTACCCCTATTCAGAACAATTCTACTGATAATATGTATAATGATCCTACTTCCACAAATCCTTCTTTCTCTTCTACCTCAACCGAAAATCATTCCGCCAACACACTCCCTCCTTTAGACCAACCTACTTCTAGTATTCGTGGTCTCAAACGATTTCATTCTACTGACTCTAGCTTCGAATCACCCCCTGTAATTATCACGTCTGTTCCTCTCACACTCTGCCAAGACCAAACAGATTCACTATCTGACAATGCCTTTCGTGCCCCCAAGCCTGCCCCCGACGAGAAAAAAGAGTCGAATACTCTAACAACAACGCCCCTTTGTACGCTCAATCATTGAAAATTTAACAAAAACAGACCCTAGATACTTCTCAATGATTTCAGAGCAATTAATAGCATTTCTGGAAAATTCTTTCGGAAACAACGATTCATTAGCAGAAGCTCACCAATTTATTTCAAACATTAAATCCCTCCTTGCAGATCTTCGTCAAATATATCATGCCATCCCGGATAGGTCACTCAAAAATCGCATTAGCCGTCTAACAAAGAAAATTCTATGTACCATGAATCCCAACGATGCAGTCGATTCTGCTAGCCTTAAATCTTTTAGATCTAATGATAGTGACTCCAATTGTGACGATACCGATACCGATAATATTACTAATAAATTCACGATAATTCAGTGGAATTGCGACGGTTACTATCCTCGCCTTGAACGTCTTCAACAACTCATTTCCCTCTACCACCCGGTTTCCTATATGTTTCCAGGAAACTAATTTTAAATCTTACAATATCCCTACTCTAAACGACTTCGAAGGATATCATCACATCCGAACTATATACGCCAGAGGTGGAGTATACATATTTGTATCCAAAGATCTTTACTCAACTCATCTGCCCCTTACTACTAATCTTGAAGCCATTGCTATAACAGCCGATTGTTCCCAATCATTAACTATATGCTCCATATACATTCCCACCGACCACAAAATAAATGAAGAAGAGCTACGTGACTTGGTTTACGATATCTCCCAGCCCTTTGTACTTGTGGGTGACTTGAACGCCCACAACAGTATGTGGGGTTCCTCACGCACATTTGGACACGGTAAAATTATTGACAATATACTAAATTGTACTAATTCATGCCTCCTCAATACGGGATCATATACCCACTTAAATATCGCTTCTGGTACCATTTCTACCACTGATCTAAGCATTTGTGATCCCAAAACTGCCCCTAACTTAACCTGGTAAACTGCTGATTATCTAGGTGATAGCAATCATTACCCCATAATTATACAAGATAACTCAAATGAACAAGCTCACGTGAGAAGTTATTGGCGCCTCGCGAAAGCGAAATGGCCGGAGTTCCCACAGGAGGCTGAATCTCTCCTGGGTAAATTACCTGCCACCAATGATATTGATGATTCAATTAAGCTTTTCTCGGATGCCATCATTACAACAGCATTCACTCACATTGGCAAAACCACTCATATCCCCCGTCACAAAATCATTCCTTGGTGGTACCCTCAATGCGAACAAGCAGTGAGACAATCCAAAACTGCCCTCAACTTTTTCCGCAAACACAAAAAACCGAAAACCTCGTTAAATTTAAAAGACTTAAAGCAAAAGCCAAAATATGTAATCATACTCTTGGCATAATTATGTAACAACCTTGGATAATAATTCAAACCCCTCCCAAAGATGGAAAAAAATTCGACTGGTCCAAGATCACAAAAATAACACCAAAATTTCCCATCTTTTTTATAATGGCAGTTCCTCCAGCAATAGCCAAACTATTTCTAGCATATTTGCTGATAAATTTGATGAAACATTACAAAACAAACACAAGCCCCTCTTTACAACTATTCCTCATGAATCTGCCTACCCCAAACTCACTTTACGTCACTTTCAAGATATCGACGATATTAATTTCCATTTTTCATTTACTGAAGTAACAACTGCCTTATGTCCATGTGAATACTCTGCCGCTGATCCTGACGACATCCTTTACATTTTTCTTAAAAACTTATCCACTTATAATCTTACTCAACTATTAAACATTTATAACACCATTTGGCCTTCTCAATAATTCCGTACGCAATGGAACACATCCATTATCGTTCCCGTCTTAAAACCGTCACAACCATCTACATTACCACAGTCATATAGTCTTCTTACATTTACTACATGCAAATGAATGGAAAAGATGATAAATAGACGACTCATGTGATTTATCGAAAAACACCAAATCTTCCCAAAAGAACAATCCGGTTTCCATCGTCAGCATTCCGCAAGAGATAACCTCGCAATCTCACAAACCCACATTGCCGATGCAATAAATCGTAAACAAGAGGTGTTAGCCTCTGCCTTTAACATTGAAGCTGCATTTGACAACTTACCAAGACAGACGATTATTGATAAACTTTCATTTTGTGACCTCAATGGCAACATTTTCTCATATATCAGACACTTTCTTAGTAATAGATCCTTTAGGGTCTCAGTGAATGGCTGCCTATGATTAACTCACGTCCAACAAGACGGTGTGCCCCAGGGATCTATTCTCAGCACTACATTATTCATTCTAACTATTAGTCATTTATGAAACAATATTCTCTCCCCTGTCAAATCTGCTGCGTATGCAGACGACCTTGTTATCTACTGTCACGACGCCTCGACTCATGCTACATGCAAATTTCTAGATTATGGCAGTATAGCATATATGTCAGCATCCAAAAACGTCCTGAAATCCCTAAACTCTGAACACAATACTGCCATCCGACTTTGTTTAGGCACATTTCGCTCTAGTCCAGCCGAGAGCCTAGGCCTTGAAGCCAATGAACCTCCTCTCTGGCTCATACGTCAATATCTCCTCCTTTCTTATGCACCCACGACTTCATCCAACCCCTCTAATCCAGTTTCCTCTTAAATAACCAGAATACCTCACATTCTCAGCTCCCTACTACCTAACCCACGCATACATGCTATCCCCCTCGTTCATCAAAAATGAATACCCTGACACTCAATTATCCCTAACCAGCCCTATCCTCATCCCACATAACTCACCCTGGACCAAAATACTCCCAAGATGTAACACCTGACTCACCATGTTCAGCAAGGAAGAAACCAATCAGGAAAGAAATACTTCTTAGAAATCATAATCTAGAATCCTCTTCACTGATGCCTCAAAAAACGAGACTGGTGTCGGATGTGCTGCTACCACTACGCAAACAGTAAAGAGTTCGGAAGAATTGAGCCCAAGATCTCAAAAAAAGAAGAATAATAGTGGCGTTTGTTTTGCAGGCTCAGGCTGTGTACTTGATAGTGACAGGAAAAATTCAAATATAACTCGCGTGTGCACCATATAACCTCAAAAAATAGTTTCTATCGTTAGTTTGATCAAATTTGAGTTTTTTGGTTTTACGTTTCTCATGCCTCTGACATGAATGAAATTATTGAAAAAAATGTAATCAATACTGCTGTAATAACACAAAAAACAAATGAGTATAACCTCAATGTACATATCTGCATGAAACACGAATAAAATTGTTGGAGATAGAGGGGAAAGAGGAGAAGAAAGTTTGTGTGTCTGGGCGCGCCTGTGGAATTCAAGCCAAAGTTAAAAAGAACGCGAGCGTTGCACTCTAGTTTGCTCGAGCGTGCAAATGGAACACCACTAATATGTGAATAAACTAATCAGCTAACCTCAAAAATAAATTATGACATAAATTTAAAAATGGCTCGTGTGAATTAAGTTTTACTTAGCTCTAAAGATTAATAATGTACTTACAAGGAAGTTTTCACTTTTTGAATGACAGACAAGAAAAATACTTTATTTCATGCAAGAAACTCTCCCAATATCAACAAATGAATTATGGCCAAATTAGAGCTGTTTGTCTTAATAAAACCTTGTTTTATCATTGAGGATTCTTGATTTTTTAATTTTTATTACAAAACGCAAATTAATAACAAATTAACTTATGAAATAATGTAGGAACCGCTCCAAATGCGTAACTACAACCAAAGTTTAAGCAACACTCACGAAGGTAATTGATATTTACTGAGGCATGACGTCATATGGCCTATTGCAGTATTTTATACTTTTATTTTCCTGAAAACCTTAATCTTATTATTTATATTAAAAGTAGGTTATTTTCCAGAATACTGGACTAGCCACCTCCCTATCATATATTGTACAATCATGCGAAAAAAGCTCAGCGAATAATAAATGAGACAGGCTCATATATGTCTGCATCACATCGACTAGCAAAATATCAATCTCCCTAAGTTTTCGAATTGTCTATGTGCAAAAACATTCGACATACCGAAATCAGTTAGAAAGCAGAATGTGACACAAAATTTATCTAACTAATAATTATATGATTCAGTATCGTCTGACTGTGAATGTCAATTATCATTTTTTGTAGGTATTTTAAGTTTCCTATTTCTATATGCTAAGTGATATTTGTGTACTGTAATAACACTCTACATCACGAAAACAATTTAAGATTGAGTAAAAGAAGCCTGTAGCTAAACACGTGGTATGACATGGTTGTTTTCTTCTTTTTTATTACATAAACAAACCCACATTAATGATTCACGGAATTTAATTTGTTATCTCCCCATTTGAAATTTTCTTGTGTAGTAATATAAGCCGTCCAATAGAACAAATTGAAGAAACCGAAAGATGCTGGAAATATTATTCTTGCAGTTCTATCTATGAGAGATACGCTGTTCACGTGTCTAACCCTGCCATGTTGAGTACCTGCGAAACAAATAATTTAGAGTCTAGAAATGGCGTGACTCAATATGTTAATTATACCTGTACCGTCTGAAGCAGCAGCTTCGCGTTGCCTTTGTCGTCTAAATTTATCATCTCCTTTTAGACAATAGAGTAGTTGTTTCCATTTCGGCAGTTTGTTTTCCGTTTGCGTGGTTCTTTCCATTGTTAATCGAACCGTGGGCGGAGGAAGTGTTGAATCTTGAACCAAAACAAATGAAGATCTTCTCTTTTCACAATTCAAACCGGCATCCTATAACACATTTATTAAAAAGAAGTCACACTTTTACATCAAATTTACATTATATATCGGGCAAATTATTGAGCTTCTTCTTCTAGTTTTGTCGTCCATCTTCGTCATATCTAGCTCCGTTTCGGCTCTTCCCATAACTTCTTCAGATTCGTGGCAATCCTCCCAATCGTCTTCGTCAATTGGTATTTCACCGCTTCCCATTTTGGTAAAATAATGCACGCCAGCAAATTCTAGCAGAGTTGCTATGCAGTAAAAGAAACTCATCAAGAGAAACCAGTCCAGAGCAGTCGCATATCTACAATTGAAGTATGAAATAACAATCAACGCTTTTAAATGAATTTTTTCAATAATTTCATCGTCCATATATATTGTTATTAGCATTATTAATTTCTTTATTTCAAAGCAATATACATAATACAAGTGATAAAACGCATTGAGAAATGATGTCACAACAAGAAAATTTGTATCAACCTATGCAGATAATCATCCAGGCAATAAGGTTCCAAATCTAATAACAGTTTTGTTATAGTTGGCGTAAAAAATATAGTGCGAACTTTAAGCTGTCGACTTTTCGTTTAACTGGAATACGAGGATATCGTCATAGTCCACTCAATATTATAATTTAATATGCTCAGTTGACGATAAATTCATTTAATATTATAATTTCATCTAATAATCGTTAAAATATATTTAATAATTTTGTAATTATTAAATACATTTACTGTCGACAAGCGTAAGGATGCCTCCGAGAATTGGTTGCGCAGTAGACAAAACCCTGGAGTGGGGCAGGAGCTCCATAAGTCCGCCTTATTCAACCAGTCGTAAACACATGCTATGTTCACTCCCACTAAATTTTGTTTTGTTTATTTAGTTATACCACCCGTCGCCGGTAGCGGTATATAATCAAGGAAATCTCGCCATTTCTATAACCTCCATCTCATTTTGATACTTCGATCGCCATTATCAGCCATTGCTTTCGTTTGTATATTATACGGTTATTATTATAATAATTTGTATAAACAGACATTTTTGTGCTTTTCAAGTGATTGCGTATGTTAAACATTAACAATATGGTTCAATACTGTATTGTTCCCACTTGTAAAAATACACAAGTAAAGACATTAAAATGCATCTCCTTCCTAAAGATCCCGAGGTAAGTTTGTAATCTAATTTGTGTTTGATTTACCTAATGTTTTTTTTCCACTAAAACTTATTGTTCCACTTATAGCTGGAATAGGCCGAATAAATCAAGAATAATAATAATTTGTGTATCAATTTGATTACTACATTATTATCCCATGATATACTATTACTGATAGTATATGTTAAATCATAGATTGAAAATATATTAGTGAGTTAAATCACTCTTAACTAATCAGGTCATTGTATTTTAACGACTGCAAGTCAAGAGTAATGTTGACTATAGTTTCTATATTTTTTTCTCTTAGATTTTTAGGCAATGGATTCGAATCATTCAAATCCCCATAAAAAGGAAAAAAAATTCTCGAGTATGTGCTATACACCTTTCCGAAGAAATGATGTTTGTTGCACATCATAATAGAACAAACTTAAAAGCAAATGCAGTTCCAAACTTATATATACCAACACCAACAAGAAGTATGGAGGAATTACCTGAGAAGAACCAGGATATTGTTGAATCCCAAGGTAATGTACAATACTATTGTGGAAATTGACCCATATCATAAGTAGTCGTAGGAAAAACTGGTTTTAGGAAATGTATTTTAATCTGACAGCAAAAAACACAAAAAAGTAATTAATTCTAGTTTCATCAGCTTGCTTCATAATTATGAGGAGCAGCCCAGTAAATATGAAAATTTAGATTTGCAACACTATAATTGAAGTTCTCACTAGGAATCGTTTTCAGTGTGTGCTATTGAATATGTCAAAAATAGACAAAGCCACAAACTTTGTTGTATATTACAAAAGTTAAAAGCGATTTGGCCTATTTATTTTTGTTTTGCTAAAAAAATTTTTCTGATGATGCTTTAAAAAAGTTTCATTTTGACTTAGCAAATATAACTAAAGCTTTTACTATTACAGGTTCAGAATCTTATCCTGCCATCGCCACCTGCAGCACTCCAACTACCTCGAACAGTACTCTTACTACATTAAAGACACCCAGCAAACGTAAAGGTCTATTAAGGCCACATACCAATTTCACCGAAATATTCAGCAAATGCAATCAAGTACTACACCACTATTTGCCAATTATTGGTCACGAAAAAGATCTGTCTTTAAAATGAAATGAGAAAATTGATAAATACGTGTCTTTTAATTTTAGTTGCAAGAAGCACAATATAAAAAACATATTCAAAAATTTGTGCATTTTTATATATATTGTTGGATAAAAAATGTGAACAAAATTTTAAAAGGGGATGATAAGAGAAGTATAAATGACAATATAAAAAAATTTGCTTTAGATAAATGTGAAAAAGAAAAAAAGAAAAAGGAGGCAATTAGAAACATTAAAAATTCACAAAATGTATAATTTTCCATTGCTTTTTTAATTGAGTTTAATATCCTTGAATTCATGCTTTAAATTATTTTTGTTTATAACTGTTTCATTCTTAATGCATTTATTTAGTTCACGAAAAACAGGGAATTATGGTGGGCCGATCAATTAATACTAATCTGTTACTATTTACAGGTTTTTAACCCATTATTGGCCAAGCATTGAAAAAATAGGTTAAATTATTAAATATTTGTTTAAAACAATTTATTAGTACATTAAATAAAAGTAAATAATACAATTTTTTTCACAAAATAAAGAAAAATTAAAAAAAAATACTGTTGCGTAAGCGCAACGTTGGCCGAAACACTTAACTTGAATGGTATTCTTCAAAACAATCGGGGTGTAAACGAACATTACAACTTCTACACATATAAACTGTCTGACTGTGACAAAATCTGCATCTTCTTCTTGTAGGTTGTTTAAATATCAAATGACTTGATTGGTTCCGACGAATATCAGTTGGTATGTTACCAGGAAGTGAAGCTGAAGCTCTCAAGGTATTCATTTTCAGCAGGTGCAATGCAACATTTGATTTAAAATCTATTTGGGACATCTTTGTATTGTTTACGATGTTATATAATTTCCACGAGTTTACTAAGATACCAATAGTATTTGTAAATAAAGGCCACCACCATTTTTTTCCTTTTATACCACTCCTATAATTAGCTACACCATTATCGTGTAGATCGACGCCACCCATGTAGGAATTGTATTGGGATATTACAAAAGGTTGTGTTACATTGATTACCCTTTTTTCCATTCTGTTGTATCTTTTCGCTGTTTTTATAGGCTCTACATGATAATGTGTACTTATCAAGGTAACGACAGAATTATCACACCATCTAGCCAACGAAATATAAGTATCCTCGTCAAAACAACTATCGTACGATCCTCGTTTTCTGGTTTTTTTCATTATTTTGGATGACTCTAACGGAGCATGTTGAGTTCTATCTTCGCGAATTGTTGCAGTAGCAAAAAATCCTTCAGTTTTTAATTGTTTGAATAAGTTGTAAGAGGAGAAAAAATTGTCGAAGAAAACTTCATGATTGTTTTTATTTTTGAGAACTGACAATAACTCTAAGACAACCTGTGGTCCTAAACCCAGAGCACGTTTTACGTTTTTAGGTGATGCTCCTGCATAAGGAATAAATTGAAACATATAACCATCGCTTGAACATAGGCACCATAATTTAAATCCAAATCTGACTGGTTTACCCTTTATAAACATCTTACAGGAATGTCTACCGAAATAGGGCACCATTTCCTCATCCACTGCTAACTTCTCTGAAAAGGTATCAAACTGCATAAACTTCTTATTGATTATGTCAAAAAGGGGCCTGATTTTAGAATACTTGTCATCTTTGTCCAACTGTGTGTTATCATTGAAATGTAAATTCTGTTTTATACTCCGAAATTTATTCCGACTCATACACTGTTTTACTACTCGAACACCTTTGTCTTCTTCTGTGGACCAGTACATATCAGTTTGTGGTAAAACGTGATACCCAGATAGCACTAATATCCCAATAAAATTTAGTAGTTCTGATTTCGATACCGAAAATTCATGTCGGTTGTTCTGTTGTGCATATGCGTTAGAATAGTTTACTATCATCTCTTGAACCTCATCATCAAAGAATTTAAAAAATATATCCAGTGGAGATGTTCCAGCGAGGTTGTTTACCGAATCTTCTCTAATTTCATGTTGTTTAGATATCGGAAAATTGTTGTGCATAAACTCACCTTTTCTGCAGTTTACTTTATGTTCTTGTTTTTTGTTTGCACCTCTCTTACGTTTTGCTTGGTTATTCTCCTGGCCAGTCGCTGTTTCTACCTCAATTTCCTCTAAATCTTCCTCCCTTGTATGAATTTTAAAAGAACCAGCTATATCCACCTTTTGTAGTTCATTTTCTGTCATCTCCTCGGAAAACAACTCTTCGTCGGTCAACTCGTCAACATCGGGTGGAATATAAACAACGTCAATTCGATCTAAAATAATTCAGACCGTACTAAGATTTATCAAGATATGTATTATGTATGTACCTAATATGTATTTTACCAGTGATAATCAACCTGCTTACCTCGTTCTTGTTCAATATCCATAAGTACCTCTTCTAATGCCAGTTCCAATTCCTTTTGTGTTAGTATTTTAGACACAATAGTTTTTTATATGATTGTTTACAGATAAACGCTCAAAACGACCCGCTTTATATAGAAGCCTAACAATGACTAACCGAACGTCTTACGATAAATAGCAATTCAACAGGTCTGAACGTGTCTAAAACCTGAGTTTAGTTATTAGGCCAACGTTGCGTTCGCGCAACGCAGCACTTTACTGCAATAGAAGCAAAGTATGACAAATAAAGTAAACAATTTTTTTGTACAGAACTTTTATTTCAACCTTTTTTTAACTGTCTATCAAAAATAATAGCAGCTGGTTATAACTCAGAACGTATTATTAATTCGAAAAGTATCTCGCTCAAAAAAGAGAAAATTTGCCCATTTTCAAGTAAACAAAATTTTAATTATTTATTTATAAAAAAATGTCTAATTTTTTTTACAGTTTTATTTAACGTTGCTATTCACAAAAACATAAATATATTATAGATAAGATTGTTTATTTTTACAAAAAAAAATAAAAACTGTGGTGTTGCGTGTACGCAACAGTGGCAGGTAATGGGTTAAAGAACAACAGCAGTTAGGTGTCATTTACACAGACTTACAGACATTGTTTGATAAAGTAAATCACGATATATCGTTATAAAAACTTAATAACTGAATTGTGTTTTATTTTATATTTTGTTATCTATATTTTATATTTATTCCTTCAACTTGAACTTAAAATATAGTTGTCAAATTGTTAAATGACCTACTGCCCTTATAATTAGTGTGTAAGATCGGTTAGAACTATTATAAATAAATCTAAATTTGGAATAAGTAAATTGATTTGTTTGCTTTTTTTTATTTTTTCATGAATAAAAATAATGTCTTCAAGCAGTCTTTTATTTTGAAATATTAATTCCACTTTTCATAAAATTCCTTATTAATAGCGTTGTCGATTGATAAAATTGGTGTAAGCTAATGTATTCTCGAGCCCTTTAAAAAGGTGCATGAAAATACATTAGAGCTCACTATTTCTATCTGTTGAAAATAAAAAGCAAAAATAGTTATTTCCATATATTTCAAAAAGCCCGCTGGTTCTATATGCAGCGCTAGAGCGGCGGGTTGAATAAGTAAAATAACATTGATTAATTACTCAGTAGAGTCGCCCATCTATTTTTTTTTATTATTTTATCTATGCATAAACAGTAGTCGACTTTTGTCGCACATCTACTCACGCTTTCTATCGTTTGCGCATCCCAGAGGCATCCTTACGCTTGTCGACCTGTATCAACTGTCTAACGATTATTTTTAACCCGAAATTATGGAGCGCCATGCTACTTTTCAAGATACTTACCGTTAATGTATAGAGCAAAATAGATTGCTTTAAACAATATTTACCTGTTTATAATTAAAAACATCTTAAACATAACCTCAGACAATTAACACTACCTTATATCTCGTTTCATAAAGAATATTTAGAAATATAAATTTCAAATAACTTATGATGTCTCATATCTGTTGGAGGTTTTCCTCTTAATTGACTGAAAGAAACAGTACTCGTGAATACTTTATATTATATATTTTATGAAGATACGTTTGACAAAATTACAGTAAAAAAATTAGTAATGTTAAATTAGACAGCAGTCATACATACTTGACAGTATAGCTCTATAAATCTAATAATCAATCTTAGCCCCCTTGAAAGGCTAGGTTAGAATGTCAACATTAACTACTTAATTAAATTTTACAAATATGTCGTGAAAACGATAGGTTAGGTTTATAATGAGTGGGTCAATGAGGCCCTCCACTGCGACTCGCGAGAGTCTATTGTCAAACATCAGATACCTTACTCGAGCCGCATCGAGGCAGGCACAAATTATATGCTCTGCTGTTTCATCATCTTCCAAACAAAGACGGCAAATCGGATCGTCCGATAGTCTAAGTTTCAGCATATGATGATTCAAACGACAGTGGCCTGTTAGGCACCGTAGATCGTGTCTATTATAGCCTAACATTTGTTTGGATACATTATTCGAAGGATGTATGAAGGCCTTTGAATGAACCAATCCTTGTATATTATGCCAGAAGTCTAAAACTCTTCTTGTAGTCCAGGTATTTAGTGTTTGTTTGACAACACTTGTTGCGATGCCAATTGTAGGTTCTGGTCCGATAAAGTCATGAGCGGCACCCTCTTTTGCAAGAGAGTCAGCCTTCTCATTACCAGAGTGGCCGGGGATCCAAACCAGCGATACCCTGTTACGTTCTCCTATTGTGACGAGTCTTTTTTGGCAGTCTAGAACCAATTTCGACGTTACACGGTACGAGCTAAGTGCTTTCAAGGCCGCTTGGCTGTCCGTGAAAATTTCGATTGATCGGTGTGTGTGGTTGGATTGCCCCAAACTCTCCACACATGAAGCAATGGCAAGTGAAAACGATATGTTAACACGGGAAACAAGATTCATCTCACTCAAGTTAATTGGCAGCAAAGCAATCTTTGTAACTGCTCTCTTAAATGTGCCATTTCTCATTTTTAATGACACCACACGAGCAACACCGTCCTTCCCTGGATGAAGCTCTAATATTCTACCCAATAGCCAGCACATCGAAGGGACGTGATCTTCTTTAACTAAAAGTAATGCTCCAACATGAATTCTTGCACTGCTCTCAAATTGCCACTCCGTTCGTTGCTGAAGGTAATGAATACACTCCTTACTCGATCGGGACCAATAGTGTTGTCTCATAAGTTGAAGATGTCGGTATCTTCTAACAAAATTGACCTTATCTTCTACTAAATTCCTGTTAGGCAGGGCCGTAAGCTCTGGACCAATTAAAAAATGGGCCGAAGTGATCTCTTGTAGTTAGTTGTAGGTTAGGATCGGAGGACAATGGAACAAGCGGCCTTGAGTTTAAAATTGCCTCAATTTGAATAGTTAAAGTATGTAACTCTTCGTAATGTGGGCGAAAACCATTCAAAATACGTTTTAAATGATGTTTACAAGATTTTACTGCTGCTTCATGCTGCCCTCCAATATGTGGGGACTTTACAGGCATGAATTGCCATTCCATATTGGAAGACTCTACATAATTTTGAAAATTACTAGATTCAGTTAACCTTTGGATTGGAATTAATTCATTTTTTGAGCCTACAAAATTCGTAGCATATCGCTATAAATGCGTGTGCAAAATTCTTTTCTTGAAACAACCCTCTTCAATAGGCTTAAAAAACATCACTAGTAAAATCGCAGATGACTTCAATGTGAAGAGCTTTAGATACAAGACAAACGAAAATGCATACGTAACCCTTGATAACTTTGTTTGACCTCGCTTTACGATCTCTTAATTCAAATGGACCTGCGCAGTCCACAGCAACCGAAAGAAATGGACGATACAGAGTAACACGATGCTCGAGTAAATCACCCATTTTTGGAAAAATTATTTTTGGTTTGGTTTTAAAACACGTTACACATTTTCGGATATATGACTTTACAACTTGTTTGCCATTAAGCGGCCAATACCTCTACCTGACGTGCGATAGCGTACCATGAACTCCAGATTGTAGTGTACGTTTGTGTTCACAATCAATGATAAGCTGCATAAAGACATGTTTAGCAGGAAAAATAATGGGATGCTTTACGTCGTACTGAAAAATTAAGAGTTTTAATCTACCGCCGATACATATGATACCATGTTCGTCAATGAAAGGAGACAATGACTTTATTTAGGCTCGAAAATTGCTCAAAAATATCTAAATTAAAGTCGATTTGTGCTGCACATGATACTCTTTTTTATACTTTAAATTCGGGAATATTATTTTATCTTGCAAAGTGACAGATATTTGAATTGTGAGGCCAATCATTGAGAAGCTGGGTCCATGAAGCCACAATTTAGAATCGACCAAAAGCCTTATACGGGCTTCACGGGAGATTATATCAGCAGGATTTTGTTCTGATGAATTATAATTCCAATCTTCAATATGCGTTAGTCGTTGAATTTCAGAAACACGGTTAGCCACAAATGTTTTCCAACATCTGGGTTCAGCTGCTTTTCAGGAGAGCACAATTGTAGAATCTGACCACAGAACCGTTTGATCTATATGAAGATTTAAAGCTTCTCTACTTTTTGACATACATTTGGTCAATAATACTGTTTCTAGACGAGGCAAAGAGAGTGATTTTAGCGGACTTACTCGAGACTTAGCGCATAATAAATGACTCTCGATAGTATTATTAACGTTTATAGAACGTACATAGATACAGCATGCATATGCTATTTCAGCTTGCATTAGCAAATGAATGCGTTTTGAGAAAGCTACTGTGTTAGTGAAACGCGTCAACCAGTTTAAATTGAATATTAGTTCAAATAAATGAAGTTTTCAACAAATTAAATTGTTTTACTTTTATCGTTCCTTTTGAATAATTGACGAAATCTCGAACAAACAACGAGTGGCAAGAAAATAGGCTTAAGCATTGCCATATGTAATATTATTCAACTGAAAATCCTTTACTTCCTCACATGGTGAGTTACGCCAAACTATTCGTTGCAAATCTCTTTCATTATGATGGATTAATATTTGCCGATACATTTTTGTAAATCCCGTATTAGAACCAAATTATGTTGTCTAAAACGAATACCAATCGAGAATAAGTCATCTTGAATCTTAGGGCCAACGTTAAGTACATTATTTGAGGACAAATTTGTGGAAGATTTGCAAGCAGCGTCAAAAACAACCCTTAGCTTTGTGGTGGAATTATCAGGTTTTTCAACGCTGTGATGGGGAATATAGTATATCGGAAAGTTTGAATCATGATCTCGAGATATTTCAGACATGTGTCCAAGATCATTATATTCCTGCATGAATGCCCTATAAGACTTCCCAAGCTGGGGATTTCTTAATAGACGTTTTTCGAGAGAATACAGTCTGTTAAGAGTAGACTGTTCAGAATCACCTTGAAATTATCCTTTAATAGTAGTTTTACGACGAATCTACCAATTTCATTTCGAGACGTATTTTGCTGAAAATGATTTTCACAGGCCATTCCTCCATGGACATTATTGCTCGTACATTTGGCTTTACTTCTTCTACCGCCCAAAATGTCTAAAGAACTTTCTTGACTAAACATGCAATTTGATAACATTGCATCGACCTCGCCTACCTTTCCTTGAACGTTCGGGACATTTCCACTTACTATACAACCAAGCAGGGTTTGTTGCAAAATTGGGTAATCCTTACCCAGTTTAATTTGCCCGATACAAAGAAGTTCATAGAACACTTCGCATCCCAAAAGAATATCTATCTCGGTTGGAATATTAAAATTAGGGTCTGCTAAGGATAATTCTGATGGAATATTTAGTTTTGATAAATCAAAATAGTTTTGAGGACAAAATTCCATTATAGAAGGCAATACGAGAAAATTTAATCTGGCCTCATAACCAGAGTGTTGAGATGCCAACGAAATATTGACTCGACGTGATATTTTAGTCACAATTTGATTTCATGAAATTAACTGTCTCGTTCCTTACTTCCTGGAATCTACTCATATTATAGTGTTTTAAATAATACTCAATGTTTCTAGGTAATTCCACAATATAATGAAAAATGATGCAAATTCTAAAAAATTGACAATTGTTTCGATAACTGAATATCATCGTCAGAATGACAGAAGTTACATTTCATTTGATGCCTACCTGATGTTTAGTAGCTATTTTTGGATAGACCAAGAAGTGACCTACCTTGTGATTGACTTAATATATGTTAATAGAAAAAAGAAGATGTGATATTACAAATATCTAAGCTTCAATATTTGTAATATCACATCTTTTTTTTTCTATTAACATATATTAAGTCAATCACAACACCACACCACTTCTTGGTCTACCCAAAGATAGCTACTAAACATCAGGTAGGCATCAAGTGAAATGTAACTTCTGTCATTCTGACGATGATATTGATTTATCGAAACAATTGTGAATTTTTTAGAATTTTCAACATTTCTCATTATATTGTGGAATTAGCTAGAAACATTGTGTTTCATTTAAAACACTAATATCAATTTGATTTATCCCTATAATAGGAACATCAACCTTTACAGTTTGTAATTTTAATTTTTGTCGCATGGCAGAGGTCACAAAGTTTGATTGTGTGGCAGAATCGAGTAATACCCTATACGGTGGAATGTTTTTATTAACATCATAAACGTTAACAATATCTGTAGATAATAAAGTGAAGAAATTTGTGGTATTTTGACAAGTAATAGACATTATTGTCTTTTCTTTTGTTTCTACTTGTATATTTGATTTATTAATATCTTCCGAATTCGAATTCTCAAATCCCGTACCATAACTTTTGGACAACGATTTTGAATAGAACTGTGACTACTACTCGAATGTTGGTGATTGGAATTTGGATTTGAAACTTATTGGGGTCGATGAAGCAAGGTTGCATGCTTTCGATGGCATATTTTACAACTGGACGAACGACTGTCAGAAGGTTTGTGCCCGTATCGTAGGCAATTTGTGCATGACTTCATTTTTGTAACCTTATCTAAACGTTCTGACACGGACAGTTGTTTAAATTCATCGCAAAGGTAAATAAAATTAAGTGCCTTACAAAAAGGGCATTTGAGACGATAAGTTGTTTCAGAGGAAACAAATTATTTTGACTCGGTAGTTCTTTTCGAGTTTGAAGACATTTTAATATCCAATGCCTCCAAAATTTGACATCTTTGCATCAAAAACTGACTAAAATCTTCCATTTTTGGAGAATCCAGAGACCTACAATGAATTCCCCATTCGCGTTTAATACAAAAATCTAATTTTGAAAAAACAGTGTGAATTAAAATTGTGTTCCACTGATTCTAAAGAACGATAATTATTGAAAAATGAATTTGATAAATGCCGTAACGATATCTGCGATTCTTTAACCGACGTGGATAACTCCATTATCTCTTTTAACCCTAGAATACTTACCATACTAAATCACCTTTTAATACTAACCATCGTAAGATTTACGACGATAAAAAGAAACAACTCTCAAGAAAATGTTCCTAAGCTTTAATAAATTCGTAAAAATTTTGTAACATAAAACAGGGTATTAACGCACTAAATCTAATAAAAAAAGGATATATTTTATATATTTTGACTGCAGGACACACAAAGAAGGGCGCGATGTTCCCCGCAAAAAGGCCGATGGCAGTGTTGGCAATGGTAGGTTGTCATACGGCATTTTTTGGCTGAACAAAATTGACACATTGCTCGGTTTCTTTACATTTTCTATTGGTGTTTCCTGTCCTAGCTCCAGATTTAAAAAAATTTCTATCAACACCCTTACTGGACGGTTTAAAGTTGGCCATTTTACGCGCTGCTCCAACCACTGTTTCGTGAGCTGTTCTGAGAGAATAGCTATAAACTATTTTCTTGAAACAATTTTACATCCCTTTTTTCTTTGATTATGATTATAAATTATCCAGACGTTTATGCAGGAAATATTGATCATACCATAAAAAAGGCAGAGCGGCCATCTTCTTGTTTTTCGTGAAGTACTTCTGCTCCCACACATTTGATCAAACGTATCGACGCCGTATTTAGTTTTGTTATAAAACTTAACTAAATCTGGTTTTCCTGATGTCATGTTGTGTACCTCCGAACTATCATGCATAGTAGATAGTAAACTAACTACTTTTGACACCTTACCCACTATGCAAATAAATATTACAGTTATGTTAATTCAACATCACATTGTGATAATGTTCTTCCTTTTTTTCCTCTTGTGTTCATATCACATGTACATCTATACAACCGCTTATGTCCAGCTTGTGGCTGTTAACTTTTGTGATGTTTCAACTTAACTTCTCAGCGATGTGAAAGCGCTGCCTTTTTACATTACTGTGATGTTACTAGAACTTCCTCAAAAGGAAGTCTTTATAACGAACTAAAAACATTTCTGTTACATTCTGAAATGCCTTTTAACATATTTTCGATGTTAATGCAATGTCTAAAAAATAACATCTTATCAATGATCTAAATGCGACATTTCAAATACAATACAGTGTATTCTCGTATATGTTGTATGGACATTGCGTAAACCTCTAAATAATATACCTCAAACCTTCTAGATGACATCCTATAGATGTTTCTGTGCCTAATCAGCAAATACAGGGTGAACAACTAAGAACGCCGGCTGTCGGCCATATTTCAAAAAATAGTCATGGTACAACTTAAAAAAAATACCTTCAGGAAAATTACCCTGAAAAATCGCTGGAAAATATTTTTTAGTTCCTAAAATTCTGCTATGGGGTGGAATGAACAATTCAAAGAATAATACTGTGATTATGTCCAAAAAAGACATACTAAAGGTATCCTAGAAATACAATTTTTGATACCTATATTGTTGAGATTATGAAAAATGTAGTTAGGGACTTTTTGTCCTTATTCTTCAAGTGAGGGGTGGGGGAAGGTTCAACCCAAAAAACAAATGGAACACTTTTTTTTAATCGATATCCATGTTTTTCGCGTCATTTAAGAGTTTTTTCTCTTTAATAAGATATGCTTAACAAAAATAACAAAATTATACAATTTTGTCAACGCTATGTGAAAAAGTTGACAATTTTCCCATTTTTCTCGGAAATTTCAGAGGTAATGAGGCATTTTTTAAATTCTGATGAAAAGGGGTTAAAAAATAGGAATCTATTCAAAGATATAAGATTTACAATATCAGATAAAAAAATTAAAAAAATGCTTCAATTTACATTTGAAATTTCTGAGTGGATACAAAATTATCTATTTTTGTTATCAATCTTATTAAACAGAAAAACTCTTTTAAATGCAGCTAAAATCATTAATATCGGTTAAAAAACGGAAAAGTTATACATTTGTTCAGAAGTTTGAACCTTCCCCACCCATTATTTGAAGAATAATGGCAAAAAGTCTCCTTAATTAAATTTATTCATAATCTCATCAAGATTTCAAAAATTGTATTTTTAGGACACCTTCAGTATGTTTTTTTGGAGTATTATGTTTTCGAGTGTTCATTCCACCCCTAGCGGATATTTTAGAGACTGCAAGATATTTTCCAGTAATTTTTCAGGATCACTTACCTAAAGGTAATTTTTTTGAAAGTTGTACCATGATTCTTTTCTGAGATGTGGCCTACAGTCGTTTTTAGTTGTTCATCCTGTACATTTAAAATAAAATAGCGAAAAAAGCAATACAGGATTTAAAATGTTTATTCACTATTACAGTACAGTAAATTTGAAAAAACAAGTGCAAAATTAGAAAAAAAATATCTTGTCCAGGAATCCAACCTAAAAAAAATAAAATTGTGTAAGCATATTACATAACAAGTCTGGAAAGTGGAAACTATTGAACGCATTCAGTGGAAGCAAGAAATAAAAAAGGGTATATGAATCTGTAGTGACCATAACGTAACATACTTTGAAACTGAATTAATAAAGTTTAACGGATACACATACATTACAGCTAGTTTACAGAAAATTTATTAGAATAGTTTTTTAATTATATTAAAACTAATAAAAATTTTACACCATAAAGATTTAATGAAACATTATGTTACATCAACAGAAATCCAATCTGATTAAATAAAATTCTATCGTTTACTTACGGTTACTTTTTCTCACGCAAGAGTGGCTGTTTCGAGTGTCTCAACCATTCCATAACGTACACTTTAAAATCCTTATCTGTGAAACATTTACAGATGTTCTAAACAGCAGCTAATAAAACAATTACTTTAGATCAAATTGTACCCATGAAGACCTTTGATCGATCATCATAAACTACATCAAACTTAATTTTCAGCCAATTGACTGGGACCCATTTTCCATAAGATACATGCGGGGTTTTTCAAAGGAATAATAACATATTTTATTTCGAGAAGTGACTTTTCATGATTTACCTTCTATTACATGCCTCACTCCATTTGGCAGGTAAATTCAGGTGTGCTATGAAAATTCATACTTCTTTTCTGTATAAAATAATATACTATTCTCATCTTGTTATTTTTATCCTGGAACAAATTGTATATTAACATTGTGGAATTGTAACTCAATGAAAACTAAGCATTATTAATACACTGTATACAAAAAAAACTGTTTATGAAGAATATATATGAACACATTATCAAGTTAAATGAGTTTATAATTAATTGTATCCAATTGAGTATCCAATAGCTGTGTTTCTACACTAATAAATAATTGATTGCCGTTTGTTGACTGGAGCATTCAGTATCATAAGTTACATATTCTTCAACTAGATTAATATAGGTACCATTGTAGGGGACACCTACAGCTTATTTATTGTATCCAGTGAATTTTCAAATGGAAATGAGCTTTTTAACAAAAAATTCTGTTTTTAAAGTCTTAAACAGTCTCTAATTGTTCACAAGAATTATTAGTAATAATGTTAAAATTTTCTAAACCTGCAAAACTGTATTGATGGCTAAGACTACTACTACAAAAACTAGAACTAGAGATACTTGACTCAATATTTTTTGTACTGTTTAATACAATGTTTGTATCAGACTATCTAAAATAGTTACTCCCCTTTCATTACATAATTACCAACTATTTGTTTTTTTTTTGTTTATTTATGTAAGTAGTTTCTGAAACATCTTAACATTGAAAATATTTTCTTCTGGATTCAAATCCCTGCCAACATATGAGCATGTTTTATTATTAATAATAATATCTACCTTATTCCAATATTACGTTTTAAGTAGGGTATAATGCATATCTAGGATTTGAAATATTGTGAATCGTTTTTAAAATATACTTACTAACTGAAATATTTTAAAAATTGAAAAAACCCTTATTTTGTAAACTCTATTATATAATGTTACTGTACAATTCCGCCACCTGGAATTTCAATGTATAATAGCCGATTAAAGTATTGAATGAGTATGGTTTTAATAATTATGATTTTGGAATAGGTACTTATCGATAACAATTGTTGTTCGTCCATTATAACTAAGTATAGAAACTGTAGCTTAGTAGGAACGAAAACGAAGACCACTTTATTCAAGTACTACTTGCAAAATATGTGCTTCCTGCAAATAAAATATAACACAAAACTGAAAACTATCCGCCATTTCATGCTTGTCATTTTTGTTTCCACAGATAACTACTGTATGTTTCGTTCATCAGTTCCTCTTCTGTTTTCTTCTTTTTTATGTTACTGTGATGTGTAATATGAGATATTACTGAGAGTTTTATGAACTAACATCGTACAGACGTAATAGTACGATGTTACTAAAAATTATTTCGAAAGATGTAAAAGTAAAAGCAACATGTGATCATCTTAGAAACATGTCAATTTGTAATAATACAGTAACGTTCTGTATGTGACATTAGTGAGAAGAATACAAATTAACATCGTATGAATGTTTCGTATAGGAAGTTACTAAAAAGAAGTTCATAGGATGTGTATGTAACTGCGAATTCAAGTATTACTGTGTACATGAAAAATATGTTTTATTTACATGACATGGATGTTAATAGAGTTGGTAATAAAATTAAGACATCTAGGAGATATCTTACTAACGTTTTAAATGAACATCACGAAAAGTCTCTAAAAAGAACATCACAAAAAAGACTTGTTATGTTTCTTGTTTAGTGGGTAGTTTTATAGGATACCATTGTTGACTCGTTATCAAAGCAATGTAGTGAGCTTCGAATAGGTCGATTTTTACTATCCAACATTTGTGGCGGTATCTCTTTTTTGTTGCTTCTTAGAGTGCCTACCAGGGTCAAGTTTAGTGATGGGAACCATCGAATAAATTGAACTATCGAATAATTACTAAATGAACGAATCTAACCATCGAATGAATTAATTCGAATAAATTAGTAATGAATACATTTGTTCGCATGAACCTTTCTAGTAACAAGCAGTGTCTCCCTCTATTAGAAAATTATTTAGTAATGTATTGAATATTTAACGTTATGATATTCTCGCGTATTTAGGCAACCAAGATATGAAATAATTGTTTTGCTGTTTGTTATATTGACGAGTAATACGAGTTGTACAAATATGAATCCGTGGGAGTCCCCAGTTTTGTTTTTGTTTGTAACTTAGTTAGTTTATTAATACTGAATATGCTTAGATCTTTAAGTAAACCATCGGAAGCAGCTCACGTTTTAGTTAAAAATTATGTTGATATGCCCATTGTAAACCAACTGGAAAATCCACTAGACTTCTGGAAATGTCACAAAAGTGCTTTAGGTGGTTTATATGATTTACATCTAAAGTACTCTTCCGTACCATACGCGTCCATATGGCACGTAAAACTTTAGACACCATAATTTTTTTAAACAGTAACATTCGATGTTTTGAATTTTGAAAATTAAAATATAAACATTTACTTAGTTGATTTCTTTATTCAGTTACTTACCAGTTACCCAATAAAAACTGAAGGAATTTTAATATAGACATTTAAAAAATTAGTATTTTGCTACGCATTAGTAATTACTTAGTTAATAACAGAATTTGTTCATAAGTCATAAATAATTTGGTATTTATACATAGTAATGAATTTTCGATGACTGCGTTAGTTACTTACTGCTACTACCTAAAACATTCATCCTTGATTGTTTTTGGCTACTACTAATTCATTCATTCACAAATAATTGATTTTGATTGCATCTACTAACTCATTCACATTCATGAATACTTTTTTGACGTTAGTTACTTACTGCTACTACTAATTCATTCATTCGCGAATAACTTATTTCATTACTTCTACTAATTCATTCACATTCATTCATTCACGAATATTTTTCTGACTATCGAATAATTCGAATTATCGGCAACCATCGAATTATTCGATAGTTTTTATTCGATGATTCCCATCACTAGTCAAGTTATATGGAGGCTTTAATAATTCCTTAGCCAGTGGTATACTCGTGAACCAATTATCTATGGACACGTTTCTGTTGCTTCCATAAATTGCTTGGGTTACTTTTTTTTACGTAATATTGTTCTAATGGTTGTCCATCGGTCTTGGTTCCCTTTCCGAAATATACTTCAGCATCGAACATATACTTTGTGCAAACATCACACACAATAACAATTTTCAAGCCATACTTTGAAGGTTTATTGGGTATGTACATCCTAAAGGGACATCTACCCCTGAAAGCTAAGAGCTGCTCGTCTATTGTAACGTATGACCCTGGTTTATATGATCTTCGACAGTTGCTTATTAGTTGGTCCCATATTTCTCGAATTGGTGCTAATGGATCGTCTATTCTTCTTTCAGGTCTAGTTTCCTTGTTGTCAAAACGTAAGCAGTCTACTAGAAACTCGAATCTTTCGCGACTCATAGTAGCTTTGTATATGGACCTGGAAATTTTGTCATCAAACATCTCCCTTGTAGACAAATGATTATCTTTTTGACAACCAGCAAATATCAATAGTCCAAGTAAAGCATGAAGTTCCTCCCAATTCACTTGTGAGGTAGTAAATTTTTGGGTAGTATATTTCTGCGAACGGATTGAAATTTCGTGATTTGTGTACTCCACTATTTTTTCTAGGATACTTGGATCTAGCAGACAAAGAAAAACATCCAGAGGGGTTTCTGCCGCTTTAGCATCATTTGTAGGACCTTGTATGATATGCAAAATCTTACGCGATGGTATTTTAGTTACCGCCTTTGCCACCGAGAACCACCTATGGCCGTTTTTTCCCTTAAGACTTACAGGTAGCTGGCATTCCTTGACTTTAAGATTTTTAGAAACTGTAGTATTATTCTCTTCATCTGTAAATTGAGACTCTTGCATAATATCGTCGCTTTCAGTAAGACCTACTGGCAGCTGGCATTCCGCTCTGTTTAGATTTGTAGGAACTGTTTCATTGTTCTCTTCATCTATAATTGAACACTCTTGCATATGTTCGCTTTCAGTAATATTTGTTCCAACGTTATACTGATCCCCGCTCTTTAGGAATTGGTTTTTTCCCTTTTCGTCATGTTTGATTTTTATTTTTTTATTTTTGCTAGTTGATGGTTTATCATAATCAGAATCGGAGTCACTTGAAGGGCTATATTCTGACCCCGATGGAACAAATACTTCAACGTCGTCATCCAATTCGGAGCCGCTATCCGATTCGTAGGCATTTTCATCACTTTCACAAGGAAAACGATCTTGTAAACACTTCTCCATTTCAAATTCCAATTCTTGTGGGTGTAGTGTTCTTACCATATCTATTTTCTTTTTATCCATATTTATTTACTGTAAAAAAATATGAAAAATCGGTCCCGATGCCAAATGTTTAATAATAACGTTAATACTTACCTTCGTAAAAAATACGACACTACCGTTGAAATAACCCACTTCCTTGGCACTTTGCACCATACTAAATACGTGGCAGGTCGAACTCAAGTCTACTAAGGGATAGACGGACGCTCAACTTTTATAGATGCTTCGCGACGATAAACACGTGGTCAAACTAGATGCCCGTCGTAAAATTTACGATGGTAAGTGTTCTAGGGTTAAATGTAAATTGATAATGAATTTTCTATTCTCATGCCGTTTTTTTAAAAGATCTCAGGCGATACCGTTATTTGCATCAGTCGGTGTTAAAGAGGCAATCAAATTTTGTGGCTGATCCTTAAGAGACGATTCTAAATAATAAAATTGCTGAACATAAGATAAAGCGTTGTTATTGTGAACAAGAGCAAGAAACGTAACACGGAATTTCTGCCAATCATCGTATAAACCGCTAAAATCGGGCAAAGTCATTGATGGTTTTGCTTAGCACCTACATTTGGCAAGGTTGCGCCATCTAAAACACTGCTAGTTAAAACATCAGCTGATGCCATTGTCCCGCTTCGCGCAGGTGTCATTGATTGTTTATTAGAAAAATGCAAATCAAGAAATTTTTGCGCCGTGGCAAATGTTTCAGAATATCGAGTCTCAAAAACATCTCTCTTGGATATGTTTTTTGCCTCATCGTAATTATCAGGAAAGTCGCTTAAGAATAATTCTTCAAATTGCGTCTGTGTATAGTTCTAAATTTTCCGACAATGGGCTTTATAGTCTCGAATCGTATTTGTAATAATTCAATGAAATTATTTACATCGGTTTTAGATGAAAACGTTTGAAAACGCGTTAATTCTGATTTGATTTGAGTTCTACTGTTTTTTAACCGATTTAAATCGAATTCAGCATTAACTGAAAGGTCATCACCGACCTCAGAGATAATGTAGAGATAATAATATCAAGAAAATGCTAATACTAGACGTTTTCTTTTAGAGCAATAAACAAATAACATTTGGAGTTATTTTATACATCAATTTTAAATGTGACGTTCCCACTATGTGGATAAGAAAATTTTTGTTCGGAGTATCTTGTTTCTGAAAACGGTTAGAAAATCAGCCGAAACGTTAGAATGTAAATAAAATGTTATGAGATGAATTCTATTATGTAGCTTGATAAAAGTTTAAAATAGGGACCGAATCCCAAGAAATTGCCAATTTTTTTCGACCAGGAAATATTTATTTTTTAGCGTAGATTTCAGGTTTGCGGTCATTAGAAATAAAAACTATTTTTCTTATCTGCTCAATATTTCGCCATCATTTAATGGCTTCATCAGGAGCGGAAAAAATTGGTGTGAGTTAATTAAAATGTAAAAACCGAAAACAACACAACACATTTTTTCCAACTTACTATAAACACAATTAATTGATAACCTATTTTTATTTGCAAGTTTTATGTTAGTCACTTCTTTTAAAATTTTCGAAATTCTAGGTGTAAAACTAAACTAAATTATACTCAAATACCTCAAAAATGCTTAAAAACTCGACAGGTGAACAAACACATAACTTCATTGTTTGCCAACCAAGCGCCAGCTTGAATTCATTTGACAAGTCGTTGGATTGCCTGATTAATGTTAATATAACTTAAAAACTCTTCATCCACTTTCAAACGAAAAATCTATT
Source organism: Galeruca laticollis (assembly GCA_963921935.1). NCBI lineage: Eukaryota > Metazoa > Arthropoda > Insecta > Coleoptera > Chrysomelidae > Galeruca > Galeruca laticollis. The sequence goes on from OY998181.1 coordinate 75,339,544, forward strand.
AGTTGGTATTGAGAATATTTTTCTTATCATAACTTTAATACCTCAGTAGATTAACATACTTCTTATATCTGAAAGTTCTTGAGCTGCAAGGAAAATGTCCCGAGAAAAATAATTTTATCGACCGTTCATGCATAGAAAATCTTATCATCTCTTGGCAGTGAAGTTCATCACTTCCTTTATTGGAAATTAGCTCAGGGGCTAAGGTCCAAAAGATATTACTTATTATACACAAACCATAAGTTCACAACAACAGATACCGGGGTATTGAAAATATCTTTGGAATATTTACACTACAAAGAGCGAGAATATGAATACAAAACTAAACATGAAATTAAAGATATTTATCACATGTCAGAAATTAAATGTATTATAAAAGTGAAAAGTGACTCACCAATACCTATAAAGAATAAGGGATGATAGACCTAGTCAAACTAAAAAAAAAAATTGCACATACTACGGTCACAGAGTACAGATCCTCCAAAAACCTTCTGAAGGATATCATTTTCCATAAACTAGAAGGAATTGTTGCTAACATCAGAACAATTGACATAACCTGAGAATTATCCTGGTCGTTTAGGGGAAAAGATCATTACAGCTGGTCTGGAATGATACAAACTGTATTTAATAACTCAAACCTCCAACTCCATGCATAATAACTTTGTTCCAACCTTTGTATTGGAAAGCATCACAAATTATTCATCAATACAAAGAACTTGAAAAAATAGTATTAATGCTTGGGTCCCTCCATACTTTTATGAATGTGGTAGGTTCGATTGAGACCATTCTGAACGGTTCAGCTTTGAATGAAGTCTTATTAGTAATATATGGTTCCAATGCTGTGTTTCATGTGATGACGGGCAACGCAATTTCAAAGGCTAATCATGAAAATATGCCTGTTGATGCAGCTCTATTTACTTAATTAGTAGATAATATTTTTTCCCTGAAAACTTGGAAGAAATAATAGAACACTCAGAAGAGGCCATACCAGAAGTGTTGGTGGAGGAAGTAGAAATGGCACTGAAAAGCATGAGAAATGGCAAAGTAGCGGGAAATGACGGCATTACGACCAAAATACTCAGTATACTCGAGCTGTCTAATATCCAGGATCATACCTAAATAGTGGAACAGCGCCCTTATAGTGTTGATCCACAAGAAAGGCAGCAAAGAAGACATTAAGAACTACAGACCAATAAGTCTACTACCAGTAACGTACAAGATATTCACAAAGATCATTCACAACAGAATCAAAACACACTAGACTCGGCCCAACTACGAGAAATGGCTGGGTTCCGCAAAGGCTTCAGTGCATTTGACCACATCCATACCCTCAAAGTCGAACCAAAGAATACGACCAACCACTGGCACTAGCCTTCATTGACTTTAAGAACGCATTCGACTCTATATATCCCAGAACAGTAATAAATGCCCTAACAGAACAAGAGGTCGGAAAGCAATATATTGAGACCCTAGCAAATATAGGAAAGCCAAAGGGAGAGTCAGGATATATGAAGGCACTCCAGAAATCCCCACCAGTAGAGGAGTTACACAAGGAGATGTAATATCACCAAAGTTATTTACGGCAACACTCGAAAATTAGAGTGGAACAACACAGGTCTAAATATAGATGGAGAATATTTGAATCATCTAAGCTTCGCTGATGACATCATCCTGATAGCGAGTAACTCTTGCGAAATGCAACAATAGATAAATGAATTAAGTATAGCAAGCAATGAAGTAGGCCTTGAAATAAATCTGAGTAAGACCAAGGTAATGTATAACGAACTAATAAACGCACAAGAAATAATAATTAATGACACTGCACTGGAAATAGTAGAGGAATACATATACCTGGGTCAATTAATACACATATCAGGCTCTCTACTGCCAGAAATAAATAGAAGTACCAAATTAGCATGAAGAACATTTGGACAGAACTCTATCCTCATCAAGTCTAGAATGTCACTCCGTTTGAAAAAAAAAGCGTTTGATCAGTTCGTACTACCAGTACTAACATACGGCTGTGAAACCTTGACCCTGAAAACTGATATCATTAGAAAACTCCAGGTAACACAGAGGTCTATGGAACGATGCATGCTTGGAATAACAAGGAGAGATAGAAAAAGGGTTGAATGGATCAGACAGAAAACCCAAGTGATAGATGTCATTAATAGAATCAAATCCCCAAAGTGGCAATGGGCGGGGCATCTCGCTTGAAGAACATACGATAGATGGACCACAAAGAATGGTATCCCCGATGCGTGAAAAGATCAAGAAGACGCCCCAACTTAAGATGGGACTACGATATAAATAAACTCGCAGGATCAACTTGGGGCCGTATAGCTAGCAATAGACAACAATGGCCATAAATGGAAATATAATATATAAGTATGTGAAGGGAGGCTACACCATAACTAGAAAATGGTTGAATCAGCTGCATATGATTATGATTATGATGATGATTTTTTCCATCTAAGACGGGACTTGTCATAAACTTACTGAAGAGGCTTCGAAAATATATGGTGATGTCTTATAAGGCAATGAACCTATGGTAAATGTGGATACCTTTGATAGAATAACACCTATAAAAATTACCCATTAGAAAACATTAATTTTTATATTAACAAATACGATGATTAAAAAAATGGCGGTAATTTTGAGTTTGATTTTTTAAGTGCTTTGTACAGATTAAAAGAAAAAGTTTGATGAGTTGAATACCGATTCAATAACTCGTGTTGCAATTTTGCCCAGGTTGAAGGGTATTTTGACTGGACTAAGAATTATGCTGCAAATTTTAAGTTTAATCAAAAATTTACCTGACTTTTGGTAGATCAGTCCTAGAGTCCAAACTGATGGTAGATAGAGTAAGTACTGTGGTGATTCCTAATCCTACTCTATCACTAGTTGCTTCTCTGTGTATCCAAAAAGATACCCACGACAATACAACGATGAGAATACATGGTACATATACTTGAATTAAAAAGTATCCTGTATGGCGTTGTAAATTAAATGACACTTCTAAAACCGAGAATTCTCCTAGAAGATTATAAATACAATATTAAACTGATATCAGGGTAGCCTTTAATGGTTTTTTAACGTGTTAGTTTTCCATGCTATAAAGTAATTGTCTGATATAAGCTTTAGAGTAACATCTAATACAAAAATAGTGCTTATGAACTGCTTATAGCAAAGTCAAAAAGCTCCTATTCATACAATAAGTCTTAAAAATGAAACCGGGTGCGGTCAATAGGATTAATTCATTCATAATATTTTTTATTGTTAATATGAATTATTAAAAACTGTCAAATAGAATGAATATCGTGACATTTAAATAAGTAGTCATGGCTACATTGTATCGTAATGAAAAATTTGTATTGTTTTGGATTAATTAAAGTACAGCTACTGTATTTATATAAGCATTATTAATATGGAAGTAGAAAAATATCTATTACCTTCTCGTCTCTTAATTGTAATATTTCTATTGATAACATGAATTATAACAAACTGTCAAATACAATGAATATCGTGACATTTAAATAAGTAGTCATGGCTATATTGTATCGCAATGAAAAATTTCTATTGTATTGGATTAAGTAAACTACAGCTACTGCATATATAACAGCATTATTAATATGGGATTAGTAAAATATCTATTACCTTCTCGTCTATTAATTGTAATATTTCGATATGGTGAGCTGATGAGATCAAATTGGGAAAGAGTCATACCCGGTACGAAATTCACGCTATCTCCATTTTGCCATAGATAAACCAAATCTTTAGAAGTATAAGCATCTGAAAATGAATACAATTTCATACAATATAAGTAGATTTTATGGAATACCATATTCAGAGTTTACTGTATCTATTAGTTAATTCAAAAACAAATAAATGAGAGTAAGGAAGTTGTAAAGTTAGCAAGGGAATAAGGTTTTGATGGTTGAGACATATACAGGATGTTTTATAGGTAGTGAGCGACAATTGTATGTATTTTTCAACCATTTCAATAATTTACACCCAACCATTAAATTTACATTGGAAGTTGAAGAAAATAACTCGATAAATTTTCTTGATTTAAAAATTCAAACAGTTAATAATGTACTTGATTATTCAATTTCGAGAATACCAACTGTTCCATTTAATTCCAATCATCCAATGTCACATAAATTAGCAGCATATAATTCAATGATACATAGAGCATTTTTTCAGTTCCTATGAACAAATATAATTATGATAGCGAAATTGATACAATTAAACAAATAGCTACATCCAACGGTTATCCATTACATATGATAAATAAATTAATTAATAAAAAAGAGGAAAAAGTTGCATTACAACAAAAATTTTCTCAACAAAAGAAAACAATAAAAAATTACAAAGTAATCACATGTGCAGGTAATATTCCTAATACCATTTCTAAAATAATATCTTTAGCATCAAATACAAGAATTTACTACTTCTAACGAATTCAAGATAGAGAAAGGTCTGAGACAAGATTAGATGGAGTTGGTTAAGAAATTTTTGAATTCCCGTTTTATCATCTACCTCCCCAGATGTCATATTTTTCTATACCAGCGACGAAGTTATTGTATATGGTAAACTTCTCCAGTTTGTTCATGGCTACCTTCATCTCAAGGAGGAGGTTAACTACAGCCTTGGTTAGTTCATCTATGTTGACGGTTTCTTGGAGTTCTTTAAATAAACTATTCAGTTGTGTAAATTTGTTTATGTTATTAACTGTCTCGACCCTTACTTCGTGGAATCTACTCATATTAGTGTTTTAAATGAAACACAATGTTTCTAGCTAATTCCACAATATAATGAAAAATGTTGAACATTCTGAAAAATTGACAATTGTTTCGATAACTGAATATCATCGTCAGAATGACAGAAGTTACATTTCATTTGATGTCTACCTGATGTTTAGTAGTTATTTTTGTGATTGACTTAATATATGTTAATAGAAAAAAGAAGATGTGATATTACAAATATTGAAGCTTAGATATTATTAGCTCTATGGTGATATCCTGGATATCATTTTTCCAATTCAGATCAGTATAACTGTGCAATGATATAGAAAACCAGGAAAACTATATCTGCTGATCTTTACAATTATCACTTAAGAAGACAGTTTAATAGTGGAGAACTCCCTAGATTTATCTGTTCATTGACGACTTCATATTGTGGGTTTCTTAAGTGTCTTCTAATTTCCAAGTCTCCAAGGAAATTCAGTTCTTGTTTCTTGTCACAAATATGTAGTACTTCTAGTTCTGTGTTAGGTATCAATGAATGGTTGGTGTCAAGTAGATGTTTTGCGTAATGGGATTTATCCGGTTGTTTTAATCTGTATGCCCACTGTCTCGGATTTCAAAATTTCTAAGGCTCTGACCCAAATAGACAGCATTACATTCTGGACAGTTGAGTTTATATATACCTGAGTTCTTTATTGTTGGTATTTTTGTTTTAACATTTAACAAATTTGTACTTATGTTACTTTCTGTTCTAAAAGAAATTGTTGTATTCGTTGCTAAAGATATTATATTTGAAATATTAATAAATAGAAACATATGCAGGAAATATTTCTAATAATATTTCAAAGATAATATCTTTAGCAACGAATACAACAATTTCTTCTAAAACAGAAAGTAACGTAAGTACAAAATTGTTAAATTTTAAAACAAAAATACCACCATTAAAGAAATCAGGTATATAAACTCAAATGTCCAGAATGTAATGCTATCTATTTGGATCAGATCCTTAGAAATTTTGAAATGCGATACAGTGATCAATTACGAGCATACAGATTAAAACAACCAGATAAACCTCATTACGTACAACATCTACTTTACCATTAATTGACACCTAACACAGAACTAGAAGTACTACATATTTGTGACAAGAAACAAGAACTGGATTTCCTTGAAGAGTTGGAAATTAGAAGACACTTAAGAAACCCACAATATGAAGTCGTCAATGAACAGATAAATCTAGGAAGTTCTCCACTAATAAACTGTCTTCTTAAGTGATAATTGTGAAGATCAGCAGATATAGTTTTCCTGGTTTTCAATATTATTGTACAGTTATAGTGATCTTAATTGGAAAAATGATATCCAGGATATCACCATAGGGCTAATAATATCTAGGCTTCAATATTTGTAATATCACATCTTCTTTTTTCTATTAACATATATTAAGGTCACTTCTTGGTCTAGCCAAAAATAACTACTAAACATCAGGTAGGCATCAAATAAAATGTAACTTCTGTCATTCTGACGATGATATTCAGTTATCTCTACAATTGTCAATTTTTTAGAATTTTCAACATTTTTCATTATATTGTGGAATTAGCTAGAAACATTGAGTTTCATTTAAAACACTCATATTGTTTATGTCAGCCGTTGGTTCCATTTCTGCGTGTTGGTTGGAGCGAGTATTAGGTATCTTTTGGTCAGGGGTTGAACTGATTTCCTCTGATGGTAAACTGAGAGCGAGGGGTGTTTTGTTGGTCCAAGGATTTGTAGTAGGGATCTGAGCTGGAATATATTTTGGAGTAGTAGCTTTGTTGTTTGTGTTTCTAGATCTTCTGGCCTCGAGCTATTCCCTTCTTTTAATATATTCCGGGCATATTTCCGCATTGACAGATCTTTTGGTCATTCAGGGGTAAGGTGGGAAGTACCGCCTTTTAGACATCGTGGGGCTTTACCACAGTTTGATGTGGCAATACCCCAGAGTTAGCATATGTGTGGCTTGTTATCGGTATGTGTTCAGTGTCAAACTTCATATTTAAGAATCTGTAATTGATATTTTTCCCTGAAGTAAGCCTCAGAGATTATCATAATGTTCATGTTTTGTTCATAAATGAATGTTTTGAGTTTTTGTGCATGTTGTTGAAGTCCGTTGTCATTCCGTTCTGCCATTGCATATTTGGCAATGAATAAACATTGTTGCTAATTTAAAATAATCTTGCAATATAAGTTTATAGATCTTTCAATTGAGTAACAGCATAAAGAAGCTTATAAAAATCAAAAAAATACTCACAACTTCCGAATATTAAAGGACACGACTGCCTGTCCATTGGGAAACTTTTCAATTCCATAGGGCATTTTGCTTTAATAGTTAACCTAAAAAAATAGATTTAAACTTTCAACCAAGTTAAAGCTTCAAGAAATTGGTTTATTAAATAATACATAAGATGCTTCAAAAGCATTTAGAACGGATTTTCAGTACGGCAGAAGAAGTTGAATGCTCGTTTCATATAGAAACCGCCACAAGAACATTGAGATATGGAATCAAACCAATGAAAACCACTAAAGGACAGTAGGAATACGTAAGAACCATAACAGCAAGTGCTCAAACAGCTAAGTAAAAATCTTTGTTAATACATCGAAACACTATTCTTCTTCTTATTCTTTTTACTAATTCCAGCCAGGTGTTGTTTTTTAATTTATTTATTGCATCTCGCATCTTCACTTCTATTGGGTCTAAGCTACTTGCTCTCTATTCTATATTTATATAAAATATAGATGAAATAGGAAAGAAAAAACTAAATAAAGCAGTAAGAAAAAAATTATATACCTAATAAGAAGAAATTACAAATTTAGGAAATACATGAAATTACCGGATATGTACAGTTAGTATAAAATATTATTGATTACCTCATAGAATATAGGATATCCCCATCCTGACTTATCCTCAAGAGCTTATTAGGAACGGTTATAGTATGCACATAGGAGTTTTTTCCATTATAAAAATAAGTGTCAGGCCGCCATATTCTCTCCAACATTTTTATGGAAAGAGATAGAGATTTTATCGGTCCCAAAAATGATAATCTTTGATCTCTCCAATATTGACGAAAGTAACAATCCATAGAATATTCCTGAAATAATACCTATATATATATATATATATATATATATATATATATATATATATATATATATATACAGTGTGACCCATTTTTAATGGAAACACCCCCCTAAAATTTGAAGTTGTGAACCGATTTTAATAATTTTTTTTTTGAAATGTCAAGTACTAAAAGGTCTACCTTGGGACAAAATTTGAAATGTTTATTCCAATTTTCAGGGCATACTACGATATTTTTTATTAGTCGAAAATCGGGATTTTTTATTAGCAATTTTTTTATTGAAACAATCACTACGCCACTGGATTCGGAGTGCCTCTAAACAGGTGTAACCAAAATTTCATGAAAAGATATCTATCAATAACAAAGTTATGGCAACTCAAAAATTCGAAAACTCTCACAGCTAATAGTCACAAAAACACCCTATATCTACAGATATAGCCATGAGAATACTTTTTTATGATTTCAACAATAAAGTGCCACCAGATGAAAAAAAATTTTTAATGAAAATAACGGGATTACATTCACACAATTCAACAAATTATGAAGCAAAAAAATTTTATAAACCTAACTATGATAACTAATCATTGAAATGTTTCGAGTCAGTGCAACAATTAATTCTAACTCATATTCTAGTAGCCTCTACTAACCCACCATCTATTTCGATACACTTGTCGTAGCGCTTACGAATGTTTCTGATCACGTTCCTTAGTTCTTGAGGGGTAATATCTCCACATACCTGTCGAATTCTTGCACAAAGTTCATTTCTATCTCTTGAGCGGTGTTTGTAAACTTTTTGTGTGATAAGTCCCCAGAGAAAAAAGTCCAAAACTGTGAGGTCTGGAGATCTGGGGGGCCAATCTAGAAACGGACTACCACGGCCTATCCATCGGTTTGGAAAATGCTCGTTAAGCCATTGCCTCACAGCTCTGGCATAATGAACTGAACACCCATCTAACTGAACAATTAAATTTAATCGTTCATTGATTGGCAGCTCGTGAATAGCATCCCAAAACTCTGTGTTTAAAAATTCTAGCAGCCTCTGCGCATTGATGTTTTCCTCAAAAAAGAAAGGACCAATAATTCGTTCGTTCAATATCCCACACCAGACGTTGATTTTTTGGGAATACTGGCTTTTACAATTTATTACCCAGTTAGGATTATCCGCTGCCCAATAGCGACAATTCTGTGATGACACTACTCCATTTGTAGTGAAACTGGCTTCGTCGGTATATAAAATATTTTGTAGGAAATTTTTATTGTTTAAATATTCCCCTTGGGCCCATAAACAATATTCCATACGTCTTGCTTCGTCGCCTTCTTGCAGTGTGTGTAAAAATGTTGGCTTGAAAGGTTTAATATTCTTCGCCTTGAGACATCTCCGAATAGTTTCTCGTGGAATATTCAAATCTAAAGTGGCATTCCTTATACTGGCATTAGGATTATTTCCGAAATAATCTAAAATGATTTGATCATTCCTGTCATTTCTGTTTCGTCTTTGTACAGGATTACTCTTTAACATCATTTTTGATACTGCACCAGTTTCATTGAATATTTTATTTATTTTATTTATCGTACCGCAGCTAATACGAGGACGATCTGGATGTCTTTCATTAAATACTCTACAAACCTCTCTAGCACTTCTAACGTCATCTCCCGAAAGGCGAACAATTTCAATTTTCTCTCTTACGCTCAATCTTGCAGCCATGACAAAAAATAATCCGAAGAACTGTAATGTGAATATTGTTGACAATAGTACACTTAAATATTTCACAAGTGTCAAACTGTAATATCATTTCCATGGCAACTAAGATTTAAATTGAAAATTCTATTAGGTCTTAGTTTTAGTTAATTTGCGTGAAAATTTGAATGAATGTAATTCCGTTATTTTCATTAAAAATATTTACGCTATTTGTTTTTTTTCATCTGGTGCACTTTATTGTTGAAATCATAAAAAAAATATTCTGATGGCTATATTTATAGGGTGTTTTTGTGACTGTTAGCTGTGAGAGTTTTCGAATTTTTGAGTTGCCATAACTTTGTTATTGATAGATATCTTTTCATGAAATTTTGGTTACACCTGTTTAGAGGCACTCCGAATCCAGTGGCGTAGTGATTTTTTCAATAAAAAAATTGCTAATAAAAAATCCCGATTTTCGACTAATAAAAAATATCGTAGTATGCCCTGAAAATTGGAATAAACATTTCAAATTTTGTCCCAAGGTAGACATTTAAAAAAAAAATTATTAAAATCGGTTTACAACTTCAAATTTTAGGGGGGTGTTTCCATTAAAAATGGGTCACACTGTATATATATAAATGAATCACGACCAACGGGATGGAGGTTTATAGCGAAACGGTAAAAGTTTTAGAATGTTTGTCGCTTTAGTAGTTTGTACGTTCATATGGGCTACATTTTAAAATTATTTTGAAATATACAGGATGTTCCAGTAATGCGTGGCGTATCAAAGTTTTATTTTCTCCTATGGGACACCCTATATTTTATTGCATTTTCTGATTGCTCCTAAAAAATAAAATACTACTTCATGATGGTTCCCTATACCTAAATACAGAGGGTTCCGAGTTATGCTGACTTTTATTAAAAATATTTATAACTCATTGATATAACAGATTCTAGCAAATTTTCTCTTACATCTAAATAGTTGGACATTCGTTGAATGTATTCCACGATTGAGTACTAAACATCTCTTTACAGGGTGTTCAGAATGTTCAGTTTCATTATTAGGTTATTCAATGTGTAATATCGGGCTTATTTTAAACGGAACACCCTGTATTTTGATAATTCACCATGTTCAAAAAAATATCCTCTTTCGAATGGTATAAGGGTGTCCTATACCTAGGTATTATACTTTTCGTGCAATTTACAATTTTATTAAATTGTATGGTAAATCGATTTTAACACAAAAAACGTTTTATGTCATTTCTCTGTTAATTCTCTGAACAATCTTGTGTTAGTTTCAAATTTTATTGCTACTAAAAATGAAGCAGTACCCGTTAATCAAAAGAGTCGACATGATACTTTTCTATTGGGGAATGTTTAGAAAATTGTCTCCTAGCATCTAGAATTCACCCAAAGAGGGAAGTTTTCGAAAGACAGCTCAATATATTTCGTGATACTGGTAGCGTTGCATACGAGAAGGTGAATAAGACTAAACGCCAACGAATTTGATGTATTGCTGTCGGTTACGGAAAATCCTAATACCAGTTCTAGAAAAATTTCAAGTGAATAGAAATAAGTCCAATGAGTGTGTGTAGAATACTCAAGAAAAATCACTACCATCCGTATCATGTTCAACTACACCAGCAGTTGACACAACAGGATTATGATAAACGTTTAAATTTTTGTTTATGGACTTTCGATAAAGTTGGAGAGGATCCTGATTTTTTTAATTATGTATTGTTTACTGACGAATCTACTTTCCACAATAATGGGTTAGTGAATAGACATAATTTTCATTATTACGATACAACAAACAAACATTTATTCCGTACTATTGATCGCCAACACCGATAGAGTGTAAACGTTAGGGAAGGGATTGTGGGCGAGTATGTTATCGGCCCGTATTTTTTTGACGAATATTTTGAGTTTTTGGAAAAAATCTTCTGGACCCTTCTCGAAAACCTATAACTTAGCATCCGAAGGAAAATGTGGCTACAATTAGACAGAGCTCCTGCTCACTTTCTACGTGCTGTTAGGAACTACCCCAATAGAATATTTAGAAATAAATGGATAGGTAGAGGCGGTTCTTATAATTGGCCAGCTAGGTTACCAGAATAGACCTAGATGGATTTCTTCATATGGGGTTATTTCAAAATTATTGTGAATGCTACACCCCCTTCTATTCCAGACGATATGAAATTAAGAATTTCGAACGCTTTCGCGTCTATAACACCCGATATGTTGAATAATATAAGTAAATTGTAGGAAGCTAGAATCGTGTGTTGCATTGCACAATATGGCAAGCATTTTGAGCATCTATTATAGTAATTTGTCATTTTGTACTTTTAATAATTTGTTGTTCATTTTGTATTATTTATGTATTTACTTTATTAAAAATGTGTTTTTATTTTTTATTACGTACTCAAATATTTATCGGTAAATGAAGAGCTAGTGTACCTCAGTAACTACAAGTGTGAATATTTATTAGCAACTCCACTGTTTTTTTAAGAACAATTATGCCAAGATCATTAGTTTAAAATTTAGAGAGAATTGCAGATGTTTTAAAATAGATTTACCATACAATTTAAGAAAATCGTAAATTACACGAAAAGTATAATACCTAAGTATAGGACACCCTTATACCATTCAGAAGAGGACCTTTTTTTGAACAAGATTAATTATTAAAATACAGGGTGTTCCATTTAAAATACGTCTGATATTACACATTGAATGATGTAATAATGGAACTAAAAATTCTGAACAACCTGTAAAGAGATGTTTAGAACTCAATCGTGGAATACATTCAACGAATGTCCAACTATTTAGATGTAAGAGAAGATTTGCTACCATTTGTTATATCAATGAGTTATTCTTTTTTTTTGAAATGTTCACATTTCAAAAAAAGTCAGCATAACTCGGAACCCTCTGTATTTAGGTATAGGGAACCATCATGAAGGAGTATTTTATTTTTTAGGAGCAATCAGAAAATGCAATAAACTATAGGGTATCCCATAAGAAAAATATAACTTTGATACGCCACACATTACTGGAACATCCTGTATATATCAAAATAATTTTAAAATGTAGCCTATATGAACGTACAAACTACTAAAGTGACAAACATTCTAAAACTCTCACCGTTTCGATATAAACCTCCATCCCGTTGGTCGTGATTCACCCTGTATATATATATATATATATATATATATATATATATATTGAAGCACTTTCATTTGGTTGTATTCAATTTAATAAGGATTAATAGTATAACTGAAATAAGTCATATTGATTTTTTCAATCTTGTACTTTATTAGCCATCATTTTAACGAATATTTATAAATTGTAAAGAAAAAAACATGTCTAAATTAATTATAGATGCTGATAGTAAAAACAGTGAACAAAATCCTCACTATAATACTGAAGAAAATCTGACCAAAGATATTGAAACAGACGATATACTCTTTGAACCATCAGAATCGAAAATATTGAAATCTGATTCAGATACAATAGAGATTAAAATTAATAATGCAGTACATGATGTAATTTCAAAAGCATCCGTTGAAATTAGAATGTAATTCAAAATAATTTAAAAGAAACGCGTTAAATTTTCATATAGTTAGTAATTAGGTTATTTTATGCAAGGGATTTCAGGAATTTTAATAAATAGTAAATAAGTTATGTTAATATTTATATGTATAAAAATCTTTATCTCTATATGCTAATTTCTAATACAAAAATGTCATTTTCATGTTTCATATACGGCTTAAAAATTCATGGTAATATAAACAGTGAATCGTCGTTAATCACACAATATCTATACAATTGATACGATATAGAGAGTTTCGATAGCAACCCGCAACGTGATAGATTATTAAAAAAATCAAAAAAGTCAGTTGGTTTTTAAAATGTCAAAGTGAAAAGTCGTAATATAATTGATCTCGTCAAGAAGAACGTGCTAATTTACGCAAGCTTTTCGGATTATTGTGGAGAAACGACCTCGTTCGAATTACAAGGAAGCATACAGTATATATCATCTGACAGAAACAGTAATAGTTGATGTAATTGGGTAATACCTTCACCAGAAAATACAATAACTACATTAAGAATAGTGTTTTTAAATGAAACTCAAGGTCTCTAGTTAATTCCACAATATAATACAAGTTATTGAAAATTCTAAAAATTGACAATTGTTTCGATAAATCAATTTATCGAAACAATTGTCAATTTTTAGAATTTTCAATAACTTGTATTATATTGTGGAATTAACTAGAGACCTTGAGTTTCATTTAAAAACACTAATATGAGCATATTCCACGAAGTAAGGGTCGAGACAGTCAATTACATTAAGAATATTAAAATTGAACTTCTCAAGAAATTCCACGTGCTTGTCAATTATAAACTTCGACAATATTCAATTGAACGTGTGCAGTAACGACATACTACCCAAACCTGATGTACTATCTTCAAGAAACAAACTCTCCGTAACTTTAAAATATAATAACCCAGTGTTTATATGTGTTTGGATTGATCTGGTTGTTACAATTCCACAAATATTTGTAGAACAGCAGATTTCGTTTGTACAGACCATTCTAATTTAACGGGGTGTGCTATTTGTAATTCATCAACTACCCCTTGCAGTAATATTTCTATAGATAGATGTTTCGACCCGTATAAAGACAAATGTGACGGAATCATTAATTTTCCAAAAGGCGAAGACGAAATAAACTGTTCAGAACTTTATCCTCAGCTTATCAAATGTCCAAATGAAGATTAGTTTGAAGTGGATACAAACCTAGTAAATAAAAGGTACCATTTTAAAATATTATATTGGAAATCTCTAAATTAAAAAAAGGCCTTTATTTAAAAAACATTTTAATTGTTCAATAGTAATAGTAGTTTTATTTTTTTGTAGTATATCTGTACACATTTTCTGTTTGTAAATTTCTATGTTTTAAAAAAAAATTCCTGAAATCATAATTTTGTTCATTTTAATTTCACAAACCAATAATTAGAGTAAATTTGAATGGCGCACTTGAACCATACCCTTTGAAAGAGTTGGTATACATGTTTAATTATTTTTCAAATAATAAATAATTATTGAATCCTATACAAATTTGGCGCCCAACGTGGGGCGAATTAAGAATTTTTTCTTTTAAAAACATTAGAATTAGATACAATTAAAATGACAAAGAGAATGATGCTTAGGGACGGAAAACAAATAGGTTTGGAAGGCAGATCAGATGAGGAACAAGAAGAAAGGAGACGTGGAATGGGAGATTTAGATGGAGAGGAACAAACCTTAATAGATAAAGAAAGTGAAGAATCGAGGGAACAGCAGGATAGTAGACAAGACAGGCAGGATAGTGTAAGCAGAGGATATCAAATAATGGAATTTTTAATTAATATGAGGGGAGATTTGAATGGGAAGATAGATAATATGAGGGGAGATTTGAATGGGAAGATAGATAATATGAGGGGAGATTTGAATGGAAAGATGGACAAGATGAATGGGAACATGAATGATTTAAATGGAAGCATGAACAGGATGGAAAAGAAAATAGAAGAGGTGAAGATGGAAGGTTTGAAGGAAATTAAGAAACTTAGGGAGGAAAATGAAGAATTTAGGAAGCAGATAGATAAGGTGAAGGAAGATACGTTTGAACAAAATAAACATTTGCGTATAGAAATACAAGAAAATGAGATCCGAATTAGAGAAGGGATAAAAAAACATATGGTGGAAGAAATTCATGAATTAGGGAAATGTATAAATGAAAATTTACCGGGAACTATTCAGGCTGAAGTTGCAAAACAAAATGAAAATATAACAAAAGAATTGGAATACATTAAATTCCAAGGACAAACAATAGAGGAAGTAATGCAAAGCTACCAAGAAAAAGTAAAAAAAAAATTCAATGACTCAGAAGATTTAGTAGGAGAAAAAACAGGTACATGCGTTAAACGAAATGAAACAATGGGTAAACAGTTTAATAAGGAACTGGAGGAGATGAATAGGAAACTGAAGGATACTATGGAAGAAATAGAACAAACTTCAAAACAAAATGCCGGACGGTTAATTTATACAGAAAGTATCGAAATAAGAGTGAAATTTGATAGAAATATGAAAATAATTGATCCTAGAGTTTTTATTAATATAATTGGAAATGAAATAATAGGAATTGAGATTAGGGAGGAGAAGAAAATAATAAAAAATCAGTTCAATGATACGGAAGAATTTGAGATGCAAATTGTAATGCATTTCTGGGAAGAAAGTACAGAAACAGGAATATATGATGAAGATAATGAGATATGGGGCAATGAATTTAAAAAGAACATAGTGGAAAATTTAAAGAAATCTAGGAAACGAATATGGCACAATGATTTTAAAAAGGATATAGTGGAAAATTTAATCGATTTTAGGAAACCGATAGAGAGTCAAACAATAAGAGAAGAGAATAAGACGAAGTTTAGGAAAAGAAAATAAAATTGAATTATATGACAGGATTATAGGAACGAAATCTAGAAACGAAAAGGAATTGGACATGGTAAGGAAGGGATATAAAAACGATGTGTAAATAAAAGGTTTATGATTAACAAGTAATATTTAAAAATATATTTAAATAGAAATTATATAAACATGGATTGATAATAGAATAAATGATAGACATGTTGATATGAATTATGGAAATGAAAATAGAAGTTACAGAAATGAAAAACGAATATATGGAAATGGAGATAAAATTTATGACAAGTATTGTGAGAATAGAAGAGATTTTAGAAACTTTGATAGAAGAAATGATAAAGAAAATAGAAATGAAATTAAGCAACAAAATAGATGTACAGGATGAAATAATTACATTTATAGGAACAAACGGACGGAAGTTATATGAACTAAGCAAATATATGATACAAAAGATTGAATTAAAGGATGAAACAGAAGTTGATATGTAAGCATAGTCGATGAAGAAGTTAGAAACAGACATAGTTATTGATGTATTGATGAAATATAAGGAAATAATTGATTTTGAATAGATAGATAGAATTAAATGGTAAAATAATTGAATTTAAGGAGGTAAATATGGAAGTATTGGCAATCGAAGAGGATAATAGGAAGTTATGGAATATAAAGAGGAATGGAATTATGGTAGAATTGGAGTTAATGAGTGGAAATAAGGAATATGAAGAGAAAGTGAAGAGTTTGATGATGAAATATGAAGGATTGTATGAAAAAGAAATTAGAATTGTGAATAATTATGTTTGTGAGATAGAATAAATAGAAGATGTGAAAAGTAATGGTAATTGGTCAGATTGTGAAGAAGAACATTATGAATTTATAAATGAATTGTTAAAGATGTATACAAAAAGAATTTCGAAGTAACTTAGGGTTGCTTAATTAAAATATGGATATAATAAAGGAGAAGAATACTGAGAAAGGTTAAAGTAAAATCATATCCAGTTCCATGTAAGTTGTTTAGGCGTAGTAGAATAAAAAAGAGTTGGAAATATGGCAGATTATAGAAGAATTCGGGAAACCTGAGACTATCATACTAGATCATGCGACGTACTTAGAAAGTGACAAATTTGGAAGGATATGCCGAGAGCTTCAAATAAAATTAAATTTTATTAGTGTACGAAAGCCATCAACAAATCCTGCGGAACGATATATTAAAGAAATAATAAAATATCTAAGAATATTATGTCATCAGCAACATGATCAGTGGGAAAATAATTTAAAACAAGTGGATAAATTCCTTAATCACACACCTCATGGTATTATAGGAGAATGTCCTATCTTTTTAATGACAGGTCAGCTACCAGAGAGAAAATGGATAGTGAGCCGAGACATGCATATGTTGGAAATTCTTGACAAAGTGAATAACAAATTACAAAAACAAGCAGAACGATACATTAAAAGAGCAAACAAGAAGGAAAAAAGAAAAATGGTTTTCCAGAAAGGAGATTTAGTTTAAATTAAATCATTACAAGTTGCAAAAAGGAAAGATAATATGTGTGCTAAGTTATTATTACCATTGGAAGGGCCATACGTAGTGGTAAATGAAAATGCTCAAAATAGCTATAAGCTGGCACATCCAGATACTGGGTTAATAAGGGGGATATTTAATATTGAGAGTGTATTCCAGTATCATCAGCAGTCAAATTAAATAGGTTAGATGTATATACGTTTTGGAGTTTAAATTGGATAGGGGGGAGAAATTGATGATATTATGAATCAAAATTTATGTAAATATTTAGATTAAGATATTTCATTCAAATGAGAAAGAAACATATCTATTGAATTGAGATTATTAAAAAATTAAAGGATTTAAATTTTAATATAATCAAATAAGTTTAAATATATTAAAATATAAATGGGGGGAGTTGAAGCACTTTCATTTGGTTGTATTCAATTTAATAAGGATTAATAGTATAACTGAAATAAGTCATATTGATTTTTTCAATCTTGTACTTTATTAGCCATCATTTTAACGAATATTTATAAATTGTAAAAAAAAACATGTCTAAATTAATTATAGATGCTGATAGTAAAAACAGTGAACAAAATCCTCACTATAATACTGAAGAAAATCTGACCAAAGATATTGAAACAGACGATATACTCTTTGAACCATCAGAATCGAAAATATTGAAATCTGATTCAGATACAATAGAGATTAAAAATAATAATGCAGTACATGATGTAATTTAAAAAGCATCCGTTGAAATTAGAATGAAATTCAAAATAATTTAAAAGAAACGCGTTAAATTTTCATATAGTTAGTAATTAGGTTATTTTATGCAAGGGATTTCAGGAATTTTAATAAATAGTAAATAAGTTATGTTAATATTTATATGTATAAAAATCTTTATCTCTATATGCTAATTTCTAATACAAAAATGTCATTTTCATGTTTCATATACGGCTTAAAAATTCATGGTAATATAAACAGTGAATCGTCGTTAATCACACAATATCTATACAATTGATACGATATAGAGAGTTTCGATAGCAACCCGCAACGTGATAGATTATTAAAAAAATCAAAAAAGTCAGTTGGTTTTTAAAATGTCAAAGTGAAAAGTCGTAATATAATTGATCTCGTCAAGAAGAACGTGCTAATTTACGCAAACTTTTCGGATTATTGTGGAGAAACGACCTCGTTCGAATTACAAGGAAGCATACAGTATATATCATCTGACAGAAACAGTAATAGTTGATGTAATTGGGTAATACCTTCACCAGAAAATACAATAACTACATTAAGAATATTAAAATTGAACTTCTCAAGAAATTCCACGTGCTTGTCAATTATAAACTTCGACAATATTCAATTGAACGTGTGCAGTAACGACATACTACCCAAACCTGTTGTACTATCTTCAAGAAACAAACTCTCCGTAACTTTAAAATATAATAACCCAGTGCTTATGTGTGTTTGGATTGATCTGGTTGTTACAATTCCACAAATATTTGTAGAACAGCAGATTTCGTTTGTACAGACCATTCTGATTTAACGGGGTGTGCTATTTGTAATTCATCAACTACCCCTTGCAGTAATATTTCTATAGATAGATGTTTCGACCCGTATAAAGACAAATGTGACGGAATCATTAATTTTCCAAAAGGCGAAGACGAAATAAACTGTTCAGAACTTTATCCTCAGCTTATCAAATGTCCAAATGAAGATTAGTTTGAAGTGGATACAAACCTAGTAAATAAAAGGTACCATTTTAAAATATTATATTAGAAATCTCTAAATTAAAAAAAGGCCTTTATTTAAAAAACATTTTAATTGTTCAATAGTAATAGTAGTTTTATTTTTTTGTAGTATATCTGTACACATTTTCTGTTTGTAAATTTCTATGTTTTAAAAAAAAATTCCTGAAATCATAATTTTGTTCATTTTAATTTCACAAACCAATAATTAGAGTAAATTTGAATGGCGCACTTGAACCATACCCTTTGAAAGAGTTGGTATACATGTTTAATTATTTTTCAAATAATAAATAATTATTGAATCCTATACAATATATATATATATATATATATATATATATATATATATATATATATATATATATATATATATATATATATATATATATCTATATATATATATAGTTAGTTAATTTAAAGAAAACTCTTGTTACTGTTTTTCTTCCAAGCTTTCGGAAACGTTTATTTCCATTATCAAGGATAAGTAAATTGAGATTGTTATAAATTGGTAAATATAATTATATTTGAATTTTTTAAAAAAAAATTTTTTTCCAATCATAAATCATTTTGACATTTTGACAGATTCATGAATGTAAACATTTTCTTTATATGCTAAAATGTTTTTGAAAACAAAAGAAGAAAATTGGTTATATTTGTAATATAGGTTATTAGTTATTCAAATATTCTTCTTTTATTATATAAAATTCAACCTAAAATTATTATAGATGTCATCATGTCATCTTAATAATTTAAAAGTATTGAAAACATTTTTAAAATCATTTACCTAAAATAAAATTATTTCTCAAAAATCATCAAATAAGGATTTGATATTTAGTTATTTTTATTATCAATTGTTAGTAGATAATAATAAATATCACTCAGATTATTATGGTCACTTTTTTTGTTGATAGTATTAGGTTCTTGAAATATATGAGCCATTTCTAAGAAAAGTCTTTTTTTGGTACTTGGTTGTATGTCCAAAATATTAACAGATTCAAAATCCATAAAGTGATCATTATCAATTACATGTTCAGATAAAGCACATCTTTCAGGATGTAACTTACAATCGCTCTTATGGAGACTTATACGGTTCTTTAATTTCTGACCAGTGTGACCAACATATTTTTTATCACCATTTTTGCATGGAATAGAATATATTACATTTGAAAGATTAAGAATTGAAGTTTTGTCTTTCAAATTAGTGAAAATAGATTTTATGGTTAAGCATGTTTTATTGGCAATTCTAATGTTGTCCATTGGTTTAAAAATCCTACTCAACTGTGGTGTTATTTCTTTAATATATGGTAAAGATACATAATAATTTATATTATCTGATTGGTCGTTTCTAATATTAATGTCTGCAATGTCTATAGTTGGAGAATAATTAAATAGTATGTTTTTAACTAATTTATTTGGATAACCATTATCCAAAAATAGATGATATAAAGTTTTTAAGTTCTTTTCATGAAAAATAGGATCTGATATTTTGGTTATTCTATTTCTCATTTGTTTAATTAAGTTAATTTTCATTGAATATTTATGGTAAGACCAATAGTTCATGAATCTTCCTGAGCTAATTGGTTTTCTGTACCAATCAATAGACAATGTGTTATCATTATTTCTTATAAATTTTGTGTCTAGAAATGGTACACTTTGATTACTGTCTTCTTTTTCCATTGTAAATTTTATATATGGATCATAGTTATTGAATATTGAAAGAACTTCATCTAAATTAGTTTTTGGTAATGCTAAAATAATATCATCAACGTATTTTTTTATGAAAATTATTTTAAATGGTAACAATGGTATAATTGTATCCAATAAATTATCCATTGCATAACAAGATATAATGGGAGAAATTGTAGCTCCCATTGGAGTACCAAAAGTTTGTTTATATATTTTATCGTTAAATGTAAAATAGGTATTTTCAAACAGGAATGTAATAATTTCTTGGAAATATTTTTTAGATATTTTACAATATTTACTGATTTCATTCCATTTTTTATCAATTGCTCTTGAAGCAAATTCTAAATATACATTACTGAATAAGGAAACAACATCTAAATGGCAAATTACATGATTATCAGGTAATTGAAATTTGTTAAATTGATTAAAAACTTCAAATGAATCTTTAATGTAATATTCTGTATTTAAATTATGTGCCTTTGTTAAAATATCGGTGATATATGAACCTAATAAATTGTTTGGTGTACCTATAGAAGCTACAATGGGTCTAATTGATAATATCGGTTTATGACTTTTGGGAAGGCCATAGAATTTAGCAGGAATTCCATTATAACAAGTAAGTCTATCTTTCGTAATTTTATCTATTTGTTTTGCATTAAACAATTTTTTAATTATAGTGTTACATTTATTCTGAATTGTTAGTGTAGGATCTTTGTTTAATACGATATAAGAAGAATTACTATCTAGAATTTCTGTAGATAGCTCAACATAGTTTTCTTTAAACATATATCACCGATATTTTAACAAAGGCATATAATTTAAATACAGAATATTACATTAAAGATTCATTTGAAGTTTTTAATCAAGTTAACAAATTTCAATTACCTGATAATCATGTAATTTGCCGTTTAGATGTTGTTTCCTTATTCAGTAATGTATATTTAGAATTTGCTTTAAGAGCAATTGATAAAAAATGGAATGAAATCAGTGAATATTGTAAAATATCTAAAAAATATTTTCAAGAAATTATTACATTCCTGTTTGAAAATACCTATTTTACATTTAACGATAAAATATATAAACAAACTTTTGGTACTCCAATGGGAGCTACAATTTCTCCCATTATATCTTGTTATGCAATGGATAATTTATTGGATACAATTATACCATTGTTACCATTTAAAATAATTTTCATAAAAAAATACGTTGATGATATTATTTTAGCATTACCAAAAACTAATTTAGATGAAGTTCTTTCAATATTCAATAACTATGATCCATATATAAAATTTACAATGCAAAAAGAAGACAGTAATTAAACTGTACCATTTCTAGACACAAAATTTATAAGAAAAAATGATAACACATTGTCTATTGATTGGTACAGAAAACCAATTAGCTCAGGAAGATTCATGAACTATTGGTCTTACCATAAATATTCAATGAAAATTAACTTAATTAAACAAATGAGAAATAGAATAACCAAAATATCAGATCCTATTTTTCATGAAAAGAACTTAAAAACTTTATATCATCTATTTTTGGATAATGGTTATCCAAATAAATTAGTTAAAAACATACTATTTAATTATTCTCCAACTATAGACATTGCAGACATTAATATTAGAAACGACCAATCAGATAATATGAATTATTATGTATCTTTACCATATATCAAAGAAATAACAGCACAGTTGAGTAGGATTTTTAAACCAATGGACAAGATTAGAATTGCCAATAAAACATGCTTAACCATAAAATCTATTTTCACTAATTTGAAAGACAAAACTTCAATTCTTAATCTTTCAAATGTAATATATTCTATTCCTTGCAAAAATTGTGATAAAAAATATGTTTGTCACACTGGTCAGAAATTAAAGAACGGTATAAGTCTCCATAAGAGCGATTGTAAGTTACATCCTGAAAGATGTGCTTTATCTGAACATGTAATTGATAATGATCACTTTATGGATTTTGAATCTGTTAATATTTTGGACATACAACCAAATACCAAAAAAAGACTTTTCTTAGAAATTGCTCATATATTTCAAGAACCTAATACTATCAACAAAAAAAGTGACCATAATAATCTGAGTGATATTTATTATTATCTACTAACAATTGATAATAAAATTTCAAATTCTTATTTGATAATTTTTAGAAATAATTTTATTTTAGGTAAATGATTTTAAAAATGTTTTCAATACTTTTCAATTATTAAGATGACATGATGACATCTATAATAATTTGAGGTTGAATTTTATATAATAAAAGAAGAATATTTGAATAACTAATAACCTATATTACAAATATAACCAATTTTCTTCTTTTGTTTTCAAAAACATTTTAGCATATAAAGAAAATGTTTACATTCATGAATCTGTCAAAATGTCAAAATGATTTATAATTGAAAAAAAATTTTTTTTTAAAAATTCAAATATAATTATATTTACCAATTTATAACAATCTCAATTTACTTATCCTTGATAATGGAAATAAACGTTTCCGAAAGCTTGGAAGAAAAACAGTAACAAGAGTTTTCTTTAAATTAACTTGCCGTTACCCCAATATTCGTGGTTTTATACCTAATTAGTCGGCAAAGACTATCTCCTATATATATATATATATATATATATATATATATATATATATATAATATATATATATATAGTTTATTTTATATTCTTGGGATTGAGGACCATTTTTAAAGACATTCAACTAGTAGTTAATACATTTTTATTTAACGTTTCGGTCTTTCCATGACCTTCATCAGAAATAAAATTTTTGTTAAAACTAAAAGAAATGGTACAAGTTACAGAAAGAATTTTTAAAAACAAAACAAATAAATCTTACCTTCGACAGAACGTTCATTTGATTATTCAATATATTTTATAGATGTTTTAGGACGCATCACATAACAGAATATAACTCACACCCAAACAAAACGAACATTTTGAAAATTTTAATTTTAAGAAAAAATCTAGCATTCAAAATAGACAAAATAAAAAATTTACCAACAAAATAAAAAAAATCGTTTCTAAGGCAGAATAAAAATATAATAGTATTAAAACCTGATAAAACTAACAAAACTGTAATAATGTTTAAACACGACTACCAAGAAAAAATGTATAACTTACTCAGAGATGATACTACTTATAAACAACTAAAGAACGATCCTACAAATATATACCAGAAGAAAAACAATGCATTAGTAACAAATTGGGATAATAAAACATATATTTCTCCAAACACAGCAAAAAATTTGAAAATACAAAATTCGCTTCCACCTAGAATCTATGGCCTACCAAAACTGCACAAAGAAGGAATACCACTTCGGCCGATGGTTTCATGTATCCAATCACCTTTCGAAAAACTATCCAAATATCTCGAAAAAATTCTTGAAAACATTGTTTACCAGAATAAAATCTACATAAAAGACTCGATGGATTTCAAAAATAAGATTAAAAACATCACAATACCAGAAAATTATATACTAGCATCCCTAGATGTTAAATCATTATATACGAGTACTCCTATAAATTTAGCAAAAAATATAATAATTAAAAAATGGAATCAGATTAAAACATACACTGATATACCTATGAGTGACTTCTTAGAAGCTATAGAACTCACTCTGAATTCCACCTATTTTTTGTATGAAGAGACGTTTTACCAACAAATTGAAGGATGTGCCATGGGGACCTCGATTTCTAGTGTCATTGTCCAATTAGTTATGGAAGATCTTGAAGAAACAATACTGACCAAAAACTCAATTCAAACACTATTTTTTTACAGGTATGTTGACGACTGCATATTAGCAATTCCAAAAAATACAGAACATTTGGTCTTGCAAGATTTCAACAATTACCATGACAGACTACAGTTCACCATTGAACTAGAAAAAAATAATCAAATTAGCTTTTTGGACCTTACCCTCCATCATACAACTAACACCATAAAAACGGAATGGCACACAAAAGATACCTGGTCTTCCCGATATTTAAATTTTAAATCTCAACATTCTCTGACACACAAAAAAACTGTCTTTATAGGACTCGCAGATCGATCAATAAATCTGTCCGACCCCGAATTCAGAGAGAATGCAATAATAAAAGCTAAAGATGCCCTTATACTCAACAACTATCCCACAAATTTGATAAATGAGATATTTAAAAAACGTTTACATATATTTCATAACCATAATAATACAAAAACTAAAATAGACAATAAATCAAACCAATTTCTCACTTTGCCATACATACCAAATTTATCAGAAAACGTAAAAAAGACATTTTCGTACCACAACATACATGTTGCTCATAAAGGGTACAAACTAGTAAAAACCAATTACACCAATCTAAAAAGTTCAATCTCAAAAGAAAAAAAGAGCAATATAGTGTATGAAATACCATGTAAAAACTGTGAAGGGGTCTACATCGGACAAACAAGTCAGTATTTGAAAAACAGAATAAATAGTCACAAATATGACAAACGAAACAAAACGGCACTCACTATCCATGTTTCAGAAAACCAACACGAATTTGATTTCGAAAACACAAAAAAACGCAAAGTTCTAGAAATTATAGAAATACAAAGAAAAACCAGTTCCGTAAATTTAAAGACTGACACAAAAAATCTTAGTAAAATTTATAATAACATTATAAAAACTTAGAAATATAGAGAAACACGTGGCACATTCCAAATATAATAAATTTATTACCACTCCCTATATAAATATAAAATCCATTTATTACCACTCCCCATATAAATATAAAATCCATTTTAATACCAGTCAACACAAAAACGACACATTAAATCCTCGTTACGGCTGCTTTCATTGTATAGAACAAATACTCGTATATTCCAATACAAATTTTCATCAATGAATGTCATATTTTTAAAATGTTCGTTTTGTTTGGGTGTGAGTTATATTCTGTTATGTGATGCGTCCTAAAACATCTATAAAATATATTGAATAATCAAATGAACGTTCTGTCGACGGTAAGATTTATTTGTTTTGCTTTTAAAAATTCTTTCTGTAACTTGTACCATTTCTTTTAGTTTTAACAAAAATTTTATTTCTGATGAAGGTCATGGAAATACCGAAACGTTAAATGAAAATGTATTAACTACTAGTTAAATGTCTTTAAAAATGTTCCTCAATTCCAAGAATATAAAATAAACAATATATAATTAAATAAAAAAGTCCAAGAACCAAAAAAAAGCAAAACTATATATATATATATATATATATATATATTAACATAGAGTGAAACCTGCAACACCCTGTATACAGAATTATGAAATAATAGACTACATACTTCAAATCATTAAAATTTTTTGGAATTTGAATTTTTTTTTAAAATGATCTAAAAAGGAGACAATCTGTACTATTTACTATTCAATAGAAAAAGCATATAAACGATCTAACTGTATGATTATAGAGAAGAATTCAAATAAGCTTTATAAGAATATAGGTGACATAACAACTTTCATATTTAAAAGAGAGAATTTTAGAACGTTTGTTACATATGAATGACAATAATAACCCATTGTTCTTATTGTCAAAGTAAATTAATATTGTGATTTGTTTTAAAGAAGTGAATATTAGGGTTTGAAGGAAGTTTTCAATAAGATTATATAAGTATTCAAAATATGTGAATGTAGGAAGTAAAATGAAAACACTAACTCTATGGAATATGACATTTGTTGAACGATTTGACATTCTGAATAAATACTTTAGAAAATAAGAACTGTCACTTAGTAAATTTATTGAAATACAATTTAAGGGAGAAATATATGGGTTATTCCACCATACCTTTTAGAAAGCTTTGGATT
The DNA here is from genome assembly GCA_963921935.1 of Galeruca laticollis. Lineage (NCBI taxonomy): Eukaryota > Metazoa > Arthropoda > Insecta > Coleoptera > Chrysomelidae > Galeruca > Galeruca laticollis. The sequence goes on from OY998181.1 coordinate 75,366,316, forward strand.
ATGTGATTTGATTAAAACGTATTGATGTGGACGAAATGTAGCACCGTTTCTGGATATTATGCAAGCTGGACGAATTGTATGGTATTTTCCAAGAGGTAACCTAAAACAAAATAAGAACCATTTATTGATGTGAATTAATTGAACTATACAGTGAAAAAAGGTATTTAAAACTATTTCAATTATTTATAAAGAAGGTAGAGTAAACTTACCGATTTAGTGCAAAGAATTGAACTTTGATTTTAAACAGACGCTTATAAGTTTTATCTTCCGCCATCTTTCTATCATAGACGTTTATATAACGGATTTCTTGTTATAAGATTTGTGTTAAAAGTTGCCTATTTTAAATTATATATAGAAATTGTACTTCATTCGAGTGGATGACTTTATTTGAATGAATGATCATAATAGATAATAGGTTTTCACCAATTTATGTCCTGTAAAAGAATAATGTATTTGTTTCTATAGCATTAAATAACGTTTTTCTATTTGAAGAACATTGTGAAATTATTTTCTTGAGATTTTTCATTTCTCTATGGTGATTGCTCCATCTAGTTTAAACATTTGGTAGTTTTAAACTGACATCTATGAATCGTGGAGGAGTTCAACATTAAACACAGGACCGTCTTTAGAGTTTATTTGGAAATAATGATAAAGCAAGTATATTTTGATTAACAAAATTTTTATTGAAAGATAGGAACATTATTTGAATTTCGGCGCTCATATTAGAAATTGAAATTGTTTTATTTTTCTACATCTGAACCCTACTCTGAGATCAGAGAGTTTCTCATGCAAAGAAATAATTATATTACAAATAAATCTTGAATATTACAATATACCGGGCAAACAAAAATTAAATATCAACTCAACTAAATTAATAATTCATAGTATTTAAACTTTTTAAATATTCTCTTATACCACTTCTATCCAGTATAATATATATATATATATATATATATATATATATATATATATATATATATATTGTGCTGTATTTTAATTTGAGTTACAGGTTGGATTTTTTTAAAAAAAAATTGTGATGGTGATTATTTTTTTAATTATTATGTTATTGTCAAATTGCAATATTTTTTTGTAGAATTTTTTTATTGCTTATTATGAACATTAAATGTGTTAAACATTGTATTTCCTTTTTTTAATCATGGGCGCCAGAACTCGCATGGTCTGCTTATTATAAACAGAGCGATTTCATACCTAATGCAAGTTCAAATATTAATACCAAAAGCTTTATTCCTTTTTTTTTTTAGATCTCAGGGGTGTGTCCGGCACTAGCGTTGAACAGTAACAGGAAACTGATAGGTTTTGAGAACACTTGAAGGAAAACAAGGAGGTTTGAATGTAGTTTTGTATAATTAATCAAAAATTCTATGTATTTCTTAACATTTCTCCCTCAATACTTACTGATGATAAAGCCAGAACAAATTACATAATTATTTACAAACATCTATATATAATTCTCATAGTTAAATGTTTTAAGTGAAATTATTATGATAAAATAACAAAAAATAACTAATAAATACCGTGTAACCATGATATCATCGTTAACCCGCAATCAATTCCCACCTCTAACATTTTAAACCAGAAGAATGATATTGGCGCTGTGAATCGTCGTCATGTGATCAGAGATATGGCTTGTGAATCGTAAATGGATGTTTGGAAGTAATAGTTTTCAAAGTTTATTAATATATTTAGTCCTTAATAATTAAATCAGTGAGTGATTTCGTCGTTGTTTGGGATTAAATTGAATTAGTAGGATAGTGGAAATTGATTATTCTTAAATAACTAGGTAAACTCAAAAAGATATGTTCATAATATTATACCTAACCTAAATAATAATTCCAGAAACCAAATGTTTGTGAATATATACAGAAATTCAAGAGCTTGAAGATAACAAATGTCTTGTGTTTCCACTCATTTCAGTTCAATGAAACTTGTGATGATTAAAGTGTAATAGCTTCTCTATTGGACAAGGAGTTAAAGTTTATTATATTCGGATTACTTTCAATATAGGTAATTGCTGCTACGAGGAAAACGTAACCAAATAGCCAGGAACAAATAAGGTAAAAAAATTAAATTATCTCACCAAATTCTAGAAGACGATTAATGAAAAGTTTTTTTTATTTGATATTCAATTACTGGAAACTGGATCATTCCATTTATTGCCAATGACGTTGTCACAGTAAAAAAATCAAAATTTTGTCCTTTAATTATGATTTTTTAACTTAATTGTATTATTTTATTCTCGTTCTCACATCATTCCATACCACCTTTTTTCAACCTCACAACCCTCTCTCGACGCTCAACAATCAACAACCTCCTTCTGTTTTCTCCGATCCTCTTTTGTTAACTTGTAAACAGTTATTGTTTTTAAAAAAAATCTATTTATCCGCGTCTTGTTCTTTTTCAATTATTCACTCCGTTCGAAAATACCTCCGCGATTGCACTAATGTCACTTTATTTACACTTAATCTAAATATTGATAAAGCTGTCACTTTATATATAATACTATTCATGTCTATTTGCTTTTTTAATCGTCGTCAAAAAAAATACTTTATCGTATACAGGGTTTGTCAAAAGTTATAGCAATCGGGAAAATACAATTATAGAAGTTGGTTTTTATTTTAAAATTTATGTTACGAATGAATAATATCTTTTTATAATTGACTCACGTGTGTGCAACACACAACTATATGTTAATAGTTTCGTTTATCAATATTTTTTTTGTCATGAATTTAAATATCATGTAACTATGAGCATTATAATTCTTTTTGGTTGCAAATGGGCATTTATATACAAAATTTTATTTGTTCATTTTCCTGTTATTAATATTTCACTTTAATATATATGTTATATATCTTAAATTGCTTAGTACATATTAAATAAATTGCTTATTCAGTATATTCTGTAACAACCTGTTGTTTTATAAATTGTTGAACCTCATTTTTGCTTACATTGTATTTTTTACCTTTTTGAATTGTTTAGTTTTATTGTCAGTCTAGAATTTACTTCGAATCTTGAAACTTGTAACTTTTAATTAATAAATAATTTTTAAAAAAACCTTTTTCCGTGTGTAAAAAGTTATTTGGCGCAGTCAGTAGGATATGTTAAACGGGCGTTAACGAATATAACAATCGGTTCGTATCAACGATTTATTAACATACCTTAAGTGAATAATTGGGACTCTTGGTTAAGTGAATTAAGTAGCTTAACTCGAAGACAGTTGGCTCGTACGAAGAGGAATTTCGAGGGAACATTGGTAATTCCAACTACAGTTCAACTAGATGGCGAAAGCAGTTCTAATTTTCATGTAAGTACTTTATGTCGTATAGAGGAAATAATTGTTTATTTAATTCAGAAAGCTCTGACAACTCAGATTCTGATTCTGATTTAGATTCTGGCTCACAAAAATATCGTAACTGTAAAATAAATATTGAATTATCAAAACCTAGATTTACAATAAATAAATTTTTCAAAATGCCCTCAGATCATGTAGTACCGCAATTGAAAAAGGAATATCTGGACATGATTCCAGAATTCCATGGCGAAAATGCTTTAATGCCCAGATTCATAGAAATTTCTGAAAAATTAGTAAATAAATTTTACAATACAGTAGATTTAACAGACTTTCAAAACGAATATTTGATGTCTCGTATCTTATCTAAAATTAAAGGCCAAGCCGCAATAAATATTTCAGCTTGTAGTATTTCAAATTAGCAGAATTTGAAAGATGCTTTATTGAACACATACGCTGATAAACGAGACATTTACACGTTAAGTATTGAAATATCGGAATTAAAGCAAGGAAATGAATCACCTTTTGATTTTTACAATAGAATACAGCATCTTTTAAATCTACAAACATCATTATTAATGACACGCTCAAATGCAAGTGAACAAGCCATTTTAGGTAACTATTTTAGGAATTTAGCACTAAGAGTACTATTGCGTGGTTTAAAGGAACCTCTCGGTACACTAATGCGTACCAAGAATCCTAGCGATCTAAATTCAGCTTTAAATGTTCTAACGAATGACTTTAAAGTTTATTTAAGTAATAAGAATAACAATACACATTAAAAAAATTCATTTAATAACCCTAAGTCTCAGTTTAATGTTACATCGCAAAAGAATAATTATCCTAATAATAACCAAACGGTAAGCAGACCGAATTTTCAACATAATAATCAACCACGATTCAATAGAAATTTCAACAATGAAAATAATTTACCTAGTACAAGTAGAGATACAAATTTTCAGAATAGAAATACTAATGTTTTCAAACCTGGTAGAAATCATCAATTTCAAAAACCTACTCCAATGAGTATATCTACTTCTAATACGTACAATAAACCCAATGTACAGAATAAAAATAATGGACAAAATCAATCGCATTTCGTAGGTAATAGAAAAAATTATATTTCGGAAGAATTGCATAACATGGACGATACCGAACGTCACACTGATGTTGAAGATGGTTTTTTAGACGAAATAGCCTCGGAAGAGACAGACACGTAGAAATGTTTAATTTTACGAATTATGAAAGTGAATTACCGTACATAATATTTCCTGAACAAAATTTAAAAGTAATGATTGACACAGGTAGTACAAAATCCTTTGTAACGCCTGAAATTGCAAAGAAATATTTTTCAAAATCAACTATGAAAAAAGCTTTCAAAGTTACTTCTGCTTTAGGCTCAAGTCAACAAAAGTATTGTACAGTAATTCTCACTTCAAAGATATTTAAAATGAAAAATAAAATGAACTTAGAATATTGTATATTTAAATTTCACAATCATATTGATTGCTTATTAGGTTTAGATATTCTGAAAAAATTGAATGCAACTATTGATTTAGTAAATAATGTTTTAATTACGCCTTATAGTGAAATAAAAATAAATTATTTTCAAATCAGAAGCGAGAACACGAATTGTATAGTAGTGCCTCCGCGAACTGAACAAATAATTAAATTGAATATTGATAATATTAATAATGGCGATATAATTATACCTTATACAAAAATAGGAAAATTAGAAATTCCAGAATACCTCACAAGAGCGGAAAATAGTCAAGCCGTATGTACTATTTTAAATCCGTCTGAGTCATATTTTAAAGTAGATTTAAGTGCTCCTTTAGAGGTTGAACAGTTCGACGAATACGAACAAACCTTGAGCCCTAATTTTAATGCTATTCATGCAGAAAAATTCAAATTTGATATTAATAAAGTTCGAACAGAACATATGAATTCTGAAGAACGCAATGCTATTCTTAAATTAATTAAAGAATATTCCGACATTTTTCATGTTGATGGTAATCAACTAACTTTTACGAGTAAAATCAAGCATCAAATAAAAACTACAAATGATGTACCTATTTATACCAAATCGTACAGATATCCAGAAGTATATAAAAAAGAAGTCCAAAATCAAATACAGAGTATGTTAGATCAAAATATCATAAGAACCTCATCCTCACCGTACTCTAGTAGTATTTGGGTTATTCCAAAAAAATTGGACTCTACAGGTAAACAAAAATTCAGAGTCGTCGTAGACTATCGCAAGCTTAACGAAATAACTATTGGAGATATCGCAAGCTTAACGAAATAACTATTGGAGATAGATATCCATTACCAAACATAACTGATCTATTGGATAAATTAGGACGTTGCCAATACTTCACTACATTGGATCTTGCCTCCGGATTTCACCAAATTGAGATGGCTGAAGAAGATATACCCAAAACGGCTTTTACTACTGAAAACGGCCACTGGGAATTTTTGAGAATGCCATTCGGACTAAAGGGAGCTCCAGCAACTTTCCAAAGAGTGATGAACAACATTTTAAGAGGTATCCAAAACGAAAAATGTTTAGTTTATCTTGACGATATCATTATATTTAGTACAAGCTTGCAAGAACACATAAATAATTTAAAAGAAGTATTTAAGAGGTTACGCGAATCCAATTTTAAAATACAAATTGACAAATCCGAATTTTTGAGGAAAGAAGTAGCTTATTTGGGACATATTGTTACCCCTGAAGGTGTAAAACCAAATCCCGATAAAATAAGTGCTATTCAAAAATTTCCCATACCAAAAAGTAGTAAAGAAATTAAAGCTTTTCTCGGACTTCTTGGATATTATAGAAAATTCATTAAAGATTTTTCAAAACTGACTAAACCTTTAACTAATCTTCTTAAGAAAAATGCAGTAATTAACATAAAAGATCCTGATTATATTAATTGTTTTGATACTTGTAAAAATATGTTATTAAATGATCCTATTTTACAATACCCGGACTTTTCTCGTCCATTTAATCTCACAACAGACGCAAGCAATTTTGCTCTAGGCGCTGTTCTTAGCCAAGGGAAAATCGGAACTGATTTACCTGTGGCATATGCTAGCAGAACACTTAATGATTCTGAAGTAAATTATTCAACAATTGAAAAGGAACTCCTTGCAATTGTTTGGGCTGTAAAATATTTCCGCCCATACCTTTTCGGAAGAAAATTCACTATAGTAACAGATCATAAACCACTTCAATGGTCATTTTCTTTAAAAGAACCCAATTCTAAATTAGTTAGATGGCGGTTGAAACTCGAGGAATACGACTATGATATAGTGTACAAGAAGGTTGCATTGAACACTAATACGAATCGAGCTAAATATGAATGATAAAGTTATTTCAAAAGCTAATGAAAGTAGAGAAGATCTTCCAGACCCTCTACCTACAAAAATATTTGTCAAAAATAAGCAGATTAAAGGTAAGACAAAAAATAAATATCAACCTGAAAAAATAAAATCCGTAAACAGAAAACATAAAACTGCGAAAATTGTAACACGTCATTTTAATACCGCTGAAGATATTCATATTTCAAATATAAAACGACCTAAGAAGAAACCTTATATTTTTATTACAGATTCTTCTCATTCAGACAAGCAAGAATAGAAATAAAAGACATCACTAATAACCTAGGAATTTTACCAATAAATCTTGGACCGGCAAAACTACAAAAATCAAGTCATACATTTGTACATTTCTATAACTTAAGTCCGTTACTGGAAGAATATAATTCTTTAAATAAACACTTTGAAAATATCACAGTTGAGATATCAAATAGTACATATTTCGTACAACAAACGGAAAATATGGTTAATCTTATTTTTAATGTTAAGAGTAATATAGAAAAAAATTTTGAAAATTTAAATATTCATTCAATAACAAATAGAAACAAAAGAGGCTTAATAAATGGACTTGGATCTATAATAAAAGCCATAACCGGCAACCTTGATTCTCAAGACGAAGAAAAAATAAATATAATCTTAGAGCATTTGAAACAAAATCAAGCTAATCTTCAAAGTCAAATTCAAATGCAGTACAGCGTTAGCGAACAAATAATAAATAACTTCAATAAAACTATTCAAGATATTCAAAATAATGAAATATTGCTCAAATCGAAATTATTAGACATAAAAGATATGCTTGACCTTCAAGTGCAATATAAGAATCTTATTTATCTCAAGGATATGTTGAATGAAGTTTTAATTATTTATAATGTTATATTAGATGTAATAGAAACTGTAGAGAATTCCTGGACAGTCTGCAAACTAAAGACATTGCACCCTAGTATAATTAGATCGAAAGAATTATTTACAGAGTTGCAAAAAATATCTTCGTATTATAAATTACAATTACCGTTGGAATTGAAATACGAGAATATTTTAAACTTTGAGTCAATTTTAGACATAACATGTAGAGTAAGTAAAAGTAGAATAAAATATTTTTTATCAATTCCTATAGATTTTAATATTGAGTTTGAATTATTTTATTTATTATCCATACCTACTAAGTTAGAATCAGAATTCGTAATAATAATACCAAATTCAAAGTGTTTGCTAAGATCTGATACACAGATAAAACCTCTAAACGATATTTGTACAAGGAGTGAAAATTTTCAATGTGCTTCACACCTTCAAGATAATGATAAACAGTTATGTGAAGAACAAATGGAAAACTCTACTAACTGCGAATACACTAAAATCAAAATTATTGAAAATCATTTGGAAATTATACCAGAAATAAACCAATACCTAGTAGTATTTCCAGAAGAAGAAAAATTGATAATTAAATGTTCAGAATACACAAGAAATCAAAATTTTGAAAGGAATTTTCCTAATAAAAAATTCGCCATGTAAAATAACTTTTAAAAATCAAGAATTAATATTTCAAGATAGAACTTTTGGTCAACCACTAGTACTGAATAAACTTCAGACATATTTTAATAAAATTAAAATCCAGCCTTTGGAAATAAATTTGAAAAAATTAAAATTAAAAGAAATATCTTCGCAAGGATTGACACCAATTCATGAAGAACAATTAAATCTCCATATTCCTAGCATATGGACTATATTTCTATATTCTAGGGAAGTATTGATAATTATTTGGCTACTCTTGAAGAAAATTCAGAAAAGAAGAAAATCAGAAGAAACTCCAATGGAATTACAAGAAAAGAAAATTCAACTTCCAGGGGGTGTGTCGATCTAATGGGGGAGGTGTTATATACCTTAAATTGCTTAGTACATATTAAATAAATTGCTTATTCAGTATATTGTGTAACAACCTGTTGTTTTATAAATTGTTGAACCTCATTTTTGCTTACATTGTATTTTTTACCTTTTTGAATTGTGTAGTTATATTGTCAGTCTAGAATTTACTTCGAATCTTGAAACTTGTAACTTTTGTTAAATGACTAATTTTTTCAAAAACCTTTTTCCGTGTGTAAAAAGTTATTTTATATATATATATATATATAATATATATATAAAAATATATATATATTTTTTAACGAAGATTTCAGGTTTGCGGTCATAAGAAATAAAAACTGTTTTTCATATCTGCTCAATATTTCGCCATTATTTAATGGCTTCATCAGGAGCGGAAGAAAATTGGTGTCAGTTAATTAAAATATAAAACAGCACAACACATTTTTAGACAGTCTAAAAATGTGTTGAACTTCCTTTTTATATATATATATATATATATATATATATATATATATATATATATATATAGAAACATCAAGAAGTGAGTGGTTTTCTGTGCAATGGTATCCTTTGGGAAAGAAATTATTTAAGGATTAACCTCGATTACTTGTAAGTAATAAATTAAAATTAATATTTTTGCCTATTTAACTAGTTGTATACATATTTGTAGTTGACTGATGAAGAAATAAAGAGATTTCGAAAGCTTTCAACATAAAGTAAAAAGAGTTTACTTATTCCTGAGAAGGCTTATTCCCGATAACTTTATAACTATTCTGGTTTTAACTAGTTCAAGCCGACTACCTTTTACTCGCTATATATATATATATATATATATATATATATATATATATATATATATATATGTTATATACCTTAAATTACTTAGTACATATTAAATAAATTACTTAATCAGCACATTGTGTAATAACATGTTGTTTTATAAATTGTTGAACCTTATTTTTGCTTACATTGTATTTTTTACCTTTTTGAATTATTTAGTTATATTGTCAGTCTAGAATTTACTTCGAATCTTGAAACTTGTAACTTTTGTTAAATAAATAATTTTTAAAAAACCTTTTTCCGTGTGTAAAAAGTTATTTGGCGCAGTCAGTAGGATATGTTAAACGGGCGTTAGTGAATATAACAATCGGTTCGTATCAACGATTTATTAACATACCTTAAGTGAATAATTGGGACTCTTGGTTAAGTGAATTAAGTAGCTTAACTCGAAGACAGTTGACTCGTACAAAGAGAATTTCAAGTGAATATTGGTAATTCCAACTACAGTTCAACTAGATGGCGAAAGCAGTTCTAATTTTCATGTAAGTACTTTATGTCGTATAGAGGAAATAATTGTTTATTTAATTCAGAAAGCTCTGACAATTCTGATTCTGATTTAGATTCTGGCTCACAAACTTATAGTAACCGTAAAATAAATATTGAATTATCAAAACCTAGATTAACCATAAATAAATTTTTCAAAATGCCTGCAGATCATGTAGTACCGCAATTGAAAAAGGAATATCTGGACATGATTCCACAATTCCATGGCGAAAATGCTTTATTACCCAGATTCATAGAAATTTCTGAAAAATTAGTAAATAAATTTTACAATACAGTAGATTTAACAGACTTTCAAAACGAATATTTGATGTCTAGCATTTTATCTAAAATTGAAGGCCAAGCCGCAATAAATATTTCAGCTTGCAGTATTTCAAATTGGCAGAATTTGAAAGATGCTTTATTGAACACATACGCTGATAAACGAGACATTTACACGTTAAGTATTGAAATATCGGAATTAAAGCAAGGAAATGAATCACCTTTTGACTTTTACAATAGGATACAGCATTTTTTAAATCTACAAACATCATTATTAATGACTCGCTCAAATGCAAGAGAACAAGCCATTTTATATAACTATTTTAGGAATTTAGCACTAAGAGTACTATTGCGCGGTTTAAAGGAACCTCTCGGTACACTAATGCAGAGCCAAGAATCCTAGCGATCTAAATTCAGCTTTAAATGTTCTAACAAATGACTTTCAAGTTTATTTAAGTAATAATAATAACAACACACATCCAAAAAATTCATTTAATAAGCCTAAGTCACAATTTAATGTTACATCACATAGCAAAAATAATTATCCTAATAATCAAACGGTAAGCAGACCAAATTTACAACATAACTATCAACCACAATTCAAGAGAAATTTTAACAATGAAAATAATCTACCTAGTACAAGTAGAGATACAAATTTTCAGAATAGAAATACTAATGTTTTCAAACCTAGTAGAAATTATCAATTTCAAAAACCTACTCCAATGAGTATATCTACTTCTAATACGTACAATAAACCAAATGTACAGAATAAAAATAATGGCCAAAATCAATCGCATTTCGTAGGTAATAGAAAAATTTTTTTTTCGGAAGAATTGCATAATATGGAAGATACTGAACGCACACTGATGTTGAAGATTGTTTTTTAGACGAAATTGCCTCGGAAGAGACAGACACGTAGAAATGTTTAATTTTCCGAATTATGAAAGTGAATTACCGTACATAATATTTCCTGAACAAAATTTAAAAGTAATGATTGACACAGGTAGTACAAAATCCTTTGTAACACCTGAAATTGCAAAGAAATATTTTTAAAAATCAACTATGAAAAAATATTTCAAAGTTACTTCTGCTTTAGGCTCAAGTCAACAAAATTATTGTACAGTAATTCCCACTTCAAAGATATTTAAAATGAAAAATAAAATGAACTTAGAATATTATATATTTAAATTTCACAATTATTTTGATTGCTTATTAGGTTTAGATAATCTGAAAAAAATTGAATGCAACTATTGATTTAGTAAATAATGTTTTAATTACGCCTTATAGTGAAATAAAAATAAATTATTTCCAAATCAGAAGCGAGAACACGAATTGTATAGTAGTGCCTCCGCGAACTGAACAAATAATTAAATTGAATATTGATAATATTAATAATGGCGATATAATTATACCTTATACAAAAATAGGAAAATTAGAAATTCCAGAATACCTCACAAGAGCGGAAAATAGTCAAGCCGTATGTACTATTTTAAATCCGTCTGAGTCATATTTTAAAGTAGATTTAAGTGCTCCTTTAGAGGTTGAACAGTTCGACGAATACGAACAAACCTTGAGCCCTAATTTTAATGCTATTCATGCAGAAAAATTCAAATTTGATATTAATAAAGTTCGAACAGAACATATGAATTCTGAAGAACGCAATGCTATTCTTAAATTAATTAAAGAATATTCCGACATTTTTCATGTTGATGGTAATCAACTAACTTTTACGAGTAAAATCAAGCATCAAATAAAAACTACAAATGATGTACCTATTTATACCAAATCGTACAGATATCCAGAAGTATATAAAAAAGAAGTCCAAAATCAAATACAGAGTATGTTAGATCAAAATATCATAAGAACCTCATCCTCACCGTACTCTAGTAGTATTTGGGTTATTCCAAAAAAATTGGACTCTACAGGTAAACAAAAATTCAGAGTCGTCGTAGACTATCGCAAGCTTAACGAAATAACTATTGGAGATAGATATCCATTACCAAACATAACTGATCTATTGGATAAATTAGGACGTTGCCAATACTTCACTACATTGGATCTTGCCTCCGGATTTCACCAAATTGAGATGGCTGAAGAAGATATACCCAAAACGGCTTTTACTACTGAAAATGTCCACTGGGAATTTTGGAGAATGCCATTCGGACTAAAGGGAGCTCCAGCAACTTTTCAAAGAGTGATGGACATCATTTTAAGAGGTATCCAAAACGACGACGACGATATCATTATATTTAGTACAAGCTTGCAAGAACACATAAATAATTTAAAGGAAGTATTTAAATGGTTACGCGAATCGAATTTTAAAATACAAATTGACAAATCCGAATTTTTGAGGAAAGAAGTAGCTTATTTAGGACATATTGTTACCCCTGAAGGTGTAAAACCAAATCCCAATAAAATAAGTGCTATTCAAACATTTCCCATACCAAAAACTAGTAAAGAAATTAAAGCTTTTCTCGGACTTCTTGGATATTACAGAAAATTCATTAAATATTTTTCAAAACTGACTAAACCTTTAACTAATCGTCTTAAGAAAAATGCAGTAATTAACATAAAAGATCCTGATTATATTAATTGTTTTGATACTTGTAAAAATATGTTATTAAATGATCCTATTTTACAATACCCGGACTTTTCTCGTCCATTTAATCTCACAACAGACGCAAGCAACTTTGCTCTAGGCGCTGTTCTTAGCCAAGGAAAAATCGGAACTGATTTACCTGTGGCATATGCTAGCAGAACACTTAATGATTCTGAAGTAAATTATTCAACAATTGAAAAAGAACTCCTTGCAATTGTTTGGGCTGTAAAATATTTCCGCCCATATCTGTTCGGAAGAAAATTCACTATAGTAACAGATCATAAACCACTTCAATGGTTATTTTCTTTGAAAGAACCCAATTCTAAATTAGTTAGATGGCGGTTGAAACTCGAGGAATACGATTATGATATAGTGTACAAGAAAGGTGCATTGAACACTAATAGTGACTGTTTATCACGAATCTAGCTAAATATGAATGAAGTAAATTCTTCGGATAATCCTCCCAAAAAATTATTAGTTTATATGGAAAGATTTAATGACTCACTTTCAAATAATACAAAAAATAAAAATGTAGAAACCGAATCACTTATTGTAGAAGCTGAAGATTTTAATGACGAAATCGATGACGATAATAATACTATTCACACTAACATAGAAAATCCTATTGCAGGAATACCTATTTCGGAATCTGCAGTAAATGTGGGAAAAAATCAAATTATAATCTCTGAAGTTAATTTTGAACCCGCTATACCAACTATAATTAAATTATATGAAACTAAGCAAAGAATTCTAGTACAATTTTCTAAAAATAACTTTGAACAAGACGTAATAAATTTTGTGAAAGAATATGTAGCACCGAAAGGAAAATATCATATTTATTTTGAAGATCCCTTATACGAAAAATTCAGCACTGTTATACAAACATATTTCAAAAATTCACAGATTTCATTTATCAAATGTAATAAAAAATTAATTGATATCCCTCTAAATGAAATCAAAGAAGTAATACAAAACTATCATGAAAGTAAACGGAATCATAGAGGATTAGATGAAACCGAAAATAATATAAAATCTCGATACTATTGGCCTAATCAAAGATCTTCTATTCAAACGTACATTAACGAATGCGAAATATGTCAAATAACAAAATATGATCGCAAACCCGTGAAACCATATTTTAATATTACCCCAACAGCTATTAAACCATTTCAAATAATACATTTAGACACTATTACTTTAGAAAATACGAAATTTCTAACTATTATAGACTCATTTTCAAAATACGGGCAGTTGTATAAATTGAACTCAGCCCAAGGTATAGAGATAGTTAATAATTTAATTAGATATTTCACCCATCATTGTATACCGAAACAAATAACATCCGACAACGGAACAGAATTCAAAAATAATTCAGTAAAGATTTATTAGAAACTCATAAAATTCAAATTCATTTTATCAGTTCACAACATCCTGAAGCAAACGGCATTGCCGAACGATTTCATTCAACAATTATTGAACATATTAGACTTTTATATAATCAGAACGAATTTAAGAAAGTACCTATTGAAATAAAAGTAAATTATGCTCTTTTGGCATATAATAATAGTATTCACTCTGTAACGAAACTAAAACCATACGAAATTATCACAGGTCATTTAGAGAATAACTCTTCTTTTGATTTAGACATTGATCGACAATTAGTAAATAATTATATTCATAATCACAAAGAAAAAATGAAATTACTTCATTCTAAAATAAATAAATCATTGCAAGAAACTAAAGATAAAGTTATTTCAAAAGCCAATGAAAGTAGAGAAGATCTTCCAGACCCTCTACCTACAAAAGTATTTGTCAAAAATAAGCAGATTAAAAGTAAGACAAAAAATAAATATCAACCTGAAAAAATAAAATCCGTGAACAGAAAACATAAAACTGCGAAAATTGTAACACGTCATTTTAATACCGCTAAAGATATTCATATTTCAAATATAAAACGACCTAAGAAGAAACCTTATACTTTTATTACAGATTCTTCTCATTCGGACAAGCAAGAATAGAAATAAAAGACATCACTAATAACCTAGGAATTTTACCAATAAATCTTGGACCGGCAAAACTACAAAAATCAAGTCCATTTGTACATTTCTATAACTTAAGTCCGTTACTGGAAGAATATAATTCTTTAAATAAACACTTTGAAAATATCACAGTTGAGATATCAAATAGTACATATTTCGTACAACAAACGGAAAATATAGTTAATCTTATTTTTAATGTTAAGAGTAATATAGAAGAAAAATTTGAAAATTTAAATATTCATTCAATAACAAATAGAAACAAAAGAGGCTTAATAAATGGACTTGGATCTATAATAAAAGCCGTAACCGGCAACCTTGATTCTCAAGACGAAGAAAAAATGAATATAATCTTGGAGCATTTAAAACAAAATCAAGCTAATCTTCAAAGTCAAATTCAAATGCAGTACAGCGTTAGCGAACAAATAATAAATAACTTCAATAAAACTATTCAAGATATTCAAAATAATGAAATATTGCTCAAATCGAAATTATTAGACATAAAATATATGCTTGACCTTCAAGTGCAATATGAGAATCTTATTTATCTCAAAGATATGTTGAATGAAGTTTTAATTATTTATAATGTTATATTAGATGTAATAGAAACTGTAGAGAATTCCTGGATATTCTGCAAACTAATGTCATTGCACCCTAGTATATTTAACCCAAGGAATTATTTACAGAGTTGCAAAAAATATCTTCGTATTATAAATTACAATTACCGTTGGAATTGAAATACGAGAATATTTTAAACTTTGAATCAATTTTAGATGTAACATGTAGAGTAAGTAAAAATAGAATAGAATATTTTTTATCAATTCCCATAGATTTTAATATAGAGTTTGAATTATTTTATTTATTACCCGTACCTACTAAGTTAGAATCAGAATTCGTAATAATAATACCAAATTAAAAGTATTTGCTAAGATCTGATACACAGATAAAACCTCTAAACGATATTTGTACAAGAAGTGAAAATTTTCAATGTGCTTCACACCTTCAAGATAATAATAAACAGTTATGTGAAGAACAAATACTATTAATGGAAAACTCTACTAACTGCGAATACACTAAAATCAAAATTATTGAAATCATTTGGAAATTATACCAGAAATAAACCAATACCTAGTAGTATTTCCAGAAGAAGAAAAATTGATAAATAAATGTTCAGAAGACACAGAAATCAAAATTTTAAAAGGAATTTTCCTAATCAAAAATTCGCCATGTAAAATAACTTTTAAAAATCAAGAATTAATATTTCAAGATAGAACTTATGGTCAACCACTGGTACTGAATAAACTTCAGACACATCTTAATAAAATTAAAATCCAGCCTTTGGAAATAAATTTGAAAGAATTAAAATTAAAAGAAATATCTTCGCAAGGATTGACACCAATTCAGGAAGAACAATTAAATCTCCATATTCCTAGCATATGGACTATATTTCTATATTCTAGTGGAGTATTGATAATTATTTGGCTACTCTTGAAGAAAATTCAGAAAAGAAGAAAATCAGAAGAGACTCCAATGGAATTACAAGAAAAGAAAATTCAACTTCCAGGGGGTGCGTCGATCTAATGGGGGAGGTGTTATATACCTTAAATTACTTAGTACATATTAAATAAATTACTTAATCAGCACATTGTGTAATAACATGTTGTTTTATAAATTGTTGAACCTTATTTTTGCTTACATTGTATTTTTTACCTTTTTGAATTGTTTAGTTATATTGTCAGTCTAGAATTTACTTCGAATCTTGAAACTTGTAACTTTTGTTAAATAAATAATTTTTAAAAAACCTTTTTCCGTGTGTATATATATATATATATATATATAATTCTATTCATTTTTCTTGGGCATCAGGTTAATCGTAAATACTGTATCAATTTATCTTTCTATTTGACGTTTCGCTCCTTAGTTCGGAGCATTTTCAAAAATGTATTCATCGATGTTGTTAAACAATAAATTTAAAACGATTGAACGATTAAAATTAAATGTATACATAGAGACGACAAAAAATGGTAACTAATAAAATAGTTTCAAAAATAATAAAATCTAAAGTACAATAACAACGCTTCACAATATACAAGGGACATTCAAGAAGTTGATGTTATTATTATAATAAATTATAATATATCTGGCTTAGATTTTTGATATTTTGTTTATCATTTACTGCATTATTTTTTTTCTTTATATGTATCATTTCTTTTATTGTTAGTTTTTTGAAATTGGAATCTTGGTTTATTATTTTAGTATTATTAAAGTCAAATTTATGTTTTCCATTTTTCTCATGTCTATGAAGCGCAGTGGAGGCGTTTTTTGTATATTTATGGCCATTAAGTATATTTTCAAGATGTTGGGTTGTCATACCTATATATTTTTTGGGACAGTCTAAACATGGTATAGCATGTATGACGTAAGATTTTTTTGAAGCATTTATTTGACTTTATAATTTTATAATAAAAGTGAAAAGTGAAAAGGTGAAAAGTGCAATCGTTAGAATTTATGAAGAAGGTGCGTCTGAAGATAATAGTTTCTCCATTGAAAGGATATATCCGGTGGAGAAATCGAGACATTGATTCTAAATTTTGGAAAGAGCCTGTCAATAATTTTTTCGACAGAACAGAAGTTTCTACAAAGTTATATATTTGGTTGAAACATTTTATTTTCGTACATCTCTTATATCAGAAGTATTCGAAACATTAGCAAATCTATACTCACCATATCTAATTCCGATACTGGTCCCATGCTTCTTATCAGTATATTTGTTTGAACTATAGTGGGAGCATCTACGGAAAAAGTACTGTATAATAAACAAAGAAAATCGCAAGTTTCCTTAATACAATAAAACAGACAAGTACAAAAAGTTTCAACCTAACCTCTAAAAAGTTCTTCCAATGATTTTACGGTTTATCTGACCCAACTAATCAGGCTCACAGATAATGTAATCGCTTCCCCACATGCAATTTATTTATTTTATATATAGAGTTTGCAACTAAACAATATTTTATATTATACTTATTCGTATCAATCAATTGAAAAATTGTAAACCATGCTAATGATCTCAAGATAGGAACAAAAATTAAAAAATAAGTGGGCATTACTCAATTTCATACGTAGTATCGAATAAAATATAAAAAAACTCTCTGTAATATCACGAAACTCAATTATTTACTCATACAATCTTGATTATTTCGTTTCATAAAAATTGCAGGAAATTTGAGACCGACGCGTTCAGTCTAAGATGGGTTACTTGATGATATTCCAAAGGAAATGTTTCATTTTGCCTTCATCAATACAGGACCGGTTTCAAATCCTAGATATATCACCAAAATATCTCCTTTATAAATTGAATGTTTGCATGCATTTTTGCTTCTTCATTTTTAATTTACGATCATGGTAATTCTTTTGTCGCGAAGTTAGCCATTTAGTTTATTTACAGTGTTCAATTTCGTAATTTCATTACGAAAGTGTTTTGCGATTATTACAAACAGCTGGCAGAATTTTCTATGAGCATCGAGTGGAAGATCAAAAACAGTCTCAGAGAAGAAAAAAAAAGAAGTCAAAAAGGAAGAGCAGAGTTTTCCGTCAGGATACAGAAACCTGCGAAAGTTAGAAAGTAACAAGAGCACGCGTTGGCGAAGTAAATATCGTGAGCAATGTATAATAATTAGTATAAGTAAAAGTAAACCTCAGATGTGGTTTTTGCGGCCTGCGGTATTTATTCTTTAGATGGGGAATGAGTCCTGAAAAAACTGCCCCATAGTAAAATTGAAAGTGGCGTATTTAAAGACTGCCTAACTCAGAGTCTACTGGACGTTCTTGAAGAGTCTCGAATAGGAAACACGTCTAACCAAGAACTAAAAAAGATACCTAGAAATAAATACCTGACATTCTTCCTGGTCAGAGTTGACAACGAGAATAGCTAGTGCATCATCAGAAAGCAGTAACGATGAAAATATTAGCCTCCATGACTCCTCAAGCAACACGTATGATGTTTTATTGGATCAAGAAGAACAAGAATGTGAAAAAAGTGTTGAACTAGTGGAAGATTCTTCTGAAGCAATTCTAGAACTCGATAGTAATGATTTGTTTTTCCAAACTGGAAAATTTGTTCTTGCGCAATTTCCAACTGAGATAGGCAAAAAAAAATATGTTATGATGGACAAATAGTTGAAGATCAGACGATAATATTTTCGAAATTTGCTTTTTACGAAAATCAGTTGGAAAGAAAGATATTCATTTTTCCTATCCTAATATAGAAGACAAGACCATTGTTGATACCAAATTGATTTTGTTCAAACTTAAACCATGCTATCGTACGTAGAGATCAATACAAATTTATCAATAAAAATGTAAATTTTGACACGGTTTCTTACATACATATGCCTTTTATATAAAATAATCGATATCCTTCCAGGACTCGCGCCAAGTCTCACAGACCCAACGAATTTACTTCTACGTGTCATATGGTGGTGGGGCAACGCTCGATACTGGGATGCTCAGTAGCTTTCCATGTCCAGTCGATATTTAACCTCGTGACCCGCTATATCAAAAAAGTCTTATTTGTGAGTGGTAATTGTCGATTAAGGTCTGTTAGACCCGGCGCGAGTAATCGTGTTACTGTTGAATTTATGTCGCCGACTATAAAGGACCTATTTTAAAGGTAATATTTTTAATTAATTTGTAACCAGCTCTTATAATTAAATATTATACTATTTTCAGATGTCTTATGAAAAGGAAAAGGCTTATCTTTTACGGCTTAATGCTGAAGTTCCTACACCTGAACACGACATAGATGATAATTTCAGTCTTTTTGAAGAAGATGAAATTGAAGAACCGCAGATTGATGAAGCATCTGATCTTGAAGAAGGCCATCTTGAAAAAAGACACAGATACTGAGCAAGAGGCGGAATCCGACGAAGAAAATTTTGGTCCCCAGCAAAAATTCCACGGATTGCAACATTTATTGGAAAGAATGGCAAAACAACCTGGAAAAAACATAACACTAAAAAAAATGTAAGAACACGAAAATGCAATATTGTTACTTCACTTCCTGGCGTTAGACCTAGTGCTAAGAATGCAAAGACTCCATTTGAATGTTGGAATTTATTTTTACTTTTCCGCCAACCTATCTAATATGCGAGAAAAGTATTGGTTTACCCACAAAAAAGATGGAAATTTGAAATTTTTTTTGAGTTATTTTTACGTAATCCATCAACAACAACACGAAAAAACGGTTTTTAGAAAAAAATCCTGTGTGTATGTCGTCGTCGTCGTCGTTGTCGTCGGCCACTTTTCCTTGCAAGCCTTGTTAGCACGATACAGCCTCCGGAGTGCAATAAGTCACCAATTTTATGATGGAATATTGTTAAGGACATTTCACAGATGAACCCTATTGATTTTCAGCTCACCAGAGCCAGTACAACGGGTGCTATGTACTAGAAGTACGACATTTTGTCGTTTTTCGAGAAATTTCAGTTTGTTAGCACGATACAGCCTCCGGAGTTGTCACCAATTTTATGATTGAATATTATTCAGGGCATCTCACTGATGAACCCTATTGATTTTCAGCTCACCAGAGCCAATACAACCGGTGCTACAGTACTTTAAGTACGATATTTTTGTCATTTTTGGAGAGGTTTCAGTTTGTTAGCACGATACAGCCTCCGGAGTATATACAAGTGATGAATTTTATGATTGGATATTATTCAGAGCGTCTTAGTGATTAACCCTATTGATATTGAGCTCACTAAAGCCAGTACAACGGGTGCTGTGGTACTTGAAGTACCAAATTTTTGTCATTTTTGGAGAATTTTCAGTTTGTTAGCACGATACAGCCTCCAGAGAGTATACGATTGATCAACTTTATGAATAAGTATTATTCAAGGTATCCCACATATGTACCCTATTGATTTTCAGTTGACTAGAGCGAGTACAGCGGGCCCTATAAAACTAGATATGCGAAATTTTTGGTTATTTTTGGAGAAATTTCGGTTTGTTAGCACGATACATCCCCCGAAGTGTATACAAGTAACAAATTTATGATAGAATATTGTTCAGGGCCACAGATGCGGAAAAGTTAGTTTTAATCTTTAAAACCGTTTATTTTGTAATAATATATTGGAAATAATTGTACAAAATACGAATAAACTGATCCAGATGCAGAGATCTAATTTTTCCCGACAAAGAGATGCTAAATAAACCGATAAAATCGAAATAAAAGCCTTGTTAGGTCTACTATATTTAGCTGGAACTCTAAGAAACAGCCATCTAAATGTTGATGACCTATGGGAAAGGGATGGTACCGGCGTTGAAAAGTTTTGGCTGACGATGTCTAAAGAAAGATTTTTGTTTTTACTAAGATATTTGCGATTTGACAACAAACAAACAAGAGATGAAAGAAAAGCTGAAGATAAATTATCCCCGAATAGAGAACTATTTGATATTTTTGTTGTTAATTGTAAGAAAAACTACACTCTTAGTAAATTTGCAACTATCGACGAACAGTTACCGGCCTTTAGGAGAAGGTGTCTATTTCGACAATACATCGGTAGTAATCCCAACAAGTACGGCATTAAAATTTTTGCCATGGTGGATGCAAAAATGATGTATGTTCAAAATATGGAAGTTTATGTTGGAACACAACCTAAAGGACGTTATTCTGTTCCAAATGATGCATGTAATATTGTACTACGACTTGTTTCTCCTATTTCCGGCACTGGTCGTAATGTAACCTGTGATAACTGGTTTACTTCATTTCCGCTTATAACGAGACTCTTGTCAGAGCATAACTTGACCTATGTTGGAACAGTACGAAAGAATAAGCGGGAGCTACCTCCTGAATTTGTCAATACAAAAAGTCGTCCTGATTTATCAAGTATTTTTGGTTATCAAGAAACCACCACAATTCTTTCGTATGTACCATGTAAAGGAAAGAACGTAATTATTGCTTCCAGCATGCACCGCGATGGAACAATCGATCCAGATACCGGTGATAAAACTAAGCCAGAGATGATCACATTCTATAATGCAACCAAAGGTGGAGTGGATACTGTGGACAAACTTTGTGCCACATATAATTTAGCAAGAAACACGCAACGTTGGCCTATGGTAATTTTTTTCTATATAATGAGTATCGCTGGTATCAATTGTCAAAGAATTTATGATGCGAATAATAAAAAGTATTCCAGTGTAAGAAGAAAATTTCTAAAAGAACTGGCAAATATGCTAACAGAAGATCATCAAAGACGCAGAGCTCAACTGACAAATTTGCCAAGAGAAGTGTGAGAACGCAGACAGGAAGCAGCTGGAATACTAAATTTAAATCAAGAACAACCTTGTTTTCCCCCTGGCACTAGAAAGAGATGCTATTTTTGCAAGAAAGATAGTAAAACCAAATATTTTTGCCAAATGTGTAGAAAGTTTGTTTGTCTGACTCATGCTCAAATTTTGTGCCAAGGATGTGTCAGAAATTAAAAAAAATTATAATATGTTATAAACAAGTATTCTGTTTTGTAAGAGTATAAGTATAATTTGTTTTGTATTTTTTTATTAAAAGATTATGTAGTTTCAATAAAATGAATTACTTTTATGTTGTACATATTTTTTTATATTTAAAATGCCATTTCCCTTTGTTATATAAAAGAGGTTCAGCTAATACAAAAAAGTCTGCTGGACCCGGCGCGAGTACTTATGTATCAAAATAAAGCGCGAATCCTGAAAGGATATGCAAGAGATAATAATACTTTTTTCAATACATTTCTAAAATAAACCCACTATTTTGTTTCTGTATGACCCTCCTCACATTTTTCTTACTTAAAAAATCATGTGGAGAAACATATACCACAATCTTAAAGTTTCACACGTACCAGCTCAAACAAAACAAGCCCCGCAGAAGAGTAATAAAAAACATACATTATTCAATAAATCCTGATGAAATGAGAGAGAACATTGAAGACCTTAGACACGGAATTATAAATGCGTGGGATATCAAACAAAACGTAACAAAAAAGCCACTACTCATGTTCATTGTGGACCTAGAAATCAAAGAAAATAATAAAGAAATATATAATGTGAAAATAATGGAAATCTGGGGTGTAATTCTAGTTCGCCTCCCCGTGGTGCACTCTGGATAGCGTTGTTAACAACGTGAACTAAATGAGCTAGCACTAATTGGCGGCCAGATAATCATTTTGATCTCCTGGCTATCTGGAACACATCATCTCTGATATGTCACAAAGAAACAAAGAAAATCGATGTGCAGCTCAACAACACTATGCGAATTATAAGCGGAACCATTCGCTCAACTCCAACACACTCGCTGCCTGTTTTGAGCCACATAACACGCGTGGATCTCCGGCGAAGGAATGCTCTTCTTCGGGAATACAATAAACTGCTTGACAACCCACAGTTACCCATACATCGCGACATACCTGACCTAGAGAACGACAAACTTCGGTCCAGTCACCCAGCAATAGTAAATGATGTGTAATGCCATACGCTTAATAAATAAATCAATTGGGAATCTCGATAGTCACAATTGAAGCACCTCATTCTAGAAGAGTTATTCTACAGTGCACTAAATGTCAAAGATACGGTCATACAAAAAACTTCAACCATATAAACCCCAGATATGTCGAATGTATAAGATCACATCACACTACAGAATGTCCCAGGAATGCAAAGGATGAAAATGTGTAAATTGTGGTGAAAAGCACACCGCAAACTATAGAGGGTGCATTGAACATAAGCGGTTGCAAGAGGAAACATATCTCAAAATTAGAGAATGAAAGCTACAAACACCAAAAGAAAACAGGGTTACATAGCTGGGAACGACATTTGCACAGGTAGTCAATCAGAGCAACCAACAAGAAGGTAATAATGCTATCCAACAATAACAACAAAATAGTTCAACATAATCTAATGATATCTCCGAACTAAAAACTGCGATGAGAGACCTCATTACGCAAATAGGAACAATAATGTTACAATAGATTATTTACTTTAGTATGTAAGAAAAGAGATTATTTACAGGAGAAAAGAGTGAAAAATCCAGAGGATGAATAAAAAAACACTCTGCTAGTGATTAGGAAACATGTTGCTAGTTATCAGTAAATACTCAGCTAAGTATATACAAGCTGCTCGTTAAGAAAACATGCAGCTAGTTATGCAACATTAAAGTACAAAACAACGTTTCACTATTAAGATCATCGTTAGGATGAATATAGTCAATAGCCGGTTAGAAAGTCTGAAAATTATACACTAGTCTATACAAATTTACAATATTTACAGTTAAAGCCAAAACCGCACTTAGCTTTAATCAATCACGTAATAGTTTCAGGTGAATATAAGCTCAGAAATTTACATAAAATAGTAACGCTATAAAGCGATAAAACGTTTATAAATCAGTGGTAAACAATATGGTATTAACAATAGGATATCTTAAAATTAGCTACCAAAGTTCTCCGAAATTCTTAAACGCGCGGCAACCATGCTAGGTGAATGATTTTCGACTTGGAGACAGCCGGCGGATATTATAGGATATTGTATCCTCTTAATAATAGTAAAGGTACTTACAATCAGTTCCAATAATAGAGTACACTATACTTATTAATGATTAGTAATTATAAGCGGTACAATCACCATTTTAGAGAGGAAAAACACTACATTTTGCAGAGGTCACTTCTATGACATTGTCAATGAACAAGTGAGTTTTTTAGCGGGAAAGCGAACTAGATCAGCAAGAGTTTAACGTTTGCACTCAAATATTATACCAGGGGCGGTCCGACTATTATACGAATACGGAAACACACATAACTACTCGCTATGGAAAGCTATAAGACAGCTAAAAAAAACCAGAGATCAATAACACCAATAAGAAAAAACAATGGGGAGTGGTCAAGAAACAACGCAGAAAAGGCACACGCCTTTGGTGACTATCTCCAATGAATGTTCCAACCTAACAAAATGGAATCTACACCTGAAGAGCTGGAGGAAATGAATAGAGCTCTGAACGAATCTTTTCAAATGTAGTTGCCTATACAGAAATTTGAATTTAATGAAGTTAAAAATGTCATAATGAACGAGATTGATCCAAAGGAAGTCCCTGGTTATGATCTGATAACAAGCAGAATACTCCTAGAAAATAACGAAGAAAGGAATAACTGCCATACTACAAATTTTTAACGCAATAATAACTAAATTATTCTCCACCACAACTGAAAACAAAAATTATAATCCTGATACCAAAACCAGAAAAAAATAAACGGTTTTAAGGATTAAAACTAACTTTTCCGCATCTGTGGCCCTGAACAATATTCTATCATAAAATTGTTACTTGTATACACTTCGGGGGATGTATCGTGCTAATAAACCGAAATTTCTCCAAAAATAACCAAAAATTCAGTATATCTAGTCAACTGAAAATCAATAAGGTACATCTGTGAGACACTTTGAACAATATTCAATCATAACATTTATCAATCGTATACTCTCTGGAGGCTGTATCGTGCTAACATACTGAAAATTCTCCAAAAATGACGAAAATTTGGTACTTCAAGTACCATAGCACCCGTTGTACCGACTTAACTGAGTTGAATATCAATATGGTTCATCTTTGAGACGCTCTGAATAATATCCAATCATAAAATTCGTCACTTGTATATACTCCGGAGGCTTTATCGTGCTAACAAACTGAAACTTCTCCAAAAATGACAAAAATATCGTACTTAAAGTACTGTAGCACCTGTTGTATTGGATCCTGTAAGCTGAAAATCAATAGGGTTCATCAGTGAGATGCCCTTAATATTATTCAATCATGAAATTGGTGACTTATTGCACTCCGGAGGCTGTATCGTGCTAACAAGATATGTAAGGAAAAGTGGCCGACGACAACGACGATGACGACGACATACACACAGGATTTTTTTTCTAAAAACGGTTTTTTTCGTGTTGTTGTTGATGGAAAACGTGAAAATAACTCTAAAAATTTTTTCAACATTCCAACTTTTTTTGGGGTAAACCAATACTTTCTCGCAAATAGAAAGGTTGGGCGGAAAAGTAATATACGGTTTTAAAGATTAAAACTAACTTTTCCGCATCTGTGGCCCTGAACAATATTCTATCATAAAATTGTTACTTGTATACACTTCGGGGGATGTATCGTGCTAACAAACCAAAATTTCTCGAAAAATAACCAAAAATTTAGTATATCTGGATTTATAGGACCCGCTGTACTCGCTCTAGTCAACTGAAAATAAATAGGATGCATCTGTGAGACACCTTGAACAATATTCAATCATAAAATTTATCAATCGTATACTCTCTGGAGGCTGTATCGTGCTCACAATCTGAAAATTCTCCAAAAATGACAAAAATTTGGTACTTAAAGTACTGTAGTACCTGCTGTATTGGCGCTGGTTAGCTGAAAATCAATAGGGTCCATCAGTGAGATGACCTGAATAATATTCAATCATAAAATTGGTGACTTGTTGAACTCCGGAGGCTGTATCGTGCTAACAAACTGAAATTTCTCAAAAAATGACAAAATGTCTTACTTCAAGTACTATAGCACCCGTTGTACTGGCTCTGGTGAACTGAAAATCAACAGGATTCATCTGTGACATGTTGTTAACAATATTCCATCATAAAATTGATGACTTATTGCACTCCGGAGGGTGTATCGTGCTAACAAGACATGTAAGGAAAAGTGGCCGACGACAACGACGACGACATACACACAGGATTTTTTTTCTAAAAACCGTTTTTTCGTGTTGTTGATGGAAAACGTAAAAATAACTCAAAAAAAATTTCCGAAATTCCAACTTTTTTTGGGGTAAACCAATACTTTTCTCGCATATAGAAAGGTTGGGCGGAAAAGTAATAGAATAATTAACATCATATAGACCTATCAGTTTATCGGTACTATCAAGCGAATACTAGACAGTAAAAATGTCATCCCAGAACATCAATTCGGATTTCGACAAGAACATGGAACAATAGAACAAGTTCATAGTATAGCTGAACAAATCAACTGCGATCTCGAAAATAAAAGATACTGTTCAGCGGCATTTCTTGATATAAGCCAGGCCTTTGATAAAGTCTGGCACAAAGCCTATTATATAAAGCAAAAAAACCTTCTGCCTCATCAATTCTATGAACTTATAAAATCCTACTTATGTGATAGATACTTTTCAGTTAAATATGAATCAGAAGGTTCAGATTCATATCTAAGTGAAGCAGGTAGTGTGTTAGGACCGATGCTCTATCAGCTGTTTACTGCAGATCTACCGACCTCAAGAACCACAACAACAGCGACTTTCGCGGATGACACATTGGTATTATTGGATAGTTAGTTATATATATATATATATATATATATATATATATATATATATATATATTGTTATAATTATGTATAATTAACAATGATGTAATAATTTAATAAGTTAATTATTTCTTATATCTATGTATGGGCGCCATTTTATTATAACATAAATGTGAATGATCAAACTTTCTTATTTGATGAAATCTAGTTCAATAACAATTTTTAAGTTTTATTTCTCCCTTATATGACTAGCTCAAATTATTTTACAAAGTTTTAGAATTACCTGTTGGAAATTATAGCCAGGGCATGAAAATTCTCTCTTTTTCTCTTTGAGTCCTGCCAGTTAATAGCTCTTTAAAAACTCTATCTATTTCGTGCATCTATAAATGATATATTTGTGATCCAATTGCCACTACGATACGCCTATGGATGTTAAATCATTCGCTCTGCGAGAATCGATTACGACAGTTCGTCATTCACAGAGAGACTCGTAGAACATGATGAAATTGATACAAACGTTTTGGTTATGTACAATTTAATAAACAATAATCTTTGATAATGGAATGTGTGTGTGTAGATAATGACGGAATGAAATGAATAACTTTATATATAATTAGGTGAGTACCTTACAAGCTATGCATTACTTAATTAAATGTTTCAATTATTTTTAACCTATAAATTGTTCTAATTATGCTTTATTTGTCTATTAGATTTATTGTTCGACTCAAATGGTACCATTAGAAAGTATGATTTTTTTATAATTGATCAATTATTCTGTTATCACTGACCTTTTACGTTGCCGCACACAAACTTCTATATTTCCGCTGATGAAATAAAAAATCAGCTGATAAGGTTCCCCGTGAATTGAATGGATCGTTGTACAAATGCTTCTTGGATGGTAGACTCTCAGTTAATTTTTAGGTGAGTACAAATTCACTTATTCTTGTTACGTTTCGTGGATGATAAATGTGTTGCTTCTCTCGGTTATTTCATTATATACTGCGTGACGAATGTTTCAATAGTTAGTTGTATTGTTTTCATGTTTATTTTACTGTTTGAGGACGTTTTTAAGGACTTTTATATACTTTTTATGAATTTTTACGATGCGTCTCCTTATGCCTCCTTCTTCAAACTACGCTTCTACCCGACTTCCTTTTGTCTTCCAAATCAACAAACTTTTTAGCATATGTTGCTAAACAATTTCATGTATGCCTTGATCTCATATGTTATTTTGACGTTCAAAAGTATTTCACTAATTTAATAGTTTTAAACAATATCACTTGTTAAAAATATAATTTGAGTCTTTCTATTTCATTTTTTTAATTGTTTCCAATTGTCTTGGCCGTTAAAATTGTTCACATATGTTAAAATTTTGAGTAATGTGTTCATATTGAAAATATTTTGACTTACAAATCTACAGTCTAGATTTACATTAAATGTGCTTGAGACCTTTTTAAATATTCACTTAATCTAATTTTACAATTGGTTTCAATAAACTATTCCTAGATGATATTTCGTTCCTCGCAAAATTAATATTTCTTACAAACAAATCATCTCACACGTTTTACGAGTTTCCTTGTTCTGCTCTCTCTGTCGCTAGCGTTTTTCGCTGTAGCATTTTGACACTTATGGCATCAAGAATTCTAACCAAACATATTTTGTAAATATTAAATCATAAGATTGAATATTATCTTTCGCATTGTTGAATATTTATTGTTTAATATTTCTTTCAGATTATGTATTCATGGTATTTCTTCGTAAGAGATTTTGTAGTAATGTATGATGTTTATTTAATGGTTCATCATTAAAGGTAATATTTCTTTTTTTGTTTCATTATAAGTTATAAGGTTTCTTAAATTACACAAAGGCTGTCTTGGTGGATTGAAATGCAAGTATTTATAATTATCTAGAGAATATAAATAAATTGAATATCTCATTCTTAACTTTTTATAAAGTATGATCTAGATCATTACTATTTCAGTATTTCATAATGATTCTATCTTATAATAGTCTTTATATCTTATGTATCCGTTATAATACAATACAATTCATTCGGACATGATGTTCTTAAAATATGCTTAAAAAAATAGGACTTCAACATCGATGACGGTAATTGTCCAAATAAATATTGTTGAAATAAATATAATTATTTTCAGTTAGTGTTTTTAAATGAAACTCACGGTCTCTAGTTAATTCCACAATTTCATAATTATTTTCATATACAATCTTTATTATTTGAAAACTTTTCTCTACCCTTAAGCCTACCCTGTGAAAAAGTTCGGCACAGAAAATTGACTGAGTAATGTGATACGTGGATTTATGTTACAAAGTATGATATGAAAGGATATAGGAAAGTTATGTGGTTTATATAAATGTAACAACTGCAGCTTCAGATTTTGAAAAGTAGAGAAGGAAATATAAGAATACTGATATACGTTTATTAACAGATAATGAGAAATTTTACATACAAATTCGACTTTTTAACATGTTCTTTTATTTTAAATAGAAATGTTTTGTATATGAGAATGGGAAAAAATTTTTTCGTCATATTCAAACAAATTTTTTCTCAAATCTTTCATTTGAAAAGTAATAATTTCGACAATAACTTCACCAAAATTTTATATCTAAATATATATCTGGGAGGTCTCCAGATACGGCAAGGAAATAACTATGTTAACCCCTTCCTATTTCGCGTGCATCGGGAGGGACACGAATCAGAAGTGGGATTTGTCAAAGGAAATTGAAGTAATTTAAACGATGTTTGGTTTCTATTTCGCATTTAGGTACACGCTCCCTTCCTCATATCCAAAACTAAATTGCAAGGTTTAGTTCAAATGGGACTCACAGACAGTGGCAAAGAAACTAAATTACAATTTGCTCTGTAGCTAATTACGTGTAATATATTTACTAAAATCCTGCTCGAAAGATCAGGTTTTTCAAACAATTAAGTAAGAAATCTGACAGGTTCTATTCTCAAAAATGTTAACATAACATAATAACAAGTACAAGAAAACTGAAAAATCATCAAGTTTGCAGTTAGCTACAAACTTGGTCTAAGCCTACAACATTCTCCCCCGCAGTAATGATTCGAGGATCGAAACATTACTAATCCGAAAATTGAATAGATGAGACCTTTACTTGCTAATAATCCATACTGAACTATGAAATAAAACAACTTAATTTATCTCAAACTTTATCATATTTGAACAAATCTTCAAATTAAACTTGTGACTCGTTTATAATATTTTTTTGTTATTCATACAGTGCATAAATACTGAATTCTTTGAATATTAACAAAAGTGTTGAACAAGTTTACTTAGAACTTCATTCCTGAACTATATTCTAGGTAAATAGGTTGAATAAAGGAGAATGGTTGACATATATTTGGTCGTTCAGAAGGTTACCTAAATATTGGTTTTTATTTATCTCAGAAGCTTCTAAAAGATTTAATCTATAAGATTTGGGTTCTAAACATTTCCTGAGAAGTTTTGGAAAATCTTTCTTCTGAAATGGACCTTTTCTTTTGGACTTCCACTCAGTCAGAATTCTCCTCCATGTTTTCTTAAGGGGCGCAAAAAAGCAACATCCAGCGGCTGGCAAAGGTGGGTGGCATTTGGTGGAAGTAGGATAAATTTTATATTCTGACGTGCACATTCCTCAATAACTTCTACTGTTAAGTAACTGGACAAGTTATCACCAATTAAAATTTTCGGCCCATCCTTTTTTCTGAAATAATGTAAAGCTATCTGGCGAAACCATTCCAAAAAAGTTGTTGAATCGAACCATCCTGAGCTGCTCACACTGTAACCACATCCATTCGGTCCATCTTCTTCCCATTCTTGATACCGATGCTTAGCCTTATACACCACGAAGGGTGGAAGAAGGTCGCCACTTGCTGAAGCCGACATCATTACACTTACGCTAGATTTAGACGAATCCATTATTCGATCGCAATGTTTCGATTCTCTTTTACAAATCACCTTGACTTTACCCGGGTCATCACTAAAATTAGTTTCGTCATAGTTAATTATTAGCGATGGGTCAACATTTTCCAGGGATGTTCGGAGCTCACGAAAATATTCCAGTAAAGTGCCTTCACTTACTTGTGCCCTACATCTCTTTATATTTTGACAAAATCTTGTCGTAAGATTACGGTTAGGGATAAAAAGGAATTTACCTAATCGTGTCCCGGAAGGTGATCCCGGAATTTTTTTATATTCACCCCTATCCTGTCTAGATATTGTTCGACTATCATTCGGACATCGTACGGAGAAAGAGGAAATCACCATTCTGCCGCCAGGTTAATGGCAACAACTAGCCTTCCTTCTTCTTCTGACGATAGTATTGTCTGGCCGCCGACTTTTTTGACATTCTTAATTCTGTCGCTAATAGTCGATTTAGGTACAGCATAATATTCAGCAGATTGCTGTATGTTTTTCCTGTGGGTTTTCACATCACGGATGGCATTTTCTAGTTTTTCTGGTTTATAATTTTGGTAGCTTCTACCACCTACCACTTTCTTATAAATTTGGCCCATGTCCGAAGTCGCCCCCTAAAAACATATAATTTTGTTATCACCCCTGTATATGAAATGTGTGTAGAGATAAACAAACGAACTCCTAGGTGAAATATTCTCAAAACATCACCCTTCCTACTAGTATAAACAAAAATTGTACTAAAATATGCACAACTTACTTTTCAGTATCTTTTAAATTAAGAAATTCTTACAAAAACAAAAATTACGTGAAACGGAAAACTGATCACGACGTGCGACCGCAACACACCATCATCTAACGGCAACTAAGTTGTAAACATTTGGGTAACAGGTAACATACTAATATGGGCTATCTTTTACACTGTTGCCGCTGTGAATGCATATTCAAAAAATCTACCTGTTGTCCGAAGCGACCCCAAATGGCCGAAGTCACCCCGTTTGACGGTACTACATAAAAAATATATAAACGTTTTATACAAAAATCATTCCTCCTCTGTTGTATATTTTTATGTAACATATACATTTGTGTTTGCTGGGTTTATGGGGAACATTTTGTTTCTTCAGAAGAAGCTACTGGCGATCAAAACTAGATAGAGTTATAAACGAAACGGTCCGTACAGAAATGGATACAAACTGATCAATATATGGAAAAGTTGAAAGAACGCAACTGATTTGGTTTAGGCACGTAAAGAGAATGTATGACCCCGAAAAATATTAGAGTTGATACCGTAGGAATAAAGAAACAAGGAAAGACTACGGAGAAATTGAAGAAACGATTTAAGAGACCTGGGCGGCTATTCTTGGCGGCAGTAGAATAGAACACTCCTCAGGGAGTACTCTCTCCTTTCTTTCTATCACCTTTCTACTGTCAACCTAAATACGTATTCTTGAGATCGAGGAAAGAAACAAATTTGTAAGAAGGTATTAGTCATATTGAACATTTAATACAAAATTTCACTCCACAAAACACAATAAAATCCAAAAAATGTATATGGAATCAGTTTGAAACATTTTGCAGAATCAGAAACTACCAACTACAAAAAAATGCGAGTATTCAAGATATTGCAAAAATTCTAGAAGACTGGGCAGCAAATATGAAAAAATGTAACGGCGAAGATTACAAAGAATATACTTTGAAAACCATATGGAATGTAACAGCCATGTTGATACAGGAATAATACTATCTAGAATTCAATATAAGCTTCAATCCGTTTCAAGATTTGGAATTTAAAAGAGCGAGAGATGTGCGAAATGCCAAAAGAAAGAAATTGCAAAGTTGTATAGAAAAAAGAGAGCAAAGTGCAACAGCATTAGAAAAAGAACAATATATGAGTGTGATCGGTTCGTGTGACGAAAATACGCCTTCGGGTCTTCAAATGAAGTTCTTTCATATTATTTCCTATGAATTAGCATGGCGCGGAGGCGATGGTGTTAATTGCATTATCCATTAGATCAGGGAGGAATTAAATAATTTAGGTGAAAAAACAGGACGATTAGAATATAATCCTATATTTAGTAAAACTTGCCAGGGTGGGAATAAAAATGCACAGACACAAAATGGTTGACACCTAACTCAGAGAATCCTGAATGGTGCCCCATAAGATTGTGTAATAAACTTATGGATAAACGCGGTAAAAATATCGCCACTGATCGATTTTTTCTTACTCCAAATCCTTATTGGAAAAATGCAAATGCTACTTGGTATAAAAATGTACCAGTGGGTAAGAATGGAATGGGCAAATGGTTAAAGAAATCAGCCGACAAATGTGGACTTGACACTAAGAAAAGAAGAATAACTAATCACTCAGGCCGATCAACTTTGGTTACTCATCTAATGAAGAAAGGTATACAAGAACAAGAAGCCATCAAAATAACAGGTCACGCTACAGCAGCATTGTTGAAGCCATATTTACACATTGATGCCGATTACCATAAAAATATCATGAATAAAGTTAGAACGAACAAATCGGTATTTATTGCCAATACATCAACAACTGTGGCAACATTAACCTTAAACTTGACAATATACTTAATAGTTACGGATATACATCTAAATATTCAATTAGAAATTCAATGCAACTGTTCAAAAAATTAAAAGCATTAAACCTGCAAGATAGCTTTAAGCTTATTTCATTTGATGTTACCAATATGTTCACTAAAATTCCTCCTAAAGAATGTCTATTACTTGTTAGAAAGTAACAAGAAAATAAAAATATTAATTCAGGAATAATATCAGATATACTTAATTTATTTGATGTATGTATTAATCAGAATTATTTCACTTTTGAAAAATAAGATATATAATCAAAATAACGGCTTACCAATGGGAAGCCCTATATCGCCAATTTTGGCAAACATTTTTATGCACAGTTTAGAAAGAAAAATCTTTGAAAGTAATATTTCAAAAAATGTTTTATTTTGGTATAGATATGTAGATGACATATTAGCTTGTTTTATGGGTAGTGACCGACAATTAGATATATTTTTCAACCACATTAATAATTTACACCCAAAAATTAAATTCAAATTAGAAGTTGAAGAAAATAGTTCAATCAATTTTCTTGATTTAAAAATTCAAAGAGTTAATAATGTACTCGATTATTCGATTCACCGAAAACCAACACACACTGATGTGAGTATTCCATACAGTTCCAATCATCCCATGTCCCATAAACTAGCAGCCTATAATTCAATGATACATAGAGCATTTTCAGTTCCTATGAACAAATGTAATTTTGATAGAGAGATTAACATAATTAAACGAATAGCAACATCCAACGGTTACTCATTACATATGATAAATAATCTAATTAGTAAAAAAAGAGGAAAAAGTGGCATTACAGCTAATATTTCCTAAACAAGCTAAGAAATAAAAACTTATAAATAAAATCATTACTTATACAGGAAATATTTCTAATAATATTTCAAAGATAATATCTTTAGCAACAAATATAACGATTTCTTTTAAAACAGAAAGTAACATAAGTACAAAATTGTTAAAAGTATAAACAAAAATATCACCATTAAAGAAATCTGGTATATATATATATATATATATATAAACTTAAATGTCCAGAACGCAATGCTGTCCATTTGGGTCATACCCTTAGAAATTTTGAAATCCGATACAGTGAACATATATACAGATTAAAAGAACCAGATAAATCCCACCACGCCAGACGTCTTGCTTTTTCTTTCTCTTTCCATAAGTGGTCCCACGCCAGGGTCATTACGGCCCACCGCTGCAGAGCACCGCAAGCAGAGGTAAGGGGTTCAATACAATGGAGTTCCCCCTGATGCTCCAAGGTCAAAACCAGTACGGACTATTCGTCTATATAACCACGCATTCCTCGGACTGGTTTCCCACCTTGACTTTAGGGTTTTAATGAGGTTGTCTCCTCTTGGTCCGGGCAGTAAAGCCAAGACACCCCCATCCCACTGGCCCGCGAGACTTGTCCACAGACAGCCAGGAGACATTGGTATAACAGGTGATTTCGAGGTAAGCTCGAAATTTCACCCGGCATCGTAACCCTGTGTGCCATCCCTTCGCCACGATACTTCAGCTGCGACAGGTAAAGTTGGTCCGCGGCAGGGCTGCCAGTTGAGTTTTTAGACACAACGAGCACCAGGTAATTCTTCGCAGACCTCCTCCTCATATAAAATCATCTCAGAGGCCCTTCTCATATCCGCCACCTGGAGACGCGCCGAGTTGGTACTTCACCCCCTCCACATCAATAAATATCCCGACGAACAGCGACGAACTACGTACATATCTACTGATATGGACCCGGTACGCCAACTATAACCTTCTTAACATCAAATAAATATCTACCAGTCTCCCATATTAAACTAATTTACCTAGAAGTTAGCTAAGGAATAATTGTAGTCAATGAAATCCCAGGTAAAATTATTAATATATATATATATATATATATATATATATATATATATATATATATATATATATATATATATATATATATATATATATATATATATATATTAAAGTGAAATATATCTACTAGGTTATGTTGAATCATTAACATCACTCAGAAATGTGAATCTAAGTAATAGTAGTAGTGAATATTCGATAAAAGGAAATAATCCATAAAAACATAGCTTAAATTTGACAAGAAATATTTACAAATAGAATACAATTGATGAAATGATATAAAAGATCACTATTTAATTTTGTAACTATTTTTCTTTAAAGTATATTTCAAGATATTGAAAATACAACAGTAACAAGTAAATTACGTCAAACATAAATTTTGTACATAACTATGATCATCACTGTATATGGTATCACATGAATTTTGAAATAAAATTCAATCATTATAATTTAATATTTTGTAGACACTTTCAGAAACCCTGTATATTGCGTAAACTATTCAATTATTTGTACAAAACTTCAAGGTCAAAATATCAACGCAAAAGAACGTTCTGTTAATAGTTCGAATAGAGTATTCCGGAGTGACAGTGGAAGTGCATAAAAACAAAGTGAATTTGTCTACTATAACGCAGAAACAGATATTTTGATTCAATAACAACGATGTTTATTTATCAACAAATGAACGATGGAAAACAAAAGTAAAAAACATTGGAATGTTGTTGATTTTGAGCTTGAGAGACGCGGTGTATTTTTAAGAAATGGAGGACGTATTAAATTCCTTTCCTCCAAATTTTTATAAAAACTGAAATAATTTCAGATATCTCAAGTAGAAAGTTAACTAAAGTGTTTAGTAAAGTTTTGTACAATAAACTAACAAAAATTTATCACTCGTATATAAATGAATAAGTGTAAAAATGGTGATAGCGTCTAGATATGGTAAGATGAACAATTACCTTTATTAATATAATCTTCGATGACTATTCACATATCTTGTTGTGGATAAGATATTTCTACTGATGAAATAATTCACATCACATCATTTTCCACATCTGAATTTCGCTTATTCGATCATAGGCGATCGGTTTTCTCCGATGCACCACATTCAGGGTCAAGAAGAGCCAACCATAAACTCTATTACTCATGTATATATGGTATTTCTCCTATAAAACATTTTTGATATATTTATATGTTAGGTTATATTGTTTGGTATCTATTTATTAGCAAAAATATTAGTCTTAGATATTCAATCTCCACTAAATATCGGACATAGAATACTAAACACATATTAAAAAATCAATACTCACCAAGTTCTTACAATAAATTATGATAATACATCCCAAACACTTTGCTTTTTCCTTCATTTTGTAAACTAAATAATAATCATCACAGAGTACCACAACACACAACGACAAGGTTAACAATAGCGAGGGTAGAGGTTGAATCGTTGTGAATGCATTCAGAACTTTTAGAATAATAAGTAATCAAGCGAAACTTACTTGATACGTTTGAATTCAATAATATTAATAATTTATGAAAAGCGTTTTTGTGCGAAGATTTTCGTCAATAATATTCTATTGAGTTTAATATGAATTATAAACTTTTAACTCATAATAATTTCGTTATTTGCATAATTATGTTCAATTAAAATCATTTGTCTATGTTCGTCTTGCGTTTCTTTGGTATCTTACCTACAGTTTCCTGTTGCTGACAATCGTCAAGTGCCGAATCTCATCCCTGAGATACAGTGTTAAAAGTCAAACAAATTTATAATATTTTCTAACTTGTGTAGTATTTATTGAATTGGGATTTCGTAGAAAGCGAACCAATTCTGGCGCCCATACAATCCATATAATAAATTAAAATTGACAAATAATTAAAAATACAATTAAATAATTTACTATATCTCAAATACTGAAATACATAGTAAAATAGCACTCCAAAGTAGGCTCTTATTAAATTAATATAAATTAAAAAAATATACAATAAAATGGCGCCCAACGTGGGGCGATTGTTAAACGACCGGAATAACGCTCGTTCAACACACTAGTAACAGGAACAGGTTATAATATTTTTGAGATATCTAAAGGAAATTTTGTAAACTATAATGGCAGACAAAACAATAAACATCGACGAACTGACAGTAGAAGACTTGAAGGAACTATTGAAATCTAGGAACATGGACACGAAGGGAAACAAATAAACACTGAGGGAACGATTGATTATGGCCATTCAAGCTGAAGAAGCAGCAGAAATGGAAAAAGGAGATAGTACGGTGGAAGAAGTTCACCACTACACAAAACCAAAACCAAATGAAAATGAACAACTGATGGACATGATGAAAATAATAATGGCTGACATCAAAAGCACCAAAGAAGACATCAAAAGCACCAAAGAAGACATCAAAAGCACCAGAGAAGATATAATAAAAAGCACAAAAGAAGACATCAAAAACACCAAAGAAGATATAATAAAAAGCACAAAAGAAGACATCAAAAACACCAGAGAAGATATAATAAAAAACACAAAAGAAGAGATAAAAGGTACGCAGAAAGAAATTAACAGAAGGCTAGACAAACAAGAAGAAAAATTTTCAGAACATAGGGTGGAAATGAAAAAACAGTTCGAAGAACATAAGAAAGAACAGGAAGAGAAAATGAATAAACTATATGGACATTCAATACAAGAAGGCACCACCAGGAAACAAGAGATAGAAGATATGGGAAATAAACTACGAGAAGAAGGAAAGGAACAGATAGGCAGAATGGAGAGAAACATCATGAAAACCCATGCTAGGATAGATGATGTAGAGCAAGGTATCTAATTGAATTTGTCAATTGCGGAGGAGATGAACTTAAAAACACGAAAAGAACTAATATTGGAAATGGACACGAAGCTAAAACAAATCAAGGAAGATAGGAATGTACAAGATTTTACAAAATTGGAGAGGGAAATTAAAGAAGACTTCAAGAAGAAAATTATGAAATTAGAAAAAGAATTTGAAACCATAAAAAACAAAACGAATCCAAACAGCAATACTCAAGGGGTAAATTACATCTATAACCATGGGGAAAGTAATCTTAAATTTGACGGGGATACAAGAAAAATGCATCCAAAAATTTTCTTGAGATATCTTCAAAATAAATTAAAAGGTATCAGAGAGATAGAGGATCTGAAGGAGAAAATAAGATCACATTTGCATGGTCAAACATTACTTTGGTTCACATGTAATGATGTGAACATTAATAATTTTAGTGACTTTGAAAATAATTTCTTGGAACAATACTGGGGGGAAACAGAACAAGGCTATGTTAGGGAAAAGTTGTATTTCGGTAAGTTCGACAGCAGAAGAAGCAATAACATGAGTAGTTATGCTTTGTCATTATTTTCCCAGGCACAATATTTAGAGCCAATAATTTCCGAGCAAGAAATAATAATATTCTTGTCTCGACATTTTAATGACAACATAACACAAGGCATAGCAATACAAAACATAACGAATTTTCAATCACTATTAGACTACTTGAATCGAGTACAGAGAACGGTTCACAACAATGATAGACGAGACTATTTCAACAGAAATAACAATTACAGACAGAATAATAACAACCAATATAACAACGCAAATAATACTAACAACTACAGGAGATTTGACAGAAATAACGATAGGACTACTAACAACAATAACAGGTACACAAATTATCCAGATAGGAGACAACAACAAAATAATAATTATAATAGAAGAGAAAGAAGAAACTCTGACGGAGACATAAGAAGGACGAATGAGATAAGACGTGACACAAGAACTAACAGGACAAACAGCCTAGAAAGAAACACAACTAATCGTAATACAAACTTAATTCGAACTAATACAAATAACAATAATCATAAAAATGATAATGTTGTGGTTCCCGTGTCATCTTCTGGTGCGGAACAACAGTTTTTCCACTAGAGGGTGAATATGGTAGGTTAAATTGGTGCAGCTATGTTCACCCACGCGAATTTCTTAAGGTACAGGACCAGCTAGAACAAAATAATGAAACATTAACTTATATATATATATATATATATATATATATATATATATATGGAACGATAGAAGGCATTAGCATAAAAATATTAATCGATACCGGGTCAGAAATATCATTAATAAATAATAAATTTGTAAATAAATTAACTATATCGAAGAAAAATTTCGTCAAGGTACCAAAAATAAGTTTGATAGGAATAAATCAAAGGAAACTAACTATTTCAAGTACTACGATAACCGTAGCATTAAAATTCAAGGAACGAGAAACTATGGTACAACTATTAGTAGTGGAAGATATTGAATGCGAACTATTGCTAGGATCGGATATTTTATATGAAAACAAAGCAATTATTAATTATGAAAAAATGTACATAATCTTTAATGAAGAAAAAGTTGATTTTAATTATGAAGAGAAAAATGATAATTCGAGGAGGAATGAAGAGTTAGTAGAAGAAGTAGATAAATGTATTGATTATAATAAGAAAATTGAAGATGATATGGAGCAGAGATATGATTATAGGCAGGAAGGAAAAATGAATGGAGATATGATGTTGGATGGCAATGGAGAAATAAATTTGAATAATAATAATATGCCGGAATGGAATTTGGATATAGATGGAAATTTAGAATGGAAAAATGAAGTAATGGAGATGTTGAGAGGACATAGGAGTTTAATTAATGAAGAATCCCGAATTGCAAGGAATTATGTACATAAAATTAGAATGAAAAAGGATCAACAATTCCAACAGAGAAGTTATCCGATACCTTACAAACATCAAGAAGATGTGAAGAAAACTGTAAATAAATTATTAGAAGATAGAATAATAGAACATAGTACCACCTCGTATATCAATCCAGTTGTAATAGTGAAGAAGAAAGACGGAGATATAAGGATATGCCTTGATGCACGAAATTTAAATAAATGTACAATGCCCGAGTATGAATCGCCTTTAACTATCGAATCGATACTAGGAAAGATTAGTAAAGTCAAAGTTTTTTCTAAGCTAGATTTGAAACACAGCTTCTGGCTGATACCACTACATCCGCAAAGCAGGAAGTACGTAGGATTCAAGATTAATGGGGAAGTATATCAATTCCGAGTAACACCATTTGGTATACAAAGCGCTACATTAGCACTCTTGAAAGCGCTAAATAAAATTTTAAACAAATATGACCAATTTACAATACACTATGTGGATGACATACTTATTTTTTCGAATAGTGTAGAAGAACATTTACAACACCTAAGGACAATTATAACGGAACTTGACGAAAACGGACTGAAACTGAACATACAGAAATGCCAATTTTTGAAGAGAGAAGTAATATTTTTGGGTTACAAGATCACAGAGACAGGAATCGAGATGGATCCAGAGAGAGTAAGAACCATTAGAGAATACATAAGTCCGAAAAATTTGAAAACACTTCGAGGGTTTCTTGGCATGCTGAACTATTTCAAAAGAATGCTGGGAAACAACCGATTTAGAATTACCTTTAATGGAACTACTAAGAAAGGGAGTAAAATGGAACTGGACCAGTAAACAGGAGGATGCTTTCAACAAAATCAAGGATCAGTTCATCAGAAACATCAAATTATATCATCCGAACTACGAGAAAACTTTCATTTTAAGGACGGATGCATCAAAAAACAGACTAGCTGGAGTTTTAATGCAAGAATATGATGACATGTATGTCTCTAGTATAACGAAAACAGCAGAGAAAAATTATGGAGTGAGTGAATTAGAACTTGCTAGCATCATATTCTGTGTGAATAAACTCAGATACTTTTTACTGGGAGCAAAATTCATAATTGAGACGGATAATCAAGCTTTGTTGACAATACTAACCAACAAGATGAACAATGCCAGAATCCATCGATGGGCATTACTCCTACAGGAATATGACTTCGTAATAAAACATATTCCAGGAATTCAAAACGTAGTACCAGACTCGATCAGTAGAATGGACGGAGAGAAAAGAAGAGATACGAACGAAGCTAGAGTGGGAATTAATATCATGAAACGAAGTAGTGGTATATGTTCGCTAGAACAAATAAAGCAGGAACAGCTATCGTTAGATGAAAAATACAAAAGAAGATGTTCTGAAAAGAATGGAGTACTATATAAATTGATAAATGACAAGGAATTGTATGTAATATCCGAAAATTTATCAAAATTGATTGTACAAAGAATACATTTGGATTTTAATCATTTCGGAATTAGGAAAACTCATATGATATTTCGGGAAAATTATATATCGAAAAATGATATTACTATCATAAAGGATATTGTTAAACAGTGTGAACTATGTCAACTATCCAAGGAGAAGAACATACACTACGAAAACGTACCGAAATCCATTATAGCGGAAAATCCTTTAGACATAGTAGCAATAGACTTTATATCAAATCTTATACCAAGTTATAATGGTAACAAACACATTTTGGAAATCGTAGACATTTTTTCCAAATTTATTAGCACATATCCATGTAGTAAAACAAACAAAAACTCTATTAAAGAATCGCTAGGAAGCTATTTCGAGAAATATGGGAAACCAAAGAAATGCATAATGGACAATGCAACATATTTCAGGAACAAAAAGATAGTAAAATGGTTGAGAGACCTGGAAATCCAACAAGTTTTCACCAGTAGCAGACATTCTAGTATAACCCTGCAGAACGAGGAATAAAGGAAGTGATACAGCATCTGAGAATACTTACATACTACGAGAACCGTATGTGGGAAGAACGTCTAAAGGAGACCACAGATTTTATAAAAAATATACCGAATATCGTCACGGAAATAGCGCCCATTACTTTATTCACAGGAACAGAACCAGATAGACCATGGACCAGTGAAATTAACTACAATAAACTGATTAAAGTAGCCAGAGAAAGACAAGCTGACAAATACATTAAACGGAAACTAGCTAGTCGTAGAAATAAGAAAACATTTAAAAAAGGTGATTTGGTGATAATAAAAGCGTTAAGAGTACCTAACCATAAGAAAGGAATATGTTCTAAGTTACAATTACCTTATGAAGGTCCTTACTTAGTAGAAACCAGTCATGGTATGAATAGTTATAAGTTGACACATCCTGACACTCATCGAGAACGTGGAATTTTTCACATAAACCAGCTGCATCAATTTAACATCAACCAGTCGTAACTAAAATTTAAGAAACAATGGAATTAGAAATATTATTCATGTAATCAAGTATAAATTAATTTAATTTAGTCAATCTTAACTTAGAATTAGAAATAGTGGAATTAAAATTTATGAATAGACTAAGCATAAGTTAATTATGAGAATATAAAGATTTCTTCATGAAATTAAGAAAGAATTAATTTGGGAATTAGTTAAATAAGTAATATATAACTATGAAATCATAAAAAAAATCAAGGTAAACTTCTATAGAATATTCTTGTCGAATCAAGAATAATTCTATAGATTTTTAGGGAATGTTAAAGTGAAATATATCTACTAGGTTATGTTGAATCATTAACATCACTCAAAAATGTGAATCTAAGTAATAGTAGTAGTGAATATTCGATAAAAGGAAATAATCCATAAAAACATAGCTTAAATTTGACAAGAAATATTTACAAATAGAATACAATTGATGAAATGATATAAAAGATCACTATTTAATTTTGTAACTATTTTTCTTTAAAGTATATTTCAAGATATTGAAAATACAACAGTAACAAGTAAATTACGTCAAACATAAATTTTGTACATAACTATGATCATCACTGTATATGGTATCACATGAATTTTGAAATAAAATTCAATCATTATAATTTAATATTTTGTAGACACTTTCAGAAACCCTGTATATTGCGTAAACTTCTCAATTATTTGTATAAAACTTCAAGGTCAAAATATCAACGCAAAACAACGGTTAATAGTTCGAATAGAGTATTTCGGAGTGACAGTGGAAGTGCATAAAAACAAAGTGAATTTGTCTACTATAACGCAGAAACAGATATTTTGATTCAATAACAACGATGTTTATTTATCAACAAATGAACGATGGAAAACAAAAGTAAAAAACATTGGAATGTTGTTGATTTTGAGCTTGAGAGACGCGGTGTATTTTTAAGAAATGGAGGACGTATTAAATTTCTTTCCTCCAAATTTTTATAAAAACTGAAATAATTTTAGATATCTCAAGTAGAAAGTTAACTAAAGTGTTTAGTATAAAACATTTTTGATATATTTATATGTTAGGTTGTATTGTTTGGTATCAATTTATTAGCAAAAATATTAGTCTTAGATATTCAATCTCCACTAAATATCGGACATAGAACACTAAACACATATTAAAAAATCAATACTCACCAAATTCTTACAATAAATTATGATAATACATCCCAAACACTTTGCTTTTTCCTTCATTTTGTAAACTAAATAATAATCATCACAGAGTACCACAACACACAACGACAAGGTTAACAATAGCGAGGGTAGAGGTTGAATCGTTGTGAATGCATTCAGAACTTTTAGAATAATAAGTAATCAAGCGAAACTTACTTGATACGTTTGAATTCAATAATATTAATAATTTATGGAAAACGTTTTTGTGCGAAGATTTTCGTCAATAATAATCTATTGAGTTTAATATGAATTATAAACTTTTAACTCATAATAATTTCGTTATTTGCATAATTATGTTCAATTAAAATAATTTGTCTATGTTCGTCTTGCGTTTCTTTGGTATCTTACCTACAGTTTCCTGTTGCTGACAATCATCAAGTGCCGAATATCATCCCTGAGATACAGTGTTAAAAGTTAAACAAATTTATAATATTTTCTAACTTGTGTAGTATTTATTGAATTGGGAATTCTTAGAAAGCGAACCAATTCTGGCGCCCATACAATCCATATAATAAATTAAAATTGACAAATAATTAAAAATACAATTAAATAATTTACTATATCTCAAATACTAAAATACATAGTAAAATAGCACTCCAAAGTAGGCTCTT
This sequence comes from Galeruca laticollis, assembly GCA_963921935.1. NCBI lineage: Eukaryota > Metazoa > Arthropoda > Insecta > Coleoptera > Chrysomelidae > Galeruca > Galeruca laticollis. The sequence goes on from OY998181.1 coordinate 75,410,836, forward strand.
ATTAAATTAATATAAATTAAAAAAATATACAATAATATATGTATATATATATATATATATATATATATATATATATATATATATATATATATATATATATATATATATATATATAAAACTGGTGAATATTGGGGTATGCAGCAAGAGAAACGGAAAAAGTGTACTCTTAACGGAAAATTTTCGAGGATGATTATCCTCATCATCAGGAATACTGAAATGGAAAAACAGCATTAAGATACTGTAGTTAATAAGTAAGATACAATATAGAAGAAATCGCAACAGGTGCGAGACTTACCTCCGAATTGAGGTTAGAATCCATTATGTTGTATAGAATTAAACTAAGGATATTCAAAGTATGAAACAGTTCACTACAAAAGTTTAAAATAACACAATCATATTAAGACGACTATATATATATATATATATATATATATATATATATATATATATGTATATATATATATATAAATTATTTGTTTTTCTTTAACCTGGTATAAAATTTCATTCATTTTTCTTGAGCATCAGGTTAATCGTAAATTCTTTATCAATTTATATTTTTATTTGACGTTTCGCTCTCAAATTCGGAGCATTTTCAAAAAATTTTACATTGATGTTAATAAAATGCAAACGATCGAAATATTAAAATTGAATGTATACACAGAGACGACAAAAACTGGTAACTAATAAAATAATTTCAAAAACAATAAAATTGAAAATACCTGCCTTAGAAACAACTCTTCACAATATACCAGGGACATTCCAGAAGTTGATGTTATTATTGTAATAAATTATAATATATCTTAGATTTTTGATATCTTGTTTATCGTTTACTGCATTGTTCTCTTTTTTTATATGTATCATTTCTTTTATTGTTAGTTTTTTGTAATTGGAATCTTGGTTCATTATTTTAGTATTATTAAATTCAACTTTATGTTTTTCATCCTTCTCATGTTTATGAACCGCAGTGGAGGCGTTTTTTATATATTTATGGCCATTAAGCCTATTTTCAAGATGTTGGGTTGTCATACCTATATATTTTTTGGGACAATCTAAACATGGTATAGAATAGTTGACGTTAGGTTTTTTTGAAGCATTTATTTGACCTTTTAATTTGGAGAACAATGGTGATAGAGTATTTTGTGCCCTATGACAAACTTTTATCAGAAAAACTAAATTATATATTATCTAAACATAACATAAAAGTTTGTCATAGGGCACAAAATACTCTATCACCATTGTTCTCCAAATTAAAAAGTCAAATAAATGCTTCAAAAAAATCTAACGTCATATATTCTATACCATGTTTAGATTGTCCCAAAAAATATATAGGTATGACAACCCAACATCTTGAAAATAGGCTTAATGGCCATAAATATACAAAAAACGTCTCCACTGCGCTTCATAAACATGAGAAGAATGAAAAACATAAATTTGACTTTAGTAATACTAAAATAATAAACCAAGATTCCAATTACAAAAAACTAACAATAAAAGAAATGATACATATAAAAAAGAGAACAGTGCAGTAAACGATAAACAAGATATCAAAAATCTAAGCCAGATATATTATAAATTATTACAATAATAACATCAACTTCTTGAATGTCCCTGGTATATTGTAAAGAGTTGTTTCTAAGGCAGGTATTTTCGGTTTTATTGTTTTTGAAATTATTTTATTAGTTACCAGTTTTTGTCGTCTCTGTGTATACATTCAATTTAAATCATTCAATCGTTTTCATTTTATTAACATCAATGTAAAATTTTCGCTCCGAATTAGAGAGCGAAACGTCAAATAAAAATATAAATTTATAAAGAATTTACGATTAACCTGATGCCCAAGAAAAATGAATAACATTATATATAAATATATATATATATATATATATATATATATATATATACACATTCACGGCGTGAAGTGGCATCCGCCCATGTTAAAAACGCGGTAGCTGTGGCATCCGCGGCACTATGACATCCGATATACGGACGTCATAGTGCATCGAGGTCCAAAATATCGCAAACGGTCCAGTGAATGCTTGGGAATCTATTGCTGTTGAAATCAGCTGGACGTCACTTTGGTCGTTTTTTGTATAAACCTATACACCAAGGTTCACAGGTTCTCCGTACGTGGCGTTATAGTAGCACACTTATATATTTATTATACATCTGACGCACAAAGTGGCATCCGTCAGTATACATATCGAAGGACGGTATAGTTTGGCGTCTGTATATGTATTTTTCTTGCATAGTGGCATCCTGACAGTGTTGCCGATCTCACTTTTGGTTATAGAAAGCTTTTAACATTGAATGTGATGATTTACATCTGTTTTAATTTATTGATACCATTGTTGACAGTGCGGAGGATGCTAGTTATTGCAGAATATCCACCGTTATTAATAGAAAAACTTTCGTTCTATAATTCACACAAATTTTATTTTGAGGCAATATAAAAAACTACTGGCGATAAAAATGAATAATGCTGGCGATAAAACAACTTAAAGAATTCTGAATTTCCGTAAATAAGGGGAAAATGAATTGAATTTCCCAACGTAAACCACGAGATGAAGTAAAATTACTACTATTTTCGGGTTAATTTTCGAATGTGTATATTTTTCTACTTCACTATAGCAGAAGTAGTTTTTTTTGTGAAAATTCCGAAAACCTAAATGCAATCAGATAACTAGGTGGATTGTTAGTAGTTGACCTTGATTATTGAATTTCACAAAAATTTCGGAGACGTTGAAACTCTCTCTGGCATATACAGGATGTATCAGTGATAACTGTATGGACGATAACTGCATCATTATTTGATCTAATGCAAAAAATGTCTTAAATAAAAGTTGTAGAGGGCAATAGAAGCTATGTATACACTAGAGTTTTTGTCTCAACACCATAGCGGTTTGGTCTGTTCATTATTACACCACCGGTTCCTATTAGTGCATAGCAAAAATGAAAGCTATGTTTCAATGCATAGGGAGTCTGATAAATGCAAAACTTAAACATATGCTAATGGTTCTACTGGTGTGATATCTGTATACAGGGTGGCTCAGACCAACATACAATTAAGCCTACAGAGTGAACTAGCGCTCAAAATAGGGCGATTGAAATCAACTTTCTTTTATTTGCTCCATTGAGCCGTGTGAGTTTGATAAAGGTTTTTTTCATACTTTTGAATAATTCGAAACCCGTGAAAAGTTCTGAATTTTGAAGAAAAAATTTGAAACAGAATCTCAAAAAGAAAAGTGTGAACACGAAATTTAAAAAAAAAGCCTAGAATTCACTTGAATTGCTAGACTTAGGTGTAACGCTAATGAAGATCATATCCAAAGAATAAGGAATCTAAAGAGATGATGAAGTAGTGAGGAATCCATCATGACTGAGTACAAGTTTTCAGATCCGTATCATCATTAAAGCTCTTTCTATTGTGCGTTTTAGATGGGATAGACATAAAAAATATTTTATGAAACTTATACAAATGTTCGTACAAAAAATAAACAGTACATATTCCAATTAAACGTGTTTTCTATTTATGTATAGTTTGCCAACAAAATTACTAGCCAGCCCGCTATTTTCTTATTAAGTGAGCGGTCGGTTTGAAATTTTAGTGATTTGTATAGGTACATTGGATGAACATTTCAGGTTTTTAAACATCTGACTGTCATTTCCGGTTCAATCGGAAACTTAACGAACTTCGTCATTACGAAAGGAGCTCCCTAAATGTTTTTCAAATTTGGATTCTAAGAAAAAGTATGTTAAACATTTATCATAACCTCGACCTATCTTTGACGATGTTTGAGTCGTACATTTTATCCTTTCTAACAAAAAGTGAAAGTGTGTGCGAGAAGTCCGATATTATTTTTCAATGTCATTTCATACGTATGTAGGTATGATAAGAACAATACCATTCCTCCCGATTCTACAAGAGGTGGTGTTAAATCTGACAGGCAGATGTTGATGACGTCAAATATTTATTTCAAGTGGAAGCCAACTATTAAACCCCATAATCAAAATCTTCCAGAGTGTTCTGGGTCTAAAGCTCCGATTTTCAGAGGTATCATGATGACATTTTCAACGTTGGGATTTTGATTAATATGATGATGAGAATTATTGGCTGCATGAGAATAATTTATAACGTTGAAATTTTCTGGGACTTAAGCTATTTTCAAAATCAGCGTCTGAATATCAAATTTTACAGCATTAGAATCCGAAGGAATGCTTTTAGTACTGGAACATACAAGGCCGCCGAAATTACAATGCAATATATTTAGGATTTCTGGTATAATAGTTTATTTTATTTCAAACTGATAAAATGGGCGACTCATTTGACATGTCTTGGAACCCTCATAGCTAAAGATAGAGTATAAACTATGATACATGTTTCAAGTTCTCAAGAATCCAAATATTGAAAAATATTTGAAAAAAAAACAAACTTCATTGAATTTCCATTTGAACCCTGAATTATAGTCAGATGTTTGAACACCTTAAATATTAATCTTTATGTCAAAATTCATAAATTCAACACGGCGGCTCCAAAATGTTGGACGAGATTTGTGATTATTGTCCAATTGTGGGTTGAGGTTAGGAATTTAGCCGGAGATTGTCGAAGTTCAATATCATGGCTCCACGATGGCAAACCAGTTAATCATAATAGCTCAGAACTCACGGAAAAATTACCTTATAATAATGAAGCTGTATCAGAAATGCATAGACTAACAAGACGACTAAGAGCATAAAATAAAATCATAAAAAAATTTTTTTTTAATGCCAAACATTCATTTATTCAAATGCGCCAGAAAGTAGAAAATAATTTCTTTGGATGTATAACGTGGATTATTCTGTAGGTTACAGATTGAAAAGCTTTTGTATTCGAACTAAAAAATTTTGCAGCATGTTCTATGTCAAAAAAAATTATATACAAAGTATCGTTAAAATTGTGCCACCCTCAAGTTTTTATTTTCAAATACGAATCTATATTTTTAATTGCATTGATTCAAATGCCAAGAGTCATGTTTCATATCGGCGTAGTATTTACATCTGAACTACATACTGTTTTGGAAATATTGAACTATTACCGATAAAATTTCAAATCTACAATAATTAAACATTATCTTGTTGTATGATCAACTTGGCATTTATTCACTTCTTACTCACTGATATTTTTCAATTACAGCTGTTATGGAATATTAAAAGAGGTTAAAATTGTTCTGGTCATAGTTCAATATACAAAAAGTTGTTATGGCAAAGTGTTGGAAAATCCTTCCAAAATTAAAAAATGTAGGCAAAAGAAGAATTTTAAAATTTTCAATTTTTCCGGTATAACTCTAGAACTAAAGAAGCTAGACTGTCTTGAATCAAATAAATGACCTCTGAAATACACAACTTTGCCCTCATTTAACTATCCCTATATCTCTTACAGTTACCATGATCCCAATGCATAGACTCGAATTTGAATAGCATTGTATAGGAAGTGTGGAAAGTGACATATTCCGGACGAGTGCAGGAAATACAATTTCTAACGAGTTATGCACTCTATTTTTACTACGACCATGAATATACAAATGGTGTGAATTATGAGTATTAAAATATGAATTCTGAGTATATAATTACCATCATGCGGAGTAACAGAACGCTAAAGTTGTTTTTCGTTAGTCCGCATTCGGTCCTCCCTATTGCCCATGTTCCTAATACGACTATTCAATTACTGGACTTCTTGCTTCAGACGGTTTCTGCCGTAAGACGAAGTCCATATTTTCATTCTTTTTCTTTTAATTATATATTAATTTAATTTCAATTGCTTCCCTTAACGTTATCTTATTTTAATTATTTTGTTTGACGTTTGCATAATTATGTAAATTTTCCTGATTTTAATAAAATTTTCCTACAATATATTTTCCATATTACCTACTGACACATCTTGGATTCTGCTGGAAGCCACGGGCATGTGGTAGCTTTCCATTTATAATACTTTTCATGTGAATTATATATTATACATTTAAGCCCTGATGATAGCTCAGTGTGCCGAAACTAGTTGCCCCTGTAACTTGTATATATGCTGTAGTACGTATTTTGCGTTTTACTTACTGCTATTCCCTTGCATAATATATTTGAGAGGGATAGTCTTTTTCATTAACAATGTTGTAAGTTATAATCTTTGATATACTACAAATACAAATTGAAAATCATTTTAGATATTTTTGGTTGTGGTAAAAATAAAAAGTCAATTATTTATAGGTAGTTTGTTTGTTTACAGATCTGATTTCAAGTTTAATTTCGTTAATATAGATGTTAAGTAGCTCTAAATATGATAAAAGAATATATAAAATGAGTAATGTGTCTCTCTCATTTGTAATAAAGTATGTCGATGTACGAATCATTATAGAATCAATCTTCGGTAAGTTACAGCTATTTCTTTTGATGGATCCGGTCTCCATTGTGATAAAAATCGTAAAATATTATTCTTGTTCCAATAAATTATTAAGAAAAATAGTTCATATTCATAACCGGGTTATGAGAAATGAGTTTAATTTAAAACGAATAATAAGTTTTTAAGAATGTTATTTTATGTTTCTAAAAACTATCTTTTATGTGTAACATATAGCTTCACATGGATTTGTACCAACCGTCAACATCCCTATTACTAGAAAATATATTTCATTCTCCTCTCTCAAAAGAAAAATAGATACATATTTAAAATTACTGGAAGTCACTTTGAACGCGATCTATATACAATATACAGGACACACCGATTCTTTAAGAAATTCAAATCTACCTACCAATAATCGATCAAAGTCTCAGTGTTGCCAAATAATATGAAGCCACTCTGTGCGTAATCTCTATGCATTGGGGCTGTTCTATATACATATTGTGTATATCGGAGGTTGCCACAGCGCTACAAATCTATACGAACGCCACTTCTACCGATATATATATATATATATATATATATATATATATATATATATATATATATACAAAAAAAATTTTTTTTTTTTATGTAACGACTGAAAAATGCTATATAGGTGGGGATAACGGGGATTTCAGTCCAAAGAATCAACGCCAAGATCTTTTATTTACAAAATGCCGCCAAGCTTTCGTGTCCTTTTGACACTTCTTCAGGGCAATGTAAAATATTTTAAGTAATTTCAATATAAATAATCATTAAAAAATTTGTAAATGTAAAAATTAATATAATTATATATATATATATATATATATATATATATATATATATATATATATATATATATATATATAGGCCAGCACTTCTGTGTCGGAGTATAGGCCGCTCTTTTTGAGCTCTTTTGATCCCTTTTGTACGGTGGATCAATCCGTGTGATATCTACTGCTTGCTACAGCATGCGTCGTGAGTTCGCCATCTTTGTATTTTTTTCCACTCCTTTCTGTCCTCTATTTTCCTTCTCCAGTCACTGACTCCCATTTTCTTTAGGTCATCAATCACCTAATCTTCCTATCTAAGTTTGGGACGTCCTCTGGGCCTGGGGTTGGCAGGCTTCCAATCAGTGATTTTCCTTATTGGATCGTCCTTATTCCTTCTTCGAAGATGCCTGTACCATCTTAGACGCTGCGCTTTTATATGTTTGACTATATCTTTACCATTCATGTACTGACTTATTTCGTAGTTATATAGCCTTCTATACCCTTCATTCGGGATATGTTTTAGTCCTATTATCCTCCGCATGATTTTCCTCTCTAGCACTCTGAGATTTGCTTCATCTTTATCAGTTAAGCTCATATTTTCACCGGCATACGTTATTACTGGTCGTATTGCAGCTTTATAAATTTTAATTTTGGTTTTTCTACTGATGCTTTTGTCCCTTAGCAGTTTCTGATACTTCCAATACACTTTGTTCCCTGCTATTATTCTTGCGTTTATCTCCGCACTTCTGTTGTTCTTCTCATCAATTACTATTCCCAGGTATCTGAATTGACTTGCTCTTTGAAAAGTGTAACCTCCCATATTTATAGTGGCTGTGTTGTCTGTCTTCCTCGAAATTTGCATATATTTTGTCTTCTCTTGGTTAACTACCAGCCCTCTCTTTGCTGCCTCTTTTATTAAGTTCTTGAATGTATTTTCTAGGGTTTCTTTGTCTCTAGTAATTAAAGCTAAGTCATCGCCATATCCTATTATTTGTGTGGAGCTGTTACTAATCATTCCTTTTATGTCTATTGCTTTAATCACTCCATCTAGGGTTATGTTAAAAAGAGTTGTAGACAAACTTTCTCCTTGCCTTCACACCTACATCAATGTATATGTCTTCTGTATTCTCGTCTCTGGTTATCACCTTTGCAGTAGAGTCCTTCATTGTCATTTTCACTAGTCTTATAAGTTTTTCAGAGATTCCTATGTTCCTCATATCAGATATTAGCCATTATCTGTTGACAGAGTCAAACGCTTGCTGAAAGTCGATGAATAATACATGTAGATCAATGTCATGTTCATAACACTTTTCGATAGTCTGTGTTAGTAGGTGTATAGCGTCTACCGTAGATCTTCCTTTTCTAAATCCCTGTTGATATTGACCTAATATGGGTTCAGCCTGTTAAATTATTAAATACTTTTGTTAATATTCGTAGAATTCCGTATTTAGGCACTGTATACTTAAAAAAAAGTTCGTTATATATTCATTGGTTTGATAAAGCTACTGTGTTCGATAAACGCCACACAAGTTTAAATTGAACATTAGTTCTAATATAATGAAGTTTCAAATACATTAAATTGATTTATTCCATCGTTGACTAGTACTTATAATTGTTCAAATTATTATTATTCGGGATGTGTTTGAGGTACAATAGATTTGTTGTTTATTTATTATTTTTTTTTTGATTTCTCATTAAAAAAAATTATTAGTTTATATAAGGGCTTTTTTGACATTTTTGGTGCATATCATTTCAATCAATAATTAAAATAAAATAATATCTTATAAACCTGGAAGTTATCATCTTTCAATAAAATTATTAAATATAATTAAGTATAATAATTAATTATAATCTTATAGCTTTTAATATAATAAATCTCCTTTCTTGAATTCAATTTAAAGATAAAAAATGACGTACATCAATTATGTATTAAGTTTATTTACGTAATGAATATTGAATTAAAATAGTGAAAAACTGCTTACACCATTATTTTTTGTATGAGATTCTTTCAAACTTGAAAGATAAGAAGATTTAACTATTTTCGCAATACTATTGTTGTCTAGCATAAATTCCAGTATTATCTTATCAAATGCATGAAAAATAATCATATAAGTATTATATGAAAGTTTCTTCAAATTCATAAAATTTTCTGATTTTGTAATGAATTTATAGACATAACTCATAACCCAGATTATATAACGAAATACAATGATGATGGTTAAGGACCTAAGTGCTCTGTTATCTGGCAAGTTTAGCCCCAAAAAAGTTGTAGAAGAACCTAAAATATCGAGACTATTAGCTAAAGGTGAAAATTTTGGAAGTGAAATGTTGAAGATTGATTTTATACTCGAAGATGAACATGGCAAAAAAGAAGAAATGTTTGTTGTAGCAAAAACTCTTCCGGAATCAGAAGTATTTAGAAAAATATTTCATGTTCAGACGGCGTATACGAGGGAAATTACTTTTTATGAAGACATCGTACCAACTTTACAACAGTTTCAAAGATCTTTGGGAATTCAAGAAGTTATTGATTGCTTCCCGAAATGTTACGTTACAAGAAAAAATATAACTGGGGACACTGATGTGATAACTGACGATGCTATTATTATATTGGAAAATCTACAAGTACTTGGTAAGTGATCAACTTTGTCATTTTTTCCTAGGTAGTTCAGTGACGTTTTATTTATTTCCATCCACTCTGAGTTGAACGACTTTCTAGCAAAGTTGATGAAAAGTCAGATTATCGGACGACAGTTGTAGGTATATTAATTTGAATTTAAACAATTAACAACCTTAGAAACTATAAAAAATTAAGTAATATAATTTGATTTACAAATTAGTACGTTTCGATAAAGTTCCAGAAAAGGTTTGTTGGAAGTTGCATCCTTGTGATGATCCCGGAAAAGTCAGTATTATAAAAAAAAGACATTTTTACAGAAAAAGATTAAATTGTACATATTATATTTTCCAATGTTAATAGTGTTCATCGATCTGATTGAGGTCAGGCGAACACCCAGAAATCACGTTTCTATTTAACGTAAACACCGCGTTCACACACGCGGAAGGTCGAATCTATCGGTGACTGACTTGAATGTTTCCTATAAAAACAAAGTGTAACTAACCCATGATTCATTCAATTATTGTTATTTTGAATAAGTTAAATGGTCTATGATATTGTAATCTGTGTTAATTTTAAATATACTAAACCCAGTGATTTTTATAAATGATGTTGTTTATTCAATCCCCGAAGAACGGCTACTAGTGTTTTCCTCAAAGATATAATGGCTTTATGGTAAACGTAGTTTATACGAGGAGCACTTACTGAGTAACCACTACATCCTTTTACCACATATCGATATTTTTCTGCAAAGATGTACACATAGGTTCCGTTGTGAGAATAAACTCCGCTTATCCCCTCCACCACGGTCGCGCTGACTCACTTTAGATTTCAGTACAGTTATGGTGAAACTTTCTAATTAATCTCATTAGAGTCGGAGATAAATCACTGATGAAAAAGTGACGGTACCTCCTGGACGCATTTTCGGAATTCGCCGACACATTAGCCGCTCGAAACGACTCGGGTAATGCGAATCTCAGACTCGTAAAGTCCCGACGTATTGGACCAATGCGTCGGGGATTTACCTATGTAAAATACATGTGCGCATTGCCAAGTAAGTACGTGTATATTTTTGTTAAGTAAATGTAAAAATAAATATTAAAACTAATATAATAAAATGGATCCAGGGACATTACCAAATGTGCCTTACAAAGATACGTCATCCAATACGATTAGGTTGCAAATAAGTGTGCAAAAAGATTTTGGTATTTTAAGTTTTTGTAATATGATATATTTGCCGAACTGTAAAATCAAAAACATAGGAAATATAAATATATTAATAGGAAAAATAATAATTATAATTTTTTATTTATGAAGTTGGAATATAGAATCTTATTACGTTGAAGAATAAACAGAATCTTAAACTAATTGGATTTTTGTTGTAGAAATGGTTGACTGAATTGGAAAATACTCAAAAAGTAACTTGGAGAGTTTCAAAAACCTTTAAGTTTGGTACTGAAAAGCCACGCATAATATTTAAAAGATTATATCACTGTCATTTTAACGTAAAGCAAAAAAAGAAAAAAGAAAATTCTAGAAAAAGGATTTCTAGAAACATAAACTGTCCAGCAAAATTATCGGTAACTATAAAGCGATATAATCCAGACACAAAATCAAAAAACAATGACGTTTATATGCCAAAATGGCCATGTGTTGTAGAATTTCGGGATGAACATAATCATAATTTAAATTCTGCTGCAGCACTTAGAGAACGACCACTTGCCCTGAAATCGTATTATTGAGCTATTTGAGAAAGGTCACTCAGTAGCCTCTGCATATCACTCTCATATTATATCAATGATGGTGGAACACGGCGACAACTATGAAAATATTGTTATAGATAGACATTTTACTCCTACTAAAACAGATCTAGAATCTATATGGAAACGCCATTTCAAAAAAAACTATGGCGAAAAGACTGGAGAAAATATGTTATCTCATTTAGATAATACGCTTAGGATGTTAAGAGAAAAAAATGGTACTCTTTTTAAAATAATTCGAAAAGAAGACCATTATGCTGTAGCACTTTGTACACCAATAATGCAAAGAGCTGCAACACTTTCCCAGTCGTCAGAGATTATGTTTGTTGATTCCACAGGCAACTGTGATACGCAAAATCATAAGTTTTACTATTTCATAACACAATCAGCTATTGGTGGATTACCTTTGGGCTGCATCCTTAGTAGCAGTCAAGAATCAAATGTATTCTTAGAGGCTGTGCGTGCTCTTCATGAAATTTTTCCCATTAAAATAAAACCAAAGGTTATTCTTACGGATGACGATCTAGCTGAAAGGAATGCCTTAAAAAGGGTTTGGCCTGATTCCTGTTATTTATTGTGTACTTTCCACGCTTTAAAAGTCTGTTGGAAATGTCTTAAATCAGGTAAGAACAAAATTTCTTCAAAGGACGTACAAAACTGCTACAAATATTTTCGAAATATTCTTGTATCCAAAACATATGAAGACCTAGAAAATTCTTGTTTGGAATTTACTAAAAATTGCAAATATGATAATTTCACAAAATGCGTAAGTAATATGATGGAGAGAGCTGACACTTGGTGCCTTTTATATCGGCAACATTTACCACTAAGGGGAACTGACACCAACAATTACATAGAAGTCGTATTTAGACTGCTAAACGATATACCCTTGGAAAGGACTAAAGCGTTTAATTTACTCCAACTTTGCGACTTTATTACTACCAACTTTGAATTTTATTATAAGCAACGAATTTTGGATATTTTGCTAAAACGAGCATCTAAGACAGTTATTAGTCGTTATTTGCCTGATGAAAAGAACGTGACTGCTGAAAATATAGTTCAACTTAATGACTCTGAATATGAAGTTAAAAGTGAAACCGATATAAATGTCACCTACATCGTCGATTTACTGGTTTTCAAGTGTACGTGTCCACAGGGATTTACCGGTAAACATTGTAAACACCAGGCAGCAGTTGTAAAAAAATTTAATATACATTCAGTTTTTAACACCTTATCATTGAATGTTAAATGCCATCTTTACCATATTGCCACCGGAAAGCAGGCAGGTGCACAACTATTTTCGCCAATTGAAAATGTTTCAATGGGCCAAAACATTCATTTATTCAAATGCGCCAGAAAGTAGAAAATAATTTCTTTGGATGTATAACGTGGATTATTCTGTAGGTTACAGATTGAAAAGCTTTTGTATTCGAACTAAAAAATTTTGCAGCATGTTCTATGTGAAAAAAAATTATATACAAAGTATCGTTAAAATTGTGCCACCCTCAAGTTTTTATTTTCAAATACGAATCTATATTTTTAATTGCATTGATTCAAATGCCAAGAGTCATGTTTCATATCGGCGTAGTATTTACATCTGAACTACATACTGTTTTGGAAATATTGAACTATTACCGGTAAAATTTCAAATCTACAATAATTAAACAAGATCTTGTTGTATGATCAACTTGGCATTGATTCACTTCTTACTCACTGATATTTTTCAATTACAGCTGTTATGAAATATTAAAAGAGGTTAAAATTGTTCTGGTCATAGTTCAATATACAAAAAGTTGTTATGGCAAAGTTTTGGAAAATCCTTGCAAAATTAAAAAATGTAGGCAAAAGAAGAATTTTAAAATTTTCAATTTTTCCGGTATAACTCTAGAACTAAAGAAGCTAGACTGTCTTGAATCAAATAAATGACCTCTGAAATACACAACTTTGACCTCATTTAACTATCCCTATATCTCTTACAGTTACCATGATCCCAATGCATAGACTCGAATTTGAATAGCATTGTATAGGAAGTGTGGAAAGTGACATATTCCGGACGAGTGCAGGAAATACAATTTCTAACGAGTTATGCACTCTATTTTTACTACGACCATTAATATACAAATGGTGTGAATTATGAGTATTAAAATATGAATTCTGAGTATATGATTACCATCATGTGGAGTAACAGAACGCTAAAGTTGTTTTTCGTTAGTCCGCATTCGGTCCTCCCTATTGCCCATTCTCCTAACACGACTATTCAATTACTGGACTTCTTGCTTCAGACGGTTTCTGCCGTAAGACGAAGTTCATATTTTCTTTCTTTTTCTTTTAATTATATATTAATTTAATTTCAATTGCTTCCCTTAACGTTATCTAATTTTAATTATTTTGTTTGACGTTTGCATAATTATGTAAATTTTCCTGATTTTAATAAAATTTTCCTACAATATATTTTCCATATTACCTACTGACACATCTTGGATTCTGCTGGAAGCCACGGGCATGTGGTAGCTTTCCATTTATAATACTTTTCATGTGAATTATATATTATACATTTAAGCCCTGATGATAGCTCAGTGCGCCGAAACTAGTTGCCCCTGTAACTTGTATATATGCTGTAGTACGTATTTTGCGTTTTACTTACTGCTATTTCCTTGCATAATATATTTGAGAGGGATAGTCTTTTTCATTAACAATGTTGTAAGTTATAATCTCTGATATACTACAAATACAAATTGAAAATCATTTTAGATATTTTTGGTTGTGGTAAAAATAAAAAGTCAATTATTTATAGGTAGTTTGTTTGTTTACAGATCTGATTTCAAGTTTAATTTCGTTGATATAGATGTTAAGTAGCTCTAAATATGATGAAAGAATATATAAAATGAGTAATGTGTCTCTCTCATTTGTAATAAAGTATGTCGATGTACGAATCATTATAGAATCAATCTTCGGTAAGTTACAGCTATTCCTTTTGATGGATCCGGTCTCCATTGTGATAAAAATCGTAAAATATTATTCTTGTTCCAATAAATTATCAAGAAAAATAGTTCATATTCATAACCGGGTTATGAGAAATGAGTTTAATTTAAAACGAATAATAAGTTTTTAAGAATGTTATTTTATGTTTCTAAAAACTATCTTTTATGTGTAACATATAGCTTTACCCCAACTTTGCGACTTTATTACTACCAACTTTGAATTTTATTATAAGCAACGAATTTTGGATATTTTGCTAAAACGAGCATCTAAGACAGTTATTAGTCGTTATTTGCCTGATGAAAAGAACGTGACTGCTGTCAGTAGTTCAACTCAATGACTCTGAATATGAAGTTAAAAGTGAAACCGATATAAATGTCACCTACATCGTCGATTTACTGGTTTTCAAGTGTACGTGTCCACAGGGATTTACCGGTAAACATTGTAAACACCAGGCAGCAGTTGTAAAAAAATTCAATATACATTCAGTTTTCAACACCTTATCATTGAATGTTAAATGCCATCTTTACCATATTGCCACCGGAAAGCAGGCAGGTGCACAACTATTTTCGCCAATTGAAAATGTTTCAATGGGCCAAAACACTACTAAAGATGTTTATATAAATTCAGTTTCTTCACAAAATTATAATTTTGTTATGAGTATTGTTGGTGATAAAGTTGATGACATTAAGTACGAAGATCATGATATTGCCGAAATTAAAAAAAAATGGGAAAAACACTCAAAAAAAATCATGGAATATTTGGATAGAAGTCCTTCAATATTCTATCCTGCGATTAAAGAATATTTAAAGAATTGTGATAAACATGCTAACTCAGAGCAGACTTTATTATCTGATTTGCATACAGCTTTTAAATACAAAGGCGTAGTTTGTAAAAATGAACGACAGCATTCTACACGAAAAAGAGCTAAAAACATAACTGTACAGCCTACATCAATTGGACGAAGAAAGACGAAAATGACAGGAAAGAAAGCAATGTGTAGTGGAAGAAAGTCTCAACAATATACGAAAACAGTTAAAAAAGCACCCCATTCCTTGGCGATATGTGTTGAAAATAATGTGGGTTTAGGGGGGAATAAATAAAAAAAATGAAAATATTATCTTTTATTTTTCAAATTTTTCTTATTAATAAACGTTGCCACAATTTTTTTCATTTATTTCTGTGAATCTGTACCTATGTACCTACATATAGTGAGTTTTTTAGAATGGTAAATGTAAATAATATTCGCCCTGTGTAATTTAGAAAAAAAAGCTCAGACGCGTCAAATTTTAAATTTAAAAGGGCATCTTGTTATAATAGGACGTTGCTGTGACGTCATCACTACATATTTTTTTTAATAAGATGGCCATTCAAATTTAAAATTTGACGTGTCCCAGGTTTTTTAATGAAATTAGATAGGCAAATATTATTTACATTTTCCAATCTAATAAACCTCACTGTACATATACGTACATACCTATGCCTAAAAAATACTGACAAACTGACATTTAACGTTTTGTAAATCCCCGACGCATTAGTCCAATACGTCGGGACTTTACGAGTCTGAGATTTGCATTACCCGAGTCGTTCCGAGCGGCTAATGTGTCGGCGAATTCCGAAAATGCCTCCCGGACTATAATAAAGTGCCTATTCTAGAAAATCAAACCAGCCGAATATTTTCGTAAGCTCAAATTATGGTTGTCTAATTTGCGATAGATATTACCTTCAAATATTAGAAACAGGGAATTTAGAAAATACGGAGAAGTAAATTTATTTCCAAATAATATGTATTTTACGTCTCCAATTTGTCACTCGTGACGTTATAGTATATATCTTAATAATTTGATAATAATAAGATTTTAATGACATTTTGGTATATTTTGTAGGTTTCAGGAACGCAGATAAGAGAGCAGGCTTGGATTTGGATACCACAAAACTCATTCTACGTGATTTAGCCCACCTTCATGGGGTATCGTTAGCTTTTAAAATTAAACAACCAAATACATTCGAAGAAAAAATTAAACGATTTTGTACACTGCATTATCCATCACATCATGATCTTATTCCGGTTCTTAAGTTGATTATTGAAGAAAATAAAGAGCTAGCTCATTTATCAGAAAAATATGTTGGTTGGGGGCTGAGTCCTCGTTCTCCAATAAATGAGCCATTTGCTTGCCTAATTCACATAGATCTTTGGACGAATAATATGATGCAAAAAGTGGTAGATGGTAAAGCGACAGAGAACAAACTGGTCGATTTCCAGTTTTACCAGTATGGATCTCCAGCACAAGATGTATTCTTCCTTTTATTTTCTTCAGTAAGACAAGAAGTATTAGAGAGTAGCTTAGATTATCTATTGGAATATTACCACGAAATGTTACTAACAGTGCTAGAAAAGCATCAATGTGATGTAGGTCCTTTCTCATATGACAAATTTTCATATGAAATGCAATCAGTTTCAAAATATGAATTCGCTCATGCTTTCTTTTTCCACAATCTAGTTGTCAATGCTAAAGAGGGCGGTTACAACTTCGAGAAGCCTGATACTTATGAAATTTATAATGAAATTCCCCTCAAAGTTAAACAGAAATCTTGGTATATGCTCAGAGAATGTGTGAAAAGAGGATGGTACTGAGAACTACATATTTTTGTAATAACAATTAAAATACATTTTATAAAAAAAGAAGGTTGCGTTGTTTTATTGTGGAAATATATATTTATGTAATTAACTGTCTCAACCCTCACTTTGTGGAATCTACTCATATCAGTGTTTCAAATGAAAAATTGACAATTGTTTCGATATTACCTAAATATCATTGACATCCGATGTCCCATAAACTAGCGGCATATAATACAATGATACATAGCGTATTTTCAGTTCCTATGAACAAATGTAATTTTAATAGATATATTAACACAATTAAACAAATAGCAACATCCAACTGTTACCCATTACATATGATAAATAAACTAATTCGTAAAAAAGAGGCATTACAACTAATATTTCCTAAACAAACTAAAGAAATAAAACTTATAATACTGTAATGTTTTTCTAATTTATTTAAACAATAAATCGGTGGGATACATTTTGAACACACGGTATGGCTACTTACTAATTTATTTAAACACTACACTATATACACAGTATATTCACTTAAACTAATTTATATGAACACTTAACTAATTTATATTCACTCATTTCCTGTTTGCTATTTCGGTGTATTTATTTCACGAGATCACTTTATCAACTAAAACTCTCTCGGGTTGTTTCCTTATTTATACTAGTGCCTTTTTTACTAGAAAATTCCGGACTGCGGCTTACTTAAAAACAAATTGGTTTTCTGGCAAACCTTGCGTATCCGCCATAATTTTAACTTTTATACCTGGCATAGACAGAGTCGGATTTAGGGACTGTACCAGTGTGCTGTTTCGTAACATTACCCCCTCCTTATATGGAAGTTCCTCCTGGAACTTTTGTGTAGCCGAGACTGGATGTTTGAATCGGCAACTGGCCCCATTTCTACTCTTTCCGATCTTATGGAAATAGTAGGGCACTGTCTTCATCGGATACTGATAACGGGGGTTGTAGCTGCAAATTAATATCTGGACACCGGTGTCTTGAAAGATAATCTCTACAATGTTCCTGATGATTCGCCAATCCAACTGGTTACTCGCTATCTTAGGCATAGCCAGTTTCTTCACGCTGGATTCCAACACATGGTCTCGTAGGTTTCGAAGTGCTTTCCACACATCGTGGTAGGTAGATCGATCTTGAAATTCATTTTTAGTTACCACGTAGAAGACATACCGCGAATTATGTTTCAGTTTCAGTGCCTTGCCAGGGGCTGGAATCTGGTCTTCAAGTTTTTCCAATTGCCCGAACTTCTATCGAAAGACGGTTGCCAACCCTCGTGCGTTCATGATAAAGGCGGGGATGTTGTATACCAGTGAATAATATTCCGGGAGAGTGAACAAATCTTGTTGTTGTTCCGAAGTGACTCCATATCTAGCTTTCCCGGTACCGCCATACGTGCCCATAAATTCCTCGAAGGTAGGGTCAGACACATATCGAATAAGGTTTACTCCTTCCTCCAGGTCATGGTCTCCTTCGAAAGGCGCTAGTCGTTTTTGTGAACTACTTTTGGTTTTCCGTTGGGGATCTTGCTTATGCGATATATAACATCGTTGATCCTTTTCTTGATTAACAATGGACCTTCCCACGATTTCAGTAATTTTGAAGAAAATCCTTTTCTCCTCGTCGGGTTGTGTAACCATACTTTGTCCCCTTATTTAAAACCGCCTTCTGTGGCCTGCGTGTCATTCTGTCGCTGGCAACTTGAAGATTTGTTCGAACTAATTCATGAATATCGTCCATCCTTCTTCTCAATTGGATCGCGTAGTCTTCGCCTGCTAGATCTTCTCCAGACCGGCAGCCAAATTCCAGGTCACAAGAAAGCCTAATTTCACGTCCAAACAGGATTTTCGCAGGTGTTTCTCCCGTGGACTCATTGACGGCAGATCGATAAGCCAATGCGAATAGGGAAATATACTGTTCCCAATCTCTATTTATTTTCTAATAGTCCTGTTCATTCTCTCGGCCATTCCATTTGACTGTGGATGTTATGCTGTTGTCTTGGTCTTCTTCATTCCCAGCTTGTCGCAAATCTCCTAGAATAGATGGCTTTCAAAATTTCTTCGATGGTCACTGTGTACTTCCAAGGACACTCCATATCGGCTGATAAATTCTCTCACTAATACATCCGCGACAGTTGTGGCCTCTTGATTCGGCATTGCGTAAATTTCCACCCACTTTGTGAAATAATCCATTACAACCAGGATGTATTTACCACCATTTTCTAACGTCGGAAATGGTCCAGCGATATCTAAAGGAATCCTTTCGAAAGGGCTTCCAACATTATACTGTTTCATGGGTGCCTTTCTCTTGCGATGTGGTCCATTATTCGTAGCGCAAGTCGTACATTTCTTACACCAGTCCTTCACATCGTCGGAGCTATTCATCCAATAAAATCTTCCACGGACTCGCTGAAGGGTTTTCTTCTCTCCCAGATGATCTTCCGATAGACTGTCGTGTAACTTCTCTAGTACTTCAGCTACTCTTATTCTCGGGATAACTGACTGTTTTCTCATCTCGGAACCATCATCGTTTTCAAGGACTCTTTTCAACAGCCCTTCTTCCAAGACAAGGGAGTCCTACTGGGCCCAATACGCTTTGAGTTTTGGTGAAAATTTTGACACATCTTGCCAGGTAGGTCGCCAATTTTCTTTTTTCCATTGCCGTATAATCTTCAGGTGAGGATCATTCTCCTGATCTTCTCTGATCCTGGTGGGTGACCATTCCTCGTTGACTACAGTAGTTCTTGAAACTGCAGCTTCCCTAGATTCCGCCTTGTTGCAGTGGGAGCAGTCTGTTGGGCACGGCCGTCTGGACAGGGAGTCGGCATTTCGTTGACACACACCACATCGATGTTCGATGTTGAAATCGTACTCTTGAAGTCGTTCAATACATCTAGCGATCTGGCCCTCGAGATTCTTGAACTGCATCAACCACTTGAGTGCTGCATGATCAATCCGGATTAAAAACTTCCTACCATAGAGATACTGGTAAAAGTGTTCCACGGACTTCACTACCGCCAAAAGTTCTCTTCTTGTGACGCAGTAGTTTCGTTCTGGTTTGGAGAGGACTTTACTGAAATAACCCAGCACTATTTCTTGTTCTCCTTGGATCTGTGAGAGCACTCCACCAATTCCTACGTTGCTTGCGTCAGTGTCAAGTCTCCCTCTGGTAATGGATATCTTAATATCGGCGCCGAGATTAAATGCCTCATCAAGGTTTCAAAAGCCGTTTGACAGTCTTCGTCCCATTGGAAAGCTCTAGATTTTTCTGTAAGTCGAGTTAGAGGCTTGACAATATCTCCAAACTTTCTGGTAAATCTTCTATAATACGTGCAAAGTCCAAGGAAACTCCTAATTTGATGTTTGTCGGTTGGTTGCGGCCATTGCTGAATGGAAGCAATTTTCTCTGGATCAACCGCCACTCCTTCATTGCTCAATATATGACCTAAATAGTTGACTCGGTTTCGGAACAGCTGACATTTCTACGGGCTTAACATGAGCTGGGCAGCTTGGAGTCGTTTGAATACGTCTTCCAAATTCTTCAGGTGTTCGTCAAATGTCTTCCCCAGTACGACGATGTCGTCCAAATAGACCAGGCATGTCTTCCAAGACAACCCTCTCAAGACATTTTCCATGAGTTTTTCAAATGTCGCAGGCGCATTACTGAGCCCGAATGGCATGACGTTGAATTGCCATAATCCAGATACGGCGGTAAAAGCAGTCTTCTCTTTGTCTTCGGCGTCCATTTCCACTTGCCAATAACCAGACTTCAGGTCCAAGGTGGAAAATAGTTTGCTGCCGGCCAAAGTATCTAGCGTATCGTCAATTCGAGGCAGAAGATAGCTGTCTTTTTTCGTGACGTTGTTAAGCTGGCGATAATCCACGCAGAATATCGTAGTTCCATCCGTTTTCTTGACGAGCACTACTGTAGACACCCATGGACAAGTAGATGGCTCTACTACTTTTTCTTCTGCCATCTCTCGAATTATCCTTTCAGCTTCCTCCCTCTTCGCTCGTGGTAGTCGTCGAGCTGATTGCCTAACTGGCTTGGCATTGCCAGTATCGATTTTGTGTTTGACGGCCAGTCTTTCCTCCTTTTGGTACGAATAATTCTCGATACTGCAAGAGAAATTCTCTCATTCTCTTTTTTTCAGCTCGATCCAAAGATTGACCAGCTACTGATAACATTTGTTCGAATCTGGCATTGGAATTGTCAGTGGTCGTTGTTTGACGAACTATAGACGTCACTGGTACGCATGATCCAATCTTGGTTTCCTTCTTGATGGTAATTGGGTAATCATTCACTTTTATCAATCGTACAGGGATCTCCTTCGTCGACGTAACCAATCCTTTCCCGATTAGTACTCCTTTGCCAACCTCCTCGTCGTGGTTCCTTGGTTCCATCATAACCGGTGTACCTTCCTCCATGATTCCCTGTAGCCGTGCTACTATCATGGTTTCGCTTCGTGCAGGTAGAACGGTATCTTCCTGTACAGCTGCCAACATGCTGCCTGCCTTCATATGGATGAAGGAATACCTCCTCGTAACCCACTTTAATGGTTCTGTTTCTGAAGTCTAATTGGAAACCATGTACATTCATTACGTCCATTCCCAGAATCACGTCGTCTTCAATGTCAGCTACGATTACCGTATGCGTGAACTTTTCTACGCCAATTCCCAATTTAATTTGTGTCTCACCGTGAACGTTGACACTCTCACCTGTGGCGGTCCGCAGTCGCAGTCTCGTTGGTAAACGCTTCTTCTTGGAGTTTATTAGTTCTGGTCGTATAATGGTTATAGTTGCTCCAGTGTCAACCAGCAGAGCATATTTCTTGCCATTTACTTCGTCATACACATATACACTGTCGTTGCGACATCTGAGAGAAGCTATCAGTATGAGAGGGTCTTTGGAACGATCTTGGGTCGGTGCTGCCCCCTCGTAGCCGACCCGTTCTAGTTTTCCTGTGACTGGGGTTCTTGGTTTGCAGGAGTCCTGGGGCGCTTACATGAACTGCGTACATGCCCTAGCTCGCCACAATTCCAGCATCTGATCTTTCTTGGCTTCTTGTCCATCATACTTTTGATCAAGCTGACGATCTGGTCAAACTTATCTTCGTCGCCTTCTTCTTGGATGGTCCTAACATTGTTGTAACTTAACGAAGCCTTCGTTGCTGCTTCATATTCAAAAGCAGCTGTCAATGCGTCAACTAATGTTTTGGGAGGGGCTAAACGAAGCTTCCTCTGCATATCGGAGTCGCGTAAGCCATCGATGAAGGCCTGGATACCCAGACATTCCATCATGTTCTCCGCTGCTGATGGATAAGCAAATCGAACGAGTCGGACAATATCCATTTTATATTCTTGAAGTGCTTCGTCACGTTTCTTCCTTCGATTCTTCAGCTGGGATTGGTACAAATGTTCTAGATGATCGTGACCATATCGCATGAAAAACCTTTTCTTCAGCTGCTCGAAATCATCAGTTTCTTCCAGAGGTATCGTCTGAAGTACATCTAAGGCATCTCCCCGAAGCGCGATAGTTAAGTTCACTGCTTTCTCCCTATCGGACCAATTATTTACTCTAGCGGCTGCTTCAAATTGTTTCACATAATTGGTCCACGGTGTCTTTCCGTCGAACGTTGGAGCCTTGACTCGGGGAAAACTGCTAATATCTTCCGTGTTGGATTGTGTGTGTGTTGCTGGCTTGCATATCTCGATCTTCTTTTGTTCTGCTGGCGTGTCTTGTGTTCTTAAATCTGTTATCTTACTCTCTAACTCCTTGATTTTTTCGTCCATAGTTGTCATTTCATTCTCCATTTTCTCGTCCATCGTTGTGATTTTATCCTCAATATCCGATTTAAGAGACGAAATTTTATTTTCCACGTCAGCGGCAATGTAATTTTTCATTAATAAGATATCAGCAGACAGTTTGTCCATGCTAGCAGAAATATCGTTCTTTATGATTGAAATTTTCTCGTCCATATTAGTAGAAATATTGTCCATGTTAGCAGAAATATCGTTCTTCATGATTGAAATCTTCTCGTTCATATTATCAGAGATATCGTTCTTCATAGCAGAAATCTTCTCGTCCATGGCAGAAATTGTCGAGATTAAGGTGGAAGCCTCGTCATTGAATAAAAATAATTCTGGATCAAAGCCGTCATTTTCCAGTGCCACTTTAAGTCTTTCTACTAAATCACTTTTCTTACCGAACGTTTCCAACTCACGATCTTCCAATTCTGCTTTTAATTCCGTCACTTTCAGATCACATAGTCTCTTGGCCATTTTCACGTAGCAATTTATTTATATTATCCCACTTCTGACACCAATGTAATGTCTTTCTAATTTATTTAAACAAAAAATGGGTGGGATAAATTTTAAACACACGTTATGGCTACTTACTAATTTATTTAAACACTACACTATATACAGTATATTCACTTAAACTAATTTATATGAACACTTAGCTAATTTGTATTCACTTATTTACTGTTTGCTATTTCGGTGTATTTATTTCACGAGATCACTTTATCAACTAAACTAAAGCTCTCTCGGGTCGTTTCCTTATTTATACTAGTGCCTTTTTTACTAGAAAATTCCGGACTGTGGCTTACTCAAAAACAATTGGTTTCCTGGCATTTTTTAGATAAGACTGGTCACAAAAACAATGTTTAGATAAGATAGTCGTAAGCAGTTATAAAAAAAACCCTGCGTATCCGTCATAATTTTAACTTTTATACCTGGCTTAGACAGAGTCGGATTTAGGGACTATACCAGCGTGCTGTTTCGTAACAATACCATTACATATGCAGGAAATATTTCTAATAATATTTCAAAGATAATATCTTTAGCAACAAATACAACTATTTCTTTTAAAACAGAAAGTAACATAAGTACAAAATTGTTAAATGTAAAAACAAAAATATCACTATTAAAGAAATCTGGTATATATAAACTTAAATATCCAGAATGTAATGCTATCTATTTGGGTCAGACCCTAAGAAATTTTGAAATCCGATACAGTGAGCACTTACGAGTATACAGATTAAAACAACCAGATAAATCTCACTACGCTAGACATCTACTTGACTATAATCGTTCATTGACACCTAACACAGAACTAGCAGTACTTCATATTTGTGATAAGAAACAAGAACTGGATTTCCTTGAAGAATTGTAAATGAGAAGACTCTTAAGAAACCCACAATATGAAGTTGTCAATGAACAGTTAAATCTAGGAAGTTCTCCACTAATAAACTGTCTTCTTAAGTGATAATTGTAAAGATCAGCAGATATAGTTTTCCTGGTTTTCTATATCATTGCACAGTGATACTGATCTTAATTGGGAAAAATGATATCCAGGATATCCCCATAGGGCTAATAATAACTAAGCTTTAATATTATTAATATCATATCTTCTTTTTCCTATTGACATATATTAAATCACAAGATATGTCACTTCTTGGACTAGCCAAATATAATTAAACATCAGGTAGGCATCAAATGAAATGTAACTTCTATCATTCTGACGATGATATTTAAGTAATATCGAAACAATTCTCAATTTTTTCGAATTTTTAACATTTTTCAATATACTGCGGAGTTAACTAGAAACAGTAAGCTTCATTTAAAACACTAATATACTTATGTTGTCAAATGTCGAAGATGTAAAGGGGAATCGAATGTATTCGGTGGATCACGAAAGTTGTGGAATTTACAATCTATTTATAATGTCATATAAAAAGGATATAAAGAAAATTGAGTTGATAATACTTATAATGAAATGTCAAAATCACAACAGCTTTTCGAATTTTTTTTTATTCAAAAAGAACCGCGGCAACCATGTTATTGGCGGCATGACAATTGTGAGTAAAGTCTTAATCTAAGTATACAAAACAATTAAGCACTATATTAATTTAATTTGTACAGATTAGTCAACTTTAAAAACTTAATCATTTTATCACCGTTGACACAATCCAACGCACTTATCATTTCACATGAAGGTTCACTTTCTAGTCGTTCTTGATGGTAGAGTAGGCATTCGACAATAATATGTTCTACTGTCAAAGGAGTATAGCAGGCAAAGCACAATTTTTGTTGCTCCTTCTTCAATAGGGAGTCGTGGGTTAACTTGGTGTGTCCTATTCTCATACGATGCTGTCTCACTTGATCCTGTCGTCTTTGTGACAGTTTCCCTTTTGGTAGTAGATTTGGGTTGACACGTTGGAGATTATTGTCTTTAAGTTTTTTCCATCTTTTTTGCCATATTTCCGTCTAATGTTGTTTAATACAGCTTCTGATGTCGAAATGTGGAATTTCAGGGGGTTCATTATCTATTCTGTTGATACTGCAGGCCTCTTTGGCTTCCCGATCAGCTTTCTCATTTCCTAATATACCAACGTGAGATGGAATCCACACAACTCGACTTGTTTATTCATATTGTGGAGTGTTTCAAGGTCGGTTTTAATTTGGCATAACATTGGGTGGTTTGGGTATACTCGCAATATTCCCTGTATTGCACTTAAGGAATCAGTAAAAATGACTGCCTTTGATTTGTACTGTTGTAATATACGTTGCAGGGCTTTGGAGATTGCTAACAATTCTGCCGAATATATGGAATACTCCTCGGGTAGTTGAAACTGATAGGTGGAAGTTTCGTCGACGAAAGATGCGCCTCCTGCTTCCATATGAGATGTTTTTGATGCAGCTGTGTATATTTGGTAGTGGCTTTTATACTTGTTTTTGATCTATTGAAAATTTTGTAAACTCAGGGGGAACGGAGTACTGAATTTAGGGTACAGTACAAGATTTGTATTGCATTTAGGGATATTTATGGTCCTGGGGGGAGGATAGTTAACCTTGTTTGATATAATTGTCGGGAAATTGAAATCTACAATTCGTTTACTAAATGATGCGGATAGATTTGGTTTTTTGATCGAAAATCAAATGAAAATGATCAGAGAAGGTATATGCATAAATAAGTAGGATTATTAGGATTGGCTCAGATTTTAGCTGCGTATTGTAGACTCAGTTTATGCCTTCTGATTGTAAGAGGAGGCTCGTTAGGTTCCGCATAGAGGCTTTCCACTGGACTGGTTCTGTAAGTTCCAAGTACAACCCTTAATGTAGTGTCTACAACTAATAACCCAAAAAGTATATATTTTTAGAAAAAAGCATTCCATACAGATGTACCCTAGAATTTTACATAGATTTCAAAAATCCATTAATATATAGCGTGTTCCATTTGAAATAACGAAGTAGTTGTTCACTTCCGGTTACACCGGAAGTGGCACGATTGTCGAAATATTTTTAAAAGGTGCATTTTTTACACGATATGAGCATACCAAACTTCATTTCCATATCTCTAACAATTCCAGAGATTTGGTTTTACACTTATGCCCATCACTATATAATCAGACACCCAGTACATTTATACCAAAAATTAGATAATAAAATCGGTATTACTGATGTAATCGAAAACCTATATAGTTTCACAAAACCAATTTCCGTAGTTTTATACTAGTTGAATTATCTGACACGTTTTTATTGTTGAATATAAGATAATACATCTTAATCTCTTCTTTCCACCCGGTGGAACTCTAAAGGAGGACGAATTAAATAAAAATTCAGCACTTAATTCAATTTCCATTAAAAAAAATTTAGCGCTGTGCATTTGGAAGCGTCGGAAATAAATGAAGATTAATTTGACTTGCGTTGGAATACAAGAGAATCTTCCATACGACTTCTAATGCTTTTACTTTGCTTTCTCATGTTTTTTATAAATATTCTTTGGCCAATGCGCCACCACTCCAAGTCAAAAGTAAATTGCTGGAGATAAAATTAACTAATAATACTGTTTAGGTTTTGGTAAAACAGCGTGTAATGTAAAGAAATTACCAATTACTTAATAATATTTTTGAAAAAATAGTCTTTATCTTGAAGCCAAATGAGCGAGATTATATTTGTAATAGGAAAAAGAGCATTCACAAATTAAACAACTAAATAAAGTTGATATAAGCAGAGAGCTTTTTTATCGATTATTACGATACAGACTGAATCTTAATATTTATATATTAGAGAATATTCATTTATATAATAATAATAATAATAATAATAATAATATATGTTTATTTCCAAATTTCAAATATTACAATAAATTTTTCATAATGATAACAATAGAAAATTGATTAGGATTGTAAAGATTGAGAAGACCCATTAGAACCCGTAGGTTGCGCATGGCTTATTACTTCTTGTCTAATAAACCAATATACAGTTACATCATCATCATGAAACAATATTACAAGCATACTGTGCATAGACAATTGAAATTGAGAAGATGTTTTTGAATATTTTTTACTTTGTGAAACAACCAGTGGAATATAAATATCACGATTTGCTTTCGATGAATTGTATAACAATATATATCTCCAAATTCAGAAGATACTCTTTGAATATATTTTCCATCGTTGAAACTGAATTTATGTGCAGTATATAATTCTTGTACGTTTCGTCTAGAAAATTGAAAAATCTGCTTGCTAAGTAAGTAAAACAGCGTTGACCTACTCTTTTTTTCGATGTAGCAACCTGTACAAATAAATTTGTTTTATTTCTTGTAAGATAATCATGTGATAATTCTTGAAGAGATGTTCTGTTTTTATAAATGAAGATGACAACACTGTGCAAGTACAACTTTCTCAGACTGAGGACACCTGCGTCCACGAATATTTTTTTAGAGGAGTAAACATATTCCTTTCTGTAAATTATTTTCAAAATTTCTTTCTGAAGAATATCCAACTTCCTGAGATAGGTGTATAATGCACCACCCCAACTAAGGATACCGTACCTTAGTCTGGACTCCACAAGAGCGCAGTACAAAACTTTGAGGTGAGCGGTATCTAATATTTTGTTCAGGCATTTAAATTTATATGTCAGTAATCTGAGGCTTTTGGTAATTTCATAAATTCGTTGGTCCCACCTGAGATGAGAGTCAATAATAACACTTAAATATCTTATTTTGTCATTGTGTCTTATTGTTTGCCTTAAATCTTCATCATCCAAAGTTAGCTCTCGAAATGGGGGTAGGCTTACGTTGTAACTCGAAAAAGGTACGTAAAATGTTTTTTCAAAATTCTTTGTAAGTAATTTGTGATTGATCCAGTTTACGATACGTTTCAAATCAGTTTCCATTTTCTTTTTTAGCTCATCCCAATTTTCGGTATTATACAGAATGGCAGTGTCATCTGCGAAACTGATAATCTGTCCCGTACTTTTGTGAGAAGTAAGTAGATTATTAATATATAGGGAGTATAATGGTGGTCCAAGTACTGTCTCCTGTGGCACCCCAAATTTGATATTTTTTTCTTCACTAAGCACTCTGCCTATTTCCACACGTTGTTTACGACAATTTTGATAACTTGCCATAAGCCCCAATGCTACACCTCGTATACCTGCGTCCCGCAAGGCATCCAACAACTGCGCATGACTGACAGTGTCAAACGCCTTTGCAAGATCCAGAAACACACAAGCTGTTGGTTTACTCTCATCCAATAATTTGTAAATACTTCCGACTAGCTTCGAAATTGCATCATTAGTAGACAAATTTTCTCTAAAACCAAATTGTAAGGGCGAAATTATACTATTTTTAATAAAGAAGTTGCTAAATCTACTTTTTAATGCCTTTTCAAACACTTTAGCAATTGATGTAATCAAAAAAATTGGGCGGTAGTTGGATGTTTTACATTTATCCCATTTTTTGAACACTGGAGTTACTATCGATATTTTGAACTCTGCAGGACATATACCTGTTATATATATTTGATTTATTAAATGTTCTAGTTGTTTAGATATTTCAACTGATACTGCTTGCAAAGTCTCTGCAGTGCATTTATGCTTTCAATAATAGTTTTCGATAATGAAAGCATGCATTTATCGAACATAAACAAGACTCTTATTTCTCTTTTTTGTATCTAATAGAAAGATACGTACCATATATTAGTAAAGGGTGGTCCTTGGCTGTCAAAGATTTGATAGCTAGTATGTTCGACTTTAATGCCTAAAAAGAGTTCTAATTCTTGCATATCTTCCATACTAAACTTATTCTTTAAACAATTTTTTTTTAAACTCAGCAACGTATCTATGTCAACTGTGGCAATTAATAGATCAATGACATGTAATACTACATAGATATTTTCACTAATGTGACCTTTATCTAAGAAGTATAGTAACGGTCTACGAACGAAATTTTTAAAGGCACATTTTTGTAATATCGACAACTAGCCTAAATCACATTCGAGCGGTCTGATTAAAGCTATTTTGGGAAACTGAGAATGGACTTTGTGTGTAAACTGCAGAAGTTAGAAACGGACTATAGAACGATTTGTTAGAAAAGGACTATTTTGAGGACTGATAAGGTATTTAATAATAGTTAAATAGTAGTATATAGATAATATGTAAAAATTTTGTATAAAATATAATTTTAACCCACAAATAGACTGGAGAAATTGGATATTTTTTTTCAATACTTTTTCTAAAAAAATTATAATATGAAATAAACTAAAAAAATCTGAGCTAGTCGAATTTAAAATAAAATAGTAAATAAAAAAATTGATTAATAATATAAACATCAATATTATAACAATTTGGCGCCCAACGTGGGACATACAAAAAATTTGCATATAAAAAAATTTACATTGAAAAAAAAATTGGTTTGAAAATTTTGAAGATCTTAACAGAGAACTATTATTAAAACGTTAAATTTATTAAATGGTACATTGACAAATAATAAAATAAAAGCAAAATGCAAAGAAGAATGACATCCAGAGATGCTAAATAAATAAATACGAACAGAAGGAGAATCAGAAGAAGAACGAAAAGAAAGGAGACATGGAATGGGTTATTTTCAAATACAATATTTGGAACAAGGGGGACATAATCAGGAGAATGATGAAGAGATAGAGGAAAGCGAAAGAACCTTTCCAAGAGAAGGACATGAAGAAACAATGAGAAGTAGAGAAGTGATGGTTGGACAGAATCAAGGAGAATGAGCTGGAAGTAGAAGTGAACAAAATAAAATTATGGTAATGTTACAACAATTATTTGAGAATCAGAATGACACTATAAGCAGAAAATTTGATATTCAGTGAGAAGAAATGAAAGAAATAAAGACAAAGAATCAAAGAAAGTGAGAAGAAATAAAAGAGGAAATAAAGACAAGTAGTCAAAGAATGGAAGAGAAGATAGAAAATGTAAGAAAGCAATTGGTAGAATCTAAAAGATACACAGGAGAAAGAATCCATGGTACAAAACAATAAATTAGAAACGAAATGTTTAATGGAAGTGGAACTCCTTTTCTAAATTAGATTTTAAATTTTCTTGTAGTTGATCTAAATAAAATCTTAAATTTTCTCGTTGTTCCAAAGGGTCTACTCTATTATTAAGCTGTCCTATCTTTATCTTTAAAGTTATCTGAATCTGTCTTAGGCCATTCATAATTTCTGCATCTGCTTTTCTGCGCCTCTCCTCCTTCTGTCTTTCCTTATCTTCTTCTTCATCCTTTCCGCATCATTTCTTCTCCTCCTCACGTATTTCCTTCTATTTTTCTATATTTACAAACCATGCTGGGGGTCTGATGGTATCCATGTCTCTGGCGTATGCGGTGGATCTAGTATTTACCATAAACAGTAAGTAGAACAAATATTTCTTAAATCCCACTGCTGTCACCAATGTTACTCTTCTACTTTCTAACTTTTATTTATTCTTGTAACTTCAACTACTACTACTCAATCAAACACAGAACTCAAATCTAGAATACCTTCACATGTTCCCCGACAGTACATTTTCTTACAAAAAATAACATTTTTATTCCCTTCCTTATTGTCAGTTCCCCGATGTTTTTCTTCTTCTTTTTCTTTATGGACCTTAGCATATTCTCAGTACAAGACCGGCGTAAGAATATTTTAGATATCAATGTTTTTCTCACCCCTACCACTTAATTTTAAAAAGTTGGAGGTAAAAGTGTTGGATCAAGATTACTCCTTATAGTCGTAATATTTATTTAGAGCAAATTCATTGTATATAATTTTAACTATTGCGAATATCCCTTGTTGTAATCAAAACATGTTGGGACTGGTTAAATGACCAAGGTCTATGCCATTAAAAGTAAACAGTTTGTAAGATTAAAACTAACTTTTCCGCATCTGTGGCCCTGAACAATATTCTATCATAAAATGGTTACTTGTATACACTTTGGGGGATTTACAATGCTAACAAACCGAAATGTGTCCAAAAATAACCAAAAATATAGTATATCTGAATTAGTAGGACCCGCTATAGTCGCTCTAGTCAACTGAAAATCCATAGGATACATCTGTGAGATAGCTTGAATAATATTCAATCATAAAATTGATCAATCGTATACTCTCTGGAGGCTGTGTCGTGCTGACAAACTGAAAATTCTCAAAAATGACAAAAATCTGGTACTTCAAGTACCATAGCACCCGTTTTACTGGCTTTAGTGAGCTGAATATCAATCGGGTTCATCTTTGAGACGCTCTGAATAATATCCAATTATAAAATTGGTCACTTGTATATGTTACAGACCATATATAAAATCAGACCGTATGTATATGGCCTAGGTCGTATACATACGGTCTAAATTGGGCAGACCGTATGTAAAAAATATGGTATTTCATATACGGACTAGACCGTTTATATACGGACTATTGTGATTCAGGCCGTATGCTCGATAGCAGTGTTTCCAAGCACGTGGATAGTTCACCGCTTTTTTGCTGTTGTTTACGAAGTATTTTATCTTAAAATAACCCGATTTGTGATATTTCAACGACGTTGAGGGTTTTTATTGTCGTATGATACAGATTTTTGGAATGGAATCTTGGAAAGAAAGGTATTTTATTAATGTAATAACAATAATTAGTAACATAACCTCACCCAAGTTTTACCTATTAGAGAGATACTCCGCGTGTTGTTGTTTTTGACAACAATTGTCATAACATCGTTTTTGTTTATTTATGTTTTATGAACAATTGTATGAGCGGCGGAAAAACGTTGCTGAAAACAACCGTGGCTTAACGATAGAAAAGTACTCTGCTATTATTGAAGAAGTGAAAAGTTCTAAGATTGCCGAGAAAAAGACGCCAAGAATGCATTGGCTTTTGAATCAATATGATGTATGGTCTATACAGAGCTTAGATAAACTGATAATACCTCTTAACAATCAATCAGTTGATGTGATATACTACGTCTATTTAACGCTCTTCAAGAAATACACATATCTACAGGTATGTTGTTCAACAATTATTGTGAGAAAATGCTGAATATTGATAATGTTTTTTTACTTACAGGTCATGGAGGTAGAGATCACATGATGAAAAAAATACAAGAACTTCGTTCGTACTGATATTTTATTATTTATTAACCTGTGTGCATCATGTCAAATGAAGCAAAAGAGAGAAAAGAAGGAAATCGTGTCAAAACCCATGATTTTTAACGATTTGAATTCCCGCTGCCAGGTAGATTTAATAGATTATCAATTTCATGCTGACGGTAAATACAAATTTGCTCTTGTATATCAGGATCATTTGACAAAGTTTGTTATTTTGCGACCACTCGAGACTAAACGTGCAAAAGAAGTCGCTTACCACCTTGTCGGTATTTTTACCATTTTTGGAGCCCCTGTGGTTTTGCAACCTGATAATGGCCATGAATTTTGCAGCAGGGTTATTGAAGAATTAAAGACAATGTGGCCCGAACTAAAGCTTGTGCATGACAAACCACGCCACAGCCAGAACCAAGGCAGCGTCGAACGCGCCAATCAGGATGTAGAGAACATACTAACCACATGGATGTTGGAAAACAAAACAGAGCATTGGAGTCAAGGTTTAAGATTTATACAATTTATGAAGAATACTTCTTCACATTCTGGGACAAAAAGATCTCCATATGAAGCCATTTTCGGGGACAAACCAAAAACTGGATTAAAAACTTCAAATATTCCATTAGAAGCTATAGATAGTGTTACGACTGAAGAAGATTTGGAAAATGTGATTAATTCCATTCATGCTGACATTGCTGGCAATGCAGAAATCAAGCAATCGCATCAATCGAAGATAGAAATTGTTACAGAAACAGAAGAAGTCATAGAAGAGCAGCTGGAAGGAGTATTAGCGGAAAATCATGATAATGGTAAAGAAATTTCATGTCCGATATGCAGTACTTGTTTCAATCCCGTGATAGAAGAAGGTTTCGATGTTGGAAACCCATGCTCGGAAAACATTTGCAGTTTTTGCACTAGAAACAATAACATAGCAATGACAAGAAAGTTGCTCATGATGGATTAGAGCTACAGGCAAAACGAATGAAAGTAATATCAGATAGCACCCATCCAAAACCGAAAATCGGATCAACTGTAAGAATTCCCGTTCCAGACGTCGATCGAGGTAGAGGAGATGCTAGGTCAGTTTTAGCTGTAGTACTGAAAGCCACAGAAGACGGGTTTTAACGCTTGGGAACAAAACAAGGAGTGATTTCAAAATACTATAGCCGTTCAGAATTTAGTACGTGCCCTGCTAACATTATGAAAATTGAAGAAGTTTCCAAAGACAGGGAAATCCCTCTTAGATCGGTGGTTACTGCTCAATCGACAGGACATGGGAAAGATTTTAAAAGATGTAATTGTAAGGGTAAATGTCAATCAAAGAAATGTGCTTGTCGAAAAGGTAATGTATTATGTAATTATAAATGCCATAATAGCTTAAGTTCATCAAAAATCAAGGAGTTAGAGAGTAAGATAACAGATTTAAGAATATAAGACACGCCAGCAGAACAAAAGAAGATCGAGATATGCAAGCCAACAACACAACCCAAGACAGAAGATATTAGCAGTTTTGCCCGAGTCAAGGCTCCAACGTTTGACAGAAAGACATCGTGGACCAATTATGTGAAACAATTTGAAGCAGCCGCTAGAGTGAATAATTGGTCCGATAGGGAAAAGGCAGTAAACTTAACCATCGCGCTTCGGGAAGATGCCTTAGATGTACTTCAGACGATACCTCTGGAAAAAACGGATGATTTCGAGCAGCTAAAGAAGAGGTTGGACAAGCGATATGGTCTCGAACAACTAGAACATTTGTTCCAATCCCAGCTGAGGAACCGAAGGCAGAAGCGTGACGAAGCACTTCAAAAATATGAAGTGGATAGTGCCCGACTTGTTCGATTTGCTTATCCGTCAGCACCAGAGAACATAATGGAATGTCTGGGCATCCAGGCCTATATTGATGGCTTACGTGACCCCGATATGCAGAGGACGCTTCGTTTAGCCCATCCGAAAACAGTAGTCGACGCATTGACAGCTGCTCTTGAATATGAAGCAGCCACGATCGCTTCCGGATACAACAAAGGTAAGACCATACAGGAAGAAGGTGACGATGACAGACTTGACCAGATCGTCAACTTGTTAGAAGGTATGGTAGACAAGAAGCCGAAGAAAATCAGGTGCTGTAATTGTGGCTGTATTCTTTAAGTACGTATTTTTATGTATAACTCATATCTATAATAAATAAATAAATAAAAATTGTGTTTAAATATCTTAGAAATATACATATGGCGTAGGTGCAGCTGTGCCGTATATAAATAGACCAGACCTTTTACAAATGGACTAGACAGTTCATTAAAAGACAAGCTTTTTGCACACATAGACTAGTATCCTCAGTTCTTTTATATACGGACTAGTCCTTTTATATATAGTCTATTTTTCATAAACGGTCTGTAACATATACACCCCGGAGGCTGTATCGTGCTAACAAACTGAAACTTCTCCAAAAATGACAAAAATATCGTACTTAAAGTACTGTAGCACCGGTTGTATTGGCTCTAGTGAGCTGAAAATCGACAGGGTTCATCAGTGAGATGTTCTAAATAATATTCAATCCTAAAATTGGTGATTTGTTGAATTCCTGAGGCTGTATCGTGCTAACAAACTGAAATTTCCCAAAAAATGACAAAATGTCGTACTTCAAGTACCATAGCACCCGTTGTACTGGCTCTGGTGAGCTAAAAATCAATAGGGTTCATCTATGTGATGTGCTGAATAATATTCAATCATAAAATTCGTCATTCGTTGAATTCCAGAGGCTGTATCGTGCTAACAAACTGAAATTTCTCAAAAAATGACAAAATCTCGTACTTCAAGTACCATAGCACCCGTTGTACTGGCTCTGGTGAGCTGAAAATCGATAGGGTTCATCTGTGACATGTCCTTAACAATAGTCAATCATTAATTTGGTGACTTATTGCACTCCGGAGGATGTATCGTGCTAACAAGACATGCAAGGAAACGTGGCCGACGACGACGACATACACACAGGATTTTTTTTCTAAAAACCGTTTTTTCGTGTTGTTGATAGAAAACGTAAAAATAACTCAATAAAATTTTTCAAAATTCCAACTTTTTTTGGGGTAAACCAATACTTTTCTCGCATATTAGATAGGTTGGGTGGAAAAGTAATATTGTTAATTCCAGTACAGAGTAGAAACCTCTCTTAGAAACATTCTTGGGAGGTTCAATTGAGCCTAAAACACCTGACCATAGATATTCTAGTTGATCTTATTTTGAGGGCCATTTCCAGATCTTAAGGGATTTCTGCATTGCGTTTATCACTACTACGTCATCATCGAAGGCTAGGTTTGCCCATTTCTCGTATGAAAATATTACGAAATTTCCAGCTTGTCTAACAATACTTTTGAAACTGAATTCACCTTATTGAGACGCTTTGACTTCTATTAAGTCAAGATATTCCGCTTCTGCTTCATTTTATTTTCGAATTTCTTCAAAATCAACATCAACTGATGAATTGTCATTCAAAATCATATCATTCTCTCGAGTAGCTGAAGTAGTGGGTGCGTCTTCCTCCAGATCACTGTCGGTGAGATGTTCAGTTATATCGTCACGGCGGATACTTTTGCCTGCTGGTACATTTTTTTTTCTTACAAGTTTTAATGATGTTTGTTAAGTGGGAGCAAAGTTGTTAATCGAAACATGGGAAAACACAAAACAACGGATTTCGGCAGGGAAACCAAACGCTCCCCAATTTCACATCCTTATTTGGTTATACCGTGCTGAAGAGGCGAATGAGCCAGAAACATGCATGTCCGCGGTTACCACTCTGTTTCAGTAGCCCTTTATTTTGCGTGAATTACCCATGAATCTCTTTGTTGTTGTTGTTAACATATCACCGGATCGGAACCAAACACGCTACAAAAATCGGTTAGGCCAAAATCTTGGACGAGTTCGTTGAAGAGCCAAATCGGCCCAGTAAAAACAAAATGGCGGCCTGTCAAAGTTGAAAAAATATCGTATTTCCTTTGTTTTTCATTTTACGCAAAAAAGTTAATAAACTTTTCCATAGACCTTACTACGTTCTACATTTTTTGTATTCAACATTTTTCTCTAAATCGTACAATAAAACATTTATTTATGAAAATTCACAACAAATTTACCAGAATTGTTTTTATTTTTTTGTTTCTGATTTGATGCCAAAATGTTACTTTGGTTTTTTGTACATTTCAAAACATTCTATTACTTTTGTATCTAACTTTTTATTTTGGGTTGTATGCAAACATGTTACTCAAATAAGCCTGTCCAATTGGTCCTTGATTTTTATATACCGTAAACAGGGGTTACTTTGCTCCATTTTTGTGATCCCTCGTAGATATTTTAAAAGAAAAAATATAAAAACTATGGATATCTAAGTTTTTTTTTATTGTAAGTAGACATTAAATGTTAGTGAATCACCTGATTATTAGTTTATGGCTAAAAAATAAAATGAACATAATTTTTTTAAAATATCAAAACTGGGCCAAAGTAAAGTTTGATTTAAAACACGGTGTTTTAAATTAGTGGTGCAAAGATAATTCGTAAATTGGTTATCTTTTCGCCAGATATGAAAACTATGCCCCTGAAAAAAATGAAAAAAAAATTGAAGATCGAATTTTTATTTCAAAAACACAAAATATGTTATATTTCATTGAAAAATAAACAGTTTTAAAGATTGAAACTAACTCTTACACATCTGTGGCCCTGATCAATATTCTATCATACAATTGTCACTTGTATACACTTCGGGGGATGTATCGTGATAACAAACCGAAATTTCTCCAAAAATAACCAAAAATGTAGCATATCTGGATTTATAGGACCCGCTGTACTCGTTCTATTCAGCTGAAAATCAGTAGGGTACTTATGTGAGACACCTTGAACAATACTTATTCATAAAGTTGATCAATCGTATACTCTCTGGAGGCTGTATCGTGCTAACAAACTGAAAATTCTCCAAAAATTACAAAAATTTGGTACTTCAAGTACCACAGCACCCGTTGTACTGGCGTTAGTGAGCTGAATATCAATAGGGTAGAGACGCTCTGAATATTATCATAAAACTGGCCACTTGTATATACTCCGGAGGCTGTATCGTGCTAACAAACTGAAATTTCCCCAAAAATGACAAAAATATCGTACTTAAAGTACTATAGCACCTGTTGTACTGCCTCTGGTGAACTGAATATGCATAGGTTCATCTGTGTGCTGTCCTGAATAATATTCAATCATAAAATTTGTGACTTGCTGAACTCCAGACACTGTATCGTGCTAACAAAAAGTCGTACTTCAAGTAACATAGCACCCATTGTA
This sequence comes from Galeruca laticollis, assembly GCA_963921935.1. Classification (NCBI taxonomy): domain Eukaryota; kingdom Metazoa; phylum Arthropoda; class Insecta; order Coleoptera; family Chrysomelidae; genus Galeruca; species Galeruca laticollis. The sequence continues at coordinate 75,448,682 of OY998181.1, forward strand.
CTGGCTCTGGTGAGCTGAAAATCAATAGGGTTCATCTTTGACATATCCTTAACAATATTCAATAATAAAATTGGTGACTTGGTGCACTCCAGAGGCTGTATCGTGCTAAAAAACTGAAATTTCTCAAAAATGACAAAAAAGTCGTACTTCAAGTACCATAGCACCCGTTGTACTGGCTCTGGTGAGCTAAAAGTCAATAGGGTTCATCTATGTGATGTCCTAAATATCATTCAATCATAAAATTTCTGATTTGTTGAACTCCAGAGGCTGTATCGTGCTAACAAACTGAAATTTCTCAAAAAATGACAAAAAAGTCATACTTCAAGTACCATAGCACCCGTTGTACCGGCTCTGGTGAGCTGAAAATCAATAGGGTACAACTGTGACATGTCCTTAACAATAGTCAATCATAAAATTGGTGGCTTATTGCACTCCGGAGGCTGTATCGTGCTAATAAGACATGTATGGAAAAGTGGCCGACAACAACGACGACGACATACACACAGGATTTTTTTTCTAAAAACCGTTTTTTCGTGTTGTTTTTGATGGAAAACGTGAAAATAACTCAAAAAAATTCAAAATTCCAATTTTTTTTGGGGTAAACCAATACTTTTCTCGCATATTAGATAGGTTGGGCGGAAAAGTAAAGATTATTGGGACTTACCGTAAGGAACATTTTATTTCGCTTATTTGGCTACCCTATACTTAAACCAAAGAATTGGAAACTTTGTTTTGATAAATGATTACCTAACTATCCTTCATACTAATTAATAATTGATCTATATTGAAACACGAGCATAAAACTGAGAAAACTTTGCTGTCTACATTAAGTGAATAATAGTTAGCGAAATAAGTCCACAATTGGCGTCGCATTGACTGACTTCAGATTTTCTAATGAATATCTGTGTCTTTTGCCTGAAATTTTACCAGAACTTTTTCTATTGTCATTGTTCTTCAACTGATTCTCTTAAAAAAACAATATAAACCGATTATATAACTTTTGACCGAAAAAAAATTTATCCAATTTCCATTTTTGGAACTGAGAATATATATCTACACTAACCAAAAAAACATTCTCAAAATCCGATTCAAATATTTGCTTATACGATCCTGATAGTTCTATATAACGATATTTCATGAAGTTAACTGTCACGACCCTTACTTCGTGGAATCTACTCATAATAGTGTTTTAAATGAAACTTAATGTTTCTAGCTAATTCCACAATATAATGAATGATGAAGAAAATTCTAAAAAATTGACAATTGTTTCGATAACTGAATATCATCGTCAGAATGACAGAAGTTACATTTCATTTGATGCCTACCTGATGTTTAGTAGTTATTTTTGGCTAGACCAAGAAGTGACCTTCCTTGTGATTGACTTAGTATATGTTAATAGAAAAAAGAAGAAGATGTGATATTACAAATATTGAAGCTTAGATATTATTAGCCCTATGGTAATATCCTGGATATCATTTTTCCAATTAAGATCAGTATAACTGTGCAATGATATAGAAAACCAGGAAAACTATATCTACAGATCTTTACAATTATCACTTAAGAAGAAAGTTTAATAGTGGAGAACTCCCTAGATTTATCTGTCCATTGACGACTTCATATTGTGGGTTTCTTAAGAGTCTTCTAATTTCCAACTCTTGAAAGAATTCCAGTCCTTATTTCTTGTCACAAATATGTAGTACTTCTAGTTCTGTGTTAGGTGTCAATGAATGGTTGGTGTCAACTAGATGTTTCGCGTAATGGGATTTATCTGGTTGTTTCAATCTGTATTCTCGTAAGTGTTCACTGTATCGGATTTCAATATTTCTAAGGGTCTGACCCAAATACACAGCATTACATTCTGGACATTTGAGTTCATATATACAATTAATGTTGGTATTTTTGTTTTAACACTTAACAATTTTGTACTTACGTTACTTTCTGTTCTAAAAGAAATTGTTGTATTCGTCGCTAAAGATATTATCTTTGAAATATTATTCGAAATATTTCCTGCATATGTGATGGTTTTATAAGTTTTCATTTCTCCAGTTTGTTTAGGAAATATCAGTTGTAATGCCACTTTACGACAATTTCTTCTAGAGCAGAAAGTAACGAAAGTACAAAATTGTTAAATGTTAAAACAAAAATACCAACATTAAAGAAATCCGTTATATATAAACTCAAAAGTCCAGAATGTAGTGCTGTCTATTTTGGCCAGACCCTTAGAAACTCTGAAATCCGATACAGTTAACACTTATGGGCATACAGATTGAAACAACCAGATAAATCCCAGTACATAAAACATCTAATTGATACCAACCATTCATTGACACCTAACACAGAACTAGAAGTACTATATAATTGTGACAAGAAACAAGAACTGGATTTCCTTGAAGACTTGGAAATTAGGAGACACTTACGAAACCCATAATATGAATTCGTCAATGAACAGATAAATCTAGGGAGTTCTCCACTATTAAACTATCTTCTTAAGTGATAATTGTAAAAATCAGCAGATTTAGTTTTCTATATCATTGCACAGTTATACTGATCTTAATTGGACAAATGATATCCAGGATATCACCATAGGGCTAATAATATCTAAGCTTCAATATTTGTAATATCACATCTTCTTCTTTTTTCTATTAACATATATTAAGTCAATCACCATAGGCGTCTCTTGCCCTTGTAACGCCCGTGTGCAACCAGTAATCTGGCGTCCTCTAGTCTAGTAGGAGCGGGGTCAAAATGGAATTAGTACTAACAGTTATACAGGGTGTTCATAAAGGTATGCACTTTTTTTAAACTGTGACACCTACTCATGGTAATACTGAACAACTTTCCCCAAGTCAATTATCAAAAAAATTTGGACTTAGTATGGAGATCGATCATCTGATTGACCAAGTCTCCATACAAAGTCCATTTATTCAAGAATTGACCATACATTCCTTGGGGAAAGTTGTTCAGTATTATCATGAGTAGGTGTCACAGTTTAAAAAAAGTGCATACCTTTATTAAGACCCTATATTTTCAATCGGAAATTCGTATGCAAATGGTGCAATTTAAAATTATGTCGCGAAGCAAAATATTTTTATGAGAAGAAAGGGATTATAAGAATAAAAAAAATCACAACTTTGTAGTTCTTCCAAAAATATTTATTTCAAAAACTACTTATAGTAACATAACAGGACGCTCGTCACACAAGTATATATCTTAGACATCAATATATTCACAAAAAAGTTACTTTTCGAGCTTTTGCATTAGCGAAATCTTTAATAATGTCAGTAAATTCGATTTTAATTTCGTGTTCAATACTTTATAACGATAAATTTGTCAATCTATTTTGCGACAATGTTGATCTAAGGTAGTTTTTAATTATTTTCAGTTTAGAAAATGACCTTTCGCTATGTGCGACCGTGACTGGAAGTGTCAGGTATATCCTCAGCGCAGTGGACATATTTGGGAACACTGAAATTAATTTATTCGTGAACAAGTAATTTAAAACGTTTCACGGCGTAGTGGAATCATGAATAAACATCGGTAATAATTCGATTTCATTATAGAGCTCGAACTGTTCCACATCTGAGGAGCCAGCATGTCTAAGTTTATTTTCTAAATTAGAGCAATGTGTTTTTTTTGTATCAGAGTCCAAATCTTTCCAGTTTTTCGATTTTTAAAGAATTGAAAAAATTAGATTATTCTCATTCAAAAGTTCGAAGCGGTCGTCGAACTTAGTTATTGCGGTGTCTAACAAATAGTAGTGAACATTTACTTTAAAATCTGTTCTTGCGTCTGTAATCGGTTCATCCTCCGCCTCATAATTGAAAAACCTTTTACGAGCGCGAGGGCGTGCAGGTGTGGGAAATTCTACTATCGCCTCGACTTCTTCCGCTACAGTTTCGCCCTGTTAAGGAGCTCCTCAAAATCGGACTCATTACGGAATTCAGACAAACTTATTTTTGCATTCTCAATCATTTTCACCGCTTCTGACAATACAACGACTGACTTCTGAAGGGCCTTGCTAATTATATTTATCTTGCTTAAAATTTCAAACCAAATAAGCAGAGAGCAGATGAATTTAAACGACTTAATTTTTGTAATTAATGAATTTGCCATATTTCTTGACTCTGCATCTCTGCTCCTATCGGAATATATAGTAAACAAGGCATCATATACTTTTCCCAGTTCAAAACGTAGAGCTTTGACTGCTTCAACCCTGTTCTCCCATCGAGTATTTGAAAGTGGTTTTAGACTTAAAGTTGGCACTTCTTTAGCAAGTATTTGCCAACGTGTTGTTGACTCAGAAAAAAAACATAAATTTCCTGCACAATTGAAAAGAAATTGACAATTTGTAATGAACTTTTAGCAGCGTCATTCACTACCAAATTAAGGCTGTGTGCAGCACAAGGTACATAAAATGCGCGTGGGTTTAAATCTAGAATTCGTTTTTGTAGACCTATATTTTTCCCTTTCATGTTTGCACCATTATCATAACATTGACCACGCATATCTTGTATGTCAATTTCGTTTGACATTAAAAACTCTAACAAAAATTGAGTTAAGCCCATGCCAGTAGTGTCTGTAATAGGAAAAAAACCCAGAAAGTGTTCTTTTACTTCAGCCTTGTTGTTACTATTTAAAAGAACGTAACGTACGACAACCGATACTTGTTCTTCGTGTGCTATATCTGGAATGCAATCTAGAATAATGGAAAAATATTTTGATTGTTTCAATTCCAAAACAATAGTTTTTTTTATTCTTTCTCCCAATAATTGTACTATTTCATTCTGAATATTATGGCGAAGATAATGAGTTACGCGTGACTCAGATTTTTGAATAAGGGCAATGTGTTCCACAAGCACATTATCAAAGTTAGAGGTATATTCAACCAGCTTTAAAAAATTACCATTATCAGAATCGTAAATTTTTTGAGATCTTCCGCGAAAAGCCATACATTTCCTCGCTAAAAATTAAATTGTGTTGATTATTCGTTCGATTACTGTAGCCCAACGTTTTTTTCCCGATCAATTTCATTTTGGTGCAAGAAATCTACCTACTTTTCTTTTAAAATAACAGTTTTCAATGTAATTTGTTTCTTAAGACACGTTAGGTGCCCTAAGCTCTTTTTATGACGTTCTAAAGCAGTAGACAAACGCCGCCAATCTTTGTAACCTATTTCATCATTAAACGGTGTGGGACTCGCATCAGCATGAAAAAGTTTACAGTAAAAACAATAAACAGAATCAGTTGGCTTAGAGTAAACCCGCAAGTTTCGTGAAACGGTTTCATTATTTAACATCTTTTCAGTATAATAAGCATCTGAAAAAGATCTTTTCGAACTATTCGAAGGATATGAACTCATTTTAACCTGCACTGGCCCACGCCCCATCAAACATATTCTCTGTTTATCGGATAACACATGTGGCCATAACGCGAGATCATTCATCATATCTTCTCGAAGAATATTCTCCAGGGACGATTCGGCACTAGGAGGTTCTTCGTCTTCTTCGACTACCGACGACAAAGACATCTTAGACATCAGCGGCGTCGGCGGTGACGTAGAAGTGACGAGTTCTGCTGTACAATTATCTTGGTTTTCATAGGTCTCTGTCTCCAGATGTTCGTCCGAGGATGGACCGGGTCGAACAAAAAACTTTTTAATAGAACTTGTATTATTTTTCGGAGACACTTCCTTCTCCAGCTTTCTTTTTCGATTCGGTGCACCAGAAAGTTTCTTTTTTCCATCGCCATCAGACATCTAAAGTAACTAAGTATACTTAGGCACCTAATACCTAAAAGAACTAAGTAGTATCTATGGAAATATTATAGGCCCAGAGAAGAGTTGCAACTTGGACTAATTATACCCAAATATCTAAGTATATTAGTAGGTCATATATAAGCACTTTAACTTACCGTTGTTCGTTCTGCACTGCAGTACGATAAACAGATGAAAAACCCTAGGTCGTACCTATAGGTACGAGTAAAATTCGAAATTACTATCTATCACTCGATGTTTTGTTTTTGTATTTCACTAGCTATTTTTGATGACCTCCGACCTCGAGGAATGTTGCAATAATTGTGGAAGCAAAAAACCTAATCATCCATTTTATATATTTTCTATCAAAAGAAAAGCCGATTTACGTCATATTCACATGTTTACTCAAAAACTTATACTTAATCCAATAGCATCAAGGCTTATTTTGCAACATTACGGTATAGCGGTAAAACAAAAGTGCGGCACGCGCACACAAGCCTTTGAAAATGACCGCCGCACGTCCCCGGGAATTTCAATTTGAATTTATAGATAGCATTCTAATACAGTCGAGTTAGAAATTATTGTCGGCGGTGTGTGAAATGAATCAAAACAAACAGGTGCCGATGCCGGCTCGCGCCGTTGGTAGCGATGCGACATTAAGCCAATTTAATGTTTAATAATCTGTTTTAAGACTGATTTCACGTTGTTTCAAAAGTTATTGTGTATATTAAAATAAAGTAGGTAGGAAAAGGAGTAAGTAGCCTTGCTTTGCTACCGTGCGCCCGACGTCGGCAAGGGCACAGTGGTGTCAGGGCGCTCGACGCTCGGCGCCCCCTTAGACCCGGCGCCCGTGCGCGCCGCACACACTGCATTATAGGTAAAGACGCCTCTGTCTATTACAAGGTAGGTCACTTCTTGGTCTAGCCAAAAATAACTACTAACCATCAGGTAGGTATCAAATGAAATGTAACTTCTGTCATTCTGACGATGATATTCATTTTTCATTATATTGTGGAATTAGCTAGAAACATTGAGTTTCATTTAAAACACTAATATGAGTAGATTCCACGAAGTAAGGGTCGAGACAGTTAATTTCATTTAAAAATCTTCGAGAGACTAACAATATTTCAGTGTGGGCATAAAATTGTTCACTTACTTTTCCCATGCGTCGGTAACTGACTACTTTCGTAATTCTCCAACAAATTTTCCAATACCAAAGAGATATTTTTGCTAACAACATCTACGGATGGTCTACCCGATCGACTTATCCTTCTGGAAGAATTCTCCTGATGGCTGCTAGGACTAAAATTGAGTATGACATTTTGTAAAGATATGTTTTGATTGAGAAGGTTCTGTTCTAGAGGTAAGCCATGACGAAGAAAAAATGATTCCAAGCCAGATATCAACACTCTAAAAAAGAAAAAGGTTTTGTAATGACATGTTGTAATACGGACAACTATTCGTTACAAATAATAATCTACGTGAGGATTCGTTAATAGTCATGAATAGTGGTAATTGTTCATGGTAATAATTTTAAGTTTAGTATGAAATAATTTTTAAATCCTTCTTTTAATACGTCCAAGACGAAAAAATTAAACAGCTTAACGTATAGTAAATAGCTCTAGAAATTACCTGAATATTATTCTAATTGCCAATATTACAGATTGTATACAAAGGAGAAGAAGATTTTAGTGGTAATCCAAAGAGCAATAGAAGCTGAAATATTTGGTGATACTCTTGATGTTTCGGAGAAGCATTCGCCAAATTTTTAAATCGATCTGTATGAAAGTTAAAATTATGACGGATGCGCAGGGATTTCTTAGAATTGTTTACGATTGTGACTATCTTATCTAGACAGTGTTTTTGTGACCAGTCTTATCTAGACAATGAGAGAGCCAATTTTTTTGTGTAAGCCGCAATCTAGAATTATCTAGTAAAAAGGCACTAGTAAATATATATATATATATATATATATATATATATATATATATATATATATATATATATATATATATATATATATATATGTGTTTGTGTTTGTGTGTGAGTTTTTCAAACGTGAATTTGGTTGAAAATCACCAAAACGTCGGAAGTTGTTTGTTTTTCATGATATTAATGAAATTAAAATGAGTTATATATTGAATTTGTACCTATGATATCCTTTGTTTAATGTAAATATTGAGATGCTAAAATAATATTCAAAACATTTATCATTGTCAGTGCTTCATAAAATAATTCAACTCATACTTGTATATCAGACCATACATCTTCTTTGAACAATGTAATAATGTGTAAGTGTGGCATACACGTCATTAAAAGTATCTGGAGCCCTGAAGAAATGAATTAACGTATTCAGATTATTATAATACATCATGTATAATAAGAATTAGTAGCAAAATTATTATTTTGATGTTTATTATTTCAATGACACAGAGAACTGTCAACAAGATTGGAATGTCAAAATACTTTCAAAGCATGAAACATCAGCGACAGAGTTCGATGTCCGCGACAGGAATTCGTTGTCATAGAACTATATAATTCTGACAAGCGTATAAAGCGATGATGAAAAATAACACATAAAGAATTTTTGTAAATATAATTTTGGGCCAAGTTTATGAGAAATCATAATCGTGACAAAGTTTTAATAGAAATTGAAAAGAATTATATATATTTTGGAAAGTATCAGATTGTAGATTTGTCTAATTTAGAATGGAAAAGTATTACAATGAGAGGTTTTTTTTATTAATAGGGATATTTTTGGAGAAGTAGAGTTTTAAATAGATAAATTGAATTATGGTGGAAATAAACAAAGCATTAAATATCATCAAATAGTTAAGAAAAATACGAAATTAAATGAAAACCTCTGATTTGTAAATTATTGTTAAAAAAAAATCTAGTGAGATGATGAGTTTTGTCCATAGCAACGAACAGGAAAAAGGATGGTTGTTGATCTGGAAAAATTGGAGTATGAGATATGATATTTTGAGAGAGGAGGTAGTAAAATAAAATTTTTAAATTATAATAAAATAGAAGTAAAGTCCTCATATAAGTAAAGAAAAGTATATAGAAAGTGTAAATGAAGTTGAAGAAGTTATTTGAAAAGATTTAAAGGTGAATTGAAGGTACAGAAGATAAAGGATTAAAATACATAGAAAAGAAAGGTATTGGGTTGATAAAACAGAGAGTACCATTAGATCATGTAAGATACTCCCTGAATGTATATTTCTGTATATTTACTTTTATTTAATTACATGTTTTTAAATGATATATACCTTATCGATATATGGGCGAGTTTTGCAAAAGCAGTATACGAATAAATACGTTTCACATTAAACGTTGTTTTATTTGTAATTAGTGATTATATTCAAATTAATATTTTCATATATATAACAGTTGGCGACGAGGTGTTTTTCTTTTTGAATTCACGTGTGTATAATCGGAAAGTATAGTTTATCAGTTAGTGCTGAAATTTTTGTTTTTGAGTAAGTGCTAGTGGTAAAAGAAAATGCCGGCTGATAAAGATAATCAACAACGTTTTGCGTTATTAGGAACCTTAAATACTTTTGATCCTGATAGATCGGATTTTTCGGTATTTAAAGAAAGACTATTCCAGTTTTTTATTGCAAATGAGATAAATGACATTAACCGAAAAAAAACCATACTTTTAAATACTTTATCGGAGAATTGTTATAAATTGGTGCGGAATTTATGTGTACCAGATCTTCCGAATGCAAAAACTTTCGATGAAATAATTAAATTATTGGACGAACATTTAAATCCAGTGGAGTCGTACTTCGCACAAAGATTACAATTGTACTCTGCACGGAGGAAACCTAGTGAAAGTTTTGGCGATTGGGAAGCACGTGTAAAAAGTTTAGCTTCAAAGTGTAATTTTGGCACTGAATTAGGTGTCATAATGCGTGATATTTTTGTTATCGGCATTAGTGAAGAAAGGATCATGGATTGGCTTTTTTTAAGAAGATGCTTCCAGCGCAAATGTTACGCTGAAATCAGTAGTTAGATTAGCCATTTCCAAGGAATCTTCTTTGAAGGAACACGCGTTGAGAGAAAGCTTGGGTGCTGTGGTGAAACGAGAACCGACCGACTCGATGAATTTTCATCGTCAAAGGAAGAATAAGGGCCAGATCACACGCAATTCCTCTAGCCAGCCGTTTCAGCGATATCAAAAAGAAAAAGGCAGCAGCGGTTTAGCTGGTAAGAATAGTGTCAGAAATCCTACGGTAAGCAATCGTAAATATTCTATAAAATGTACTGTTTGCGGTCGTAGTAATCACATGGTAAATGATTGTGCATATAAAAATTGTAATTGCCATAAATGTGGTGTGAGAGGCCATTTAGCTACTCAGTGCAAAAAAGTTTCACATAAATATTTGGAAGTAGATAATGAAGTCGATACTGACCAATCAATTTTTAATTTATCGGATTTAAATAAACCGGTTGCGGAGCATTTGTTAATTATTTGTTAAATTTTGGGAATTTAAGCGACAATGTTGATAAGAATGGAAATATTAAACCTGTTTTTGTAAATATGCTTGTTGAAAATATACCAATGAGATTTGAGGCGGATTCTGGTTTTGCTCATGCCGCAATATCTGAAAAATTATACCAAAAACATTTTTCAAATAAAAAATTAGAAAATAATGATTTATCATTGAAGGATTATGTGGGTGTTACTTTTAAATTCTTGGGATTTGTTAATTTCAATTTGGTTTTTGAAAATAAAAATTATGTATTAGAAACTTATGTAATTAAAGACGGGGGTCCACCACTAATTGGTAGAAATGGTTTAAATATGCTTAAATTGGGTATCTGCAAAATTCAGGAAGCCGAAAGTTTGAATGATATATCTGATACAAATTTATTAGAAAGCTGTAAAAATATAGATGCTTCTATTCAGGTTACTTCTTTGATTAAAAAATATGGTGCTATATTTGATAACAGATTGGGAACATTCAACAAATTTAAAATTTCATTAAAGCTGAAGGAAGGCGCTGTGGAGAAATTTTGCAAGCCTAGACCAGTACCGTTCGCTTTAAAACCCAAAGTGGAACAGGAAATCGAAAGGTTAGTGAAAATGAATGTTTTAGTACCAACAGAGTTTCCAAAATGGGCTACTCCTATCGTTCCAGTTTTAAAAAACAATGGAGGTATAAGAATATGCAGAGATTTTAAAGTTACGTTAAATCCAAATTTGTTAATTCAACATTTTCCTTTGCCGAGAATAGAGTATCTTTTTTCGCAATTGCAAGGTGGTGATAAGTTTTCAAAAATCGACCTCTCGGAAGCTTATCAACAGTTGGAGTTGACAGAAGCTTCTAGAGAACTTGTTACTATAACTACACATAAGGGACTTTACTCTTATAAACGTTTACCTTACGGGATAACTAGTGCCCCAGCTATATTTCAAAATATAATGGAACATATGTTTGTTTTTCCGGGTGTTGTCTGTTTCCTTGATGATATTTTAGATACAGGTAAAGATGACCGTGAGCATCTGGAGCGTTTAGAAAAAGTGTTTAAACGTCTTCATGAATGTGGACTTGAAGTAAAAAAAGACAAATGTACATTTTTTCAAAATTCGGTAAAATATTTAGGTCATCTAATTGACAAATTTGGATTACATACGCTAGACGAGCGAGTTACTGCTATTAAAAAAGCCAAGGTTCCTGAAACAGTTACGGAACTCAAATCCTTCTTAGGAATGGTAAATTTTTATTGTAAATTTATTTAGAATGCATCACAACCTCTTTATTGTTTGTTAAAAAAGACTCAGCTTGGAATTGGACGCCTGAGTGTACGAAAAGTTTCGAAGAAGCTAAGGCTATGTTAACATCTTCCTCGGTGTTAGCACCTTTTAATCTCAGTTTGCTCTGGGAGCCACTCTCTCTCTTGTCTACAAGGATAAAAGGGAAAGGCCAATTGCTTTTGCGTCAACTTTGTTGAAATCCAGCGAAATAAAATATTCTCAAATTGAAAAAGAGGCTCTAGCCATTATTTTTGGCGTAAAGACATTTTTTCAATATCTCTATGGTCAAAGATTTATTTTATGCACTGACCTTAAACCTTTATTAACCATTTGTGGCAATAAAAAAGGTTTACCAATTTTTGCAGCCAATCGGATACAAAGATGGGCTCATTTTTTATCAGCTTTTTCGTATTACATAGTTTACGTCAAAAGTAAAGATAATGTTGCAGATTGTTTGTCCAGACTTCCCGTTAATCCCGAAAAAGAAGAATGTACTTCATTCTTAAGCTCAGCATTTTGTTATTCATATTCAAATTATATTGAAGATTCCGATTTTCCTTTGAATGTTCACTCTATAAAAAAAGAGACGGCGAAGGATCCTATTCTTAGTAAAATTATATATTTTGTTAAAAGGGGATGGCCTTCTACTTGTCCTTCAAGTGAAATTCAACCATATTTTATAAAAAAAAAATGAAATTTTTAAGGAACAAGACTGTTTAATGTGGGGTTACAGGTTGATTATTCCAAAAAAATTTCATACTTCAATTTTAAAAGAATTGCTTAGTACTCATATGGGTATCGTGAAAATGAAGGCACTTGCACGATCATATGTTTGGTGGCCTTCAATTGACAAACAGATTGAAGAACAATCTCAAAATTGCAATGCTTGTGCACTTCACTCGAGCAAACCACCCAAATCATTATTGTCCACCTGGAAATGGCCTGAGCAACCATGGACTAGGTTACATGCCGATTTTTTTGGTCCAGTTTTTAATAAAAACTTCTTGGTAATTGAGGACGCAACCTCAAAATGGATAGAATGTTTTCAAATGCACGATATAACGGTTACGAGTACTATTAAAATTTTTGATTTATTTAGTAGATTTGGTTTACCTTTCCAAATTGGTACCGATAATGCGACCACTTTCAATTCGGATGAATTCCAAACATTTTTAAAATTGAGCGGAATACGACATCTAACAGGTGCACCCTACTACCATTCTACAAATGGATTAGGTGAAAGTGCAGTTAAGATTCTAAAAAAAGCTATTTAAAAAGCCAAAAGTGAAAATAGAAATTTAGATTTTAGCTTAATTATGAATCGTTTTCTATTTCATAATAGAAACACCCCTCATACAACTACAGGGGAAGCTCCTTCTAAAATTTTGTTGGGCAGAACAATGTGCACCAGATTTGATTTGTTATTGCCATCGACAAAATCGGTTGTCGAAAATAAACAATTCATACAAAAACAATATTTTAAAGGGAAAAGACAAACATATTTTAAAATTAATGATAAGGTGTTAGTACGCGATTTTAGGGCTAATACTCCAAATTGGTGCCAAGGTGTGGTCAAAGAAGTTCTTGGAGAAAGAACCTATATTACAAAAACAGATCATGGATTGATTTGGAAACGTCACATTGACCAGTTGAAAGTAAATAATTGTAATGAAACTGTTAACTCAAAATATTCAAAAGAGGAAGAATCGGTCACGATCATTCCAAGATCTGATTTTAATGTAAATAGTGTAGATAATGATAGTTTAGTCTGTAATGATTCTGTAGCAAGTGATAGGGATAATTTAGTGTCGGTTTCACCTAGCGTTGATAGTTCGCGTCAGTTAAGACAGCGGAGCTTAATAAATAAGCCAAACCGACTAGTTTATTAATTTAACTGAATGTGTTATTTATTTTTTATTAGTTTAACTTGTATATATTTTTTGAAGGGGGAGAAAGTGTAAGATACTCCCTGTATATATATTTCTGTATATTTACTTTTATTAATTTACATGTTTTTATATGTTACATACCCTATCGATATTTGGACGAGTTTTGCAAAAGCAGTATACGAATAAATACGTTTCACATTAAACGTTGTTTTATTTGTAATTAGTGATTATATTCAAATTATTATTTTCATATATATAACAGATCATATTTCTTAATTAATTGAAGCCTGAATTGGAAAATAAAAAAGAAAAATATGACATCTTAAATTATACCTGAAATATAATTTTAAACTTACGTGTCAAGTTCCAGAGTAGGTGTATATGGTAGACACATTAATAGAAGTGTTGGTGTAGAAGATTGATTGTGGGTTCCAGAAGAAGACATCGGTCGTGCAAAGTTAGTGTTGAGTACTTTATTGGTTAACCAATTAAATAACTAAAATAATTTTGATTTGGCGATTTAAATTTAATTTTCTAGCATAAAGGTATTTTAATTCAAAATTTATTAGGTTATAGTTAATTTTTCAATTCATCGTATTAGATTTAAATTTTGTTTGTATTGATATATATATATATATATATATATATATATATATATATATATACTCCTCGTATTTTCATTTCATAGTTCTTATAAAAATATAATTAGAGTGTATGTCGTTTCATTCTGATATCAAAAAAATAAAATAAAGTATAATAGGTTCCATAACTTAGGCGTACCAACGTATTTAAAATCCAAAACTCAAAGGGAGTAAAGAGTCTCATACTCTACTTGATATATATGAGCTAGCCGAACCAACATTTGTATATAAATTAAATAAAAACTAAAAATTACATTTACCCTAATCTAAAATAAAAGAATTAATTATAAAATCATAAATATACAATAATTTGTCACCACCCAAACGTGGGGCAACTATAAAAGAATATTAAATATATTATAATATATACAGTTTGGGAACATTACGAGGGAACGTACGCTTTACCGTCAATGTGTTAGAAAGAGACAAAATACATATAAATTCAGTCATTCTTTCTCGCTACCAGGATATCATAAAGTGGAAAACGTGCAATGAAAGACGTTAGAAGTTAGAAGAATGCTAGAAATACAGATGTGTAATGTGAACAAATTAGTTTATTAATTGAGAAATAATAAGATTGTACTATACTGATAGCTTAATGGAATGAACAATAAAAAAATCAACATAACTCGTTTATCCCTTCATGATCAATTTACAAAGAAATACTTCAGTAGTAATAAACTAATTCACTATATTAGTTCGGTTAGTATTGAAATAAATAACCGTAACATGCGAAATAAAATTTGTATTAATAATAATATGTGTTTCCAAATATCTCAATTCTCATTTTTTGCTAACAGGATCTCATAAAGTGAAAAATACATGCCCAGAATGCCAGCGTTTTACAAATTATTTGTAGCTACTAACAGTATTGCCAATTGTCCTTGTATATTTATATTAATTGTAAAATGCATTGTTCTAACACGAGAACAAGTTATAAGAATATTTTAATTATGGTAATTCAAGAGGTTGTAACAGATCAAGATGTAATTAATTCCATCTATTCGTTGAATATTTCATTGTAATGCTGGAAATTGTTCTAGTTTTCAGTTTGAAAGCGGTTAAAACTTTTTCTTTTTCTTAGATTTGGCAACGTGAAGTTGGTCTCGAAACATCTGCTGTGTTTCGAATGTGAGTAAACAAAAATTTGGTATCTTTATCGTTTGTATGCAAACGAATTCTCTGTGTAAACACACACACAGTACAAATTAAAAAAAACGAAAATAAAAATAAAATCGAATTTTAATGGCTACAATTTTTAAATAAAAGTAATATTATGATATGTAATAAATTAAAAAATAAATCTTAATTCTTCAATGAGCTTAAATCAAATGTTCGAATAAACCCCCGTTTTCAGCTAAGCAGTAACCGAGACGGTTATAAAATTCTTGACGAACACGTATGAGCATTTTAGGTGTTATTTTCATACAAATTTGTAAAATTTGTTCCCTTAATTTATTTAGGGAAGATGCTCTGTTTTCTTGAAACCCATGAATTGTCGATTTTTTACAACCCCAGAAAAAGAAATCGTTGGGAGCCAGATCTGGAGATCTCGTAGGCCATCTTATGTTACCATTCGTGGAGATTATCCGATTGGGAAATTGTGTATTTAGAAAATTTATTGGGTATTTCCGAATGCCACAATAAACAAATTTTCTGCTATTTCTCGATATGAATGACCCTGGTAGTACCATTTAACAATTTGCACTTTATGGCGAACTTGCATACTCATTTTGATAAGATTTGCAAAAGATCGTTACTCATTCGCAAACAATTGTTTAGTGAAATACCCAGATTGTACAGTAGAACATCTTCAAGAGGCGCACGCGCGATTCGTATTCGTCTGGTATAATATTCTACGCTGGCTTTTAATTCTCTGTCTCATGATTTTCCTTCTCCAACACACTGGTAACGCCATGTGACCATGATAATTTCCCTTTGGCCGTGAGAGTATATTGTTTTACGTTGAAATTAAATGTGACTGATTTCTCTCACAAATGAGAAGGAATTTTTCAAAGGCACTCTACAATCTAACGCGTGGATTGAAAATGAGGAGAGGGGACAGATAAAAGTAGAAGAATTAAAGCTGTAAGCGAAATCGTTTTATCAGAGCGTAGGAGACAGGCGGTTTATATTGAGATATTTTTGTACATACAAGACAGTAAACAAATATTAGCATACGACTTATTTATGTTCTGATACCCTGTAAAAGAAAATGGTGTTACACTGAAAACACTTTTTTTATTACAACATATTGTCGCTTTTGGACTCTGTATTGTTGCCATAGATTATTCCTTATGAAGTTAATGAAAATTATTATGCTTATATTCATTAATTGTACCCTCAATATTGACGAATGTAATTTTTTTAGCCATCTTCCAATGATTTTTTAGTGGTACTTATTTCAAATACCTATTAGGTAGGTTTTAATTTATTGTTCAAATCATATTAGCGTGTACTACCCGAACTGATATAGTGAATTAGTTTATTAATACTTAATTATTTCTTTGTAAATTAATCATGGAGGGATAAACGAAAGTAATGCTGATTTTTTTATTGTTAACTTAAGAAAATCTGTTAAATTCGAATAAAAAAACTGTTTAACGGTTAAACGAACTTTTTTGGAATGTTAATTCACTCATTTATGTTTAAGTTATCAAAAAACTAATATAGGATTTTAATTTTTCAAATTGAAATATAAATCGTTTAGTAGGAGAGCCAAAATAATTTTACTTTCCTATTTTCTCATTGTATCGATCAATTTGCTATTATAGCACTATTAGCAATAATTGTTGATATAGTAACATCAAAAAATCGTTTAACAGCATATGTCGTTATGACTTAGTGATCGAATTGTGCAGATTAACTGAGATTTAGAAATAAAGAATGGTTAAGAAAATTCTAATTCTTACTTTTATTAAAGTTGAAACGAGAAAATACTGTTTAATTTTGACCTATATTTGTTGTCATAAGGAAATATGAATATTTCACAGGACAAAAAAAACTACCAAGGTTATTGGGATTGTCTTATAAATTATATTAGTATATTCCACGAAATTAGGGTCGAGGCAGTCAATTTCATTATAAATTATAATTCATTCATACATTCTTGGATGCCAAGGCACAGAAACATCTATAGGATGTCATTTAGAATGTTTGAGGTATATTATTTAGAGGTTTATGTAATGTCCCTACAACATCTACGAGAATACACTGTATGGTTTTTGAAATGCCGCATTTAGATCATTGATAAGATATTATTTTTTAGACATTGCATTAACATCGACAGAATGTAACAGAAATGTTGATTTTAGTTCGTTATATAGACTTACTTCCTTTTGAGGAAGTTCTAGTAACATCACAGTAATGTAAAAAAGCAGAGCTTTAACATCGCTAAGAAGTTAAGTTGAAACATAACAAAAGTTAATATCCACAAGCTAGGCATAAGCGGTTGTATAGATGTGCATGTGATGAAAACAAGAGGAAAAAAAAGGAAGAACTTTATCCTAATGTGATGTTGAATTAACATAACTGTAATATTTATTTGCATAGTGGGCGGTTATGATGGAGCCATGAAACCACGACGAAGAGGTTGACAAAGGAGTACTAATTGGAAAAGTATTAGTTACGTCGGCGAAAGCGTTCCCAGTACGTGTGATAAATGTGAACGATTACCCAGTTACCATCCAGAAGGAAACCAGGATTGGATCCTGCGTACCAGTGACGTCTATAGTTCGTCAAACAACGACCACTGGCAATTCTAATGCCAGATTCGATTAGATATTATAAGTAGCTGGTAAATCCTTGATTCGAACTAAAAAAAGAGAGTGAGAGAATTTCTCTTGCAGTATCGAGACCTATTCGTACCAAAAGAAGGAAAAACTGATAGAACATCAGCCGTCAAACATAAAATTGATACTGGTGATGCCAAACCAATTAGGCAATCAACTCAAAAACTACCACGAGCGAAGAGAGAGGAAGCTGAAAGAATAATTCGAGAGATGGCAGAAGGAAAAGTAATAGAACCATCAACTAGTCCATGGTTATCTCCAGTAGTGTTTGTCAAGAAGTAGGATTGAACTACGAGATTCTCCGTGGACTATCGCCAGCTAAACAACGTGATGGAGAAAGACAAATATCTTCAGCTTCAAATAGACGATACGCTAGATACCTTGGCCGGCAGAAAACTGTTTTCCACCATGGACCTGAAGTCTGGTTATTGACAAGTTGAAATGGACCCAGAAGACGAAGAGAAGACTGCTTTTACCACAGGATCTGGATTATGGCAATGCAACGTCATACCATTCGGGTTCTGTAATGCACCCGCGATATTTGAACGACTCATGAAAAATGTTTTAAGAGGGTTATCTTGGAAAACATGCCTGGACTATGGACAACGTAGTACTGCGGAAGAGATTTGACGAACACCTGAAAAATTTGGAAGATGTATTCAAACGTCTGCAAGCTGCCCAGCGCATGTTAAACCCGAAGAAATATCAACTATTTCATGACCGAGTCAACTATCTACGTCATATAGTGAGCAATGAAGGAATGGCGGTGGATGCAGAGAAAATTGCTTCCATTCAGCAGTGGCCGCAACCAACCGACAAACATCAAATAAGGAGTTTCCTTGGACTTTGCACATATTATAGAAGATTTATCAGGAAGAGTGGAGATATTGCCAGTCCTCTAACTCAACTCACAGAAGAAACAAGAACTTTCCAATGCGACGAACCCTGTCAAACGGTTTTTGAATCCTTGGAGAGGCATTTATTCACGGCGCCGATATTAGGATATCCATTTCCAAGGGGTGGCTTTATTCTTGACACTGACGAAAGCAATGCAGGAATTGGACAAGTGCTCTTACAGATCCAAGGAGGGCAAGAAAGCGTGCTGGGATATTTCAATAAAGTCCACTCCAAACCAGAACGACATTACTGCGTCACAAGAAGAGAACTTTTGGCGCTAGTGAAGTCCGTGGAACCAGTATCTCTATATTCTTAATCCGGACTGATCTCACAGCACTTAAGTGGTTAGTGCAGTTCATGAATCCCGAGGGCCAGAACGACTTCAAGAGTACGATTTCAACATCGATCATCGAGCTGGAGTGAGTCACCGAAATGCCGCCTCCCTCTCCAGACGGCCGTGCCCAACAAACAGTTCCTACTGCAATAAGGCGGAACCTAGGGAAGCTGCCGTAAATTATAGAATGATGCCGTCAATATTGTACCCCTTATTCCACAATTCAAAAACCCGACTATAGTGGAAACCCAAGTTCAATGTAAGTGACCTTCTTATGATGACGAGGCAAGTTGTTGACGTCAGAGCACCCTGGCCTTGTATAGTCTAGGAGGTTTTGTTCACACCAAATGAACCTATCATTCGTCATTTTGTAAATGGAGAGGTTTTTGAAGTTTTTATAATCTTGAGTTATAGAAAAATAAATTTGTCTCCAACTGACTGAAAAATTGTTCATCTCCATAAAATTTCCTCCTGAATTATCTGGTAGACATTAAAATATAAGTCTTTTTCATTAAGATTTTTGGTTTTTCGTGATCAGGAAAATTTCGATTTCCTAATTTTTGTTAATAAAAATATTTCAATTTCTCTTTTTTTACCAGAGACCGCCAACTTCACAAAGATCTTGCTTGGCACACCATTCGTCGCAAAGTTTTACAGTTAATTACGATCGAATCAAGAGACGAGGATAACTTGTGTGATTTGCATATATTTATTTTTATCATTTCGCACTTTGTGAAGCATAAAGTTTTTCCTTAATTTTTTGGTTGATTCCACTGCACCTTTGTAAAACATTACTCATAGATTTAACTTTAAAGCGTACTGTCTCAAATTAGTACTCGAATATTCCTATAATTTAGGTCACTATAATGAAATTAACTATCTCGACCCTTACTTCGTGGAATCTACTCATATCAGTGTTTTAAATGAAGCTCAATGTTTCTAGCTAAATCCACAATATGATGAAAAATGTTGAGAATTCTAAAAAATTGACAATTGTTTCGATAACTGAATATCATCGTCAGAATGACAGAAGTTACATTTCATTTGATGCCTACCTGATGTTTAGTAAATATTTTTGGCTAGACCAAGAAGTGACCTACCTTGTGATCGACTTGATATATGTAACTAGAAAAAGAAGAAGATCTGATATCTCAAATATTGAAGCTTAGACATTATAAGACATATGGTGATATCCTGGATATCATTGTTCCAATTAAGATCGGTATAACTGTGCAATGATATAGAAAACCAGGAAAACTATATCTGCTGATCTTCACAATTATCACTTGAGAAGACAATTTAATAGTGGGGAATTCCCTAGATTTATCTGTTCATTGACGACTTCATACTGTGGGTTTCTCAAGTGTCTTCTAATTTCCAACTTTTTAAGGAAATCCCGTTCTTGTTTCTTATCACAAATATGTAGTACTTCTAGTTCTGTGTTAGGTTTCAATGAATGGTTGGTGTCAAGTAGATGTTTTGCGTAATGGGATTTATCTGGTTGTTTTAATATGTATGCTCGTAAGTGTTCACTGTATCGGATTTCAAAATTTCTAATGGTCTGACCCAAATAGAAAGCATTACATTCTGGACATTTAAGTTTATATATACCTGATTTCTTTATTGTTGGTATTTTTGTTTTAAAATTTAACAATTTTGTACTTACGTTACTTTCTTTTTTAAAAGAAATATATAACTTTATAGGATCTAGCGATGTAAAAGTTCTTAGAGCGAACCCAACAAAGAAGTTTTCTAATAATGTAAGGGATATTGTTAATAATTCAAATTATCTTTTAAGTGATTACGAAAAGATGTCCATGATACATAAGAATCCTCATTGTCCACAATTATATGGAACCGTTAAATTACATAAAATAACGAAACCAATTAGATCTGTAGTTTCTTATGTTAATACTCCTAATAATATATTGGCGACTATGCTTAACAGTATACTTAATAGTTACGGATATGCATCTAAATACTCAATTAGAAATTCAATAGAACTAATAAAAAAATTAAAAGCATTCAAATTACAAGATAACTCTAATCTTATTTCATTTGTCGTTACCAATATGTTCCCTAAAATTCCTCCTAAAGAATGTCTAATACTTAGAAAATTACTAGAAGATAAAAATACTAATCCAGGAATAATATCAGATTTACTTAATTTATTTGATGTATGTATTAATCAGAATTATTTCACAATAACATATATATTCAAAATGAAGGTTTACCAATGGCTCTACATCACCTATTTCGGCAAACATTTTCATGGACAGTTTAGAAAGAAAAATCTTTGAAAGTAATATTTCAAAAAATGTTTTATTATGGTATAGATATGTAGATGACATATTAGCTTGTTTTATAGATTGTGAACGACAATTAGATATATTTTTCAACCACATTAATAGTTGACACCCAAAAATTAAATTTACATTAGAAGTTGAAGAAAATAACTCAATCAATTTTCTTGATTTGAAAATTCAAAGAGTTAATAATGTAATTGATTATTCAATTTACCGAAAACCAACACACACTGATGTGACAATTCCATATAGTTCCAATCACTCTATGTCACATGAACTAGCGGCATATGATTTAATGATACATAGAGCATTTTCAGTTCCTATGAACAAATGTAATTTTGATAGAGAGATTAATACAATTAGACAAATAGCAACATCCAACGGTTATCCATTACAAAGGATAAATAAGCTAATTAATAAAAAAGAGGAAAAAGTAGCATTACAACTAATATTTTCTAAACAAACTGAAGAAATAAAAACTTATAAAACCATCACATATGCAGGAAATCTTTCTAATAGTATTTCAAAGATAATATCTAAGCAACGAATACAACAATTTTTTTCAAAACGGAAAGTAACGTAAGTACAAAAGTGTTAAATGTTAAAACAAGAATACCAACATTAAAGAAATCAGGTATATATAAACTCAAATGTCCAGAATGCAATTCTCTCTATTTGTGTCAGACCTTTAGAAATTTTGAAATCCGATACAGTGCACACTTACGAGCATACAGATTAAAACAACCAGATAAATCCCATTACGCAAAACATCTACTTGACACCAACCATTCATTGACACCTAACACAGAACTAGAAGTACTACATATATGTGATAAGAAACAAGATCTGGATTTCCTTGAAGAGTTGGAAATTAGAAGACACTTAATAAACCCTCAATATGAAGTTGTCAATGAACAGATAAATCTAGGGAGTTCTCCACTATTAACTGTCTTCTTAAGTGATAATTGTAAAGATCAACAGATATAATTTTCCTGGTTTTCTATATCATTGCACAGTTATCCTGATCTTAATTGGAAAAATGATATCCAGGATATCACCATAGGACTAACAATATCTAAGCTTCAATATTTGTAATATTACATCTTCTTCTCTTTTCTATTGACATATATTGAGTCAATCACAAGGTAGGTCACTCCTTGGTCTAGCCAAAAATAGCTACTAAACATCACGTAGACATCAAATGAAATGCAACTTCTGTCATTCTGACGATGATATTCAGTTATCGAAACAATTGTAAATTTAATAGAATTTTCAACATTTTTCATTATATTGTGGAATTAGCTAGAAACATTAAGTTTCATTTAAAATACTAATAATTCACTATAATTTTTTAAATGACGTTCTAATTTTGTTGCTACAGAATACTTATGAAATTGCTTTCATTGGCTAGCATTTCCCACAAAGCTCTAATTAAAAATCTCCTCCAGTTTTCATATTTAACATGAATTTTGGAATCTCATGTTACTTAAATCGATAGATTACCCAAAGGAACCACTTCAACCAAACTGCACCGTATTCCCTCGCGTTGACAAGAAAATAATTGGAGGGAAATAAATACCCTTCACACTGGCGTGTAAAAGGAAAGGATTGACTAGAGAATTCGAACCCGCTAATTAATCCCCACATAGTTTCCTGAATACGAATTGCTTCCCGTAATTCGGTAACTTGAATCCGAAAGAGATTTGTGGAAATTAACATAGTTATCATTGCCACCTAATTAACTGTCTTTTAGATTTCAATATCACAAATAGATCACATGTGAAGCAACGCCATCTTATTCCGAACGAAATATACATTTCATATGGAAGAGTTGACATATAAATCAATATCTTTCAAGCTTCAAATAACCATAGGATACATTTGAATTGAATGTAAGCAGACGAGTTGAATGTTCTGGAAATAATCCATTTAAAGACTTTTTCAATTGCAATGTGACACTTTTTTTAAATTATTTTTTCACCTTTAAACCCTAAAAAGTAATCTCATTAATCTAATTACCTTTTTATTCATGAAACGGTTCAGCTTTTTTGGTTATAAACAAAATCGTTTTAAGGTCAAAACAAAGTTTTCTTATCCCGTCAACCTCACAGCTCCGGTTAATTGGATTCTTATAATTTTTTCCGAACCAATAAATAGAAAAGTGGCAAAGTTGCTGATCTTGCTTTTATATTGTTCTCTCTCTCCTTTTAGACTTTTAAAAAGACATCGACGGCTTTCAAGTATAACGATTTAAGTACTTGAAAACATATTTCGCCTTGGTGCACTGTTATGAAGCATAAAATTAAGTACAGTGTCAGTTAAAAATCTTAATAAATATAACATATTTTAGATTCATTCGAACTTCCTTTATATGATACTTTATTAAAATTACTAACGCTCTGGCAGTCAGGTAAATAAAGGGACAGTATACGGGTTGAAAACAAAAGTAACTAATATTTTGGGTTTATGCATAATAAAACCATGACTTTCTTTTTAAATCAGTTTTATTGTAACGGATTCAGAGGTGGCCACAGCACCGTAGCTCAAATAATCCGAGTAATAATTGGGACGGTTATCAAAAAAAAATCCGTCATGGTCACAATAGACATACAGAAGGCCTTTGACTCCGTATGACTTGAGGGTTTAATGAACAAATTGATAGATCCCGAAATCTCTGATTATTCAATTAAAATATCAAATACTTATGTATCTAACAGGAAATTCTCTTCAAAAATTTATAATTACAGAGCCGGACCGTACTCCATTCAAGATTGTCTACCGCAACGCTCTGTATTATCACCTTTGCTATATTACCTATTTATACACGATCTCTCAACATCCCCACAATTGTTAACTGCAATGTAAGCCGACGACACTTGTTTTGTAGCCCCAGCACAGAAATAACAATTCAATTTATCACCCTACAAACTCTAACAAGGAAAAAATAAAATATATCTCGTCACACTAATACTGTGACGGCTGGTCCTTCGACGAGAAAAAGAATTTAATAACCGCACAACACAGCTCAAAACTTGAACAAAAGTTGAGACTGTGTCTAGTGTTCAAGGCAACACAAATGCCAATGCACATATTATGCAACAGGTACGCAAAGCCAAGATTGCAATGAGCAAACTATACCCACTCATTTGCACACATAGTAAATTAACAAAATACTTACATACAAAAATACATCATTAGACCAATACTCACATACGCAGCCCCCGTTTACTACAACGGAACAAAACACAATTTCCACTCCCTATAGTTGGTTCGAAACAAGTGTCTACGGATGGCAATTAAACATAACTGCTACCCTAGATTACCCAAAAATACCGGGTTGCATGACAAAGGCGATACGCCAACTATCAAACACTTCATATCAAAAATTTCGTTGAACTTTTATAATAATTGCCTGCTACAAGATCTTCGTAAGTATCTCATAGACGCAAATCACGCAGGAGACATCCGAGATAGCGGGTGTAGGTTTCTGCATGGCACACTTAACTACATAATAATGTTGATTAACTCCGAACCTAGATCACACATAATGTGTAAATCAATCCAAACAAGTCAATGAATAAACTCGATCAAAAACAACATCAGTCATGTCGCTTTCTAGAAAACTAAATATTCTCGGAATCACAAACAAATCACGGGACAAAGTTATTGTAATCAATAATAATCTATGGATAATGCTACGTTAAGGAACCATAGACAGCAAATTGACGACTAGTCTAGCCGACAAGTTGAAAATGCTACAAAATAGAGATACTGCTCTTAAAATCATGTGCGATAGCTCATTGGATTCGGAATGACGCCTAGAAAAATGTGCTGAAAGCGTGTATTAGCAGATAAAAAATAGCAAAAGTTATAAACAATTAAAGATGGAAAAAAATGGCATTTCGTTTTTTGCCAATATTTCATAAACTATCACTATTTAAGAAATTTCAAAAAAAGATTCTGAAAGAGGAGGGAGTTTCCAATAAAAAACTCCTAACTACCGGAACTCTATCTCCATTATTTATAATTTTAATTTAACGCTGAAAATAGATCTGCGTGCGACATTTTTAGATTGCGAGCGCGGCGTCAAAAGATTAGTCTTAATTGTAAGTGAAAAAAAAGTTTAAATAATAGTTGTAAAATTTGTTCGCTTCGTATAGCCTTTCTTACCCACATACTTAACAAGATCGTGCCATAAAAGTTAAAAAAATATGTCCTAAATATTTAACCTTGAATAATGTATTGAAACTTATCTCCTGTTCATTAATAGGAGATCTCAGATTTTGCATAAAACAACCATTCCACTTGGATTGTTGTGTGATCAATATTTTTGTATTTACATTCTAAAAAAAGATTTTTCCAATAACTTTTATTTTTCACCAACCAAGTGGGTTGGTATTGTTTGACAAAACATAGTTTGCGTCAAGTATAGGGGCTGTGTCATTGCATCATTTTTTACTCTCGCTGAAACGACGCGGTTTTTGTGCTTAAACTAGTGTTTTTTATCAAAAGTGTTAAACTTATTAATGTACCAATGATGTTTAAATCGAGAACTGCAAAAATAATGAGCGAGGCCGGAAAAATAGCCATAAAAAATGGTAAGTTTCAGTATAGAGGTTATGTTTCCAAAATATTAGTTTATTATTTCCTTTGAACTACATGAAACATTGTATTTCTATCGAATAATAATCAGTTAAAAGTCAATGTTATAGTAGTAGCAATTTTAATTAGATTTTATATTTGTCTTTAGAAATACCTATTGAATATTTTTGTGGGTTGGTTGGTTTTTGCAGATCGTATTTCTTACTTTTTAGATCATGAGTCTATAAGTGCCGATGTGCAAGAAATGGAATCCTGTTCTTCTTAGACCGTCTCAAATAATAATCTTTTATCCTTACAAAAAATGCAATTGTAGAACCAGTAGGTGGTAAGTCAAACAAA
Source organism: Galeruca laticollis (assembly GCA_963921935.1). NCBI lineage: Eukaryota > Metazoa > Arthropoda > Insecta > Coleoptera > Chrysomelidae > Galeruca > Galeruca laticollis. Next base: position 75,475,000 of record OY998181.1, read on the forward strand.
AAAATCGTATAGTTTCCATAAGTGTCTATTTTTATCTTTTTTTATCAGAAACAAACGTTGATAACTATTCAAAACCAGGTCCTAGTTGCCCAGTTTTGATTAAGGAAAACTACCACAAACTATTGTATCAAAAGACAGTGACGTCATAGAAGACAATGACGTCATAGAAGACAGTGACGATTCTATTGCTGATCCGTCATATGAAATCAATGGTAATCTATCACTTCATGTAGTTGATGATGACTCAAATTCAGATAACTCCAGTGAAGCATCCATTAAAGTAAATGAAAATCCGGGAAGGCCTAAACGAGGTCGTAGACGTAAATATATAGCACAAAATTGAGCCCTAAAGAAAATTAATAAAAACAGTAACAAAACATATTTTAACTACAAAGGCAGAAAAATGGATCCAAAACCATTCAACGACTATTTTTGCGGCTGTCCAAAAAAATGCTCTGAAAAAGTAAGCAGTGAAAAAAGAAAGGATGAGTTTACCATGTATTGGTCATTGGAAACGTACAATGCACAAACCAACTTTATTGCAGCAGCAGTATATGAATTCCCAAAACAAAGACTATATGGTCGAAATGCCATTAAAAGGGCTTTTTCAAGAAAATATAAGCTGGGCGAAGAAATAGTTTGTGGCAATATTTGTGTTAAAACTTTGGAAATATCAACGTTCAGAGTTAACACGGCTTTAAAAAAGTTTCATGGTCGGTCTGCTTTAACTGACCCGAGAGGAACTACGGGAGGCAAAAATAAATTACCCCATGCAAGTGTACAAAGATTAATCGACCAGATTAATAGAATACCACGTTAATTTCGCATTACTGTCGAGATAAAACTGAAGCTAACTTTCTGCCACCAGATATGACTCTACAAAAATGTATAATTTGTATTGCTCTGAAGAAACTACCCCAGTTAGCATTGCCAGCTACAAAAGAATTCTCTACAGCAAGTTCAATTCACGAACAAAATCAATCAAGAAAGACACATGCAATATATAGTAAAAACCAAATAAAGTTGCGTTTACGTCATCATTGTGAACATTTGTAGCATTGTCAGAGTGTTCACGAAATATGGAAATTAACAGAAAATAACTGAAGTCAACAAAAAACGTAAATGTAGAAAATTTCACAATATTGTAAATGAAAACTACAAAATTATCGATAGTTTGATAGTTTTCGTTTATTATAGTATGAAGTTTTTTCATTTACGTTTTTTGTTAATTAAATTTATGAAAAGTTTCACAAAGTAAGGAATTCTAGAATAAAAGTGGTAAGGTTATTACTGACTTACCAAGTCTTTTAATCAATAAATATAATAAAAATACAAGCAATAAAATAAAATATGTTTAATAATGAACGTATTATCAAAGACAAAAACTAACATTAAACAAATCAACATATTGTGAAATGAAACTAGGCAGATTCAAATTCTTGTTCATTTGCTTCATCTGATTCAACATCAGTGTCACCCTCTTCAGTATTAAAATTTATAACTATCGGACTAATTTCTGGACGATCAAATATTCTTTCCCTCTCATACCATTTGAATATCTCTCTTTCAGTATGTTGTATATAATTTTTCCACATATCTTGAGTTATCATGTGCAGTGCCTCGCGTCACATGTTCAGGCAGTTATTCGCACTGTTACCATCCCTACCAGTATGCCTATTGTAGTAATTTTTTACTACGCCCCAAATTAATTCGATAGAGTTGAATATGCAATGGTAAGGAGGAAGACGTAAAACTTTGTGTCCATACTGTTCTGCCATATCGTCCACTATATACTTGATTGGTGGCTTATTTCTAAAAAAAAACAAAAAAAAATATTCAAAATAAATGGCATTAAGTAAGAATATTTCTGTATATTTACTGAGAAACGATTTGCAACGGTTCTGTTTCGAACATCATGTGAGAATAGGGAATGTTTTTTTTCTGTCAACCGTTCCTGAATAGCACATTTTGACCATCCTGTATTTGGAGTTTTATGCAATAACATGCTGTGATAAGGTGCATTATCAAGTATAATTAGAGAAGGATTCTCAAAATTTTGCAGCAACTGATATTCAAACCATTTCAAGAAATTTGCCTGGTTCATTTCCCCATGATAATCATTAAGTTGGTTTTTTGACCAAAATATTCCTTCAGCACCTTCAGTAAATCCGTTTTCATTTCCAGCATAGAGTATAATATATCTGTAATAATATTATTTAAATAATGTTTAAGTAACCACTTATGTTTTGCAAAACAACAAACCTTTTGCCATCCGTTTTAGTGGTTTTAACACTCTTGATCGATGAACACAAATTGGTATATATCTTCGTCCTCTGCTTCTTTATAATATCTTAAGAACTCTACTCTTTTCAAAACAACATTAGGTAATTCCATAAGTCCTCGTCGTGGATTAACTTTCATCTACTTAAACCCAAGTTCTTTGAGCAATCTATCTAAAGAAGTGGTACTACCATTAACTATTTTTTTTTCTTTTAGTTGGGACCACAATGATTGAATCGTTATGTGCTGCTCTAAAAGCATACAGAAAATAAAATATGTTAAATATACAATTGTCGTAATTATACTTACTTCTCTGGTACATGTTGTAAATGGTATCACGAATAGAGCTTGTATTTAAAGTTTCTGTATTTGTTACTCGTTTATGAGCGCAACGTTTTTTCTTTGGTGACTCAAACTCTTCATCTTCTTTCTTTGTTTGACAAATTTTGCTTACTGTTCTTACACTGATTTTTAGAGCAGCAGCTAGACGCTAAAATAATAGAAATTTTCGTAAAGTAAAATAAGGATATTTTATTTACGTATTACCTACCTCTTGTACATTTAAGGGCAACAAAGGACCATTATTATTCCTTTCTTGTTCAAAATAATTTACTAATGAAGCCACAAGTTCTTTGCATCGGCTATGGCTATTCAGCTGTTTGGGCATTTTAACAATCACAGAAGAAAATGCTTTGTTGTTTTGAAAACAAAAACAGTTTTGATTATAAATATTTCTCACAAGAAAATTTTATAAAGCACGTAACTATAACCTCAAAAATCGATGACAATACACGAGTAGAAAAGTCACAAACAACGCGGCAACATGACATTATTTCTGGCAGTGACCATTTTACCGTCAATAATTGGAGGCTTCTTTATGAAAATTTTAACACAAATGTTTACATCGTGGGACGTCTAAACCCAATAAAGCTATATTGCTTATACATTATTTTGGTACAAAAGTTTTTTTATTGATTGGGTTATCTCTAGAACCGATTAATTAACGAATTTAAGTATATGCACTTTTCGATAGAAATGTAGCCACACATGCGATAGAAATACGCCCTTGTTGACGTAGACGCAACTTTATTTGGTTTTTACTATATGTGACAAATTAAAAACGGCAATAGCCAATGAGAAAAAGATAGAATCGAAGGAAGAACTGAAAAATAAGTATGTTACCCATCTACTTTTAGCCAAAGAAGCTCAGAACCTTCGGAGGCAGCATTTTGAAAGTGCTGAAGAAAATGATGAACTGGAGTGTTTAACATTTGACATGGAAAAAACTCTACCCTTGCCCAGAATTCCAACGAATATAGTGTTCTACAAACGGCAGCTTTGGGTTTATAATGCTGGAGTACATAGTGGTAAAAAGATCAAGGATACTGTTACGTATGGGTTGAAGGCCAGGCTGGACGTGGATCCCAAGAAGTAGGATCGTGCTTAATGAAACATATTAAGAATCACGTACCGGCAACAGTAAAGCACCTAATCCTTTGGAGTGATGCATGTGGGGGGCAAAATAGGAACATAAAAATTACCCTACTGCTTAAATCTATTTTGCACACGAATCAAAACCTTCAAACCATCACTTTGAACTTTTTAATGTCAGGTCACACTTTTCTTCCCAATGACTCAGATTTTAGCGACATTGTATCTGAACTAAAAAGACATCAGCGGCTTTACACTCCAGATGACTACATTAATGTAATGAGAAGTTGTCGCAAGGAAAAACCATTTATTGTCACAAAAATGGAGACCAACGATTTCTTCAGCGTTGAAGGAATAGAAAAAAATATAGTTAACAGGAATGTGACAGAAGAGAAAGAAAAAATAAAGTGGCTACATATCAGAAGCATTAAACTAGATGAAGACGAGCCTTTTTATCTTTTCATAAAACAAAACAAATTCTCAAAGACCTTCCAAAAGGTGAACATCAAAAAGACTGTTCGGGGAAGGCCATTTGCTGGTGGAACACCCTATGAAGCTTTGGTACCACTATGGCCTCAAGGCAAACCTATAGCCCAACCAAAATTAAATAACCCTAATGAAATGATTCACTTAATTCCATCTGATGCTTTGCACTTTTATACCAATCTTAAAGGCAACAAAAGAATCAATGAGGATGTAGATGGCTTTGATATAGAACAACTTGATTTTGACATTGAAGATGAAAATTTGTAATTACCACATCAAAAAAATAATCCAGATGTTCTACTATTTATCTAAGTTAATGATAAATTTGTTTTTATAAGTTTCATAATTTTCTAAGTTCGAGTTTATACATGAAAATAAAAAAAAATCAAGTGTTTTTTTGTAATTTCTTGAACAGCAAAAACAAACCAAGCCACAATCTATCTAGTTTTTTTTGTGAAAATTTATATTTTTGTTTTGATTCTACAATAATAAAACTACATTACAATTTAACTATTAAATAGATAAGTTAGAGTCCTGAAAAATTTGTTCAAAAATTAAATAATTAAAAATGGAATTAAAAGCTAATATACTCTGAATTTTAATATTGTGGGTTGGTTGCTTTTTGTTTAACAGGGCCCAATTAAGACTGAAGTTCAAGAAAATTTTATTAGTTAACAATTGTTTAACTTGTTGAAAAACTAACTTTAAGTAAAATTTCCAACGGGAATAAATTATTCATAGTGTTCAGAATACATCATAATTTTTTCAAATTAAAAAAAAATTCAGTACTTTAAATAAATTAATTAATGTGCCGTACTCGCTTTTGACGCCGCGCTCGCAATCTAAAAATGTCGCGCGCAGACCTATTTTCAGCGTTAAATTAAAATTATAAATAATGGAGATAGAGTTCCGGGAGTTAGAAGTTTTTTATTGGAACTTTCCTCTTCTTTCAAAATCTTTTTTTGAAGTTTCTTAAATATTAATAGTTTATGAAATATTGGCAAAAAACGAAATGCCATTTACCATCTTTAATTGTTTATAACTTTTGTAATTTCTTATGTGCTAATACATCAGCACATTTTTCTAGGCGTCATTCCGAATCCACTGAGTTATCGCACATAATTTTAAGAGCAGTATCTCTATTGTGTACCATTTTCAACTTGTCGACTAGACTAGACACACACTATGGCCCACATTTAATATGTATTTTTCTATACGTTGTAAAAGGGAAACAAAATATGAAATAAAGAATATTTAAAGTAAATGGTAGAAAGTCGCTTACCGAAATCGATCTTGAACTGCATACCACAAGGGCGGAAAAACTAGGAATGCCTAAATTAACCTAGAAAGAGAGTATCGATAAAGATATTGAAGAAGACGTTTAGAAATAAATCTATGGGATTCCCGGGAGAAATGAGAATAGGAAGACGCTGAAAAACGTTTTAAACAGAAATTGAGTCTTGTGACTTCTTTTTTTTAATCGAGACGTTCATCATCAAATTCCATTACACTTATAAACACAATCGAATTTAGATCAAATTTACATTTTCTCTTCTTGTCGATTCAAAATTAAACAATCCTTGCACAACTCTCTATCAGATATGAGGATTCGAACGTGACTAGGAATCGTCTAAAGTTCATTAGATTCATTTTATGATTACCAACGTAGAGAAAGGAGTTTAGACGACCGAGAATGGGGAAAATGTTTATAGACGATTATAGTATGTTTGATACCATTTAAAGTGTCTTCAATCTAATTCATAATCCTGAATCAGCTGAAATAAGCCTATAAAATCATACCGGGGAAGTTGGTTTCCTATTACCGCAACTCTAAAAAATAAATAATTTTCTACACTGTTGTCAACAAAAATGTTGGGTAATTCTATAAACTAAAATCCAACTAAATTTGAAGTCACGGATTCTCATTTTTGTGTAATTTTTTTAATTGGATGCTTCAAAAAGTTAAATTTTCTAAATTGTTGAATGAAAGACATACTGTATACAACGGTCTATAAACAAAACATATTATTTATTGCCCAAATATTATGTTAACTACGGTCAATTTTTTTTAATGCGAATAAAATTCAAATTTTTTGGTGAAAATTCCTTTTTATTTTTTGTAATACCTAAAATTGCTGAAAATAAAACAGTTTCATATCAAGAAAGTAATGCTGGATAATATCGAGTAATAAAACATCAAAATACAATTAATATATTAGCACAAATCGATTACATTTCTTTTGTGGAGGATTCTCTATCCAAAACAATTGTTTTAAATTGACTTAGAATACAAAAGAATGTATGATTTGCTAACCGCTACTTTACATCTCATTATGATGTCCATCCCGCAACAGTCAAAGGGTAAACCAACATGTCATTAGCCATTCGCTGTACTCTTTATGTTTAAGTGCTTAGTATATTTACACAATTTATACAATTTAGCGCCATTCAATTCCGTTAGTTATAAAATGATTCTAGATTATAAAAACATACGATTTTATTTCTATTTTTCAATAAGTTTAATTAAGTAATTTATATTCATAAGCAACTACCACATACCACTGATGGGCATTAGTTACTGTCGGTCCGGGTCCACATCAGTAGATATGTACGTAGTTCGTACGTAGTTCGGCGCGTCTCCCGGTGGCAGATAGGAGAAGGGCATCTGAGAGGAGGTCTGCGAGGAAATACCTCTGGCTCGTTGTGTCTAAAAACTCAACTCGCAGCCCTCAAATACCCTGCCGCAGACCAACTTTACCTGTCCCAGCTGTAGTATCGTGGCTAAGGGATTGCACACTGGGTTACGATGTCGGGTGAAATTGCGAGCTTACCTCGAAATCACCTGTTATACCAATGTCTCCTGGCTGTCTGTGGTCAAGTCTCGCGGGCCAGTGGGATGGGGGGGGGGCTCTTGGCTTCACTGCCCGGACCAAGAGGATACGTGTCACGGGACCTTGTTCCAATCATGGTTCACCTCAACATTGGTGATATCGACCGAGACATCGTCATTGCCTCTTCTTACTTCGCTGGAGACGGGCCGATGACACCGCCAGAAGAGGTACAAGAGCTAGTGAGATACTACAATAGCAGACGGCTGCCAAGTATAATTGGTTGTGATGCCAATGCACACTATACCGTTTGGGGAAGCACCAATAACAACGCAAAAGGTGAGTGTTTCTTAGAATATCTCTTAGCAAATAACCTTGAAACCTTAAACGTGGGGACAACCCCCACTTTTGTCACGAGAGCAAGAGAAGAGGTCCTGGACGTAACAATTGTTAATGTTGCTGCTAGGAAAAATGTAGAAGATTGGAGGGTGATGAGCGAGCCATCACTTTCCGATCATAGGATCATCGAATTTAGGATACTGATTGGTCTCTTCACAAGACCAATCTGAAGGACAATTTGGAACACGTCGAAGTGAATAGGGTAAATCACCCGCACTACGACCTGGAACAAAGAGTCAAACAGATCAGTACGGCAATAATGGAAGTTTTTCACTCCATTTGCCCACTCTCAAAAGCTCGTTCAGAAAAGGATGATCCTTGGTGGAATGAGAACCTGTCACACCTCAGAAAAGAGGTCCGCCGGCTCTTTAATAGAGTCAAACGTGACGGTAATTGGCAGAGGTACACTGAGAAGCTTACTCAGAACAATGAAGAGATTAGGAAGGCCAAAAGGCTTAATTTTCAAGCCTTTTGCGGAAAGATCACTTCCACTCACACAGCGGCCAGACTACAAAAGGTCATGGAAAATGGGGGAACTAACCCCACAATGTCGCTGAAAAAGTCAGACGGGTCATACACGATATGTGAAGAGGAACGATCGATTCTTCTTCTTAGAACCCACTTCCCAGGTAGTGAACCAGCAACAAGCACCGAAATAGTAATGAACTACACCAAAAAATCCCGCAAGGAAGATTGGGACATTGCTAAGAAAATATTTATCAGACAACGGTTGGAATGGGCAATAAATACCTTTCAACCATATAACTCACCAGAAGTGGATGGAATATTTCCAGCACTCCTACAGCAAAGGATAGAGGAGATTCTTCCTCACCTACTGAAGATCACAAGAAGCAGTCAAGCAGTGGGTCTAATACCTAGGAAATGGAGAAGGGTAACGTTCATACCAAAAATTGGGAAAAAAGATGGGACTGATCCCGATCTTTTAGACCCATCTGTCAAACATCGTTTCTACTCAAATCGATTGAGAAAGTAGTGGATAACTACATAAGAACAGAGAATCTGGAGAATATACCACTTCATAAATGTCAGCATGCCTACAGCGCGGGACGATCAACTAAGACCGCTCTGTATCAGCTGACCGGAGTCATCCAGAGAACTCATAACAAAAAAGAAATCGCCATTTGCGCATTCCTGGATATATCAGGGGCCTTTGATAACACAACTCATGTGTCTGTCTAAGAAGCACTAAAAAGGCGAGGAGTGAATGAAACCATTGTAAAATGAATGTATGAGTTGGTGACAACGAGGTTAGCTGAGACAAAGGTGGGGAATCAAACCACCTCAGTTAAAGCCACTCGGGGGACACCTCAAGAGTGAGTGATATCTCCCCTTCTATGGAGCCTCGTAGTAGATGAGTTGCTCTACAGGCTAACGGAGCTTGGCTTCGAATATACGAGGCAAGTTCGAGAGCACCTTGTGCGATTTATTACAAAAGGGCATCAGAATCATTGAGCAATGGTGCTTGTCCGTGGGGCTAAACATTAACCCAAGCAAGACCATAGTAATTCCATTTACACGGAAAAGAACACTTCCAGCCATGAAACCCGTATCCTTAAACGGGGAAATCATAGAATGGAAATCAGAGGTTAAATATCTAGGGATAACCCTAGACAGTAAGCTTCTGTGGAATAATCGTGTTGAAATAACTGCTAGTAAAGATATAAGAGCTTTGATGGCGTGCAGGAATCTAGCTGGTAAGAGGTGGGGCTGTAACCCAAAAATACTGCGATGGATGTACGCCATGATTGTGATACCAGCAATTACGTATGGGGCAATAGTTTGGCACACAAAAGCGAGTCAGTACAGCACGAGGAAGACCCTCGACAACGTTCAAAGGCTTGCCTGTATGTGCATCACTGAAGCTATGAGAACGTGTCCAACTAGAGCACTATAGATCATTACAGATCTCACACCTCTACATCTGGTGATAGAGAGATCTGCCCAAGAGGCAATTTTTAGAATATATAAGAAAGGTTCAGGCAATGAGAGTATTAGAAATCAGGGAGCTTGGACCTCTCTGACAAGATACATCTCATTAGCGAACCTTCCCAGTGACGAAATGATCAGGAGAGTAAGCATAGAAAAGAATTTTACCACGATGTTAAATACGAGGTGAGACTGGGAAAGGGAATACCGCCCAAACTCTCAAAGAAAACACCATTAATCGGTATACGGATGGTTCAAAAACCACCATTGGAGCAGGCGCTGGAGTATTTGGGCCTGGCACCAGATACTCATTATCCGTAGGCTCCTTCCCGAGCGTCTTCCAGGCAGAAATAATTGCGATCGAAAGATGCGTGGAAATTAACCTAGAAAGAAACTACCGGAAATGTGACATATCGATCCATTCTGATAGTCAAGCAGCTATCAATGCATTGAGCTCCAATGTCATTGACTCAAAGTTGGAATGGGAGTGCCGAAGAAAACTTAATGAATTAGGCAAGAATAACAGGGTCTCTTTAGTCTGGGTTCCTGGCTAATCGGGATTCACGGAAATGAAGAAATACACTTGCTAGGAGAGGAGCACATATGCCCTTAATTGGCCCGGAGCCTTTCTGTGGTGTAGCAAAATGCTCCTACAAAAAAGAGTTTCGGAAGAAAGAGGAAACCGAAAGAGAAGCACTCTAGCGGTGCCTTCCCGGGTTGGAACATTCCAAAAAGTTCCTGTGGAACTTTGACAATGCTCGATCCAAAAAATATTTGGACCTCGGTAAAGATAAGCTACATCTCCTCACGGGCTTTCTCACAGGACACTGCCGCCTTAGGAAGAGAGAATAGGTCTAGCAGAGATTGACGAGTGTAGATTCTGTGGGAAGGAGGATGAAACTCCGGATCATCTGGAATGCCTCGCCATTGCAAGCCAACGCAAGAAATGCTTCGGACAAGAAACTTGTAAGAGTGACGATCTAACCTCGTTGAAGCTGTCCCAAATACTAGAGTTCATTAGAACCTTGGAACTGGAAGGCGAGCTGTAGTAGTAGCGAGAACAGCTATGATAGTGGGGGGGGGGCACAAAAAACCTTTGGTTTAAATGCACTGTAACCCCGTTAAAATCTAATCTAATCTAATCTACTGTGTCATTGGCCTAGACCTTAAGCAGTTATTTGCCTACTTCTTGATATAGTATTTAACAGCCATTTACACAAACTTTCTTAAGGGCCCCACTGAAGCTTAAGTAGTCTTAAAGTTGGGAAAATTCCATGGTACCATTAACCAATAGTTGAGTGCTACTTATCAGTGTTTATGTTCCTTAAAAAAGTTGATGAGAACTAGTCAACGACGTCTTGAAACCAACATAAGGAAGGTGTTTAAATCAAAAGTTCAATAAAACACAAATATGTTTCTTGTACAATATAAAAAGGCAAAGAAATTACTAATTTTTTACAAAATTCGTTTTAATTTAATTTGCGTGACACAGAAAAAAATTGGCATTTTATCAAAATATCGGCATTAAGTTTCATTTTTAAGAATCCTTTGAATTAATTACGACTTTTTTGCAAAGTCTGATGACTGTATCGTAAAAATGTGTCGTCCCCCTTTCTCAAAGTTTCAATAATAGTTCCAGATGGACTGATTTCCATAACGCACTCTGTATATCTGACAGGACAATCTAGATATTACTGACTTTGTCCTTTTGTCATACCTCAATTTTAGACCGGGGAAGATAATTTTTGAGACCAAAAATAATTATAGTAGGATGAAACCTATTGGAAAAGGTAGAGAATATAACAAAAATGAGAGGAAAAATAAATTACGGGCGATTTGAGGTCGGGAAGGGGGAGGGGATAAGTTTTTAAGGGTGAAAACGGTTAATCTCGATTTCCGGTAAAACTGCAAGTCCTATGAAAAAAAGTTAAATAGCAAAGTTGTAGGTAATAAAAAAATCTACAACTTTTGTGTCGACACTTTTTTCACATAACCTCAAAATTTAGGTGAAAAATTCGATTAACCTAGTTTTTGGTTTTTTATTTTTATCTTTTGCAAAAAAATGATTTTTTCACGAAATTTGGTGGAAACTTACCTTTGTCTGTCCCAAACATACAGTAATTTTTTTGATTTGAAATATTCATTTTTTCACCTTATTTTACTTAATATCGAAAAAGCACTCTAATTTTCAATCGAAAATTCTCACGTCAAAATATCTGCTTTTTTAAAAATGTTGGTGTGTTTTTTGTTCTTTGAAATCTCTACTTTCTGATGGTATGAAAAAAATATACATTACTATGGTAAATGTTCTCAGAACATGCAAATAATGAAAAAAAAACTCGAATCCGAAATTTGATTTTTTTTAATAATTATGTATAACTTTGAGCTATTTATTAAAATTTACACTTTAATTACTGGAAAAACGTAAGATTTCTTGTTATATTGATAAACAAAAAAAATGTACTGTCTCGACCCTTACTTCGTGGAATATGCTCATATTAGTGTTTTTAAATGAAACTCAAGGTCTCTAGTTAATTCCACAATATAATACAAGTTATTGAAAATTCTAAAAAATTGACAATTGTTTCGATAAATCAATATCATCGTCAGAATGACAGAAGTTACATTTCATTTTATGCCTACCTGATGTTTAGTAGTTATATTTTTGGCTAGACCAAGAAGTAACCTAACTTGTGATTGGCTTAATATATGTTTATAGAAAAAGAAGAAGATGTGATATTACAAATATTGAAGCTTAGATATTATTAGCCCTATGGTGATATCCTGGATATCATTTTTCCAATTAAGATCAGTATAACTGTGCAATTCCAAAGTATATAACTTTATAGAATCCAGCGATGTAAAAGTTCTTAAAGCAGACCCAACAAAGAAGTTTTCTAATAATGTAAGGGATATTGTTAATAATTCAAATTATCTTTTAAATGATTACGAAAAGAGGTCTATCATACATAAGAATCCTCATTGTCCACAATTATATGGAACAGTTAAATTACATAAAATAACGAAACCAATTAGACCTGTAGTCTCTTATGTTAATGCTCCTAATAATATATTGGCAAAAAAGCTCAACAATATACTCAATACTTACGGATATGAATCTCAGTACTCAATTAGAAATTCAATAGAACTAATCAAAAAGTTGAAATCAATCCACTTGCAAGATAACTATAAACTCATATCGTTCGATGTAACTAATATGTTTACTAAAATTCCTCCTAAAGAATGTCTAATACTTGTAAGAAAATTACTAGAAGATAAAAATATTAATCCAGGAGTAATATCAGATATACTTAATTTATTTGATGTATGCATTAATCAGAATTATTTCACTTTTGACAATAAGATATATATTCAAAATGAAGGTTTACCAATGGGAAGCCCTATATCACCTATTTTAGCAAACATTTTTATGGACAATTTAGAAAGAAAGATCTTTGAAAGTAATATTTCGAAAAATATTTTATTTTGGTATAGATATGTGGATGACATATTAGCTTGTTTTATGGGTAGTGAGCGACAATTAGATGTGTTTTTCAACCACATCAATACTTTACACCCGAAAATTAAATTTACATTAGAAATTGAAGAAAATAGCTCAATCAATTTTCTTGAATTAAAAATTCAAAGAGTTAATGATGTACTTGATTATTCAATTTACCGAAAACCAACACAGACTGATGTGACAATTCCATTCAATTCTAACCACCCTGTCTCACACAGACTAGCAGCATATAATTCAATGATACATAGAGCTTTTTCAGTTCCTATGAACAAATGTAATTTTGATAGAGAGATTAATACAATTAGACAAATAGCAACATCTAACGGTTATCCATTAGATATGATAAATAAACTAATTATTAAAAAAGAGAAAAAAGTGGCATTACAACTAATATATCATAAACAAGCTGATGAAATTAAAACTTATAAAACCATCACATATGCAGGAAATATTTCTAATAATATTTCAAAGATAATATCTTCAGCAACGAATGCAACAATTTCTCTTAAAACAGAAAGTAACGTTAGTACAAAATTGTTAAATGTAAAAACAAAAATACCACTATTAAAGAAGTCAGGTATATATAAACTCAAATGTCCAGAATGTAATGCTGTATATTTGGGTCAGACCCTTAGGAATTTTCAAATACGATACAGTGAGCACTTACGAGCTAGCTTACAGATTAAAACAACCAGATAAATCCCACTACGCAAAACATCTACTTGACACCAATCATTCATTGACACCTAACACAGAACTAGAAGTGCTGCATATTTGTGAAAAGAAACAAGAACTGGATTTTCTTGAAAAACTGGAAATTAGAGGACATTTAAGAAACCCACAATATGAAGTTGTCAATGAACAGTTAAATCTAGGGAATTCTCCACTGATAAACTGTCTTCTTAAGTGATAATTGTAAAGATCAGCAGATATAGTTTTCCTGGTTTTCTATATCATTGCACAGTTATACTGATCTTAATTGGAAAAATGATATCCAGGATATCACCATAGGGCTAATAATATCTAAGCTTCAATATTTGTAATATCACATCTTCTTCTTTTTCTATAAACATATATTAAGCCAATCACAAGTTAGGTTACTTCTTGGTCTAGCCAAAAATATAACTACTAAACATCAGGTAGGCATAAAATGAAATGTAACTTCTGTCATTCTGACGATGATATTGATTTATCGAAACAATTGTCAATTTTTTAGAATTTTCAATAACTTGTATTATATTGTGGAATTAACTAGAGACCTTGAGTTTCATTTAAAAACACTAATATAAACAAAAAAATTACAAATCCATAAAACATCAAAATTGTAAAAAACATGCGAAAATAGGAAATCAACTGTCTCGGCCCCTACTTCGTGGAATCTACTGATATTAGTGTTTTAAATTAAACTCACGGTTTCTAGCGAATTCCACATTATACTGTGAAATTAGCTAGAAACATTGAGTTTCATTTAAAATACTAATAAAAATAGGATTTAAAAAGGATTTCATTTAAAAAATGTGACTGCTGCAATTTTTTTTCAGTAATAAAGTTGATTTATTAAATTCTCATTACATATATGTCACAGAAAAACTCATAATAGATAAATATACATGCAAATCGTACTATTGAATTTAAATACTTCTTACTGATGACGTTGTTTATTATAATATTTCCAAATACAATAATCTTCTTATTTATAAATACCTTATCTTGCATTCTCATTACTTCTCCATTAGTTTTTGTCTCTTTGATGACATTTCTTCATCGTTAGATTGGGTGGGAGATTGGCCAATATAAAAGAAGATGCCAATTGTTTTTTTCGAAATTTTAATTGATTCAGTGTTGTATTATCTTTTTTCCTAGTGTTTTAAATGAAACTCACGGTTTCTAGTTAATTCCACAGTATAATAAAAAATATTGAAAATTCTAAAAAATTGACAATTGTTTCGATAAATCAATATCATCATCAGAATGACAGAAGTTACATTTCATTTGATGCCTACCTGATGTTTAGTAGTTATTTTTGGCTAGACCAAGAAGTGACCTAACTTGTGATTGACTTAATATATGTTTATAGAAAATAGAAGAAGATGTGATATTACAAATATTGAAGCTTAGATATTATTAGCCCTATGGTGATATCCTGGATATCATTTTTCCAATTAAGATTAGTATAACTGTGCAATGATATAGAAAACCAGGAAAACTATATCTGCTGATCTTTACAATTATCACTTAAGAAGACAGTTTATTAGTGGAGAACTCCCTAGATTTAACTGTTCACTGACAACTTCATATTGTGGGTTTCTTAAATGTCTTCTAATTTCCAATTCTTCAAAGAAATCCAGTTCTTGTTTCTTCTCACAAATATGCAGCACTTCTAGTTTTGTGTTAGGTGTCAATGAATGATTGCTGTCAAGTAGATGCTTTGCGTAGTGGGATTTATCTGGTTGTTTTAATCTGTATGCGCGTAAGTGTTCACTGTATCGTTTCTCAAAATTCCTAAGGGTCTGACCCAAATAGATAGCATTACATTCTGGACATTTGATTTTATATATACCTGACTTCTTTAATAGTGGTATTTTTGTTTCACATTTAACAATTTCGTACTAACGTTACTTTCGGTTTTAAAAGAAATTGTTGTATTCGTTGCTGAAAATATTATATTTGAAATATTATTAGAAATACTTCCTGCATATGTGATGGTTTTATAAGTTTTAATTTCATCAGCTTGTTTAGGAAATATTTGTTGTAATGCCACTTTTTCTTCTTTTTTACTAATAAGCTTATTTATCATATCTAATGGATAACCGTTGGATGTTGCTATTTGCCTAATTGTATTAATCTCTCTATCAAAATTACATTTGTTCATAGCAACTGAAAAAGCTCTATGTATTATTGAATTATATGCCGCTAGTCTGTGAGACATAGGGTGAATGGAATTGAATTGTCACATCAGTCTGTGTTGGTTTTCGGTAAATTGAATAATAAAGTACATTATTAACTCTTTGAATTTTTAAAACAAGAAAATTGATTGAGCTATTTTGTTCAATTTCTAATGTAAATTCAATTTTTAGGTGTAAATGATTGATTTGGTTGAAAAATACACCTAATTGTCGTTCACTACCCATAAAAAAAGCTGATATGTCATCTACATATCTATACCAAAATGAAACATTTTTCGAAATATTACTTTCAAAGATCAACCTTTCTAAATTGTCCCTAAAAATGTTTGATAAAATAGGTGATATAGGGCTTCCCATTGGTAAATCTTCATTTTGAATATATATCTTATTGTCAAAAGGGAAATAATTCTGATTAATGCATACATCAAATAAATTAAGTATATCTGATATTATTCCTGGATTAATATTTTCATCTTCTAGTGAACATATTAGTTACATCGAACGAAATGAGTTTATAGTTATCTTGCAAGTGGATTGCTTTCAACTTTTTGGTTAGTTCTATTGAATTTCTAATTGAGTACTGAGATTTATATCCGTAACTATTGAGTATATTGTTGAGCCTCTTTGCCAATATATTATTAGGAGCATTAACATAAGAAACTACAGGTCTAATTGGTTTCGTTATTTCAGTAGAAAGTTGGCGCCTTGAGCACCCCCCCAGTTATAGCACCCTCCGCCATTTTTAGTCCATTGTTAACGTGGCTACAGCGTAATAGATGGCGTATGTAATTTTTTGTAGATTTCTATAGTGGTGTCGGCCATTTTTCAACCGTCGGCCATTTTTTATCCTACAATTGTAGATTTCTATCGCTAGATGGCGTACTTTTTGTAGATTTCTATAGTGGTGCCGTCCATTTTTTATCTCGTAGATTTTATTTGAAAATTCCCATAGCCCTGATTGGAAACACCGACCTAAGCATACGTCAAAATTTCTAGAACCAAAGTTTTTTTATAACGCCATAAGGCCATTAGAAGTTTATCTCTGTTATTATAGGCCATCATCAATCAATCGTCATTTGTGATAGATTTTATATATGGAATGTACCAAAAAAGATGCATGAATGGTGTTATAAATTTGTGAAAAAGATATATATTTCTTACATACGGGGTTTAGTCATAAAATATGTTTAATGCATAGTCGTTATGATATTATTTTGGGTAAGCGACGCATCAGTTGGATGGGCAGAAAGAAAAATAGCATTATTTTGGACAGGCGCAGTGGTTACAGAAGTGCTCATGATTTTTGTTTTTTATTATCAGAAGAGTATAGACGCAAATTGAAGGAATTTACTAAAAAAGTAAAGATCGGTATAACTGTGCAATATAAAACCAAAGAAACTATATCTGCTGATCATTATAATTACTACTAAAGGAGACAGTTTGAAAGTGGAGAACTTCCTAGATTTATCTGTTCTTTGAAGATTTCATATTGTGGGTCTCCTAAGTGGCTTCAAATTTCTAACTCTAAATCCAATTCTTGTTTATTATCACAAATATGTAGTACTTCTAGTTTTGTATTAGGTGTCAATGAAATTCCATACATTGGTTAAATCTCGAAAGTAGGAATGAAATCAATAACGTTACTTTTTATAAAGAGAGAGGATAGTTATGAAATTTAAATAATATTATATTATTAACATAAGATTCCAAATTATGTTAGCCGATAAACACCCAAGTTTATTAACGAGTTTTTCCGGTTTTCTCATTCAAGAGACCATAGGAACTAAATTAACGATATATCAAAAGCGTCTATTAATAGAAATATTATTGAAATAGATCTCTCTCATTGTAATAATTTTCACGGCGTTGAATGATGTAATCTAAAATTCGATATACAAGGTGTTGACATAAAGATACCATAAGACGCTACGATATATCTCCGTTGTTATTGGCTAGATTTTAATGAGACAAACGAGGTTATAGATTATTTGTTAATATACAGGTTGTCAAAAAGGCACTCGACTGTTATTGGTCGGATTGAAGTCGAATAAACGGTGTTAGGTACGTTACTGAAATCAATATACAGGGTGTGGACAATGCCATAAGGGCAATTTGCTTGGATTTTCATCGAACAAAACAGGATGTACCAAATCGTCATTAGGTCACTACGACGATCAATATACAGGATATCATTGGACTCAGACACGTTCGATCGTTATACAGGATGTACAAAGATGCCATAAGGGCGCTACAATGTATCTTTGCTATTATTGGTCGGATTGAGATCGAACAAACGGAGTTATAGATTATTTCGACATAAAGACGCCATAGAGGCACTCTGTTATTATTGGTCGGTAACAGTTGCCTTCGAGGAAAATTTGGTGACCTTGTTTCTGCGAGACATGGAGTTAAAGCCAAGCTACCCATCTTCTTACACAGCGATAATCAGAAGGCCAAAGGTGTTCGAGAAGTTCTTGGGGAAATTATGGAAAGAATTACGAAAAAATATGATAAACCTGTATGTATACCATTTAAAGTGGAACTAGCAGGGGTAAATGTGGAAACACTGTTAAAAGAATTACTCAAATTATTGAAACAATTATAAAAAGAAGACTATTATCTACTAGACATCAATATTACTCAAGACTTCTGTGGGGTGTTCCAGAAAGAAGAAGAAATGACAAACTACTTAACAAGTAACTTTAAGTTTCGTAAACATGGAATGTATAGGGAGAATTGTAACGTAATTGTAAATAATAATAATAATAATAATACAGTCGGAATTGATTGCCTTACGTGGCTTACATCTAACGCGAGGGTTAAAATATACAACAAATTTATTTGTCAAATAACCAGTCCTGGTGGTAACAAGAGCATTGGAAACTATATTATAGATATCGTCAACTGTCCAGATAAGAGATTGAAACACACATTTTCCAACACTTTAAACAGAGAACATGGAATTACAAGATTAGAAGCAACCATATATAATTAAACATTTGCCGACATTTAGATAGATTCAACATAGCATTATATATGTAGCTGTCCACGATATCTGCCAATTATAACAACTATAAGGTCAATATTTGAACAAAACTTTGACCAGCTATTACAATAAACCATCTTTATATGACGTATAACTAGCTATGTTGAGCGATGTAGTCATTTCTCTCGATATTTAGCACTATTCACCGAGAATCAGTAACAACCATTATTTATATAGATTCAACCTAGCATAATATATGTAGATGTTCACAAGATCTACCAATAATAACAAATAAATGGCTAATAATGGAAGTTTCTAGTACGATTCAGACAAATGCATCGGTTGTGAGCAAAACTAAGTCTAGCTTTTGATATCCCATCCCAACTATTGTCGTTATACAACATATAACTAACTATGTTTAGCGATTGCGTAATTCCCCCGCTATTAAGCACTATTTACGGAGAACTAGTAACATAAACCGACGTTTGTATAGACTTAACTCAGCATTAAATATGTAGATGTCCACGATATCTACAAATAATAAGAAATATATATCCAATATTGCAAGTTTCTAGAATGATTCAGACAAATGTATCGATTTTGGGGATAACAAAGTCGAGCTTTCTTTGGTCGATATATGCCATATGAGCTATGTTGAGCGATTCTGTCATTTCTCTTGATATTTAGCACTGTTTACCGAGAACTAGTAACATTAAGCGACGATCAGGGATTATATGTAATTCTATTCTATTTAATAAATGAAATAAATGCGAATTATAAAAAATATTGTGTAAAACTTGTGTCACAATGACTTTTTGTAGTACTAATGAAGTTTACGCAACGAACCTCGAAGCGGTGAGTAGCGAAAATGACGAGTACTACAAAAAGTCATTGTGGCACAAGTTTTACACAATATTTTTTATAATTCGCATTTATATCATTTATTAAATAGAATAGAATTACATATAATCCCTGATCGTTGCTTAATGTTACTATTAATCGGTAAACAGTGCTAAATATCTAGAGAAATGACGAAATCGCTCAACATAGCTTATATAACAAATATCGACCAAAGAAAACTCGACTTTTTTATTCCCAAAATCGATGCATTTGTCTGAATCATTTTACAAACTTGCAATATTGGCAATATATTTCCTATTATTTGTAGATATCGTGGACATCTACATATTTAATGCTGGGTTAAATCTATACAAACGTCGGTTTATGTTACCAGTTCTCCGTAAATAGTGCTTAATATCGAGGGAATTACGCAATCGCTAAACATAGCTAGTTATATGGTGTATAACGAGAATAGTTGGGATGGGATATCAAAAGCTAGACTTAGTTTTGCTCAAAACCGATGCATTTGTCTGAATCGTATTAGAAACTTCCAATATTAGCCATTTATTCGTTATTATTGGTACATCTTGTGAACATCTACATATATAATGCTAGGTTGAATCTATATTAATAAAGGTTGTTACTAATTCTCGGTGAATAGTGATAAATATCGAGAGAAATTACTAAATCGCTCAACATAGCTAGTTATACGTCATATAAAGATGGTTTATTGTAAAATCTGGACAAAGTTTTGTTCAAATATTGGTCTTATAGTTGTTATAATTGACAGATATCGTGAACAGCTACATATAAAATTCTATGTTGAATCTATCTTAATGTCGGTAAATGTTACTATTTCTCGGAAAATAGTGCTATATATCGGGTGCAATGACAAAATCGCTAAACATAGCTAGTTATATGTCATATGAAGACAAGAGATGATTATTGTAAAAGATGGACTTAGTTTTGCTCAAAATCGATGAATTGTCAAAAAACTTGCAATGCTGACCATATATTGGTTATTATTGGCAGATATCGTGGACATCTACATATATAATGCTAGATTGAATATATATAAATGTAGGTTAATGTTACTAGTTCTCGGTGAATAGTGCTAAATATCGGAAGAAATGACAAAATCGCTCAGTAGACCTAGTTATATGTCATATAAAGACAGAAGATGGGATAACCAAAGGTGGACTTAGTTTTACTCAAAATTGATGAATTTGTATGAATCGTCCTAGAAACTTCCAATATTAGACACATATCTCTTATAATAGGCAAATATCGTAAACATTTACATAAATAAGCTACATTAGGTTGAATCTATCGTCGCTTAATGTTACTAGTTCTCAGTTAACAGTGTTAAATATCAAGAGAAATGATAAAATCGATCATCATAGCTTATATGGCATATATCAACAAAAGAAAACTGGACTTTGTTATGCATAAAATCGATGCATTTGTCTGAATCGCTCTAGAAACTTGCAATTTTGGTCATATATTTCTTATTATTTGTAGATATCGTGGACATCTACATATTTAATGCTGGGTTAAATCTATCTAAATGTTGGTTGATGTTACTAGTTCTTAATAAATAGTGCTGAATATCGTGAGAAATTACAAAATAGCTCAGTAGACCTAGTTATATGTCATATAAAGTCAAAAGATGGGATAACCAAAGGTGGACTTAGTTTTGGTCAAAATCGATGCATTCGTCTAAATCGTTCTAGAAACTTCCAATATTAGCCATGTATCTATTATAATAGGCAAATATCGTAGAAATTTATATAAATAAGCTACATTAGGTTGAATCTATCGTCGCTTAATGTTACTAGTTCTCGGTAAACAGTGTTAAATATCAAGAGAAATGATAAAATCGATCATCATAACTTATATGGCATATATCGACAAAAGAAAACTGGACTTTGTTATGCATAAAATCGATGCATTTGTCTGTATCGTTCTAGAAACTTGTAATATTGGCCATATATTTCTTATTATTGGTAGATATCGTGGACATCTACATATATAATGCTGGGTTAAATATATCCAAATGTCGGTTAATGTTACTAGTTCTCGGTAAATAGTGCTAAATATCGGGAGAAATGATAAAATTGCTTAGTAGACCTAGTTATATGTCATATAAAGACAGAAGATGGGAAGACAAAAGTTGAACTTAGTTTTGCTTAAAATCGATGCATTCGTCTAAATCGTTCTAGAAATTTCCAATATTAGCCATATATCTGTTATAATAGGCATATATCGCTGAAATTTATTTAAATACGCTAGATAAGGTTGAATCTATCGTCGCTTATTGTTACTAGTTCTCGGTAAATAGTGCTAAATATTGAGAGAAATGACTAAATCGCTCAACATAGCTTATATAGCATATATCGATAAAAGAAAACTGGACGTTGTTATGCCCAATATTGATGCTTGTTTGAATCGTTCTATAAACTTCCAATATTAGCCATATATCTGTTATAATAGGCAAATATAGCGGAAATTTACGCAAATAAGCTACATTAGGTTGAATCTATCGTCGCTTAATGTTACTAGTTCTCGGTAAATAGTGCTAAATATCAAGAGAAATGACAAAATCGCTCAGCATAGCTTATATGGCACATATCGACAAAAGAAAACTGGACTTTGTTATGCCCAAAATCGATGCATTTGTCTGAATCGTTCTAAAAAATTGCAATATTGACCATATATTTCTTATTATAGTAGATATCGTTGACATCAACATATTTATTGCTGGGTTATATCTATCTAAATGTTGGTTGATGTTACTAGTTCTTGATAAATAGTGCTAAATATCGTGAGAAATGACGAAATCGTTAAACATAGCTAGTTATATGGTATATAACGAGAATAGTTGGGTTGGGATATCAAAAGCTAGACTTAGTTTTGCTCAAAATCAATGCATTTCTCTGAATCGTACTAGAAACTTCCAATATTAGTCATTTATTTGTTATTATTGGTAGATCTCGTGAACATCTACATATATAATGCTAGGTTGAATCTATATAAATGTTGGTTGTTACTGATTCTCGGTAAATAGTGCTAAATATCGAGAGAAATGACTAAATCGCTCAACATAGCTAGTTATACGTCATATAAAGATGGTTTATTGTAAAAGCTGGTCAAAGTTTTGTTCAAATATTGACCTTATAGTTGTTATAATTGGCAGATATCGTGGACAGCTACATATGTTGAATCTATCTAAATGTCGGCAAATGTTTAATTTTATATGGTTGCTTCCAATCTTGTAATTCCATGTTATCTGTCTAAAGTGTTGGGAAATGTGTGTTTTAATCTCTTATCTGGACAGTTGACGATATCTATATTATGGTTTCCAATGCTCCTGTTAACACCAGGACTGGTTATTTGACAAATAGATTTGTTGTATATTTTAACCCTCGCGTTAGATGTAGCCACGTAAGGCAATCAATTCCGACTGTATTATTATTATTATTTACAATTACGTTACAATTCTCCCTATACATTCCATGTTTACGAAAGCTAAAGTTACTTGTTAAGTAGTTTGTCATTTCTTCTTCTTTCTGGAACACCCCACAGAAGTCTTGAGTAATATTGAGGTCTAGTAGATAATAGTCTTCTTTTTATAAATGTTTTAATAATTTGAGTAATTCTTTTAACAGTGTTTCCACATTTAGACCTGCTAGTTCCACTTTAAATGGTATACATACAGGTTTATCATATTTTTTTCGTAATTCTTTCCATACTTTCCCCAAGAACTTCTCGAACACCTTTTGCCTTCTGATCATCGCTGTGCAAGAAGATGGGTAGCTTGGCTTTAACTCCATGTCTCGCAGAAACAAGGTCACCAAATTTTCCTCGAAGGCAACTGTTAGCGACCAATAATAACAGAGTGCCTCTATGGCGTCTTTACGTCGACACCCTGTATATCGAAATAATCTATAACGCCGTTTGTTCGATCTCAATCCGACCACTATTAGCAGAGATACATTGTAGCGCCCTTATGGCATCTTTGTACATCCTGTATAACGATCGAACCTGTCTGAGTCCAATGATATCCTGTATATTGATCGTCGTAGTGACCTAATGACGATTTGGTACATTCTGTTTTGTTCGATGAAAATCCAAGCAAATTGCCATTATGGCATTGTCCACACCCTGTATATTGATTGTAGTAACGTACCTAACACCGTTTATTCGACTTCAATCCGACCAATAACAGCCGAGTGCCTTTTTGACAACCTGTATATTAACAAATAATCTATAACATCGCTTGTCCCATTAAAATCTAGCCAATAACAATGGAGATATATCGTAGCATCTTATGGTATCTTTATATCAACACTCTGTATATCGAATTTTAGATTACATCATTCAACGCCGTAAAAATTATTACAATGAGAGAGATCTATTTCAATAATATTTCTATTGATAGACGCTTTTGATTTCACTCATATATCCTTAATTTAGTTCCTATGGTCTCTTGAATGAGAAAACCGGAAAAACTCGTTAATAAGCTTGGGTGTTTATCGGCTAACATAATTTGGAATCTTATGTTATTATACACCTTGATTTCGTTCGTCGTGAATTTCTAAGAATATTATTTAAATTTCATGACTATTCTCTCTCTTTATAAAAAGTAACGTTATTGATTTCATTCCTCAGTTCGAGATTTTAACAATGTATGGAATTTCATTGACGTCTGATACAAAAAACTAGAAGTACTACATATGTGTGATGAGAAACAAAAATTGGATTTAGAGTTAGAAATTTGAAGCCACTTAGGAGACCCACAATATGAAGTCTTCACAGAACAGATAAATCTAGGAAGTTCTCTACTTTCAAACTGTCTTCTTTAGTAGTAATTATAATGATCAGCAGATAGAGTTTCCTTGGTTTTATATATCATTGCACAGTTATACCGATCTTTACTTTTTCAGTAAATTCCTTCAATTTGCGTCTATACTCTTCTGATAATAAAAAACAAAAATCATAAGCACTTCTGTAACCACTGCATCTGTCCAAAATAATGCTATTTTTCATTCTGCCCATCCAACTGATGCGTCGCTTACCCAAAATAATACCATAACGACTATGCATTAAACATATTTTATGACCACACCCTGTATATAAGAAATATATTTCTTTTTCACAAATTTACAACACCCTTATTGCATCTTTTTTGGTACATTCCGTATATAAAAAAGTTCTATCACCATGTCGATTGATGATGGCCAATAATAACAGAGATACATTTCTAACGCCCTTATGGCGTTATAAAAACTTTGGTTCTAGAAATTACGACGTATGCTTAGGTCAGTGTTTCCAATCAGGACTATGGGAATTTTCAAATCTACGGGATAAAAAATGAACAACTGCCATCTATAGAAATCTACAAAAAATGACATACGCCATCTAGCGATAGGAATCTACAATTACAGGATAAAAAATGGCCGACGGATAAAAAATGGCCGACACCATTATAGAAATCTACCAGGATAAAAATGGCCGACTGGATAAAAAATGGCGTCTCCTTTCAAGCTTCCGGTCGCCGAGTGTCCCATTATCTACTTATTTTATGTAATTTAACGGTTCCATATAATTGTGGACAATGAGGTTTCTTATGTATGATAATTTGAATTATTAACAATATCCCTTACATTATAAGAAAACTTTTTTGTTGGGTCTGCTTTAAGAACTCTTACATCGCTAGATACTATAAAGTTATACATTTTGGAATTGTAATTTTCAGTTGTCAAAATGACAGTTGTGTTCCC
This sequence comes from Galeruca laticollis, assembly GCA_963921935.1. Taxonomy (NCBI): domain Eukaryota; kingdom Metazoa; phylum Arthropoda; class Insecta; order Coleoptera; family Chrysomelidae; genus Galeruca; species Galeruca laticollis. Next base: position 75,500,409 of record OY998181.1, read on the forward strand.
CTTATCAGATTTTGTAACTGTTAGGTTATTATCTTCTACCTTCTTTTTGATTGCATTTAAAACTGTAATGTCATTTTTTGTTTGACGTTTAACTTTTGAAGGTTCAAAATTTTTGATTAAATTGGCAATTTTTTATTGCTTATAAAGAAAATTGTTTGAATTAGATTTTAAAGCTATTTCTGACTGTGTAGCTATAATTTGTTTAATATTATTCGTAAATTTTGGTGGTATGCTGTACTTTAAACCTTTATTTGAAAATTCTATTTCACTCTCTGTAAAATTTATGTCTGAAAGGATTTCAAATCGTGGTGCAAAGTGTGTTGGTATGTAGGTACTTACAGTTTCATGATGTTTTGAGTATTGAATTTTATGTTGTGTGTGTTCAAGATTCTGTAGCTGCTTCTCTTGTTTCTTAAATTTCTTATGCTTCATCGTGCCGACACTTTCTCTAATTTTGTCATCCAAACAGTCAAATTCTACTGGATGTAATTGGAATGTGAGTTAGTACAAAATTGTTAAATGTAAAAACAAAAATACCACTATTAAAGAAGTCAGGTATATATATACTCAAATGTCCAGAATGTAATGCTGTCTATTTGGGTCAGACCCTTAGGAATTTTGAAATCCGATACAGTGAACACTTACGAGCATACAGATTAAAATAAACAGATAAATCCCAATACGCAAAACATCTACTTGAAACCAATCATTCATTGACACCTAACACAAAACTAGAACTGCTGCATACTTGTGAAAAGAAACAAGAACTGGATTTCCTTGAAGAATTGGAAATTAGAAGACATTTAAGAAACCCACAATCTGAAGTTGTCAATGAACAGTTGAATCTAGGGAGTTCTCCACTAATAAACTGTCTTCTTAAGTGATAATTGTAAAGATCAGCAGATATAGTTTTCCTGGTTTTCTATATCATTGACAGTTATACTGATCTTAATTGGAAAAATGATATCCAGGATATCACCATAGGGGTAATAATATGAAAGCTTCAATATTTGTAATATCACATCTTCTTCTTTTTTCTATTAACATATATTAAGTCAATCACAAGTTAGGTCACTTCTTGGTCTAGCGAAAAATAACTACTAAACATCAGGTAGGCATCAAATGAAATGTAACTTCTGTCATTCTGACGATGATATTGACTTATCGAAACAATTGTCAATTTTTTAGAATTTTCAATAACTTTTATTATATTGTGGAATTAACTAGAAACCGTGAGTTTCATTTAAAACACTAATATGAGCATATTCCACGAAGTAAGGGTCGAGACAGTTAATTTCATCATTTTTACATTTATAAATAGATTTGATCAATTGTAATCCATTTTTTCATATCTTCTTTGTTCGCATCTTTTTTTTTCAAATATTGGCCAAATTTGACACATTTTCACCGACTAATAAAGAGTTGACGATAATTTTCTTTCCTTTTCCGGCAAATCCAGATGTTGTATGGCAACCCCAAAAACAATGGAGAAATGCAACGATATTTTTCAAGGATTCATATTTGAAATTATTAGATGTGAAAAATAGATCTTTTATAGTACCAGGACCTGGCTTGAGAAAATGAATATCATGATTATTAGAATTTAATTGATTTAAAAGGACCAACAGATCAATATCTTCACCCACAACAATCGAGGTCTTAATAATGTCAGCATCAGCATCTACTTCTGCCTGTTTACAGGAAAATCCTTGTGACTGTAATTTTTTTTATAACGTTTTTATTATTCTGTCCTTGCTTTTCTCGCTAGATAAAAATTTTTCTTGCAAAAGTGGGATTTTTGTATGGTTTTGATAATCGATCTCTGGAATATTGTCTGAGGTTTTTCTACGACTACGTTCTCCTCTTTTAGTTGAATTAGCTGCTGGTACTGTTGTCACAGTAACTAATTTTTCAATTTCGGGGTACCCATCAAAAATGTTATAGCTGCTTGCTGCGTAATGTTTTTCTACACAGCGCAAATATTTTCTCAAAATATTGTAGATGTCTTATTAAATATTAACCTTATTAACTTATTTGGTTGTTCATTGTAGTAGTATATTTCGATTAGTAATTTTTTTGTTTATCAATATAACATGTAATCTTACGATTTTCGAGTAATTAAAGTGTAAATTTTAATAAACAGCTCAGAATTATACATAATTATTAAAAAAAAAAATTTCGGATTCGAGTTTTTTTCATTATTTGCATTTTCTGAGAACATTTACCATTGTAATGTATATTTTTTCATACCATCAGAAAGTAGATATTTCAACAAACAAAAAACACACCAACTTTTTTAAAAAAGCAGATATTTTGACGTGAGAAAATAAATAATCAAAAACTCGGTTATTAAAATTTTTCATATAAATTTTGAGGTTATGTGAAAAAAGTGTCAATACAAAAGTTGTAGATCTTTTTATTGATCTTTCCATTACCTACAACTTTGCTATTCAACTTTTTTTCATAGGACTTGCAGTTTTACAGGAAATCGAGATTAACCGTTTTTTACCCTTAAAAACTCACCCCCTCCCCCTTCCCGACCTCAGATCGTCCGTAATTTATTTCTCCTTCCATTTTTGTTATATTCTCTACCTTTTCCAATGGGTATCATCCTACTATAATTTTTTTTCATTTTTTACCATTTTCAAAATATCGACCCTGGTCTATTTCAGTTTCCACAGGATTTGAATTAGTTGTTGGAATTGATTGTTCAATCTATACATTTTTCAATTATAACTAACGCTCATGCTCGTGTTTACGTGGTGTTGAGACGAACGTAAACGACAAATAAATATGTGACTTATTTGCTAAAAAGTTGCGCTACGTTCCAATGGAATTGTAAATACGTTGGGATGATAATAAGCGAAAACTCATTTTTCAAAGCAATGTTTTGTCATAAAGCTTACTACAAAATGATTTATTTTAAAAAAAATGTATATATAAACTCGTTGAAGTGTTGGAATACTCGAATGAAGGTTGGACGTCTTAGCGGATTGAAGAAGAGAGGAGAAATTGAATTATAAATGCGAACATGTGTGAGATTCCGACAAAAGTAAATCCCTTTCAATCCGAAAAATGTCAACAACAGATTCGCAATCGTTCAGGTAAATAAATTCAGAGTAACCCGTAAATAAGCACTGTTGATTAGAGGAATCGTTAAGAAATATTTATGTGGATTTTTTTCTACCCTTGTTGGTTTGTGTGATACTGGCTAATAAAGTGTGCAGAAGAAATACACATAATATCTACTCGGGTATGAAAATAGAAAAATAATTTTTTTAACCCTAGAATACTTACCATACTAAATCACCTTTTAATACTAACCATCGTAAGATTTACGACGATAAAAAGAAACAACTCTAAAGAAAATGTTCCTAAGCTTTAATAAATTCGTAAAAAAATTTTAACATAGAACAGGGTATTAACGCACTAAATCTAATAAAAAATGGATATATTTTATATATTCAAATGCAGGACACACAAAGAAGGGCGCGATGTTCCCCGCAAAAAGGCCAATGGCAGTGTTGGCAATGGTGGGTTGTCATACGGCGTTTTTTGGCTGAACAAAATTGACACATTGCTCGTTTCTTTACATTTTCTATTGGTGTTTCCTGTCCCAGCTCTAGATTTAAAATATTTTTTATCAACAGCCTTACTGGATGGTTTAAAGTTGGCCATTTTACGCGCTGCTCCAACCACTGTTTCGTGAGCTGTTCTGGGAGGATAGCCATAAAAACTTTTCTTGAAACAATTTTACATCCCTTTCTTCTTTGATTACGATTATAAATTATCCAGGCGTTTACGCAGGAAATATTGATCATACCATAAAAAAGGCAGAGCGGCCATCTTCTTGTTTTTTGTCAAGTACTTCTGCTCCCACACATTTTATCAAACGTATCGACGCCGTACTTAGTTTTGTTATAAAACTTAACTGAATCTGGTTTTCCTGATGTCATGTTTTGTACCTCCGAACTATCATGCATGGTAGATAGTAAAATAATTACTTTTGACACCTTAGTTTTATAGGATACCATTGTTGTCTCGTTATCAAAGCAATGTAGTGAGCTTCCAATAGGTCGTATTTTACTATCCAACATTTGAGGCGGTATCTCTTTTTTGTTGCTTCTTAGAGTGCCTACCAGGGTCAAGTTATATGGAGGCTTTAATAGTTCCTTAGCCAGTGGTATACTCGTGAACCAATTATCCATGGTCACGTTTCTGTTGCTTCCATGAATTGCTTGGGTTAATTTTTTTACGTAATATTGTCCTAATGGTTGTCCATCGGTTTTGGTTCCCTTTCCCAAATATACTTCAGCATCGAACATATACTTTGTGCCAACATCACACACCATAACAGTTTTCAAGCCATACTTTGAAGGTTTATTGGGTATGTACATCCTAAAGGGACATCTATCCCTGAAACGTATGACCCTGGTTTATATGATCTTCGACAGTTGCTTATTAGTTGGTCTCATATTTCTCGAATTGGTGCTAATGGATCGTCTATTTTTCTTTCAGGTCTAGTTTCCTAATTGTCAAAACGTAAGCAGTCTACTAGAAACTCGAATCTTTCGCGACTCATAGTAGTTTTGTATATGGACCCGGAAATTTTGTCATCAAACATCTCCCTTGTAAACAAATGATTATCTTTTTGACAACCAGCAAATATCAATAGTCCAAGTAAAGCATGAAGTTCCTCCAAATTCACTTGTGAGGTAGTCAATTTTTGGGTAGTGTATTTCTGCGAACGGATTGAAATTTCGTTATTTGTGTACTCCACTATTTTTTCTAGGATACTTGGATCTAGCCGCTTCAGCATAATTTGTAGGACCTTGTATGATATGCAAAATATTACGCGATGGTATTTTAGTTACCGCCTTTGCCACCGAGGACCACCTATGGTCGTTTTTTCCCTTAAGACTTACAGGTAGCTGGCATTCCTTGACTTTAAGATTTTTAGAAACTATAGTATTATTCTCTTCATCTGTAAATGGAGACTCTTGCATAATATCATCGCTTTCAGTAAGACCTACAGACAGCTGGCATTCCGCTCTGTTTAGATTTGTAGGCACTGTTTTATTGTTCTCGTCATCTATAACTGAACACTCTTGCATATGTTCGCTTTCAGTAATATTTGTTCCAACGTTATACTGATCCCCGCTCTTTAGGAATTTGTTTTTTCCCTTTACGTCATGTTTGATTTTCATTTTTTTATTTTTGCTAGTTGATGGTTTATCATAATCAGAATCGGAGTCACTTGAAGGGCTATATTCTGACCCCGATGGAACAAATATTTCAACGTCGTCATCCAATTCGGAGCCGCTATCCGATTCGCAGGCATTTTCATCACTTTCACCAGGAAAAAGATCTTGTAAACAATTCTCCATTTCAAATTTCAATTCTTGTGGGTTTAGTGGTCTTAACATATCTAATTAAAAAAAAATATGAAAAATCGGTCCTGATGCCAAATGTTAAATAATAACGTTAATACTTACCTTCGTAAAAAATACGACACTACCGTTGAAATAACCCACTTCCTTGGCACTTTGCACCATACTAAATACGTGGCAGGTCGAACTCGAGTCTACTAAGGCACAGACAGGCGCTCAACTTTTATAGATGCTTCGCGACGATAAACACGTGGTCAAACTAGATGCCCGTCGTAAAATTTACCATGGTAAGTGTTCTAGGGTTAAGTTATAAGTCTTCTAAAAACATATCAGCGCATCATTTTTGTCAAATTTCATGAGGCCAGTGGCGTGTTTTCAATGGGTTTGTAAACTTTAATCTTTTATACAAGTTGTCCCAGGAGTACATACCATAAACTTGGATAATGATAGACTAAAAATAATGATAATATTATTTCATGTAAACATGTTCTTTACGCCCTTCGTTAATGAACTATAGGGCTCTAAAGTTGGGAATGGTTTCTTATTCATAATTAATAAATGGCTGATTGGAGATTAGTAAAAGTTCAACCGTTCATAAACACCATAATTGCACACTTTTTGGCGTGGTGAATATGTCAACACTATACTTGTGAATTCAGGTACGGACTAAATTCAATTCTAGATGTCATTCCTATGCTGGTAGCCGACGAGTAAACATCGTTTATCGGTAATTATACCTCATTAAATTCAAATCAAAATACAAGTTCTTTTCTGTGTATTGGTAAAAGTAGTAAATAATTAGCAATCATCATGTGATTTTTTCAATACTTGTGATCGATGCTATGAACAATTGAACATAATTATTTCCAAAAGTTTTAACAAGTGAGGACATTTTATTTTCATCAGTGGCGTAACATCAAGTCAGGTAACTGTTATTTCCTACAAAATATTTTCAGGGATCCATTAGGGACCCTTGACTTTCCTTTATATTTGTATTGGCTTTGGTATCCAGGGCCACTTATAAAAATGAATAATTATCAATCCCTGTCAACTTCAAACTCCCTTCCCCATAATTTACCTAATGCTACAAAGTCGTATGTTGCTGCTGCACAAACAAAACCTCCCCCACCAACCTTCCCTAAAAGAGAACAAGCAATCATCATGCACGCCATAACCAATACTACTCTCTAATGCATAAATTTTTTCTGTGAAAACTGTACTGCAGGTAGGTTATTTAAATGATAAATGATTATTTGTCGTAACAACCACGGCTCCGACGCCAGCTGGAGTTTTCGAAGCATAGATATATATTTTGAAGTGGTCAGTATATTCCAAGAGTTTGGTCTCGAAAATTTTTTTATCAGCAAACTGGGTAGTTTGTATTTTCTAAGAGGTAAGAGTGGTGTCAATTATTGGTTCGGAATTTTGTCAAGGAGGATATGTATGTTTGTTTAAACTTAAATATAGGAACATGTTTGATTTGAAGATCTGCTTTGTGTTGTCTCACGCGATTACAGAAAGTTGAACTCGGTTGTTACTGAGCGATATTGTCAATTTCATCTGTATGAATTTTTGGGTACATTGGATGCTCAGTATTATCTAATATAGAGATACCTTATGACAATGTCAATATTTTTCTTCTCGTAGATGAAGATGGTTCCTCTAATTCTGAATAAAGGCTTTCCACCGGCGACGTTCGAAATGCACCAGTTGTTATGCGTAATGTGTTATTGTGAACTATATCAAGTTTCTTCAAAATATGGCTTTTGTTGGATGCATAGACACTATATGCATAATCGAGTTTGTAACGTATAAGATTTTTATATATAGTATGTAGAGTTTTTGTATCTGATCCTCAGCTTCGGTTAGAAAGTATTCTTAGAAGATGAATACCTATCCGGCAAGATAGTATCAACTTTTTTGTATGAACAGTCCAGCTCAGTTTCTGATCAAATATCATACCTAAGAATGCCGTGGAAGTTACATATTGCAGTTTCTCTTCATATAGTGTGAGCGGGGGTGCCTTTTCACAAGGTTTTTTAGAAAATAATAAACATTTGGTTTTGGATGTAGAAAAGCTAAATTCCGACTGTTTTGACCATTGTTGCAGTTTATTAAGTTGTCTCTGTAGCATATTTTGCATTGTATCGATGTATTCACTTTCCATGTTTACCACTAAGTCATCTGAATATAGCCTTATTTTAATTGGTTTGAGTGTATTATCAATAATGTTATCAATAACGATTAGAAATAATGTGGGACTAATAACAGAACCTTGGGGAGTGAAATTTTTTTGACATTGTTTGGTCAATAAATTACCATTTACTCTAAAAGTCCTATAGCTTAAAATATTTTTAATGAATGCTAACATATGTCCATCTATATTCCATTGCTTTAACGATTTGAGTATATTCATTCCACATGCAGTATCGAATGCTTTGTTAATATCAATATATATGGCTAAGTATTTCTGTTTATTTGCGGGGGCTTCGTGTATGTCACTTTCTAGATCAATAATTATGTCAATGGTACTCTCTTTTCCTAAATGCACTTTGTTCTTTGTTTAATTAGTTTGCGACTTTCAAGTTCCCACATAAGACGATTAATAATAATTTTTTCTAAGAGCTTACACACTGTGCCAGTCAATGCAATAGGTCTGTATTATTCTGTACTTGTTGCTTTCTTAACAGTCTTTAGATTACCATGATTGTTGCTCCAGTCCACTGAATTGGAATAGTATGTTGTATCCAAATGGTGTGAATATTTAAGAGTACTTTTTTGCCGCTTTCCGATAGATATCGCAAAAAAGATATCGGTATATTATCAGGACCTGGACTCGAGTTTTTAAAGTCATTTATCGGTTCATCTAGTTCTGATACCGTGAGTGGTTGGTTGAGGTACGATGTATTGTTATCATTATTGATTGGGATTTCTTCGATTGATACTCTGTTCTTTAGAAAATCTTCCTTTAATTTCTCGAGTTCCCTTGGAATGCTTCAGCTATATCTTTTGATTTTGTTATTAAGAATTCGTTTTCAGTTTTTCGATTTTCATGTACGCATTTTAATTCGTCAACTAGTGCAACAGAAGCTGAGTAATTACAAACACATAATGCCATACCACCCTGAATTTACGATTTACCTAAATTACATACATATGACAAACCATTACGGCCAATAGTTTCTTATGTTCAATCCCCCTTTTACAAACTGTCTAAATATTTATCAAACTGTCTCTCACAAATAATCAACAAGAATGAATTGTATATAAAAGATTCGTTTACACTTAAACATTTTTTAGATACTGTTGAAATACCAAACAATTATAGCATTATTTCTCTAGACGTAGTCTCAATATACACCAACATTCCAAACGAACTAATAACCCATAACTCAAAATATAAATGGAGATTATTAAAAGAACACACAACTCTCACATATGAAGAATTCATATAAGGAATAATGCTAATCCAAAACAATAATTTTTTTCAATATAAAAAAGATTTTTTTGAACAACTCAATGGGTGCACTATGAGTTCACCAATTTCATCAACCCTCGCACAAATTGTAATGGAATACCTTGAAGAAAATGTACTTAATCAATTATATTTCAATATATTATTTTTTGAAAGATACGTTGCTGATTGCTTAGCTGCTGTTCCATCCAATTAAATAAATCATATATTGACTACTTTCAATAATTTCATCCAAAGCTTCAATTCACGATAGAAATAGAACAAAACAATACCATAAATTTTCTGGACATGACACTTATTACAACTAGAGAAAATAAAATTACAACAAAACATTTTATTGAAGAAACATCATCAGGTCGCTACTTGAATTACCACTCCCACCATCGTAATTCCCAAAAAAACAGCGTAATTATAGGATTAGTAGATAGAGCCATCACACTTACATCACCTGAATATCGTCCAGAAATTTTATATCAAACGAAAACAATATTACAAAACAATCACTATCCTTCCAAACATATTGACATAAATTTTACAATAGTCAAATCCAATCAACACAAACCCCTCTTACATACATCGCAATGCCATACACAAATCAACTTTCAGAAAAACTAAACTATATATTATCTAAACATAACATAAAATTTTTTCATAGGGCACAAAATACTCTATCTCCATTGTTCTCAAAATTAAAAAGTCAAATAAATGCTTCCAAAAAATCTAACGTCATGTATTCTATACCATGTTTGGACTGTCTCAAAAAATATATAGATATGGCAACCCAATATCTTGAAAATATACTTAATGGCCTTAAATATACAAAAAACGCCTCCACTGCGCTCATAAACATGAGAAAAATGGAAAACATAAATTTGACTTTATTAATACTAAAATAATAAACCAAGATTCCAATTACAAAAAAGTAGCAATAAAAGAAATGATACATAAAAAAAGAGAACAATGCAGTAAACGATAAACAAGATATCAAAAATCTAAGCCAGATTTATTATAATGTATTCTAATAATAACATCAACTTCTTGAATGTCCCTTGTATATTGTAAAGCGTTGTTTTAAAGGCAGGTACTTTCGATTTTAATATTTTTGAAATTATTGTATTAGTTACCAGTTTTTGTCGTCTCTGTGTGTACATTTAATTTTAATCGTTAAATCGTTTTCAATTTATTGTTTAACAACATCAATGTAAAATTATTTGAAAATACTCCGAACTAAGGAGCGAAACGTTACATAGAAATATAAATTGATACAGAATTTACGATCAACCTGATGCCCAAGAAAAATAAAAAAATGTATATATATATATATATATATATATATATATATATATATATATTGGAGGAATGTTCTTGTATATATTGAAGGAATGTTCTTGAACCATTATTATATTATTTTTTTGAAGTATTTTTCTTGGGAAAGGTTCAGATTAAAACTCTTGTAAGTTAACTTGACGTTTCGCCTTAAATATAAGGCTTTTTCAAAAGTTTTTATTATAAATTCAAAATATAAAATACATAATTTGTAAAACAGTGACAATACTAAATTGACATTAAAAAACAACGAACATTAAAATATTACAATGCCTCGAAATTTAAAACCAAGATAAATACCCCACAAAAATATGTAGCATTACCTTATACAAATGAATTATCAGAAAAATTGGAATATATACTTAAAAAACAAAATATTCAAGTATGTCATACGTCACACTACCGTACATCAACTGCCTTCACACCTTTAAAAAGCAGAAACCCAATTAAAAAACAATCTAATTTAATATACTCTATTTCTTGTCTTAATTGTCCAAAATAATATGTCGGAATGACCACCCAATACTTAGACAATCGATTAAATGGTCATAAATACACAAAAATTGCTTCAACTGCACTTCATAAACATGAAACAAATGAGAAACATGAATTTGATTTTCAAAACACAAAAATTATTTACAAAGACCAAAACATCACTAAACTCAAAATTAAAGAAATCATTGCAATAAAAAATGAACCTGAAGCACTGAATGATAAGAAGAAGAATTCTGTTATATTTTCTCATGTTTCATTCACCAACTTTGCTCCCATGTTTCACATCTTTTATTGGTTGTACCGTACCGATGACGGCTAATGAGCCAGAAACATGCATGTCTGCGGTTACCACTTTTTTCAGTAGCCCCTTCTTCTATTTGCGTGCAATACCCACTAATCGATTCGTTACTTATTGTTCATATGTCACGCACTATTCGTATATCTTGTTGTTATTTCATTGATCTGGGTCGGAAATTTCAGACGGGAGTGTTATATGCACCTCCGTGTCTATGTTGGTTGTTGTCTCGAAAATTCGAGATCTTCTAACATTACTGACGAAAATGTTGTGTTTAACTATCCTGCTGAATTCTGTTATATTTTCTCATGTTTCATTCACCAACTTTGCTCCCATGTTTCACATCTTTTATTGGTTGTACCGTACCGATGACGGCTAATGAGCCAGAAACATGCATGTCTGCGGTTACCACTTTTTTCAGTAGCCCCTTCTTCTATTTGCGTGCAATACCCACTAATCGATTCGTTACTTATTATATATATATATATATATATATATATAAATATATATCTGGCCTCAGTGAATAAACAAATTTCAGAAATTGTTCAGGAGAGCCAAAAAACATTTCGGAGAGTTGTGGTGAATCGCAATACCTATTTGTTGTATATTCGATAATATTTCTGCATTCTGGAGCATAAGATTTGTCATTGGAAACATATTTTTGAAATATTAGTTTTCCAATTACAATTTTAATCGACTTATCCGGTTACTCACAACTGAGTTTTTAATGATAACTCAAGATATTTGAAATAAACATATTTATTCTCATACATAGTATGTTATTCATGAACATTATTTTTTATAATATAAGGTAATATACAGCACTAAAACCTGAGACAAACAATAGTAATAAGCATGGAAATATATATATATATATATATATATATATATATATATATATATATATATATCTGGCCTCAGTGAATAAACAAATTTGAGAAATTGTTCAGGAGAGCCAAAAAACATTTCGGAGAGTTGTGGTAAATCGCAATACCTATTTGTTGTATATTCGATAATATTTCTGCATTCTGGAGCATCAGATTTTTCATTGGAAACATATATTCGAAATATTAGTTTTCAAATTACAATTTTAATCGACTTATCCGGTTACTCACAACTGAGTTTTTAATGATAACTCAAGATATTTGAAATAAACATATTTATTCTCATACATAGTATGTTATTCACGAACATTATTTTTTATATTATAAGGTAATATACAACACTAAAACCTGAGACAAACAATAGTAATGAGCATGGAAATAATCAATTTACATCAGTTCATCGATGGAAATAATCAATTTACATTAGTTCATCGGGATCAACCTCAATCAAATCTGGATCGGTATCTGGAACATCATCCACCTTTAAGTTCTCATAGAATGGATGGAATTGTTTATCTATGAGATGTAAAACTGCCATGATATCCTTTTTTTTTCTTTGTTGATTGGAATAGGTCCATTGTGTATTTTTGAAACAGTTAATGCACCTGATAGTTGTTTACCACGGAGTCTAAAATTTACTGATTTAAATTTCTCCTCACTTTTTAGAGATGATTTATAATAAAGCATACCAATGTTCTCCGAACAATAACGTGCCCATTGCAAGTCTTTCCAGAGAAATTTTTCACCACTTTTAGAAATCTTTTGATTTACAAAACAACTTTTTAATAAATCGGCAAAATTTAAGAAATCAACGCATTCCATTAATTTTACTTTAAATGGTTTAGTGCTTTTACATCCCCTTTTTAGCTGTACCCAGTCATAAGGGTGATTTATTTTCATTGTGGTCCTTTTTTTTGCTTTTTCGATGACTGAGTGATCCACATCGCATTCCATATGCGTATGGCCAGGAACCAGAAATTTGTGATCAATAGATTGTATTGAACTTTTTTCATGTAATACTGCCATGAACATAGCAGCTACGTGGGTGTTTTTATTCTGACCCCCGCATGTATCCGAGTAAAAGCACACTTTTCTCACATCACTAGGAAGATCCACAATATGACGATATAGACAAGGCGCTACCTGATGCGCACCTCTTCCCGAAACAGATTCATCCCATAGATAGCAGGTTGCTTCATTTGTGGCTAAGTTATGGACGGTGAGATTATAGGTCCATAATTGCCTTTTGTAAAATGAAATTGATGTTTTAAGGTAAGGAGTGGGTAAGCATTGCTGCAGATCAAAAGCAAATACAGCTACTGATCTATCTTCTTTCGCAATTTTTTTGTCATTTGCTTTTGACTCATGAACTTCTTTAGCCAAAATGTGGTGATTATTTTGTTCCAAAATCTAGTTGGCCTTTTTATCTTCATTTGCATATATAATTTTCATTTTGAATGTGTCACATTTGTAACAGGTGTCCTTTTGTGGTTTTTTGAATGCTAATCCAAGTTTATGAAAATTTCTTGAATAGATTGTTTGTGAAACACAATTTTCTCTACTCTCTTCAAAAAGAGAATACATTTTAGAAATGGTTAAATCTGACTAAAGATACTTTTTTGATGTCGTCTGTCGGCAGTAATGACTTTCATATGCAGGAAAGCTTTGAATGTGTTTCACCACATCAGATAAAACTTCCTCAGGCCATTTATTCTTTGGCGCATCTTATGGCCTGTTTAATGATGCTAAAGTTCTACATACTGAACAAAATATTTCTAAAAGATATTTTCTTGAAATGGTTGAAATCAACAAGGCAAATAATAGTATGAATAAGAAAAGTGACATTGAAAATAGGAATAGGAAAGGAATATCGACCGTACTAAATATGGAAGTAGAGATAATCTAATGGGAAGCGGTCTGTAGTGGTAAAAGCAATTGTTAAATGTGCCTCAAATTTTCGTCATACATCAACTATTTGTCTAACCACCCCAATAATCAGAAGTTAAACACTGTCATCGCTATGAAAAATCGTGTTATACATATCAGTGATGACAGATTCTTACAAGATAATTTAAAAAAGCTCGTCCTCTTGTTTTCTAATAACGGCTTCCCTAGACATATTCTCAAGAAGTTAATTTACAATTCTAATTTCTTTGACGGGCCGGTTGACAATGTTTTGATAGATCCTTTCACTTATAAAAAGATACTTTTTGTCAAGGGTCTTACTGACAACGTTGTCTCTCATTTCAAGAACTACAATAATTTAAAAATAGTAAAATACAACACTGTCACTGTAGGGAGCGTTTTTTCTCATACCAAAGATAGGACGTTGACTATGGACCGAAGTGACGTTGTTTATTCTGTGCCTTGCCGGGATTGTCAGGGATGTTACATTGGTCAGACTGCACAGTTATTGAAAAATAGAATCACTCAACATAAAAGCGATAGTCGCATCGGGAAGAATTCGTGTGCCTTATCGTTGCATTTCCAAAATTTAGATCATAATTTTGATTTTAATAGTGTGAGAATTTTGGAACAAGAAACGAATTACAAAAAACGTTTGTTCTTGGAGATGTGTCATATTTTTGATAATCAGCAATCAATTAATTTTAAGACTGACATGAATCAACTTAGTAACATTTATTGCAACATTTTGAATTTCAGTAATAGGTACTAATTGTTTGGTGCCGGCCTGTATGTTTAATGTTTTAATTTGATTTTAATGTGTGACAAGTTTTAATTGCCTTGTTGATTTTTTCCATAGAATGAGTTTATCTTTTATCATTTAGTTCCGTTTCGTCGTAGTTTGTGTTGTTTCTGTTTTAAATTTTAAAATAATTTTATCGCGTTGACTGGTTCGATGGATTTGCTTTAATGTTGTGAGTATTGAAGGCTTTTTTATGGGAATATGTTTTTGTCAGCGACTATTGTTTTGTTTCTTTTCTATTGTAGAAAGTCCTCCTGAGGAAGTTATAAATGAATGACGAAAATTTGAGGCACATTTAACAATTGCTTTTACCACTACAGACCGCTTCCCATTAGATTATCTCTACTTTCATATATATATATATATATATATATATATATATATATATATATATATATATATATATATATATATATATATATATATATATATATATATATATATATATATATATATATATATATATATATATATATATATATATATATATATATATATATATATATATATATATTCATTGCTCAAAAGAATAATTGTTTAAATTAAAGAACTGATATTCAGAATCTACATTCAATTTATAGTTATTTATTATCTTTCGACAGAAAAGATAATAATGAAGATCAAGGCGTTATAGAGAATAATTCTGTTTACTGATTTACTTATACTTCATTTAAATATAATAAGAGTATAGGAAACATTTTATTATATACTATACTATTGTACTGAATATATATATATATATATAGAAAAATGTTTTCTATGACAACATCAACTTGTCACAAATTGTCATCAATTTGATAACATGCCAATTTAAATATTTTAACGATTAAATTGTACAATGATGTTTCTTCATATAAATAGATATTATATTATTGTGAACAACCTCAATTAGTGTAAGTAAAGAATATTTTTACTTTAAAAAATATTTTAAATTTATATAATATTTATTTTGTAGATTCTTTGATAATGATAATAATAAATTATCGAAAGCTTAGGATTAACTAAACAGAGTTTTCTTTATCACATTGCCGCATTCCCCAATAAAAAAGTTACCCTAACTAGTTTCGGCAACGAACTACTTTCGTCTATATATATGAAAGATAAATTTCGGATTTCTAGGTGACTACTTCTCGTTAGTGAGAGCCAAATAGAGTTTGTCAGAAGGCGGCATCTTCAGTTTGGATTTGAAACACCGAACTAGAAGGCATTACGGCACTCTTGAAGAGACCCAAGAAGGTCGAAACCGGTTAGTGTAGTATAACCTTCTTCTTACGGTTGCGAATCACCACAGATATCTGTATCGACAAAAGGGTTCAGGTTAATTTTCGAATGGATATATTTTTCTACTTCACTATAGCAGATAACCGAAGTCAACACCTCGTATTTTATGAAATTATATTCATTTTATTTCATACGACTAATACGGTCGCATTTATCTGAGGTGTTGGTTCTCAACTGAGGGTGAAGATGGCGCCAACTGACTACTTTTCGCTTGTGTAACTACACGAGCCAAGGAGAAGTTGTCGGAGGACGTAATCTTCAGTTCAGGTTAGAGACTCTGAACTGGAAGGCATTACGGCACTCTTGATGGGACCCAAGAAGGTCGAAACGCGTCAGTGTACTATGCTCTTCCGCTATCAGTTGCGAATCACCACAGATGTCCGTATCGGCAAAATGGCCGATCGACGTCACGGTTTTCGAAGGGGATGTGATTCAATATTCTGCGTGGTATTAGCCAGGAATGTAGCTGCGTTTCCCTTCGAAGAACGGTCAGGACAATACGTCGAAATTATTGAAATTTCGCCTAAAACTGGTGTAGTAGAAAATCAAAATTTATTATTTATATATATATACATACATATATATATATATATATATATATATATATATATATATATATATATATATATATATATATATTATATATATATATATATATATACAGAGTGAAAAGTCTAACTGGAACAAATTCTGTAACTTGATAAATAAAGGTTTATAGCAAAATTCCTGAAACACGTCAATCTTTTTTCTCAATGGGGCATATTACAAAGAGATTTGTTTATCTTTTTAATTATCTGGGGGAGTTGCAGACAACCCCAACTTTTTTTTAATTGGAAGGGTAGGTTGATTAATTTTTTATTTTGAAGCTTTTTCAATTGTTAATACAATTCCTCTTTTTTTTGTTACTTTTTGTAAGTAATGTGTCGGAAAAAAATGAAATAAGGAAATATTTACTCAAATTACTTTAATGCAATAAATGTTCAAAGTGCTCTCCACCTTGTTGCTGACAATATCCTAATCGATTATAAATAGCATTCCGAATATTTTGTGACACTTCCGGCGTTACTTGCCTAATTTCGTACCTGATTCTTTGTTGAAGCTCGGCGATGTCGTTAGGTTTAGTGGCATAAACTTTGCTTTATAGATATCCCCTTAAAAATCTGACGGAGTAAGATCGGGTGATCTTGCTGGCCACTCAATTGGGCCCCTTCTTCGAATCCACCTATTTGGAAACACTTCGTTAAGATAGGTCCGTACATTTTGAGCAAAATGTGGTGGTGCCTCATCTTGTTGAAACCACATCCGTTGGTCAAATGAGTTGGGATCCAAGTTATTGGGAAATAAATTTACTACAGTAGGAATCAGTTCTTCTTGGAACATATTAAGGTATATTTCTCCGGTTACGTTTCCATTAAAGAAAAAGGACCTACATGCGATCCCCAATAATTCCAGTCCAGGCGTTTGTTTTTTTAGGCCTTTGGGTATGGTTTTCACGCATCCAACGGGGATTTTCGTCAGCCCAATAACGGCAGTTCTGTCGATTGACGTGCCCATGTAATGTGAACGTAGCCTCATCAGAAAACAGCACCCATTCCAAAGCAATTTGTCCACCATCGATAGAAGCCATAATTTGTTCGCAAAATTCGAGTCTAGGATCAGGATCATCTTCATTAAGCTCCTGCAGGTTTTGCATCTTATATGGGTGCTTTTAGGCTTCTTCAAGAATTTTTAAAACGCTTGTGTGAGTGACACCATGAACGCGAGCTATTTGCCTAGCTGGAGTAACAGTATTTTCTTCAACTTCCAACAATATGTTCGAGTGGGCTTCTTCGTCAACTTTTAAAACCTTTTGTCGAGGAGCATTCCTAACGTGGCCCAACTCCCGCTATCGAGTTTAAATTCTGCTAATCGTACTTCGATTAACTGAAGGTAATTCTGGTTGAACTTCAGTAAACAAACGAGCGACTTCAGTCTGTGGTTCGCCTTCTCTCCCCATATCAGATCATCATTAAAATTTCGATACGATGAGTCTCGGTTAAATAGGGAATTTTCTTATTTTCGTTTGTTATTTACACGTTGAAATACAAACAAGTACTAACAAATCAATCACATTCAGTTCAAATTGACCAAAAAACTATCGAACAGGTTTTTTATTGGGCTTATCAAGTAAGAAAAAATGTACTTATACGTTAAAGTAATTTGAGTAAATATTTCCTTATTTCATTTTTTTCCGACACGTTGTTTATAAAAAGTAACAAAAGAAAATGGAATTGTATTCACAATTGAAGAAGCTTTCAAATAAAAAATTAGTCGGGGGGGCTATATGCGCCTCCGTGTCGATGTTGGTTGTTGTCCTGAAAACTTGGGATCTTCCAATTGAAGACACAAATGAGCGTTTGGTTTCCCTGCTGAAATCCGTTATTTTGTGTTTTCCCATGTTTCGATTAACATCTTTGCTCCCAAATTTCACATCCTTATTTGGTTATGCCGTGCTGAAGAGACAAAATGAGCCAGAAACACGCATGTCCACGGTTACCACTCTATTTCAGTAGCCCTTATTTTGCGTGAATTACCCATGAATCTCTTTGTTGTTATATATATATATACATATATATATATATATATATATATATATATATATATATATATATATATATATTATATACATATATATATATATATATATATATATATATATATATATATATATATATATATATATATATATATATATATATATATATATATATATATATGTTATCCACGAGTGGGCTTTATTTCTAATTGTTTATTTCAAATAATGCCCCACGTTTTGGAGCAAGTTAATTATGTTTGATGCTTTATTTTAATTGCCCCACGTTTGGGGTTGCAGTTATTTAGGAATTGAATACTTTATTTTAAATAATGCCCCATTTTTTGGGGTGAGTAAGTTATATGTGATTTAACTTTTACCTTTACGTTCTATATATATGTCTTTTACGTTGTGGTACAGTTAAATATGTGTGTGATGATTTGATTTTTTAAGTACTTTATATTTATTAATATACTTTATACAAGTTGAATATGATTGGACTTTAAGTATTAATATATATCAATGTATGATTTGAATATATGGATATGTGAATATGAAATGATATTATATTTATTGTAAATTTTAAACTTTTTATACTATTGTTGGGTTCGCCAAATTACATATTTTTTTATTCAATGCTTCCTTTTATTTATTATGCTATTTATGAACATGTAGTTTATTTAGTTCTTATGTTTTCTTACCTCGGCTGCTCTTATTCGTTTACGACTCTTAAAATCAGTAGGGTTCTGGGCATATTATGATAATAAAATCAACCTTGCTTATTAATGTGATATATTTATGTGACTGATAAAAAAATTTTTGTGAGAATAAAACTTTTGAAAACACATATAAAAAAATGATTCATATCCAAACTATTTGTTACAGCTTATTATACAGTTAGACTGATGAAACTATTTATTAATAAAATAAATGATTAACCTTTTTGTTCTACCAATTCTTACGTTATACATAAATAATGAGTTATTTTATATATATCTAAATTTTCACTTTGAATATGACTTTCTTTATATTCCAAAAAAATTATACCTTTCTTTTAACCACGACTTTTTTCTGGCTCATTTGCGTAACTTGGTCGAAATCTTGTGAGCGTTGAAATTCTTAGAAATTTGCAAACACCTGCTCTTTCTAACTTTGCTTCTATGTTAAACAAAAAAACCTTTAAAGTGTTTCCTTTTCTTTTAACTAAGAGGATTTATGAAATGATTTTAAAATGTTAAATTTTAGTTTTCTTCGGGACGTGAACTTGGAAACATATTTGATATTTTATCGATTCAAAATCTACGTTTTAATTATTATTTTACTGTATGGTAATAATTGTGTATTGATATAAACTGGAATTAGTTGTGGTCTGTTACTAATGGAAATTTTTATATATATTTTTGGTGAAGTTCGACATGAGAGAAATTATACATTTATCTACACTTTATAATGGTAAGTTTTAATATTACTTTTCTCTGGTATATTATATTCATGTAAAGATAACAGAACTTTAAACCAGGTATATGAGCTCTTAAAATTTTTATATCACTTGAAATTATTATTTTAAAATTATTATTTATACGTTCTTGTTTGAAAGTTTCATTTATTTGGTACCAAATATATTTAATAAACACACAACCGACCTTTTGTTCCTTTTTCTTGAAATGATGCTACATCGGAGGAGACGCTTCCCATATATCTTCCCGCCTTTGATATTGAATACCTTTGCTTTTCATTATCTGGGTGATAATTTTCTTCCTCTGCTACTTGTAGTCTCACAAACGTCTGTTACACTTGATTTATTTTAAAATTGATTAGATTTTATGTTAATTTATATACTTTTCCTTTGACTAATTATAAATTTGTTACATTAAATAAAACTAGGATAACTTTATTAGTGTTACCTATCTGACCACTGACTCTCAACTACCAATTTCCCGCATTTTACATCGAACATAACCCTTTTTATCGTCTGTCACCGGAAGTGGTTTTTGTTCTCGAAAGTTCGATTGAAAATTTCACCTGTCACTTTGTTTATTGTTGTTTTTATTGTTTTTCTGACTTAAACTTATTGTAAACTATAGTTTTTTATACCTAATATACTTATTGTCATTGACTTATTCACTCACACCTTATTATTATTGTCTTTTTCCATATCACTGTTTATTTGCGCTGTTTTGATTGGTCAATGCAATTTCATTAATTCTACGTTTTCTACAATCTACATATTTACTTATTATACATATATACAATTCATTTCTCATTATGTTTGATATTATTACACCTATATACATGAACTATGTCGGTAATCATTTATTTCATTATTGTTTTTCACATTCAAAATAATTTATGTTGGTATAATTTGTCTCAACTGTTTTATTTTGGTATAAAATTTGACCTTGCCCATATTACAGATTTCTACTTATTATAATATTTTCCATACCTACTTTTATGATTAATCATTAACTAAATATCTTAGTCTATATATTTTATTACTTCTAAATGTCTTTTTATTGTTTGATCATTATAGTTTTAGTTACATTTGTTAGAAGTTTCTATTTATTTTTAAAATATAAACAGATGCTCTGGGTGTCTAAGATTCCATGCAGCGTTATATTATTTCTTGATCTGCGTCTACTTGTGAGGTTCTGTCTAAGGTTGTTTTTATTAAGTTGAAGAATTAATTTTTACAACTGTTTTTCTGATGTTTGTTTATGATTTCTTTTTATATTTATTTACTATCTTTTTGATTATAACCATTGGTCGTACTTAGTTATATTGTTATACGAGGTATTTTATTATTTTGATACATCATTTTTAAAAATTATTTTTATTGACAAAATTTTAATTTTATATCCTTTATCAGGATTCTGTATATGTTCTATTCACAACAATATATATATATATATATATATATATATATATATATATATATATATATATATATATATTGTATATATATATAGACGTGTGCGTCCCCATATCTCACTTATGCAAAAGTACAAATTACAAAGCATGTGTGTGGTGACAGTAGCCCCAACCTTACCATGTATTACTATGGTGGTTGCATGGGGTTAGCTGTAGGGGTGTGAAAGATACGAATTTTGAAAATGTGACTTTCAGTAATATGTTACTAATCTTTAATTGTATGTATAAATGTTCAACATTGCTCTGAGGTAATAACTTATGTCAGATACTCTCGTTACAAAATTCCATAGTGAAATTTTTCCACTCACTGAACTTAAGAAAATTCATCTGCGAGACATTCAAATAGTAACATCTACTAAAGCATAAATGTCACCTCAATTTTCAGATTCACTTTACCAAGAACAAGTGGAATAAAGGTAATTGATAAAGGTAATTTGTAGAGTATACAAACAGTCTTTCAAATGCTACTATACGTCTCAAAATATGGGAAATATTGAATATCATGATAAATAAGTACAGTTAGCTCAAAACACTTTATGATCGACATTATTTTTTCCCAAACCAACTATATTGCCATTAACATCACAAAATGCTACTACACGCAGAACATCGTACATCAAAATTGGGATATTTTTTGATAAATACTGTCTGCAAATAGTTCGTAAAACTTTCTTTCGAGTCGTATTGTATAAAATTCGTGATGTGAAGCCACATCTGAAGTTGATAGGAATAAAAAATTGAATTTTCCAATATTCACGAAAATATAAGCGCTGATTCATTTTTGTGTACGGAAAAAATACTTAGTAACTTATATATCGCGAATCTTTTGGAAATTATTCAGAGAATTTCTGCTTAAATGAAATTGTAGAAGCTGCAATTGTTATTGTTCAACCTCATTTTCAAAATAGGAGAATTAAAGACATATAACTTCTAAGTATATGTAAATACAAGATTTATCTCTTATAGTTCTATTATTATTATCCTGTTAATCCTTTTTTTGTCGGAAAGTAAATATAAACGAACCTGTAAAAATAAAAGACTTACCCCTTTCCAAAAAATACGCCAAACAACAAAACCGCGTAGTACATATCTCAAGTTTTACAAATTACGAAACTATGCAGAAATTCGAAGTTTCGGTTGTGTCAAGAGGGCTTTTGATATAACAAATTGCGCGCGCTGGTAACACAGACGAAGCGAAAGAGTTCTTTTTCCTTGTACATCCCAAACTCCGACACGGCATCCTGGAGGATGATCATGCGCCACGTCATCTCCGCCAACAACTAGGTTATTAATATTTGTCGTTGTTGGACTGCCAGTTACCATGTCACTGTATTTATAGAACAATAATCAGTTTCGCGGAGGCCATTTTTCAAAGAGGATGCTTATTAATTACAGACACTAATATAAGTAAATATTGAAACTGTTCAGTCGCAACATGATGTCAAACATCACTTTAAGTTTCAATAGCGAGGACTTGAAATAAATATTTCTAAATAAATGGTTTAAGCAAAAAGTTACTACTGATTGGCCAGGAAAATCACCAAACCTTACGCCGTGGGATTCCATTACATTATAAATAAGTTGAATCAAGTTTGTATTCTATTTTATTCGCATTATTCTATTTCTGAAAACTAATATGAAATCTATCAACAATAAATGAGAACGAAAATAGCAACAAAAAAGTTTAATAATGAAATTATATCAAACCTATTCGCTCACACTTGAAACTTATCTGCCTTTACAGTTTCTTATAAAAAAAAGTATTTCAACATTCATGAAATTAACTGTCTCGACCCTTACTTCGTGGAATCTACTCATATTAGTGTTTTAAATGAAACTCACGGTTTCTAGTTAATACCACAATAAAATAAGAATTGTTGAAAATTCTAAAAATTGACAATTGTTTCGATGATATTGATTTATCGAAACAATTGTCAATTCTCAACAATTTTTATTATATTGTGGTATTAACTAGAAACCGTGAGTTTCATTTAAAACACTAATTTCAACATTCTCCTATTGTGATTAAATGCTATGAATCACAGGACGCAATATATTATAGTTGTATATATTCCTTTATTGGAAATCTTTATACATAAGGTGCCCCTCAATGTTGACTGTGTTACAAATAGTTTCCCAGTCACAATAGCTAAAACTATTTTAGCTTGTGATTTCCTCATTTTATGTATCCAATTTCCGCTTCGGATGTGTCTGTAACCATATAATCTCGATAAACATGATACTGGTATCATCAAATATTTATAATTATTTAGAATATTCATTAGATATATATCTATAAATCAGCATGCAGGCTAATATTAATGTAATACACTGTTAAAAATTTGGAATCGAAATTTAAGAAAAAAGAGTAACTTTTATTATTGTAATTTATCACACAAATACGAAATCGGAAAAATCAAATATACACAGTTATTAATAGGGTTCTTTCCACTATCGAAAGGCGTAATAAATAAATCGGCATCTCGTGTACTTTCGGAATTATAAATGTTTTTATGGAAACATGTCAAAACTTTTTCTAAAATGTTGCTGTTTCTACCCAGAATATTGAAAATTTGTGTAAGCACTGAATGTATCGGATAAATTATGTCGTCCTGTGTATTTTATGTCGTAGAGTACAAAAATTATGTCAATTTTTTATTTTGATTTATAGTTTTTCGGATAAATCCATTTTAATAAATTTTCCACCAAAAATAATTTTTTTCCTAACAATTGACCAATTTGTCGAAATCCTCGTATCAAAACACCCCCGTATACATAATTTCAATAAAAACGAATGAACAATTTTTATATTTTCAATCCAAAGTGGGACCCGTTTGGAATGGGAACTTCTTTTAAAAATTTCAACTTTGGTGTTTTATAACTCTGTTTGTATTATCGATGAAAAGTTGCTGTTATTTTTTCTAATTTTATGAACACTTCTCTTTCGATTTTCATCAAATTTAGTCTTTCCATTGCATAGACATTGTTACTACAAATTTTTTGAGGTAATGTTCTCCGAATTCAACCTTGTATATTTTCTAATAATAATATAATAATAATTTCAAACGTCCGGCGACGTTGTCCGATACCTAACTTCCACTCGTTTCTATTATTCCATTGGCCCTCTCTTAGGTCTCTAGCACTCATAGCTTTAGCTATTCCTTCTTTCCATGATTTCGTAGGTCTTCCTCTCTTCCTACGGTCTGGTCGCACCCACTGCATTGCCAGCTTTGGCCGTCTGTTTTCGTTCATTCGCTGTACATGTCCGTACCATGTAAGTTGCTTTTTCTCAATATCTGTTGTTATGAGCCGTCTACTCCCATACGTTGCCTGACGTCATCATTTCGGATTCTGTCTCTTCTGGATATTCTAAGAGATCGTCCGAGCATATCCATCTCGGTCACCTCAAGTTTTCTTATACTTTTTTCTGTAATTCTCCATGTCTCTGACACAATTGACAATTGTTTCGATAACTAAATATCATCGTCAGAATGACAGAAGTTACATTTCATTTGATGCCTATCTGATGTTTAGTAGTTATTTTTGGCTGGACCAAGAAGTGACCTAACTTGTGATTGACTCAATATATGTTAATAGAAAAAAGAAGAAGATGTGATATTACAAATATTGAAGCTTAGATATTACTAGCCCTATGGTGATATCCTGGATATCATTTTTCCAATTAAGATCAGTATAACTGTGCAATGATTTAGAAAACCAGGAAAACTATATCTGCTGATCTTTACAATTATCACTTAAGAAGACAGTTTATTAGTGGAGAACTCCCTAGATTTATATGTTCATTGACGACTTCATATTGTGGGTTTCTTAAATGTCTTCTAATTTCCAATTCTTCAAGGAAATCCAGTTCTTGTTTCTTATCACAAATGTGTAGTACTTCTAGTTCTGTGTTAGGTGTCAATGAATGATTGGTGTCGAGTCAATCACAGTTGGGTCCCTTCTTGTTCTAGCTACAAATAACTACTAAATATCAGGTAGGCATCAAGTGAAATGTAACTTCTGTCATTCTGACGATGATATTTAGTTATCCAAACAATTGTAAATTTTTTTAGAATTTTAAACATTTTTCATTATATTGTGGAATAAGCTAGAAACATTGAGTTCCACTTAAAACACTTATAATATATTTAAAATGACAGGAAGGAAAGTATGACATTCCTCCCTGAAGTAAGGGAGGAAAGTGAGTACTTTCTATAGGGGTAGAAGGAATAGTAATTTTGTGTACCTAGGCGGTAAAGTCGCATTTTTCAGACCAAAAGAAGATTTGGAAGCCGAGCCTGGCCACTTGTTGAGGCTTGAAAAATAATATTGTGGGATTAACTAGAAACAGTGAGTTTCATTTAAAACACTAATGTGAGTAGATTCCACGAAGTAAGGGTCGAGACAGTTAATTTCATATATATATATATATATATATATATATATATATATATATATATATATATATATATATATATATATATCAGCACTACAGGCCTATCTGCCCCTCGGCTTCAAGATCTTTCACTCTCTCTTTCCATTTTTCTCTGTTCCTCGCCTCGTTTTGCCAGTCGCTTACTCCCACTGTTCTCAGGTCTCTCCTAACCTCCTCCAACCATTTCTTCCTTGGTCTTCCTCTTCTCTTTTTACCTCCTACTCCACCTTTTAGCACTCGTTTCACTCATCTATCTACTGTCATTCTACCTATATGTCCCAAGCATCTCGCTCTCGCTGCTTTAATTATATGGGTTATACTTGGGTGCTTATACAATTCTGACAGTTCCCTGTTTGTTCTTCTTCTGTATATTCCATCTTTTTTAATTCCACCATAAATCTTTCTGAGCATTTTACGTTCCCATATTTCTAGTTTGCTCTTTCTAGTTCATTGTCCAGATTTCTCAAGCGTAAGTAACTGACGGTCTTATTATTGTTTGGTACATTCTTATTCGAGCTGTTCGTGATATGTGTTTTGAGTTTAACATCTTTGATACTATTCCCGCTGCTTTACTGCCTTTCGTTAATCTTTTTTCCATTCCCCTTCCTTCGTATCCTTTATTTGTGATAGTGACTCCCAAATATTCGATTTGTTCCACTTTTTCTATTCTGTAGCTATTATTTCCATTACAATTTATAATAATATCGATTTTTCATTGTATTTCTTTACCATGTATTCTGTTTTATTCTCGTTGATCATGTTACGCGCTTTATTTATTATTGTCATCTCGCTAGCTCCAGAAGTGCAACCTCATGCCCAAGCTCAGTTCGGTCGGGGGTGGGTATGCGAAAATTCCTATTTTATTTGGTTGTTAAAAATGGGAGCCACCAGTTAAGTTTTAATGAGCCAGCCCTAACTAGTAGACCGCCACGATGGTCAGGATAGAGCAGACAATATATAAGATGTTAGGTATGACAAGAGAGGAGAACAAGAAACACCCTAGTAATGAAAATTCTATATTACTATTTACAAAAAAAAGAGACTATATACAAACAACTTCTTCACCAAAACGGAAGGAAATATACATAATATAAATGCGCTACTGTGACGTCACGGAGCCTATTACAAAAGAAAATATAATGCCTAAACCTATTGTAACTATTTAACTACGCTACTATCCTAGGGGTCGGTTCGCCTCTAATATAAGTTTTCGTAACTAAGGTTTCACATTAATGCCACTAACGTAAGCGGAGAGATTATACTTATTCTCTTGGCTTAACAGAGATCGTGTCCCCTGACTGAGACCCTACAATGTTTATAAATAAATAAAATAACTTACCAATCACATCCTTCACGTTTACATTACCTCCGTTAGAGGGTTCTTATTATATTCTCTCTAAACTCCTTTTTTTCCACTCTACAAATCCACATGCGCTTTTACTCCTTCCACAATTCTCCTTCGACACCTAATAGAGAATATCACACTTGAGATAACAAAAAAAAGCTCGAGGCATAGCTTTGAATCATTTATTCCAAATTACCTGATTCGTCAACAAAATTAGCCAAAGTTTGATTAATTCCTTCGTATTCTACTCAAATTCGATTTTGACAAATCCTACGTACAATCTACCCTGACAGCAAGCTGGCTCCTTGATAATATATTAAAAAGTCAAACTGATGTTTAGCAAATACAACTCAATTGAAACTACATTGATAGATCATCAATGCACTCTCAAAGTAAGCTTGTCAGCGGAGAATGTAGGTAGTGAACAGGTAATTTAAAGGGAATCTTTCGGTTTCTTAAATGTACATGACCGATGTGAGTAACAATCATCGAAGTAAGGGTCGAGACAGTTAAGACCATATTCTCTTGCCTTCTCTTCCAGTAGCTTAAGTACGCTCAGCAGTTCTCTCCTGGATCTTGCCATGAGTACTATGCTACGCATACGCTAGACACTGATGTTTATTCCCTTGAGAATAAATGAATAAATTTATTAATATCCTTCATCATAAATGAAATATAATATTGAAAACTTCTCCTCTCATTTCGGGAGTGAGTATATATAAATATATATGTACATAAATTAAATACTATTTTGACGATGAATTTGAGTAAAATCGAAAAAATTGTTAATGTTTTAAAATTTTACTCATTTTTCATTATATTGTGGAAATATTTAGAAACAGTTAGTTACGTTTAAAGTGTTTTTTAGTTGTTGAAGAGGCTTCCGAATACATGTGTCTAACACTTCTTAAATATGTTTAATAGATTTTAGATCAGGACTCAGTGATGGGAATGCTTTGTCGCCATAGTTTTTTAATAATGGTCAATATTTATAAAAACAAATGATTCTGTTAATATTTGTTAAATTTATTACAGGGTGAGTCAAAATACATCTTTTTTACTGAACTTTTTAAAAATTAAAAGATTGTTGAATTAGCATAGCAATAATTATTGAGAATATTCATTGAATTGAAACCCAGCAAACATGTTACACGTGGGCCTCTAGAGGCACTTTAAAAACAACCGACGGACAACATAAGTGAGCCACAATCATGATACGTCGCCTGCCCGGCTAGCCCGTGTCGCGTTGGCCACCAGTAGGCCTCCAGACTACCACCCGCTTTGTTACATAGCGGGACTTCAGCGGATTGACTAAGTTAGGGTGAACTGATATTGCATTGTACAGATTATGGCGCGATTGCGGGTATTCTACTAATTAATCGCCGGCATCCCACTGTTGGGGCTTAATCAATGATTTATGCAAATCTACAGGCTATATATGTACTTATAGGTTTAACAATGAAACATGATAACTAAAACAAAGAATTATAATGAAAAATACAAGAATATTCCATATAATATATATATATATATATATATATATATATATATATATATATATATATATATATATATATATATTGAGATGATATGCTCAGTTAGGAATAAAATATAAAGATAAAAATGATAAAAAAAAATATATCGCTTGATATCAATAACCTTTAAATAACATATGACAAACAAATTAAGTTTTCTCTAGAACATTCAATCATAAAATGAACAAGAAATGTTCAGATGGTAGGTCATAATAGAGTGCAAATTATAATTACAAAATTCAATTTGATTAGCACAGACTATCAAAGGTAGGAAGTCTTGTAGTAAAATTTCTTTTGAAAGACTAAGTTGATTTTAAGCTTAAAGTTTCAAGATATTTAACTAGATCATAAAGGTCAATAAAAAAATTGTCAGATACATAAAATCAAATGTTGAAATGTTTCAAAGACAGACACTTCGTTTATTCAGTTTAACAAAATTTTATGCAATTGAAATTCATATAGTTTCTAATTTGAAAGATAATTTCAAAATTAAATAAGATCATTTACAACAAAATTTAGTGATAATCAAAGGAAAATTTTATGTGGGATAGAATTATGAAATTCTATATAGCGTATGCAGAAAAGACTAGCATATAAATAATATTGAATTTATTATATACTATAAAGAAATAATCATTTTGTCAATTATATTTCTTTAAATTTCATCAATTCTATGTATTTACAAAGATATCAAATTAATTTCATAGTAATATAATCAAGGATAAATAAAAGAAAAATTAAAATAAGTCATGTTAATAATCATTGCAGATCATCAATAAATAATTCAACGCTATCTGTAACCTGATACAGAGCTCTAACAACAAACAAAGCTCAACTAATTAAGTTGACGCAGGCCGTAATATTAGACACGGAAAACATTCATTGTCAGGGACATATATTTATAGAAATCTGTAATTCGTATGCAATGTCGATAAAAAAGGGAAATGCAATGATCAATAACAAATGATGAGATCAATATCTAAAAAAAAAGAAAACCTATTGAAATATTATGTTAAAAAATGTGGTGAATGGAAAACCAAAATGAAATGCTGTATGTATACGTATGCTTTGTACTATTATTTGTGTTGTAAGAATTGAGATTTATTTAAATTAGTGCTGACCAATCAGAAGATTTTGATAATATTAAATAATAAATGACAATTATAAACAATGATAATAAAAAATTTAGGAACTTTGATGAATATAACACGTGGAATACAATAAATTACCATAACTCTATGTCAGAAATATAGTAAATTTTAAGGAATAATAAAGTGACAATTAAGACGCCATGAATAGAAATTCTAAAAAGCGGGAACGACCTGTCAACAACGAAAAGGGTTAGAGATAGAGAGAAGCGAAGCGGAAGGGTAACATCTCTGTGAAAGTTTAAATGAGAAATTTGAAATAAAAGTGTTAAATATAATTAAATAATTACGTAATAAAGAAAAGGTGATAAAGTGCATACTCTGTAACCTGTATACGTAGTTTTTCTGGAGAAGACGAAGAAGTGATTGAGTTATCTGGAAGAACTCAGTAGCCGCCAATGGATGAGTGTAGCGTCCAACAGCAGACATGTCGCAAGAAGCAATTTAACATCAGGTTGGTGATATTTAAAATATCTTGGATCCAAAATAAGTTCATTTACATCAAAACTTTACTAATTAAAAGAAAAATTGACCATTCCAAATTATTAAAACAGTCAAACAAATTCAAGGTCAAATAAACTTTTTTAAAAAAAGGATTACTCGTAAACAATAAACTATAGTATATAAGTGAAATTTCAAAATGATAGTGTAATAATTATAGACTCACCTGATATTTTACTGTATAAATGTAACTTGTATGTCTCTAGCTTATAAGAAATTGAACTTTTTTAATAATTCATAAAAAATTACTATTTCACATACACAACACTATTGTAAGATGAATGTACGCATTTCAAAACCGTTCACCACAAAAGGATTTGCTTAAATGAAATATTTCAAAAGTTATCTAGTTAAAAATATTTCTTTCCACATAAAAAAATGTCTGCAGCTGTTTAAAATATTGCAAAGTTGAAACGATTATGTAAATTAGTTTTCATAGGCATCGCATTGTTTTCAGATTAGTGAACTTTTGTAAAATGTAAATTTTAATCAAATGATTATTCAGAAAACAATTTGTTTAATTGTACAATTGTTTAATTTCCGTTTTGAGACTAATCGCCCTGAGATAACTTTGTTTCACAAATATTTGAACGAGAGAAATTTATAAGGTAAGAAATGAAATTAATTCATTCATGTGAGCAGAACATTTTAAAAAAAATTTTTAAACATAATAATAAGTAACGAATTGAATCTGGCATTCAACAATTATGAAAATTACAGTTAAATAAAGGTTTTAGTAGCAAATAATAAGAACACTCAATTAAATCAGCCTTGGAAAGTTGAAACTAATACAAATTAAATATATCAAATCAAATTATAATAAAAAAGTAACACAACAAAATACAAAATTATATATATATTAATATATATATATATATATATATATATATATTATTGTGAAAAAATAATGCTACACCCTGTATATCAAATAATGAAGAATTAAGATTATGTATTGTAATCTAAAAGAATTTTTTTAAGTCAAAAATTTTTTTTAAACATTTGAATGGAGACAATCTGTACGATCCACTATTCGATAGAGAAGACATACAGAAAGGACAGACTGTATAATGTAGGGATATGCGAATAGGTGTGATAAACAATTTATATGAAATAAATTACCTAACGAAACTTTTATCAAAGAGATCAAGTATCAAAATTTGTTCATAATAAGAAACTAATAATGCTTTATTCTGTAAAGTCAAGCTAATCTCGTAATATTTGTTGATTAAGACATTAAAATGAGATAGTGTAGATGTTTAGACATAACAGAGCAGGGAAATATAAAATAATGTGAATTTCAGAGAACATGACTTATAAAGAAAACGAATTTTCATTTTGCATACATATTTAAAGGTAACAGCTGTCATCTATTAAAACATTATGAATATTCATTTGACATACATACTTAGAGGTTAGGAAATGTCATTTTAACAATACTAAGAAATATTATTGAATGAAAATAATATAGGAAGTCTGAGCAATTAAAAACCTTAGAATATAATATCATGATATAATGGATGAACATTTCACTGGTTGAAATGCAGAATTTGAGTTATAAAATAAATAGTCAAATTTGATTGGTTAATAAACATTTAAAAAAGATCACATCGGCGACAACTGTGTTGCTAACGAGAAAAAAATCAGAATGTGAGAAAGTTGTTGATTATGGGGGCTATTGACTAGTAGGTTTTCTTTTTGGGAAGAGATTTTTGGAGCAGAAAAATTTTTTTGGTAAAGTAAATCAATTGAAATCATTTGGAAGACAAAATTTGACTATAGAATTTAAAACAAATACATTATACTTACAAGAGATATATCAGTGTAAGTAGTTTAGTTTATATTAATAATTAAAAAAGGAATTGTTGAATGTTGTAAAACACTAATCATGAATTTTATTTTATAATATGGTGTCTTGTGTCTGGTGGAAGTAAAATAGCCACAATAGTTTTCGAAAAACATTGAATAGTGGAATTTGTGTGAGCTGTTTGGACTTTGAAAGAAATACAGCATCGATTCCTGTTCTGGTAGAAGCAGAATGCCAACAGGGAGGTTTTCCAGGAGGAGAATCTGGAACAAATAAAAGAAACAGATTATTGAAGGTGAACAAACAGAAATCGTGAAGTAAATAAGGTAGTACAAGTTAATTTATTAATGTATTAAGAGGTCAAGCGTACTTACTAATTTGTGAAAAAAACTAAAATTTTGTGATGCATAGACGCTGTTAAGAGTGTATTTCGCCGTTTTCTGAAAGTCATATGTTTATGAAGTTATATAACTGTATTTTACTATTATAATAATATCTCACCAGAGTGCGTGTGATTTGTATGAAAGAGTCATCCTTTTTAGATAGTTGAATTTGTTAAAAAAAAAACACTTGTAAAAGTGTAGTGTATTTATTTTCATTAAATTAAATATTGTTTTTCCTTTTGAAGAACGTTTTTTTAAATTACTTGAGTTATTCATTTCATCTGGTGACTTGTGCACCATCTACTTACCACAGGCAGAAGCTCTGAATGAAATCGATTGAACTATGCAGATATTTTTTAAGTAGGACAGGACCGTATTTAATTTGAAATCATTAAAAAAGTAACATATTCTGATTAACAAATTTATTTTTAAAAATATAAAGCATTTATTAACTTTGGCGCTAACATATATAAAATTATAAAATCATTTTATTTAAAATACTTGAACTCTACCCTGAGATGAGAAGTTTTCATGTTGGTTAAATAAACTGTTTATCATACATATTAAATCCTCAACATACCGGGCAAATTAAATTAAATTCCCATATAAAATAAACTATAATATATATATATATATATATATATATATATATATATATATATATTATATATATATATATATATATTATATATATATATATATATATATATATATAATATGTTCATCAATATAGTATTGTTTCTCACTACTGGGTCCGGGCTCACTATCAACACAAAGATTATTACTTCTACGAGATACATCGTCTAGTATAACCTCAGCCTCTACAGTGGAGACTATATCCTTAACAGCATTTTTCGCAAGACGCAGTTTTTGACGAGTGCTCTTTGAGATATTATGCAGGGGTTTTCTAGAGGAAACATATATTATGATGGTATGTGATGCAACAAATGATGTATGTACTTACTTTTCTGTGTTTCCGAACATATCTGCTCGTTCCTTTGCTCCGAATAGATTGGATACAACACATACATCTAATAAAATTGTCGCTACAGTGATTAATTATTAATTATAGCACAACACAACACACCTACGTTAGGTTGATTTTCAACACGCGTTCAACACAACGGCTAGCAAATCAGCAGTAGTGCCAACTGCCAAGGTGTGATATTCAGTAATGCCAATGTTTTATTTTCATTACAGGTCGCATGCTTGCATGCATACTGTGTCAAAACGCTACTATCGCAAATTTTCAACGGGTAATTTGTGGCCAGATTACAAACATCCACCATAAATATGCGTATGTTCAGCCAAGGCGGCAAAACTGATATAATTCCAATTATTTACCGACATCGCTGTGCCGCTGGCGACATCTAACGGCAGTTAACAGCTATGGCCCGTCTGTTTACCGCTCATTCATGTTTGCTGAGAAGCATTTCAAAAAGATTGCGAAATTCCTTACCACAAGATATACGAATGTAGCGTTGATTATATCGCTAAATGTGAATTCACATAAGTCAAACAAACGTACATTTCATATCCTGGCAAATGCAATATTAAGTGTTTCCTACTTCCATATTTACTTTCAATATTGGTTTCAGTGTTCCGCTCATACATTCAGGAACTTAATTGCTTTTTCAGGAATTCACTACAGAGAGAAAAAAGTAGAAATAAGATGTTTTTATACATTCATTATCTATACAGCGTGGCCCATGGAAAACTTGACATGAGGGTTCTGGGTAATAATATTGTAGATGTGAACGTATAGCTGTGTAAGATATTTTGTTGTCCTACCTGCATCACCGTCATTTCATCCTTCCAGCAATGGGTGAATAGAGAATAGGGGATCAGTGAAAGCCCGTTAACTTCTCTGAATTACGGCGAACAGTTTTTTCAGTGTAGATTTAATTATGCATCCATTATTATCATCTTAACAAATGCTATCACTTCCTTGCGATAACAAAGATCATGCTGTGAACAATCTTGTACATTCTGGAGATAATGATACAGATAAAAGCACTATAATATAAGGTAACTACGTGTGCAAAAAGATAGTGCACCATACTCCTACTTTTCTACACACGCTCACATAACCTAAAATATTAAGCTAATTCCAAGAAGTAAATTCTAATTTGAATTTTACTAATTAAAAAATGCTTGTGTTCGATTTCTAATTTTTAGTAGTTGTTTTATGCAATCTTTTGACGACAAGAAAGTTTCAAATACAATATTTATGATTGGAAAATCCGAAATTGTATCATTCAACTTTCTCTTTCAGTTCCCAACTAATTAAAAGAAAATCCTTTCAACTACAAAACTACGCGAGTACAAAACATTTTAATCACGTGCATAAGTAATTCAATTTATTTTCTATCGACTTTGAAGTCTGCTGTGGCAAAGCGTTTCGGTTCCTCCACGGTAAACAAGAAATCGGGAGTATGCGCAGGACGCAGCAATCGCGTTTGATAAACTCCAAGGAATGTGGCACAGTGTACTGTCCTTTGAATAGCGCCCAATCTTGAAATTTAACAGCATCCAAAAATGAATTTCTCCATTTATCATTGCGGGTTCTCCTAACAAAAATTTTTGTTCGTTAAATTTCATAAAGTGAGTTGAAATAATGTATTAATCTCCTTAAAATTTATTGAATTATTCAAATTCAGCAATAAAAATATTTAAGTAATTTATAAAAAGTTTACAAGTTAATTTTATAAGTTATTTTTTTCAATGTTCATAGTTTCTATTATTATGGTTAATTTCACTTAAATTCAAACGTGGAAAAATGTTATAATTCATGATAGTAGTGACCTGAAGAACTGGTAGTTCAATTATTTATAAAATGGCTCTGGTTTTTATAATTTTGACGTTTCTTAGAACCGTTTTATGTGAAGGGTAAGTAATTCATATTCTATAAGTAGTGTTGTTTAATGTTAATATCTTCCACAACGAATAAATGAAAGTTTGAATTTCATCCTTTGTTATATCTGTATTAAACTCTTCTTTGATGAGTAGCACTGTTAATGTTCGTCGAACAATAAACGCATAAACAGTCTTTTTTCCATAATTGTAATTTTAATGCTGTCTTTTATCTCTAATTTGATTCTTATCGTCATTTCCCATATCTGCCACTTATATTTTTTTATACAGTGTTATTCAAAAATCCTCTGATCTACAAGTGACCTAATTGTTACAGATGGGTCATTGCGACTTAACCATAGATCATCGAGTATTTCTCTCTCTTGTGGTTCCTTATCTATTCCTAATTTGCAGCTTCTTCTTACTCTTCCTCTTTTAGTTTTGCCACGCGGTGTCCATAATAAAATCTGCTTTGCTAATATATTTTCGGTTATCCGTTGCACATGCCCAAACCATATAATTTGCTTTGTTTTTATATCGTCCACCATTGTTTGTTGTATTCCCATGATCTTTCTGATTTTGTTGTTTGGTCTTATCTCTTTTTTAGATCAATAAATAATTTCAGTCGTTAATAGCATGTTCTGCGTTCCAATCATAAGTTTCAATAATTTTCTTCCGTTCTTTTAATGATTGTTTTGTATATCATCGGGTTGCTGCAATAAAAAGATAACTCATATTCTAGTCGGAGAGCTGGCTACGAAAAAGTGAACTGATCTGGTGCATTCACGAATTTTGTATAAAATGTCTCCTTGGTACCAGATAAATACGTAGCGTTGCCGTCCGAACGCTCTCCCGGGGCGGGAGGCGTGGGTGGACGGTCAAAGTCGTAAATTTATATTTAGAAAAAAATGATAAGGTGCAGTTCTGAAATTTAGTAGAGTTATAGTTTTTTACTGTAGGAATCGAGGAAAATTTTTATCAGAAGTCTAGGTCGGGGCTTAAAGACTGTCAGAAGTCTACAAAGCTGTAAAAAAATTGTTGAAATTTAAACTACAAGGTGCAGTTCTGTCAATTGCGTTTTTATATTATTTATGGCTTACTGAACCTGTATATAAATTGTCAGAAGTCTCAATAATGGCTAAGTACATGGAAATTGATAATATGGCCGGAAGTCGTTGAAGCGGCTATCGCGACGGAAAGCAATCTTTCGTAGCTTGTTTCAAATTCAAATAACAAGGTTCAGTTCTGACGATTGCATTTTTATATTATTTATGGCTTACTGAACCTGTATATAAATTGTCAGAAGTCGAAATAATGGCTAAGTACATGAAAATGGATAACATGGACGGAAGTCGCTGAAGCGGCTATCGCAACGGAAAGCAGTCTTTGGAAGCTTTTGTTTCAAATTTAAATAACAAGGTGCAGATCTGGCTATTTCTTGTTTTTAATTTTTATGTAGTTATTCAACTGAGTATGCAATGACAGAATGCTAAGAAAGAGATATTTAAAAAAACATAAAAATCGTGATGTAAAATGCCGAGTAAGCGCTAATTTATTTCTGTACTTTTGGCAATTTGTTATTTTTAATAATTTTGTATTAATTTTATTATAAGAAAGTTTATAGTAGAGAAAGTGAAATTTTAGTATAAATAATTACATAAATATTGTTTTATAATTTGTAAAAAATATATTTAAAAAACAATTAACACTCTCAATCTGACTGCTCATGTTCATCTTTGTCACTGGCATACTCAATGTCTGATTCATCATCTGAAACATATATTATTAACATTAAAATTGAATATTTTTTCCAATGTACGAATCTAGTAGTAGAATATTTAACCTGCAGCTCCAGATTCTTCATTTTCGTCTTTTCGGATAACATCGTTGACTGTTAAAGGTAGTTGAGGTGCTTCAAACCATTTAAATTCATATGTTGATCCTTGTGTGTGTGTGGCTTTAGTGTTAACAGGCTAGTAGTTAATCACTCCAACATTATTGCAAATCAAAGTGGTACGTACCATCTATAAAATTTTTATTTTCATTCAGTCATCAAGTTAAATCCAATCATCAACATTTAGTAGAAAATCATTGATTTATTTTAAGGATTCACGTATCAA
This sequence comes from Galeruca laticollis, assembly GCA_963921935.1. Taxonomy (NCBI): domain Eukaryota; kingdom Metazoa; phylum Arthropoda; class Insecta; order Coleoptera; family Chrysomelidae; genus Galeruca; species Galeruca laticollis. Next base: position 75,537,886 of record OY998181.1, read on the forward strand.
ATCCACAATTCGTAATAATTCATTCATTAAACTGATAGTATAAAAACGTACAGTCAAACTTTCTTATCAATATAAGAAATACCAGCTATAAAGGAGGTCACACACGTTTGAAATTCGTTTCCATATGATGAGTGATATCACAATTAAGCAACTTATGGAAGAAATTATCAAAAACAGGAGTGAAATCAAGGGTTCAATCGAAGCCAGTGAGGCTAGACTATTACTGAATTTCGAAGAACTGAAAAATAGAGTGTTACATCTTGAAAAAGAAAATCAAGACCTGAAAGAAGAAATTGAAGAATTGAAGAAATCGGGAAAGAAAAATAACGTGATTATTTTTGGGCTGACTAAAAAGAGCGAAACCCCTACTTGTGATATTATATGCCAGAAAATAAATTCATCATTCTCCACCTCTCTCACCCACGGAGATATCAACGATTTTTATTTTCTCGGGAACAACGATACCAGCCCCCTGAAAGTCGAATTCAAAACATTCCTAATAAAAAAGGAAGTACTACAAAAAAGGCATCACCTGAAAGGTACAAATATTAGCATTGTGCACGATCAAACACAGAAACAGAGAGAGGAAAGTAAGTTACTTCGAAAGTACCTTCTGAAGGCGAGGCAAGAACAAAATAATACTTGCTATATAAAAAACAACAAACTACATGTGAATACAGAAGTATACCGAGTCTCAGATCTACTAGCCCTTGAAAATCAAACTGTAGAAGAACCGAAATCAATTAGTGCTCCATCGACTCCAACTCCCGAAACACAGCCAGAAACCAGACAACAGCAGAAAATAAGAAAAACTTCTATTACAAGCAACCAGCAAAGATCTTTCAGTGCCAGATTACAAGAAAAGAAGAAATAATTGCAGTGATCACATACCTACCTCACACTTGTAACACAATCTTTCATTCATGACCTAATTTATATTTATATTTATATTTATATTTATATTTATAATAATTCAATCCAGCTTGGTCTTTTTCCCAAACGAGGAGTGGATCAGTTCATTAGAGATTACAGTTATAAAGAGTTCGCAACAAAATTTTTGGATAGTGCAAATAATCTCAACACTTTGAGGTTGGGAAATGATTACTTAAAAGTCTGTCAACAAAATATACGAAGCATATCCAAAAACTTTGAAAAATTGGAAGTTTTTTTAAATCAATTCAACGAACCGTTCGACTGTATTATTTTAACAGAAACGTGGAAAATTCAAAACAAGCATTTTTTCGATTTAGATGGATATGAGTCAGTTTATAATCAGGGAACAATAAACCAAAATGATGGCGTTATAGTTTATATAAGGAACTCTAGGAAATATAAAACAAACATCGTTAAGTTAGGTCCGTGCAAATTAATTGAAGTTTTAATCAATATGGGCGAATGTATAAAAATTGCCTGTATTTACAGGCCTCCATCCACCAACGAAAAAGAATTCATTTTGGAACTCCAGAACTACCTGGGTCAGCAACGGTACAATGAACATTACTTCGCAATATTAGGCGATATAAATATTAACCTCTTTTCAGACAATAACCTGACTAATGATTACCTCAATATTCTTAGTGAATTCAATTTCACATCGACAATATATATCAGTACAAGGACACATGATGAATCGAGTACCTGCATCGACCATATATTTGTTAGGGCTCAAGATGGCGATTTAGAAAACAAATGTTCTGCGTTTGTTTTAGATAGTCACATATCCGACCATAAAGCCACTATAATGTCTTTAAAACCAGCAAATGAACATGTTCAAACTGAACACCATCATCAGGCCATCGTCTCAAATCGTATTGATTATAAAAAATTAAAAATAAACTTAAGAGAATTAAATTGGAATACTTTGTACGAAATGAATGACCCCGTACTTGCTAATTCATTTTTCTCAACAAAAATCTCTGAAATTATAAAAGACAGCACTGTGACATTCAAGAAGAGCAAATTAAACAAAAAAAGATTGGATTACAAAAGGAATTATGAATTCAATTATCAGTAGAGACCGCTTATTCAAAGAATATCAAAGGAACAAAAACAATTTGGAACTGAAACAGAGATTTATTACTCATAGGAATAAACTCAATACATTAATAAAAATAACCAAACAAAATTATCACAGTGCCGAAATAGAAAAAAGTAAAAATAATCCCAACCAGCTATGGAAAGTTATCAATTGTATAACAGGACACAAAAATAAAAATACTGTTATAAATAGTGTGTTGAAAGAGGATAATAGCCTCACCGAAACAGATTTCGAATTGGCTGAAACATTCGCAAGTTTTTTTACCAAAGTTGGACCAGATCTCGCAAAAAACATAAAAACCCCATTATCACCACCTCCATCCATAAAAATTGATCCCAACTCCATGTTCTTGACACCTACCACGGAAGAAGAAATATTTGACATAATAAACACTTTAAAAAATCATAAGGCGCCTGGAGTCGACTGCATTACATCCAAAACCCTGAAAGAAATAGCGTGGGACATTTCATCTCCATTGTCATTTATCATCAACCTCTGTTTTGAAAAAGGTGTTTGTCCTCCCGAACATAAAATATCTGTTATTTAACCACTCCATAAATCGGGTAATAAACAAATTATATCAAACTACAGACCACTATCTTTGATTAATAGTTTTGCTAAAGTTTTCGAAAAAGCGATAAAATCACGCCTGGAGTCATTTATGAAGAAATTTGGATTGTTGAACGAAAATCAATTTGGATTTCAAAAGAACCGATCAACGGAGGATGCAATTTTAGCCTTGACGTCTAGAATGTATGAAGCCGTCGATAACACCAAACCAGTATTATGTATTTTTCTTGACCTTGCTAAGGCATTTGACACCGTAGACCATACACAATTATTGGGGACCTTGCAAAATATGGGTTGTAGAGGGCGTGTTCATGAGCTTTTTAGAAGTTATATCTCAAACCGCCAACAAATTGTCAAAATCAATAACAATATCAGTAATGTTAAGGAAGTGGAATGCGGAGTACCACAAGGTACCGTTTTAGGTCCACTATTATTTATAATCTACATAAATAGCTTGCTTAATATCAATACCAGCGGAGAAATCTTCAGTTTTGCTGACGATACTGCAGTGCTTTATACCGCTGACACATGGAATGATCTGAAACGGAATGCTGAGAATGATTTTACTAAATTCATAGACTGGTTCAATCACAAGTTGTTGACGATCAATTTCAAAAAAACCATGGCACTTCCACTTTCAAGCTACGTGAATGGATTACCTGACTTCGATACACTAGATATCGCATATGACAACCAAATTATTGAAATTGAACTGACAGATAAAATGAAATATTTAGGTGTCACAATAGATCGCCACTTGAGGTGGAATATTCACATTGAACAAGTCAGTAATACGCTTCGGACAATGATATATAAATTCAAATATCTTGCTAAAGTAATGAAAGTACCTCAATTAAAAATGGTATATTTTGCCCTTGTTGACTCTAGGATAAGTTATGGTATATTAGGGTGGGAGGACTCGCTTCATCAAATCTGGAGAGGATCAATGTACTGCAAAAATTTTTTCTGAAAATTATTTTGAAAAAGGACCGTAACTTTTCAAGTGATGCTCTCTATGAAGAAAGCAGAATACTTGACCCACGTCAGATTTATTTTTATAAAATAGCATTGTGTTGTCAAAAAAACAGGAATACGTTCTTGCTTGTTTCCCATTTTCATGAGACTAGAAATAAAACCAATGAAAGATTTGTCCTTTCAACTTCAAATAAAACTGTTGGTCAAAAATGTTACACCTTTATTGCCCATAGAGTCTTCAACTACCTTCCCCAGCAATTGAAAAGTATAGTTAATTATAATTTATTTAAATCGAAGCTTAAGCAGTTTATTTTGATAGAAGATAGAAGAAAAATACACCATATAATAGAAAATAAACTGAATGAATAGAGTAGCACTCAAAATTTCACATTTGACTTTCTGCTTATGTTTAGTAGTCCCATCTTTATTGGTATTAAATTGAAAATTAGAACTTGATGTTCATATTACTCGTAACAATTCTTTTAGCGGACAGCCTCTAGGCTTTGTTAATTTGTCACTAATAGACATACACTTACTGTTAATTGAGAAAACATAATGTACTACACCGAAATTGTTGCCAACTCTTTAATGATGTTCCGCATGGTTCGCAAAAGTCCAACGCAGACAGCCCTTTGGCTTTGCGGTTTTGCGGAATTATGCTGAACATTCTTGATATGTTTTGAGATAGTATTATGATGATTAGTCTAAACACATTTTTATTGTATACACTATCCGCAGACAGCCAATTAGGCTTTGCGGTTTCTTGTTGTTTATTTGTCCGATTATTTATGTAATTATATTTTTTTTGTATTGTATAAATAAACATTATTATTATTATTATTATTTTTTTCTTTCACTTCAGGCATCGACTACTTTGGTCATTAGCCTTACTCTACCAGTTGTTCAAAACTTTCTGCCGATCATAAGGTCCGTATTCATACAATCATGATGTAGTTCTGGTGAAAGAATAATATAATTTCTACACTTCATATTTTTCCTAGTAGTTTTGAATTTTTTAGGAAGATGACCATTTTCCACATTTCACGTGGGTTGTTGGCAAGACAAACACGTATATCACCAGATAAATTCATCTGACTCCGGAGATGTGAAAAGTTTCTGCATTTAAGTAAGATGTGTTTTACTGTTAGCCTAGCATTCTGACAAACCTCACATCGGGGTTGGGGCTCATTCCGTGCATGAACACATTAGTGAGATAGGTGTGGCCAATTCTTAGACGGGATATAGCAACTTGTTCTCTTCTATTCAGTTTAGGTGGGTATTCCCATTTACTAACTGTGTGTTTTATCTCCCTGAGTTTAGTGTCGCTGAAGTTCCATTGTCTTTGCCATTGATTTATTGCTTTAATATTCGCTTCAAGTTTTAGATCTGAGGGAGTTATAGGAATATCTTCGAACATTGCGGAGTCAGTAGCATCTTTCGCAGCCAGGTCGGCCAACTCGTTCCCAGCTATTCCTATATGGCCAGGGATCCAAATGAAACAGACACGTTTTTCCAGCCGGTGGAGCCAATCTGTCAGCGATAGAATGCTTTGTACTAACGGATTTTTGTTGAACCTATTATTAAGTGCCTGGCATACGCTGAGAGAGTCTGTACAAATCAAAGTGGTTTTGTAGATATCCATTTCAGCATATCTTAGGGCCTGCCATATAGCGTATAATTCAGCCGTGAAGATACTTGCCGATGGAGGGAGTGTCCAGGAAAAGCTTTCTCCCATTGTGACGAACGCACTCCCTACTCCATTGTTCATTTTGGAGCCGTCCGTATAAATTATTCTGTATTCAGAGTAAGAAAATAGGATGGAGTTGAATAAAGTGATATATATGCTTCTGTTTGTATCTTCTTTTCTGTGCTTCTGGCATTCTAGGTGAATTTTTGGGAGTTTCAGATTCCAAGGTGGGTTTTCACTTGGGCCTATTGGGTAGACAGATGGAAGAATGATATTTAATTCGGACACAGTATCTTGGAATCGTATTCCTATAGGCTTAGAACTTGTTTGTTTTCTTTCAAATGTTGCATTCATTTCACTAGGGAAAAAGAGTTCGAAGTTCGGATTGTTCTGTTGACTGCGGGCATTTATACCGTAATTTAATATTAGACGTTTTCTCCTGAATTCTAGAGGAGGGATGCCTGCTTCGCAGCAAAGAGCGGAGAGTGGGCTAGTTCGAAAGCCGCCGATAGCGAGTCTTAAGCCAGTTCCTTGAATTGAATCTAATTGTTTTAAGTGAGACTTTCTGGCTGAGCCATACACGGAACAACCGTAATCCATTTTGGAAAGAATGAGCGTTTTATACATCCTAAGTAGGATATCTCTATCCATTCCCCAGGATATGCTTGACACTGCCTTCATAACGTTTAGAGTTTTCTTACATTTAGTGACCAGGTTATCAATATGATTTTTCCAATAGAGCTTTTGGTCAAAAATAATATTATTATTATTATTGGAACTGAGGCACAGGTTTGTCCTGGTGTGTTCCGCCTATACGGGTGGAGGCCAAGTATAGGAGGACTCTATTGATGTCGGAGGAATGATCTAACAATATTGCATGTTTGCAGTATTACGGCTTTCTGTGTTTGGTTGTGTATGGTTGCGGGTAGATTGAGTTCTGATAGGTGTCCGATGAAGGATGTGTGAGTGAGACCTGTTGATGAAATGATGATTGGTATGACAGTGACCGTTTTTTGTTTCCATATTCTTTCAAGTTCTATGGCAAGCGGGATGTACTTTTGGATTTTTTCCGAATATTTAGCTGGTACGTTGTGGTCGTTTGGTATAGATATGTCTATTAGGTATGTGTGCTTCTCCTTCTTGTCCGTGAACGTAATATCGGGTCTATTGCATGATAGGGGTTTGTCAGATTGGAGAGTTTTAACCCAATATAGTTTATAGTCTGCGTTTTCAAGTATGTCAGATGGTGTGTATGTGTAGTAGGGCGTATGTTTGTTTAATAATGAATGTTCAATAGCAATGCTTTGGTGTATAATTTTTGCGGCGGCGTTGTGTCTATCTAGGTACTTGGTGGGTGCTAGTGTGCTACAGCTATTAGTTATATGTTCAATTGTTTCCCGTGCATTGTGACATCGTCGGCATTTATCGTCCGTTACTGTCGGGTCCTTAATGATGAATTTACTGTATGCGCGTGTGTTGATTATACCGTCTTGGATCGCTAACATGAATCCTTCTGTTTCGGGGAACAGGTTTCCATTGTGTAGCCATGTGTGAGAGTGTCTTTGGTCAACGCTTGTATTTTTAGTGTGGTTGTAGTAACGTCCATGTATTTCTTTCCCTGACCATAGGTTAATTTTTTCGTTGTGTATGGTTGGTTCGTCTTTTAAACTTAGGTTTGTGTTGCATAGCTCCAATGGGGTATATTTTTTGTCGGCTTTTGTGATTGCCAAGTGAAGAGGACTTTGTGTAGCTTTATTGTAGAAGTAGTTCCTGAGACTCATGATTTGTGAATTATGAAGTGGGTGCATATCCAAAATACCTCTTCCTCCTTCAGATCGGGGCAGAGTGATTCTTTCAATGCAAGCGTTCCTGTGGTGCATGTTGTGCTTGGTGAGTTTCGTCCTGGTGCTCCTGTTAATGTTGTCTAGGTCAGTGTGTGTCCATTTTAAAACTCCAAATGAGTATGTCAGTAATGAAACTGCATACGTATTTATAGCTTTTGTGAGATTTTTTGAGTTGAGTTTGCTTTTAAGTAGTTGGGTGAGTCTTGAGGTGAATTCCTGGATGAGTCTTTGTTTGAGCTCAGTGTGGTTCAGTTTAATTGTCTGGTCGAATCCTAGATATTTGTATGAGTTGGCTTCGTCCATGTGCTCTATTTTGCCAGTTGTTGTGACTGTTCCATTAGTGTTTGTCCATTTACCTCGTTCTATACTGTTGGTTTTGCACTTGTCAAATCCAAATTCCATTTGTATGTCCGTCGATATTGTTTCTGTGATTTTGATAAGGGAGTTCATTTGATTTTTTGTAGATGTGTATAGTTTTATATCGTCCATGTAAAACTGATGGTTGACTTTATAGTTATTATTCTGGTTGTATTTGAGTTGGAAACAGCAGCTCGTGTTAGACAGGGCTTGTGAAATTGGGTTGAGGCATATACAGAACCAAAGGCCACTAAAGGAATCTCCTTGAAAGATGCCTCTATTGATTGGAATTGTGTCGGATGTTAGTTTAGTTGTTGCTGTTTGTATGTGGATGTTAGTGCACCAGTTTTGCATGGCGTTTTTTAGGAAGTGAATGATAGTTGGGCTGATTTTATAGATTTCCAAGACATGTAGGAGCCAGCTGTGCGGTACTTTGTCGAAAGCTTTTTTATGGTCTATGTATGTGATAAAGAGGTTGCGTTTATTCTGTAAGGCCTGTTGGTGTATGACCGAGTCTATAATAAGCTGCTCTTTGCAGCCTTGGCTGTGTTTTCTGCATCCTTTTTGTTCTTCTGTTAATATTTGGTAAGTGTCGAGGTGTTCCTGAATGAGTTGCATTATGATGGATGTTATTATTTTGTATAAGGTAGGAAGGCAAGTAATTGGTCTATAATTGGCTGGGTTTAGGGTGTCGCTATTTTTCGGTTTGATGAACGTGATGCCTCTTGTGAGGAAGGTGGGGAGTTCTGAAGGGTTTTGGATAATGTATGTGATTAGTTCAGCGAGTTTGTTATGTAGCACGGTGAATGCTTTTAGCCAGTAATTGTGTATCCCATCAGGGCCTGGAGCTTTCCAGTTATGTGATTTTTTTATTGCAGATTGAACTTTTTCTGTCGATATTATGATATTATTGTTTTGTGTTTCTATGTGGCTGTGTCTTTCTTTCAGGTCAGTGATCCAGTTGGTATTGGGGTTGTGATTTACTGGATTGGACCAAATTGATTGCCAAAAGTTGGTAATTTGTTCTTTTGTTGGTATGTTGTAGTCTTTCATTTCGGTGTTGTCCAGCTGGGCGTAAAATTTTTTCTCGTTTTGGTTGAACATAGTATTTTGGGTTTTTCTTAGGTTGCTGTTTTTGTATCGTTTCAGTCGTCCTGCGTATACGGCTAGTCGTTGTTTAAAGTGGTCAAGTTTGGAGATCAGTTCTTGTTGGTTGAGTTGTCCTATATTGGTATCTATTTTCTTGAGTTTATTTAAAATTTTTGAAGTTCGTTTTCCAGATGAGAGTTGAGTTAATAATCCAAGTGTTTGTCGAATTTTTGTTATCTTTTGTTCGAGTCTGCGTTGCCAGTTGGGGGTTTCTTGTTTATTTCGTTTGTTCGTACTTTCGGTTATGGGTTCTTGGTCATGTAGTTTAAGTGTTACTATTGCTGCGCAGTATAGGAGAGTATGAAGTTCCGTCATGTTATTTACTTCGGAAATAAGGTGGGAAAGTGCGTTATTTACTTGTGCTATGATGGTGGGGGTAGTTTTGTTTGTTTTGAGGAGTGGCACTCTGGGACGAGTGCTTGGGTTTGTGTCAGTCCATTTAATTTTGTTAGCGATGAGGTCATCTATGATATTTTTGTCTTGGTTTTGGGGTGGGGCGACGGCTCCATTCTGGTTTGCATTTTGTGGAGGATTGGGGTTTGTTGTTATTGTTGGCATTTGACCAGTAAGGTTGTCTGTGACTGTGGTTTCTATGGGTATTTGTGGTTGTATTTGTGTTTGATTGGGGCTTTGGTTTAGTTCTGTAGCAACTTCATTTCTTATAATGTCAATTTCAAAATTTGAAAGCCGTTTATTTCTGATTATAGTTCGGTATTGGTCGCTTATTCTTTGTTCTGTGAGATGGTGCATTTGTGGGAATTTTTCTATGAAGTATTGGTATAAGAGTGTACGGTATCCTGTGAGATCTTCATTCAATCGGGTAGCTTTGAAGTAGCAGTGTATGACGTGTTTGTTCATTTCCGGTGTCCATGTCATACGCTGTCGTTGTTTGCCAGCTTTGGTGGTCGTTGGTAAATCCAATGAATCACTTTCAGCTGGTTGAGTAGGTGATTGCGTTAGGCCATTTTCTTGCATAGGGTCGGAGTCCATATGGGCGGGTGTAAGATTCCCGCGACGTCCCCGTCCATGACGTCGCTCGTCCGAGGCTTCATATATTGTTCTATTCTCCATTGTTATATGGGTGGGTTTGAGCTGAGCTCGCAGGGTGGATGGGTGATCCCTCTTCAGCAGAGCCCTGCCGTACCATTAATCGTAAAACTTTCATGGTATACTGAGGAGGGGGATATTTCTTAATAAGTTGGCTCCGTTCGTGACATCTGATAACCCCCAGGTGCCTTTCAGCTCTCGCCACGGGTCGCTTGACAGCTTAGCATAGGGGAGCTAGGGTCCGCGTGTTCGCCAGTCACGTGAATTACCACAGAGTGATACCACAAAGTGATAATTCCCCCATGTGGGACTCTTCTGTCTGGGTTACCATACCATAGCCGAGGGTTCCAGTTTTTCGGCGCCGGAAACTCGCCGCTCGTCCCCCATGTCTGGTCAGGACTTGCCAGTGTGTTCGGATGTAACTTGGGCATGTTGGATCTTCTACTGGCATTTGTTGGTGCTATCACATCGGCATAGATAGCCCCACCAGTGCCCCACTGACCATTTCTGAGCTGTTTTTTAGTTTCACTCTCCTCCCTTCCCGTCCTTGCGGCTCGAGGAGGGAGGAAGTTACTCAGCCACTCCACCAACGACAAGGTCTTACAGCTCCTAGGAGGGTTATTATTATTATTATTATTATTATTATTATTATTATTATTATTATTATTATTATTATTATTATTATTATTATTATTGTTGTTGTATCCAGCCGCAATCTGTAGGTTCGAGTTCCGTTGGAACTTTTAGGTGAGCATTTCTCCATACATTTGAGATGTATCTCGCCCTTTCAAATTGCTGACGTAGTTCCGACTGACAAGGAGGCAAACTTGATGCATCGAAATTTTTTACTGTTTTTTTTATGAAATGGTTCGTTTACATCTGTTATTCTATAATTTCTTAAAAATATCTCGAATCGAGTACTATTTACTAGTTGCAGTTGTTTTTTCGGAGTGATTCCATACAAGTGCACCTTGTTATTTAAATTTGAAACAAAAGCTTCGAAAGATTGCTTTCCGTTGCGATAGCCGCTTCAGCGACTTCCGGCCATGTTATCGATTTCCATGTACTTAGCCATCATTTAGACTTCTGACACTTTATATACAGGTTCAGTAAGCCATAAACAATATAAAAATGCAATTGTCAGAACTGCACCATGTGGTTTGAATTTAAAACAAGTTACGGAAGATTGCTTTCCGTCGCGATAGCCGCTTCAACGACTTCCGACCATATTATCAATTTCCATGTACTTAGCCATTATTTAGACTTCTGAAAATTTATATACTAGTTCAGTAAGCCATAAACAATATAAAAATGCAATTGTCAGAACTGCACCTTGTAGTTTAAATTTCAACAATTTTTTTACAACTTTGTCGACTTCTGACAGTCTTTAAGCCCCGTCCTGACAATAATTTTCCTCGATTCATACAGTAAAAAACTATAACTCTACTAAATTTCTGGACTGCACCTTATTATTTTTTTCTAAATATAAATTTACGACTTTGACCGTCCACCCACGCCTCCCGCCCCGGGAGAGCGTTCTGACGGCAACGCTACGTATTTATCTGGTACCAAGGAGATATTTTATACAAAATTCGTGAATGCACCTTATCAGTTCACTTTTCCGTAGCCAGCTCTTAGACCATTCTGAGAGTTTTTAGAAAAAGCAATTTAAAAGTTTGGAATGGAGTGAAAAATCAATAAAAACTGTGTGTTGAACAAAAAGTCTTATAAAGAAAGTTAATTAAAACATAAAATGGTCTTGACATATAAAAAAACACAAAAACCCATTGATTGGTAACAAAAAAAACAAAAAACATCACTAGTCTTATTCTTGCTGTCTAAATTTGTGTCATCTCCCTCACAATCTATAACACTGTCTTTCACTGAAGATTTGGGAACAGTATCTTAAACTGTTTTAGAAACAAGTAACGCCTGATTTACAATGTTTTGGTAGATACTTTTTTTGCACAACTAATATATCGCATTTATTGTAAGCATTTTTGATGCTTAATACCTTTAAATTAAGTGGAAGTCCTTTACAGTGGGGTTTAAAAAAGGGTACAAGTATGAGAAAGAGACGCTAACGTCATCCTATTTGCGTCAAACCGGCAATGATTCTACACTACACTCTTTGAAACCGGCTGGAATTATAGGCGGCTATGAAATGTCATAGGTTGTCAAAAATATAATTTTTCTTTATACAACTTTGAATGACGCTCGACTCCAGTAATTTCCATTTTGACAACCTATGACATTTCATAACCTCCAATAATCCCTACCGATTTTACGCAATTAGGATGACGTTAGCTTCTCTTTCTAATACTTGTACGTACCCTTTTTTTTAAATACAACTGTACTTGCTATATTTATTTCTATATAATCAGAAGTGTTTTCATATAGGCAAGGCGAACTAAAGTTCTATGAGGAATTAATTCCTCACAGGCCACGCTCAGCAGAAAATATGATAAAAAGGGGTTACTCATAAGATGGCGGACGTTGAAGTTGTGTTATTAACAGCAGAGCTAAATAAACTCAAAAATAATGAACTAATTGAGATAATTACAAATTTTAAACTTCCTCGGGTGTGAATAATGTGCAGCTATTAGACTATGTGGAAAGTTTAAGTGAAACTGTATCTAATGTGAAGAAATCAGAAGTTAATCAAGTTAACCTCAAAAAAGCTACATGTGCACAGTGTGATCACCTTTTAAAAGACTTAAATGCAGTTAAAAGTGAACTTGTATCTGTAAATAAAATTTCTTTCCACCTGGAAAAATGTACCGAGGAACAGGAAAGCTTAATTTTGTTGCTTAAACAATGTAATTATCAAAATCCTTTCGATAATCTGAATACAGCAGAGGCATCTAGTGGCAACAATGTCAAATGCGTAAATTCGAACTCTACAACCACTCGGAACCACAAAAAACCTGTCTCAAACAATATATTCGTCACAAACAATCAAGGTACAAAAACTAGTACTGATAAATATAGATCGAAGAATATCCAAAAGCCAACTTTACAAAAATCTGTACAAAAACCATTTGTAAACATAAATACAATTAATACGGGGAATTCCATTGGGAATCTCTCTCAAAAAAACGCCAGCATAAATAAATATAAAGCGATTATTGGAAGCAATGATGTTTCAAAATTCAAGACCATTGCACGACAAGGACATGTGCATGTCTCTCGCATAAGTGCCGACATGACTTCAAATGATCTTTTAGACTTTCTTAAACAATCAGCTCCTGACGTATCCTCTTCCTGTGTTGAATGGAGTAAAAATGAATATGCGTCCACATTCAAAGTGTCTTTTCCCTTTGAGAATATAGACCGAGTTTATAATCCGCATATTTGTCCCAAAGGAGCAGCTGTAGGAAGATTTAATTTTAAAAGAAATTTTCACCAACACCAGACGACCGACGAGGAAATGTAAATCCAAACAATTTAAATAATTTTAATACAACCAATGTTCTTAGTGTGTTAAAAAGGGGTAATCAGCAGAGTGCAGTGAGTATGTTTCATATTAATATTCAGTGCATCTCTAATAAAGTGGAAACAATAAATGCTTTTCTTTCTGATCATCATTTTGATATTGTTTGTTTCTCTGAACACTGGTTGACTGAGAAATGTCTGCAACATATTATTATATCTGGATATACATTGGCTACCTTTTTTTGCCGTAGTAATAAAATTCATGGAGGCCTAGCTATTTACGTAAAAGAAAACAATGACAGTTTAAAGTTTAGGTCAATTAATTTGGACGACTTTAACAGCGAACAAAATTCAGAATTTGCAGCAATTTACTTTCCATCAATAAAAACCTCAGTTATAGCACTATACAGATCTGGTAAAGGCAATATTACTCTGTTTCTCGCGAATTTTGAACATATATTGCACAACTTATTGAACAAATATGAATGGCTGGTAATTTTAGGAGACTTCAATTTGAATTTTAAGGTTGAAACTGGTGTTTTGAATAGGTTAAAATGATTGCTGCAGTCGTACGGCACGGCAATCACCATTTTAGAGGATACAAGGATTACCGCTACCTCGTCCAACTGTATTGACAATATAATTACCAATATCGCGGAACAACAATTTTTGGTCGGTGTTTTCGAGCCTTGCTTTTCTGACCATCGGGCTCAATATATTGTCATTGACAATAATATGAGTCCAACTAATACGTCGCAATCTGTCATGAGACGTTGTATTACAAATAAAGGACTAAATAGATTAAAACATCTAGTCACTATTGACTGGAGTCCTTTTATATCGGGACTATCGGATGTAGACGTTTTGGCCTCTTTCCTTGTTAACACTTTTCATAATTTGAGTTCGGAGTGTTTTCCTCTAAGAAAAGCTAAGCAAGGTACTGAACATTCTCCAGTGTCTTGGTTTACAGATGATTCAAGGTACCTGAGAAATCAAATTTTATCTTTGAAGTTAATAGCCGATGCAAGAAAACAGCCAGAAGATCTAAAAAAGTATAGGACTCTGAGGGTAGTGTATAATAGCAGGCTAAAATCCGCTAAAAAATCAGCTTATGATAAATTTATCCTAGCGTCTGAAAATAGAGCAAAGGCTTGTTGGAAGGTAATTAACTATGAAAGAAGGAAATCGAAATACTCCTTAATAACTCCTCTGATTTGTCACCAAATGAGATAAATACCTTCTTCTGTGAAATTGCTGTCAATATCATTCAATCTCTTCGTAACATTTCTAATGCCGAGCTCTTATGTTTTAGAAATTTTCCTGCTCCTTGCGGTTCATTCTATTTACACCCGGTCACTCACTTTGAGGTCTCTTCAGCCATTAATTCATTGAAAAATTCTGATTGTCGTGATATTCATGAACTCAATAGCATCTACAGTTTCAAAATCGGATGTCAAAATTATTTTACAAAAAGGTGCAAAAATTCCTTCTACTCTTTCAACATGGACTTTTGCGGTCTCGATATTCGCTAGCTATTGAAATGTTCCCCAATTTTATTAGTCTCCTGTGTTTATGTCATCTCTTTTTTGTATTTTTCAGAGATGAAAATGACTATTGGTTTACTAGTCTCATTGTTACCCAAATAATATTTTAAGGAGTTTGTTGCTAGTTTTGGTTAAAAACAAAATATTTAGTTCTGTTTCCACATTTTTGAAGATTTTTTTAAATTAGAAATCAACCAATTTTTAAACTAGTCTAGTACGTATATCAAGAATGTTGTATTTTATTTTTTATGTTAAGTCATGAGATATTAATAAAGTTTTTGAAATAACGTCTTCTTTTTATTTGAATTATGAACTATGATTCACTGTGTACTGGCTGGTGGTTCACTGCATACACATCATCGTACACAGTGAACAATATGTCATAGTCTTTGGATAAATTCAAAACGATATCGAAAAATCAAATGAGTACCCATATGATTACACAGATAACGTATCAAAACAGAGAGTGTTCATTCGATATGTTTTCTGAGGTATTTTCATCAAAAAGAAAAAGTAGTGACCCTATATATGAAAATTGGTTCACTGTGGGACAGTTTACCCTAGGGTTTTCTGTCCTAAATCCAATTAATGGTTTGGTATAAGGCCACCATTCTTAAGAATACTAAATTGTATTGATTTGTCTATATTATTTCATCATAATTATTTTTCGTAAGACACTTATATTGTCAAAAATATTTATTTGTTTTTGTTTCTGAAGAATTTTAAATCCTTTAATATATCTTATACTCCTAAAACATACTTGACGTACTTTGTTTCTTCCACATTGAATGAAATAACAGATTGTATACACCAATATTCAATAATACTCTGTATAAAATTAAAATATACTGTGAGTTTTCAATTACTGCTGCTTTTGGTATTGGAATTTATGCTTCAATTGAACGCCAAGTATCCTTAGGACATAAGAAAATTGTCAAATAAAATACTTGTAATTCTTCAATTACTTTGCTTATTTGTGAAATTTGCGAAATTTCAGATATTTCGTTCGATGTTGGAATTTATTGTGTAGTCCTGGTAGCTTCAATTAACCGCTAAATATTCCCGTGTAAGTTTGCTGGGATTTCCCTTTGTAGTTGAACTACTGCTCCAATGGAATGTCGTGCAAAATGGAATTCTGACGTTGAAATGTTATCATAGTGATATTTGCTTGTCAAATTAACCTCACATTACTTAATTTAACCTCAATTAGACCATCGGTCATGTGTTGCAGACCAATAAATTCCACATAATTGCTGTCTGCAATATTTTTTATACGGATCATCGTTTTTGATATACAACGCGGAAAGCTGTAAATTATGACATAGTGAATGGACAATCGGCACGGACTGTCCGCGCTGTGTCTCAAAAGCGGCGAGTCAGATAAAAAAGTGTGTTCAATAAAAAATATGTGAAATTTGATGTTCTACAACTTTTATAATAGATGGATATACGATTGGACACAGATATTCACGAAAAAATGAGTTTCATGACTTTGATCTCTAATATTTCATGTTCATTAAGAGGCTATGAGCTCCTTTCGGACTGAAATGGGAAAATCTTATGCGAATGATCGTTTTCAGGACCCAAATAGTATTGAACTCATCCCGAAAGGTATGCCTACCAACCAAACCCAGCTCCGTATCGCCGTTACCCCCGCCTCGGAATCACTACCCTAGCATACATCTAGACGGCCGGCAGTCCCTGACACACACTCCGTCATCATACCCCTTCTATCTCTCCTATCCCATATCAATGATTTTATTCCCCTAAGCAAGCTTTGATGCGGTGACTTTAATATTGACTTTACTAATGATTGTGCCACTCAAAGGTCTATGGTGAATATTTTTGAGTTTGATCTAAATATGCACGTAGATTCACCAACTCGTACTACTAAAACAACTTCGTCAATTTTAGATTACATAGTTTCCGACTTTCTACCTCATGATGTGAATCACTTAGTAATTAACTCAGGTCTCTCTGACCATGAAGCAGTTTTCGCCGAATTTGTATCACCTCGTGAATCTCTAAAGAAAAACACTCAGTTGGTGAGGATCTTCTCTCAACCAAATTTTATAATTTATGTTTAGCAATTAATTCGATTGATCTTTCTGAAGATATTGACTCTAAATTTTTGGACTTTCTTATTAACCCTTAACCACGGACAAGGAGTCTGACAGACTCCGCGAAACATTTCTCTCGATGCTACTCCCACCCTTTTCACTTATTTCGTCTATGCGTTTGGGTACCTTCCTAGTTAGTTGTGTCTGATCGACTGTGAGCGTAGTTTATCTGTGACCCGTGGTTATCGTAATTTATACATAGGAAGGAGTATCGTAGACTCCTTGTCCGTGTTAATGTACCAAAAATTCAGAACTGTGAATATGGCTAGTTCGTCGAAACGTATAAAATTAGGTGATACAAATTTCGAAGAAACTCTTTTACAGTGGTATTTTGAAGCAGACATTGATAACAGTGATTCTGAACCAGATGAGACTGTCTGTTTACAAAGTAATCATGATAGCGAAAGTGAGCAAGAAGTTAGTGACGACGATAATGATCCTAATTATAATCCTGTAGAAGATACATCAGAAGAAGAAAATGAAGAGAAAATAACAAAGAAGAAGAGAATATGGAGGAAGGTGATACAGAGAACAACCTAGAAGGGGAAGAAGACTTTGAAGAGGTCGAGCACATTGAACTAGGCGAGAGCCAAAGAACTAAGAAGCAGAACTATTGGTTCGGAAAAAACAGATATAAATGGAGTGAAAAGGAACCTACCCGGAACGTTCGTACTGCAGCTCGTAATATCATTCGTCTCCCACGAACACTTTTGGATAATAATCTAACAGATCCTTTAGACTTTTTCGATAAATTGTTTTCTAATGAAATGTATGACTGTATTCTACAAAGGACTAATAAAAAACTTATCACTATGGGAAATCGCTACAAACGACAAAATAAACCAGAATTTCCTGAACAGAGCTACGAGCTTTCATATGGTTACTTTTATTCACTGCGATTTTCAAATCCAATGACGAAGATATAAGAAGTATTTTTGCCACCGATGGTACGGGCAGGGAAATATTTAGAGCGGTAATGTCGGCGGAGCGTTTTTCTGTATTACTATCAGCCCTACGGTTTGATAATCACGAAACTAGGCTAGAACGAAAAAGAAACGATCCTGCTGCACCAATTACCGAATTCTCTTCTTTATTTATAGAAAACGCAAAAGCATGTTACACATTCGGAGGTTCAGCATGTGTATATCCCATCTAAACCGGAAAAGTATGGAATCAAAATTATGGCATTGACAGATTCTAAAACCAGCTATTTGTCTAATGTATATATTTATACCGGAAGAAACACTTATGGAGTTGGTTTAACCGCTAATGAAAAACAAATGAAAATACCAACACAGGCGGTCATCAGACTGGTACAACCTTTGTACGATTCCAATAGAAACATAACAGCAGAGAACTGGTTTTCATCTGTTGAACTTGCCCAGTATTTGTTAAAAAAAAATTAACTTATGTAGGCACCCTGAAAAAAAATAAGCCGGAAATTCCCCCCGAATTCAAAACTGCGAATAAATGCAAAATAGGTGACACAATATATGGATTCACTAAAGACATGACTTTGCTTTCTTTCGCTCCTAAGAAAAATAAGGCAGTCATTATGTTATCAACAATGCATCATTACATAGAAACTGATCTCGAAATGGAAAAGCCTGAAATAATAGCTTTTTATAACCGCACCAATGCTGGAGTGGATTCGATGGATGAGAAATGTGCCAAATATACTTGCAGTAGGCGTACTCGTCGATGGCCTATGACGATTTTTTATAAAATTGTTGATATTTGTAGCGCAAATTCATTTATTATTTATGCTTCATATCCAGGAAATGACAAAACACGTTTTTGTTTTTTAAAAGAATTAGCAAAGCAACTAATTGATGATCATGTACGAGAAAGATTATTGTCAAAGCGTATTCCAAAATAGCAAAAATGTCTAATTCGCAAGATTTTGAACCTTCCGCCAGATACACCTTCTCCAGAAGAAATATTAGAATCTCGAAAATATTCTTTTATTTGCCCCTCGAGAATAAGAAGAAAAACAGCTTTTTTATGTCTAAAATGTAAAAAACCGATTTGCCTCCAATGTTCAAGAAAATGTTGTTTGAATTGTTGTACAGAAGAAGACTAGATGTCGACTAAGATGAAAAAAAATATCATTTGCACGATTTTTTATGTAAAAAATTAGAATTGCAATAATGCTCTAAAATACAATTAACACTTACTTATTACCATTTTTTGTTCAAAAATACTGTTTTTAATTTTTTTCTAATTTCTCACACTAAGAACATTTCTGCATGTATTAAATATATTTCGTTTCACTTGTTTCAGTGTAGAATTTTTTTAATCAGAATGTTCCATTTTTGAAAATAAAATATACTTAAAAACATGTTGTTAGTTATTTTAACACATTTTTTTGAAACGGAGTCTGGGGGACTCAACGTCAGTGATAGTTGCTGAAAAGTTTATGTCCGTGGTTAAGGGTTAAATTATCAGGTGCTTCAATACATCATTTCCTCTTCGCTCTCGTAAAACTAAACATCATAAATCATGGTCTACGGAAGGAACACATTCTTCATCTAAGAATATGAGATCACTCATGTACATTAAAAAATTCACAGACAATCTTCACGTACTCAATTATATCAATAACTATTGAATATTGTACCGGAAAACTATCAAAGCTATTAAACAAAACTATTATAAAAATCGCATCTCAAGAGCTAAAAATTCCACGAGAGAAACTTGGTCTGTTATCAATGATTTAAGGAACAAAACTTTACCTCAAACTTTATTGAACTCGACCCAGACGAACTTAACAGTTATTTCATAAACGTTAGTAAAAATATTAGCTCTAAAATATCTCCAAGTAGTGATGCTCTTTCTTTCCTCGTTCTATCTAAAAGAATCACTGATAGTTTCTTCCTTAAACCAATAGATACATTTGATCTATTGCAAACCATATTCAGCATTCAAAACAAAACGTCCTGTGGCATTGATGGGTTATCAGCTAAGTTGTTTTTGAATATTCCAGATACGGTGATTAACGTTTTATGTTCTCTAATCAATGAATCCTTTGAAAAAGGGCTCTTCCCTAACTGTTTAAGACAGCTATAATTGTCCCCTTCACAAATGCGGTGAGAAACAGAATACTAGTAACTATCGTCCTATTGCCTTATTACCAATCTTATTGAAGATAATCGAAAGACTAATGAAAAACCGTCTACTGCCTTTTCTTTTCAAATATAAAATCTTGAAATTCCAACAATTCGGTTCCCTACCTAATAAATGTACTAATGACGCAATGTTTCCTGATCTTAATGAAATATATACCTCTCTTAATAATAAACTTTTCACGGCTTCGGTTTTTTGTGACTTCGCAAAGGCCTTCGATTGTGTTGATCATGAAATTTTGATAGACAAACTAGAATATAATGGCATCCGTGGTATTCCTTTAAAATTGTTTGAATCTTACCTGGAATGTAGAAACCAACTGGTACGAGCAAATGGAAAAGTTTCGAAAAATTTACCAGTTACCAGTGGTGTACCCAGGGTTCAGTTTTAGGTCCAATTCTTTTCTTGGTATTCATTAACGATGTCACAGACTTACGAAATAATGGTAAATTCACTTTATTTGCCGATGACACTAGTGTAACCTGGAGCAGTTCAGATATACGAACTTCACATTCTACCATAGGCAAAGATCTCATTACTATTAAGTACTGGTCTGACTCCAACGGGCTTTGTTTTAGCACTGAGAAAACTTTCGTTTTATCTTACAAAGGAGTTTTGCAACCTCTCAAACTTAACAATGAAGTAATAAGAACTTCAAATTCTTGGTCTCCATATTGACAGTGCCCTTAAATGATCTGTACATGTAGACATTTTGGCGAAAAAATTATCCTCGGCTTGTTTTGCCATTAAATCTGTGTCTAAACAACTTGATTCTTGTACTGCTTTAACAACTCACTACTCTTTGTTCGAATCGCACCTTCGCCATGGTTTGCCTTTCTGGGGGTTTGCACCTTTTCACATCTATTTTCAAACTACAAAGAAGAGCTATTCGTTATATTTATGGTTTGAGTCGTAAGACGCATTGCGAATTCTATTTTAAAAAATACAAAACTTTAACTCTTCCTGCTCTATTCATTTTGAAATCCGCGTGTTTGGTTCGCAAACACTTTCACAATTTAACTAAGAGGCTAATTCATAGTTACTCTACTAGAAGAAAAAATTTCGATATCTACTTAACAATACCCACCTCCGATTTGGTAAAAAAATCTATCACCTTCAATGCCAAAAAACTATTCAATCAGCTACCTTTAGAATTAAAAGTGGCAAATACATTCAATAGGTTCCGGAGATTCACAACGGCGGTTCTGCTTGAGAGACCTTATTATTCAGTGGCAGAATTCTGCAAGAATATTTGGTATGTTGTACGATGGTAACATTGTATTATAATTCTAATTTAAATTTGTATTTTATATATTATGTTTTGTACTGTTAGTATAGTCAGTATTTTTTATATCTTCATATTATTTTTCATATACTTTTCCATTTATCTATTTTTAAACTATTTCGCTTTGTCCATAAACTTGTACAATTTTTCATGACAATGAAGCTTATTTCTCTCTCTATCTCTCTTTCTCTCTCTCTCTCTGCACTACGTAACTTACCTCCATCCATTCCTCTTCCCCCTCAGTATTATCTTCTCCATGTTCTCCCTCCGCGCCTAGGTTCTTCTCTAACTTCTTCAACATTTTCTCGTTCTTCTAACATCTAAACACATGCCACACATTATCCTCCACTTCACACCTCTCGCACACTCCAGATTATTTTTTCCCAATCTTGTGAAGGCACCTTACTTTCGATCCATGTCCAGTAAGCACCTGTGTCAAGAAGTAGTTCCCCTTCCCGAACTTTCGGTCCATCCAATATCTCCTACTCCCAATCGCTAATTATATATTAAAACTTTGAACTTGGGTTTTTAAAAACAATGTTACAAATATAATTAGACAAACAAACGAAGAATGAATTTTTAGATATTACAAAGTTTTTATAATCTTCCTAGTTTACAAAGAGTCATCGATTTATTTACATGGTGTCAGATCTTTCTTGTTTAATTCGGTCCTTTTAACGCGCCCTCATACTCTTCCCACCTTCTCTCCATTTTCTCATCCATCAATTTCTGTAGTTCCTCTATGGTCACACCCCTTCAGCGTTTATTCCTGGCTCTAGCCATCAGGTCTAATGGGTAGGATCTTCACAGCACCGCTGCTGATAGTCCACCCACTGTCCTGTACCCTTGCACCACCCTCAGGAGTATCCAGGGCCGGATTGAAGTGCAATGCCGCTGTGGGCCCCAAATTTTTGCCGCCCCTATCCCATGTCATTGCACTACACACATGTTATAAATAAATTAATGGTGCTAAAAAGCAGAAAAACATTGAGGGCCTTTTAGGGCAACGTAATTTTGATATTAAGTAAGGCTTAACAACTGTTAATAAGCCTTACTTACTATTTTTTGCAATTGCAACAAAAGAATTAAGCTTTACCGAAACTCGAAATTGTGTTAAAAGTATGAATGAATAGAACTAGATAGATCTTATTTTTGCAATACATACTGGTAATAGGGCAATTTGTACAGGAAAAAAAACAACCAAATGAAATACGTCTATTAATAAACAAACGTAGATAATGATTTATAGATACAATAATTAGGTAAGTGATCAAATTATTTTTCTTTAATTAAAAAGTTTTTTGGGAGCTTTGGCGGAAGCAAAATCAGAAACTATGTCGTTGAAATCTATAGTATTCAATAGGTGTGCTTCAATGTGAATAATTGCTGATTAATTCAGTTTTTCATTTGACATTGTTGACCTCAGAAAACTTTTAATTCGTTTCATCACCGAAAAAGACCTTTCGGCCGAACAATTCGTCACAAACAAACAGAGGTAAATCCTAAACGCAATGTCCAAATTGGGGAAACTATTCTGCAGATACTTTGTCCTTATTAAATTTGACATTTGTATAATAATACCATCTTTACTGTGAACAATGTTTGTTGTATTCTTCTGTTCACATAAACACCAAAATTGGCTTCTACCACTTTTAGTTTCTAAAGTAAATGAATGTAATTTTTCTTGTATATATCGATTAAAATGCATTCACTCAGAAATAAATGAGTCTTCTAAATCTTCGGGATAAGAAGTTATAAGGTTTTTCGCATACTTATCAAATTATATTTATACATCTATCTATACATTGTTTCGATAAAGGCACTCTAATATTTTAAAGCTTTAAACTGTTTCCTTATATCCTGTGCATCTCTTTGTGAATTCAACGTCAATCTTATGGAGAATCGTTAAATATGTTTCTACTCGAAACTTATCCCTTCCTTGCAACAAAACTTCCTCTTCTATAGTTTCGTCAGGCTGTAATTTTCTAAAACGTTTTCGTTTAGAGCTTGTGTCATATTCTATGTAGGATGTCAATGATATTTTGGCGGCTTCACTCTCATAATAATCAAACGTATCTCTTAATGAGTATACAAATTTAGAAAGCGAGTCATAGAGATCGATAACTTCATTTAAACAGATATCTGTAGACTGCAGTCTGATCTGCACTGCCCACATAGTTATCAAAAACGCGGTTTCAAATCGGTCTAGATGACGAATAATACCTTCAGCCTCAGTACGAGTGACAGGTTTTTCAGAAATGTCATCAGCGATGGTGGTTAAGACTTCATAAATATTTCTATAATTTTTCTGCAAACTACGACATGCATCAGCTCTAGCAGCCCATCTTGTGACAGAAAGACTTTTTACAACAGACCAGCTCATCTATGTGTAGATACAGAGAAAAAATTGTGAACTTTTTGGACGATGTCAAAAAATTGACGCGCTTCAGAACAACATTCTGCAGCATACACTCCAATTAAGCTGAGCGAATGTGCAGAACATGGTACGTATAATACTAAATTATTCAACTGTTTCACACGCGCTTGCAACCCACTGTATGGGCCAGACATATTACTAGCATTATCAAAACTCTGTCCTCTGCAGTTTTTTATATCAATATCCCAAAGCCTTCAAATTCTCCATTAGAGCTTCAATTAATTGCTGGTCCAACGTTGTGTTTAAAACCATGGAAACGTTCAACCGGTTTGCCATCATTGTTGACACTCCGAATAATGAAGGATAATTGATCAACATGAGGAACGTCGGGGGACGAATCTACACTGATTGAGTAATACTTATTTCCTTTTATTTAACTATTTTTTCGCCATTATTTGAATAAATTCAGCACATGTGGTAGACGACAAATAAGAAACATTCCCTCGTCCTGGATTACCATATTCTGCAATATGGTTAGCTAAGAATGGATCGAATTCGGCAATCAATTCCAAAGACATCATAAAGTTGCCATTTGATAATGATCCAAACTTCTCTTCATTCCCTCGAAAAGGCAAACCTCGACTGGACAACTTCTTGATGACAGCAACAACTCTATAAAGAACACCTTTCCAGTATTTTGCTTGTGCTTCTAAATGTATTTTTAGAGATTTGTCGATTCCTACTGATTCTCCACGTTTCAACATCAAAATTTCACACTGTTTGTGAATTTTCATGTACTTGAATTCTTTGCTCAGGATATTTCCAGTCCCAAAAACCTTTAGAAAATTGATCATTTTCTTTGCTGGAGAGACAACAGGGAGCACAGTACACATTTCCAGTTCGAGGAGAATATATCAAATATAAACGATTTCTTTTCTCTCCATTCGCCATAGTTCTCACGAACAGGGATTTTGAAAGAAAACGTGACTTATCAGTATAAACACGTTTTGAGTTACAAAAGTCCGAATCAAGATTTTGGTTTATTGGGTTTTTTAATAACATGTCTATAGTGAAGTCAATAATTATCCATTCAGAAGGGTCACAGCTAATCACGCAATTGGTACTGGAACTAATATCCTTGCTGGTTGAGGTCTCACATTCACTATTATTGAATTCACTAAAGTCACTACGGTCAACATTGTCATTTACAGAACATTTATTAGAAACTTCGTTTTCATGACAAGTGGCGTTAATAATGTCATTGTCACTCTCACTCGGAGCCTGGTTAGAAGTAGGAACAAAAAAACAGTCTATTTTTATAGTTTTGTTTAGCACATCACTCTGTTCCTTTACTTTTTTTGCCCTTAGTTTTGCATATTGATGTCCACTGAGTCTTTTTTTTCCATCCATAATTGCCGAGACTCGATGTTACTGAAAATTTAGACACTGTATACACAATAGAGAGTTTTAGCAAGACGTTTAATATATTACGATAACGTTATTTCCTAAAAGAAGTATTAGAAGTACAGTCGTGCAATAATGTTACGACAAACTAAACGTACGTCTTGCTAAAACTCCCTAATAAATGCACATTCAAAACCTAGTTCAAAACTATTTGGTTTTCGTTACGTGTGTCCGTGCGAGGCAAAATGTTAATAACACAGTGCTTTCCGTTCCGACACACTTGTGGACTTGTGCACTCGTAGGCGGTAGCATTCCTAGCGAACATGTGTTGTATGACAGGCTTATCTGAGTTAGCGCCATCTACGTAATTCACCAAGTTTAGATCACTTGTTGACGTGGGAAATATAAACGGACTGACAGTAAATTCTATAAGGAAATAGTTACAAAACTGTTTTTATGTTTTTTCTAGTAACTTTAATTTTTTTACCCAGAAGCATTTGCCGCCCCTCAAATTTTGCCGCTGTGGGCCCGGGCCCCTTATGATGATCCAGGACTGGCAGTATCCCTCTCTGCGACCGCAGGAGTTGTAACGACACTGGCGTCAAACCAGTACTCCAACACCACGGCGAGTAGATCCTAGAACAGTTGCCGACGTCGAAATACAAGACCAGAGCGATATTATAACAAGTTTGGACGTCCCACACGGAGATGGCGGTACTTTCGCCGTGAAACTATAGAAATGAATCACGGACATACCTTCGAGGTAATTTGAATACCAGACAAGCTCGAACCTGACACTAGGAGTGATAGGTAGATTCACATTAAAGGTTAAGCCTTTACGCGTTAAAGCGAAAAGGAGACCAGATACCGGAAACTTAATCCTGGCATCGCCGTTGCAAGGAAGTTTCGAACGCCGTCAGTGTTAGCCGTCAAATATCTGTTGAGTAATAATCCTGAGGTAACGGTAGGCCCCAGGTGCATGTCCTACCCCTCCGTCGAGTAATAATCCGGAGGATAGAACACAAATCAACCCTATATGTCGCTAAACTCCCGGTGATAATTGATCCCTGGACAGAAGCATTCCTCGCTGGTCCGAAATCTCCGTCAAGTATCGACTCGGAGATAGTGACGAGCTCCCACCCTCCGAACCCCGCTGAGTATTGATCGCGGGGGAAGGCATCTAGTCCCTATCTGCTGTAGATAATCCAGAGAAGACGCGGGTATAATTCAGAGGACGGATATATCGGAAGAGCGACCATTATTAAACCCAGAACACACCGCAGTGCACTTTAGGGGCGAAGTACGTGAGATTTATAGAAGCCGACCACTCAACCGACGACCGCCGGCCAAGATTGAAATCCCGAAACAGCGTGGACCAGAAGCGAGACGTTTTGTACATAATTGTATAGAAAATTTTATTGTACATAATTTTATTATTTCCATGAAAGAGTTTATTTTATTTCATTTCCAGCATAACTGTAACTAAATCTGAATAAAAGCAACTGTAATCAAACATCCCTTTATGTTCTACCCCCCTGACTACCCACGGCACTCACAGAGTGGCCTAACCTTCGCATTAGCCCCCGCTTTTTCACCCCACTCTTTCACACCCTACAGAATACTCTGTTCCACTCTTCCGGCCCTTTCACATTACACAACAATCTGCCCAGCCATGCTGCCCTCACTTTCGCTTTCTGCGCCGCCTTCACCATATGAGTTTTTAAGGATAGCATTGGCTATCCAGCCACACGCCTAGGTATTTCACAGACTCCTCAGAGCCACACATCACATCAACTTCACTCTTAAAAATCAATTCATATAATATATCGTGCGCTATCCTGCATTTCCTTAAATTTATCTGCATCACCTTCAATCCATCCCCTACATTTCTTATGCCTGCTCACTGATCACCCCTTACTACTATTTGACCAGACTTGTCCCCTCTGAGGGGTCCAGAGGGTCACTCCCATTTCCCTTTCTCTAGTTCACCGTCTTCGTCTACTCGCTTCCTTACCCTACTACACTATATCTCCCATGGCTTGTGTCCCCTTTCCCCTCATACCCTACAAAGGAAGGCCTGCCGACAGTCTCTGGCCATGTGACCCTCGCCATTACATAGCCAGCACTCACCTTTATCCTTAATTCCTTTCACCTTACACCCTGACACCTTGTGTCGCTTCTCTCCCCATCCAAAACATCTGCCTTCCTCTCTGCCCTCTATAATAGTTACCCTATTCCACCCCAATCTAATCTCCCTTTTTCTACGTATGGCTTCCGCTTTTTCCCATTCCGCCCTCACCACCACCATTTTCATCCCATTCCTCTCCCTTACTACCTTGATCACCTTTGTCTCTTTACCAATCAACTTCTCTATTTCCTTCCTCACTTCATCTTCCATCCACGGGTCTATCCCTACCATTTTAATGGTTTTTGTTCCTCTCCCCGCCTCCACCACGTAACTCCTGCTACCCTTTCCATCTCTGTCAAAATTCACCTCAAGGCAATCACCATCTTTGCCTCTATTACCACCTCCCTGTCTCTTAAAGCTCTGAGCCTGTCTAGCCACTCTCCTTTTATCTTCTCCAGCCCCTTCTTGATCCTCCCAATCCCCTCCTGATTTCTATTACAATAATATATTTGTGTTTTTAAATGAAACTCAAGGTCTCTAGTTAATTCCACAATATAATACAAGTTGTATTATATTGTGGAATTAACTAGAGACCTTGAGTTTCATTTAAAAACACTAATATGAGCATATTCCACGAAGTAAGGGTCGAGACAGTCAATTTCAATAATATATTTATTTGAAAACAAACAACGATGAACACGGAGTGTGCCATATGGCCACAGAATTGAATATGCAGATAGTTTGAACACAAAGCTGAAGGTGAGGTAGCATAGGTAATCCAAGAAGAAACGAGAGTAAACCAAATTAACCCCGTTTTAATATAAAAAGGGAAAACTTAATACATGATGTTCTACCATTTAGAGGAGGAAATGTCGATTCACACCATTTTCTGGTAATAACTTAAATTAATCTTACGGCAACAGAAAAAAATCCCAATGGCTCCAGAGCATTTTGACAGACTTATCTCAAGTAACATTTTTGCATCAAATAAACAATAAAATAATTAAAACTTTTTTTGGTAAAGCACTCGGCACAGCTTATATGGGAGAATGGCTCTCCGATATTTTCTTGAATTTTGATATGTTGTAGAATTGATCATGGGCGCAACACGATCCTATGACTAGTTTTCGGAATACAGGGTGTTGAATATGAGGAATATTCACTTTTCATCACTCCGAATCTGATTTATCGTTGGTGGTATTACGTTGTATATAGTAATTAAGCATTTGGGTTTCGACAGTCAGAAAAACTAGTTTCCTTATCTTTGGTGTTGGTACGTATTTTTATGATTTGGGGCATTAAATGTTTTGTACTGATTAGCCAGTCTTGAAATAAATTGTAAAGAATAAGGGAGTGTTATTCCATATTAATTAATACTCGCAAATAAACAGTGGCGACGAGGATTTTGTGTCGAATTAACAAGTAATTTTTTTTTTTATTCAAACTAATCCGCTCCCACCCAAGGTGATTAGCGGTGTATAACAATATATAATATTAAATTTTGTTTAGTAAATTAATGTCCTTTGAGAATCCCATCAATTTGTCAACTGGGCAATTTACACCTAAGAGTTTATTTAAATCTGTAGGTAGTCTATATTTTAGCCGGTTCGTGTCAAACTTAGTGCAATTGATCAGAACATGTTTCACTGTTACATGTTCTTGACATAGATCTTATATAGGAGCATTGTCTTTATTGAAAAGATAAGTATGCTCAAATTTGCAATGCCCTATTCTAAGTCTAGTGACAATCACTTGTGCTCTGCGTGTTGTGGTTGGATGCTTCCACCGCGTCACTGTTGACTTAAATTCGCGAAGTTTGTCTTGCGATCGCTGCCAGTCTTGTTGCCAGTGGTTGTGAACTTTTTCCCGAATAAGTGTTCTCAAGTCACTCACCACGCACTTTGTTATGAGTTCGGCATTAACGTTTACGATTGCGTTACGCGCACATAGGTCCGCTCCTTCGTTGCCTCTGATGTCAATGTGAGCAGGAATCCACATGAAATCGACAGATTTATTGTTGTTCTGGATATTATGAAGCTGTGATTTAATTGATTGTAGTATTGGGTGCTTGGGATAAGGATGTTTCAAGGAATAAATGCTACTTAAGGAATCAGTTAAAATTAGGGTTTTGGGATTTGGAAAGGAGTTAATTACTTTAAGGGCATGAAAGAAAGCATAGAGTTCTGCCGTAAATATGCTAGTGTGAGGGGAGAATTTTATGCTGTAAGATTCAGTTGTAGTCACTATTGCAGAACCCACTCCAGCCTTCGATTTCGAAGCATCCGTGTAGACTAAGTTAAAGCCATTGTAGTGATGCAGTATCTTGTTGAGTTCTGCGAAGATTTCATGGCGATTTGTATCCCTATCAAGCCCAGTCAGGTTAATACGGCAGCGAGGGGTAGAAATTGTCCACGGAGCTGAATGTTCGACAGTGGATGGAAACATTGTTGGGAGCTCTAAATTAAACTTCTGAAAAGTTCTCTAACTCTGGCGTAAAATGGCTTAGATAGATGCGGTTTTTTATCAAAAAGATCCCTATATCTGTTGTTGACTGTGTTACTGTAAACTGGTTTTTCTCAGCATTAGTGGAAATAGCAGCCGCGTAATTCAAACTCAATGTAGAGCGTCTGTAACTTTATTATGGTTCACCAAGAAGACTTTGGATGCTGATATTAGGGGATGTTGTAAACGAGCATGAAGCTATTCTTAATACTGTATTATGGATAACATCAAGTTTGCGAAGTACAGTTTTTCTGGCAGATGCATAAGCTATGGAGCCGTAATCTATTTTTGACCTGATGAGCGTTTTATATATAAGCAGTAGCGTTGCTTGGTCTGATCCCCAATTTATATTTCCTAGGCTTTTCATTATATTAAGCCGCTGCATACATGTTTGGACCAACTTCTCTATGTGATCTTTCCAGATAAGCTTATGGTCTAAGATCATTCCTAGAAATTTTGCTGATGATGTGAAGTTAATATTTTGGTTATAAAGCTTCAATTTTGGAGTAGTATATGAACGTTTCCAGCTTAATACCACACCTGTTGTTTTGGTAACAGAAAACCTGAAGCCGGATTGACGTGACCATAGTTCCAAATTTGTGATGAATTGTTGCATAAATAGAGATATTGTATTCATATTTTTTCCTTTTATGTAAACCACTAGGTCATCTGCGAAAACTCTTGCTTTCAGTAGTTTTTTTAAATTGTTAAGAATGTTGTTAATGGCAATCAAAAAAAAAGTAGGGCTGATAACTGAGCCTTGTGGGGTTCCATTTGCTTGGCGGTAAGTATCAGATAGTTCGTCATCAACCCGAACTTTGAATGTTCTGTTGGCATGAAAGTTGTTGATAAAAGCTAGGCAATTTCCTGTGATATTCCATTTTTGTAGCTGCATCAGGATGTTTGGAGTCCAGCAGGTATCAAATGCTTTTGAGATATCAAAGAAAATGGCTACGCATACCTGTTTGGTGGCAAAAGCCTCATTGATCTCACTTTCCAAATCCACAATATTATCCAGAGTTGAGCGGTTTGGTCTAAATCCAGTTTGTTCTTTGATTAGGAGGTTAGAAGTTTCGAGATGCCACATGAGTCTTTGGTTGACAATTTTCTCTAGCAATTTTCCCATTGAGCAAGTTAGAGATATTGGTCTGTACGAGTTGGCTTCTTGTTTGGGTTTTTTAGATTTCAAAAATGGTAGAATAATAGCTTCAGACCATAAAGAAGGGAATACTTTGTCTTCCCATATCTTGTTGAAAAGTTTCAGTAGA
Organism: Galeruca laticollis; assembly: GCA_963921935.1. Lineage (NCBI taxonomy): Eukaryota > Metazoa > Arthropoda > Insecta > Coleoptera > Chrysomelidae > Galeruca > Galeruca laticollis. Next base: position 75,568,742 of record OY998181.1, read on the forward strand.
TGCCGTCTTGCTGAAGGTGGTAGATATTTGAGAAATATGACTGGAATATTGTCTGGACCTGGACTAGAATTTTTCCTTTTTTTCTAAGGAGCTGTCAAGTTCTTCTATGGTGATAGGATAATTTAAAGGGTTATCGAGTGTATTTTCAAAACTGATGGAAGTTTGTTCGATTTGAGCCTTGTAATTGAGAAAGTCGCGTGTGAAATTTGAAGTTGACGATTGGTCTTGATAGGATTGGCCCAAAATATTGGCTATATCTATTGTGGATGAGTAGTAGTGATCATTGTGTTTAATGCTACGAATAGTGCTTTTTGAACTTTGTCCATTCATTTTTCTTATTTTGGTCCAGACTTGGCTTATTGGAGTGGAAGAGTTTATTCCAGAAACATATTCCTGCCAAGATTTTTTCTTGGATTGTTTGATTACAAGTTGTGTCTTTGCCTTGTATTTCTTTAGCTCTACGCGATTTTGGAGAGTTTTGTGTTTCCTGTACTTGTTCAATGCTGATTTTGCTTCCCTGATAGCTTTTTCGCACTCTTGATTCCACCAGGGGACTGGAGTATGGCCTTTTATGTCTTTTGTTTGGCCAATGTGCTGGTTGGCACTATCCAAGATGATTTCATTGAAGTTCAATACACATTTCCGGATATCGTTGGTGATATCGCAGCTATCCATATTTAGTTCAATCTGATTTCTGAAGGATGTCCAATCTGCTGATTTAATTCTCCATTTAGGCGAGTATTTTGGTGAATATTTTCCTGGAGAGGAACGATTCTCTATAATTATTGGAAAGTGATCACTTCCATAGGAGTACGAGAGAGCCTCCCATGATAGATTGACAGATAATGCTGGGTCACAGAGGCTTAAATCGATAGCAGAGGTTTCTCCGGTAGATATGTTGAACCTAGTATGGCTTCCATCATTCAGAAAATTCAGTGGAATGTCGGCAATGAGTTTATCAAGTATGTGTCCTCTTGGGTTTGTCGATTTACTGCCCCATATTATGTTATGTGCGTTAAAATCTCCAATGATAATTCTTGGACTTGGTATCTGATTTAATAAGTTTTCTAAGTCTTTGTATTCTATTGTGAAATCGGGAGCAATATATATATATATATACAAGGAGGGATACAACACTATGTCCATTTTTTTCCATATTGACTTTATTACAGAGTTAAAATCAGCTTTTCTCATATTTCTTAGAGGAATAGAGCACTATGTCCAAAACCAGTTAGAACCGGATATAGCATGTTTTAAAACAACACCAACCCAACTTCAATTTAGAGGGATAGAACATGATGTGGACTTGGTGTTTTATCCTTCTGAAGCATGTGAATTACTACTGGACATAGTGTTGTATACCTCTACACAGCCTGGCGGATTGTTAGTGAACTAAGAGTACTTTTGACAGTTCTAATGAGTTTACATAGTTGGATGTATTTTAAGTCATAATATTTGCTCTTTTTTAGTAATAGTAAGAATAATGAACCATAATTCTCGTGGGAGAAAGATTCTGGAACTATTGAAAAGTTCTAAAAAAGATTCTACTACAGGTAAGCTACTGTTTTGCTCATTATTTTTAATGTGATATACATAACCTCAAACAGTTAATTTAATTTTTTGTTATGAACCTAAACTTCAAAATATTATGTTTTACATGTAATATTATAAGACTTGTTTTATTTCAGAACCAAATCATACAAACAGCAAGGATGTTGAAAATGAAGAGGATAATGGAGAGGACTTGAGTTTCGACGAAAATGATGATGATTCTGATCGGGACAAAAATGATGAACCTCCAAGCTCTGAAACGGATTCCAGTGATGATGTCCCTGTATTTAATGAAATACAAAATGAGGTCAGTACAAATAAAACTATTGTTAAAACAAACTCAAATGGACATGAGCTACGTTTACTTGAGGATGACTTAAGTTTAAGCAGCGACAATGAAAATATTGCAGAAAATCAAGTAGGCCTAGATTTGCAAGGAACAGTAGGCGTAAGGGGAAAAGTGAAAAATAAATATATTTCTACTCAGATAGGTAAAAAACGTGTCGTTCATACCAGTGAATCGGCATGTAATATTCAGAATCGTAAATATTCTGCAGGTGAAGAATATATTAGTAAAAAGGGTAAAGTTGTCCCTGCCAGAATTATTAAACCTCCTTGTTCTTGCAGACTCAAATGTTCTGAAAAATTATTACAAAGTGACAGACAGGAGATCTTTAATGCATACTGGAGTCAGGAGAAGGGAAATGACACAAAACGGCAATTCATTGTTTCATGTGTAGAGAAGCATAGTACTGTCCGTTCAAGAAAACGAGACCTTGCCTCCAATAAGTCAAAACAAAATACTCTACAATATTATTTTACAGTAAAAGGCATACGAACTAGAGTATGTAAACTTATGTTTTTAAATACACTATCTATATCAAACACCGTGGTAGTTAATGTTTTGAAAAATATTGAACCAGGTGGAATTGTAAAAATCGATCAAAGGGGTAAGCAAACTTCCGTCAATAAAACACATAATGACACTGTTGAAAGTGTAGTAAGACACATCTCTTCCTTCCCAAATTATAGCAGTCATTACACTAGGGAAAAGAGTGATATGAAGTATTTGGGTCCGCACCTGAACATAGAGAAAATGTATGAACTGTTTGTAGAGGATTGTAATGAAAATGATTTCAACCCTTTGTCAATAGCTAAAAAATTGCTCTACTACGATGTGTTCAACAAAAAATTTAAGTTGAATTTCAAACCACCAGAAATAGACACGTGTGACACATGTGATTATTTTCAAGCAAAATTAAAAAATAAATTGACTGTTGATGAAAAAAATTCTATTGAGGAAGACCATAATGCACATCTGGATGAATCTAAATTGAGGTATGATTTAAAAAGCGAGGACACCAAAAGGGCTAACAATACCCTTAAGGTATTAACGGGTGATCTTCAAAAATGTTTGCCGTCACCCCTTATAACAAATTGCATAAGCTTTTACAAGAGAAAACTTTGGACGTTGAATTACACCCTTTTTGATTCTTCTGATTCGTCAGTTCATTGTATTATGTGGGACGAATCCAAAGGAGCTCGTGGCGGAAATGAAATCGGATCTGCATTACTGAAATGGACAGATACCGTCATTCCTGGCAGTGACATTGAAGAAATCATTCTGTGGTCGGATAATTGTTACGGCCAGAATAAGAATGTTAGCCTTATTATGTGTTTCTTTTGGAAACTCAATAAGTATCCTCAAGTAAAAATCATCACTCAAAAGTTTCGACTAAAGCGCCACACGCATATGGAGGCGGATACTGGCCATGCACTAATAGAGCGGAAGAGAAAAAAAATTAACAACATGACAATTCTAACGCCCTGGGATTGGCAGCAGTTAGTCAGACAGATCTCAATGAAATATACTGTGCATAATATGGAACTGGAAGATTTTAAAAATTTTAGGTCTTTGTACGATGTCAAAACATGTGAAAATCCACCCTTCATTAATAGAAAAAAAGATGTCAACAAAGAACAAGTTCTTCTGTCAACCTGTGTTCAACTGCAAGTAAAACAGAACAGCATGGGAACTCTGTTTTTGAAAAGTAATTTCGCTGATGAAAACCAGGAGATTGACCTTGTTAGGTTTCGAAGGCGACACCTTACATTGCCAAACGATTTGCAACTGGTAACACCAAGTCCAATACCAATATCACAACAAAAGTATAATGATCTATTGGCATTACTACCAAACACTTAAAGCATACTAGTAATACCACTAGTGAGTACCCTGAAGGAGACTTACCTGATGATGACTGAGTTTTTTGCATCTTAAATACCATTTTAGTTGAATACATAGATGTATTATTTGCATTTGTAAAGAGAATTATAAATAAAATAGTTAAATACATTTTGTAAGTCAAATAGTATTGTGTTTGTTATTGAATATCCCACATTAGGTCTTATAGTACAATAATTTTATTAGAGGGATACAACACCATGTCCATTAAAAAGTGAAAAAAAAACCGTGAAAAAGGTTTTTTTTATTTTATAACAACTGCATGATGTAAATAACAATAAATAGAATGTTCTGGTAAAATATTGTTTCAACATCTCAATAAATAGCTGTGCCAATAACACTTTTTGTTCAAAAAAAGTTTAAAACTCCTCTCCTGTAAAGTTATGAAAATGGACATAGTGTTGTATCCCTCCGAGGTACAGATATATATATATATATATATATATATATATATATATATATATATATATATTACAAATGTAAAATGTTTGATGGCTGGTGAGTTTTACAACAAGAGTTTCGATATCTGAGTTTACATGGAAGTAATCTGCTTCAAAAGATTTACTTATTAAAGTTACCATTCCTCCACTGGCACGTTTGGTGTTGTTACGAGTTTTGGAAAAAAATTAAAATTGACTGTTTGAATAGCTGCTATCTGGTTTGAGATTGGATTCTTGAAGGCATATGATGTCAGGAGAGTATTCTTTAATAATAACTTGTAGCATACCAAGTCGATGGTAGAAACCATCTATGTTCCATTGAAGAATGAAGTTGAATTTTGGAGTAATTTGAGAGGGTTATGGGCGACAAATTAATTATTAGTAGATGAATCCGATTCAGAGTCAATTAAGTCTTGGCCAAGATGAGTGAATATCTTTTTTTTTTAATTTGGTGATTCTCGTTTTTGTTGCCTTGTCATTTATGTGGGGATATACTTCGGTTAACATAGTAGTAAGCGCAAGGAGATCAGATGTGAAATCTAGAGCTATATTTACAGGTTCGGGTGAGCCGGTTACGTTATCTAATAAAAGATTTAATTGGTCGTAGTCCAGAATGAAAGGTGGCGAATGATTTTCGATGTACTCTTTGCAGGAGATGGTTGATTGTTTCTTGCTCAATTTATTCTTTTTTAGAGTTGGTTTTGGTTTAGGGAATAATTTTTCTGGCGTTATGTTATTATCGCTATCGGGTGTGGGGGTATCTTCCATATGTCTTTTGCTTGTGATTTTGGCCATATTGGGGATATCTGTTGCTTCCGTTTCTGCTTCCATATTCATTGAAGTTGTGGATGTCTCTTGACTAAGTGGAGAGTCTTCTGTTATTGGATCAGAAGTCCATTTTTGTGTATTAATGGTATTTGTTGACAAATATGGTGGGAGAGTTTGGATTGGGGTTGTGAGAAGAATTTGGAAGTCGTAAGCGGTTCATTATTTGATATTGAACTATATGTATTAGGTTCTGATTCGTTGGAGCTATTGATACATTGTGAGGCTATATGACCATCAGCTTTGCATTTGTAGCATGTTAGTCCGTCTTTTTGGAGGAAAACTCGGTAGCTGGTTTGTTCGAATTCAATCAACATGGAGTCTGGAAGCTGTTGAGTATAAGGGCTTACGTAAATCTGTCTTCTGAAACTCAGGATGTGACTATACTCAGGTAATGTTGCACCGATTCTTAGAAACGTCATGGGAGAAACTGGATTTAGACCTATTTTTGATATTTCATCTGTTAGCAGTTGATGTGGGATGTTTGGACTTACATTGGAAAGTATGATTCTATCAGCCGGAGTTATGAGTCGACGAGCTACTAGTTTTTCGCCGTTGACGGTTATGGAGCCATAATTGTTCATGAAGTTATCAACTACTGATTTGTTTGCTAAGTACATACAAACACGATTGTTCGAAAGCCTTGATGAAAAAATAATATTTTTTGGTTTAATGATTGATCCTAATGTAATCCTGTAATTTGGCATTGTTAATAGCGCAAAAAACGATTGCTTGTTGCTTGCTTGGAAAAACAGCTTGGTTGACTGCTGATGAATAACTTTTGATAACTGTTGTAGGAGTATTTGAGTGTGAATCATTGATAGAAGACATCATTAAAATTTGATTTTATTTGACCGGAATTTGGAATACATCCCTGGCCGCTATTAGTAAATAGTAGCATGCGAAACTAGTTTGTTGCTTTTTATAGGTGATGTATTACTTGAATTGACCGTGTTTATGATGTAGAATTCACTAAGTTCAAATAATTTGAAGAACAATATAAGTAAAGTGAACTTACAGTTTCTGAAAGTACTTCTCACTGATCAAAACTAATTAAAAAAGGTTTAAACTAACTAAATTTGTAATATTTCGAGAACTGCACAAAACTAGACTAGTCACTTGTTCTGTCAGAGCCGAACTCCAACAAGTGAAATTGTTTAGTTTTGATATGTGATTGTGAAAATGCAAGCCTTCTTAGGAACTTTAACATAATTTGATCACAAAGATTCCGAATTTTCGGTATTTAATGAAAGACTGAACCAATTTTTTATAGCAGATGGCATTGAGGAAGCAGAAAAGAAAAAAGCGATATTATTAAACACATTATCAGAGAGTTGTTATGTACTAGTACGAAATTTATGTATTCCAAGATAAATCATTCGATGAGCTAGTAACGTTACTAAGTGAACATTGCGTACAGGCAAAATCATGGTTTGCCGGAAGGTTGAAGTTTTATTCAGCACGGAGAGATAATAATGAAAATGTCTCCGATTGGTCAGCCCGGGTTAAAAATTTACCATCCAATTGTAAATTTGGAAAGGAACTGGAAGTAGTTATGCGAGATATTTTTACCATTGGTATGAATTATGAAAAAATTATGAACCGTCTTTTTGAAGAAGATGCCTCGAAAAGTGCTACAACGTTGAACAGGATGATGGAAGTAGCGTTATCGAAGGAGTCAGCTTTAAAGGAACATTCTAACAGACAGTAGCGGGCGTTCACATTAAACAAGAAGATGAGTTGAATTTTCATCAACAAAAAAGAGTTCAACAAACAGATAGGTCGAGGGGTATTAATCGACCTTCTACATTTCGAAAGGGAAATAAAGGTAACAGAAGAAATTTCTCGGTAAGTGAATCACCTTTTATTCAGAACCAAAAAAAATGTTTTGTGTGCGGTAAAGGCAATCACCTCGCTAGTGATTGTGCTTTCAAAGGTTGCACTTGTTATAGATGTGGCGTTAAGGGTCATTTAGCACCTCAATGTAAAAAAATAATCACAATTTTTTGACGGAAAATAATATTGATAATGATAAACAATGTTCAAGCGATTTGGATAATTTTGATGCAACTGAGACCATTTTTAATGTAAGGGATATAAATAACATAGAGGGTGACGATTCTCCACAAAGTATTAAGCCGACTTTTATAAAACTAACCGTGGAAAGCACCCCTATGCATTTTGAAGCGGACTCTAGTTTCGCACATTCGGCCATTTCTGAAACAATGTATCGTAAACATTTTAAGGGTTTAAATTTAGAAAAAAATGATTTATCGCATAGATATTATATTGGTATTGAACCCTTAGGATTTTTGAAACTTCATATAATATTTGAAAATAAATCTTATACATTGAAAACCTATGTTATAAGAAATGGGGGACCACCCCTAATAAGCAGAAATGGATTGAAAATGTTGGGTATAGATATTTGTAAACTACCAAATTCAAATTTGTTAAATAATATTGCACACAAAAATGTAAGTTTCCCGACAAGACATCAAAAATTTCTTGAAACTTATCAAGGAATTTTAGAGCCAAATCTTGGTTGTTTTAATACATTTAAAATTTCTTTAAAATTAAAAGAAGGTACTATTCCCAAATTTTGCAAACCCAGGCCAGTTCCTTTCGCATTAAAACCAAAAATAGAAACCAAGATAGATAGATTAGTAGCCAATGGAGTTTTAAAACCTACTCAATTTTCAGAATGGGCTCCGCCTGTTGTTCCTATCCTAACCTTACGGAACCAAATGGTTCCGTAAGGCTGTGCTGAGATTTTAAAATTACTTTAAATTCACACTTAGTAACACAACACTTTCCCCTACCTGGTATTTAATATCTTTTTTCACAACTTCAAAACGGTCAAAAATTTTCAAAAATTGACTTATCTAAGCATATCAACAAGTTCTACTGACAGAGGAATCTCAAAAGCTTGTTACGATAACAACACATAAAGGTATGTTCTCATACACGCGCTTACCCTATGGTATAAAAACGGCTCCATCCATTTTTCAGAATATTATGAAAATGTCAAAATAGCATTATTATCAAGTGAAGTCGCCCTGAAATACGAAAAGATTTAGAAATGAATTTTTCATGAATTTGTCATACAAGGATGTGATGATAATACCACCGAAGATAAATCAGAACTAAATCATTACTTGGGAGATACGGAGTGATTAAAAGTGAATAATACTCATATTCAACACACTGTATCTCGAAAACTGGTCATAGGATCATGTTGCGCCCATTGAAACATTTCACCAGAATAATCAATTCTACAACGTATCAAAAATTGAAGAAATTTTAAGGAGACCCATTTTCCTATATAAGGTGAATTTTCATAAATAAATATTTTTATGTACGTTTTAGAAAAAAAGTTTTAACCTTTAAAGTTGTAGAACGTACTAAGGTCTATAGAAAATTTCAGTAACTTTTTGCGTCAGATCAAAAACAAAGGAAATACGATTCTTTTTCAACTTTGACAGGTCGCTATTTTGTTTCTACTGGGTCGATTTGGCCCTTGGAACAGTTTTGGCATGCTACTCTCTACAGTAGCCCTATTTTATTCTGAAACATGCCTAAAACGGAATCAGAACATGTAAAAAGAGATGGAGGGGGGGGGGGGAAGAAGTTCGAAAGAAGGTTTGTGTTGGATGGTAATTGTTGTAGTTGAGGTGTTGGGGGGTTTGTACGCGTTTGTGCTGAGTCTGGTGAGTAGTTGGTTAAGATGTTTGGGAGATTGAGGAGTTGGTGACTCAAAAAGGTTAGGGGGTGGAATCGAGGTTTCGGAGTGGGCTTGTCGCTAGAAAGTGTTCCGAAGGAAAAGCATTCTCGCTGTTTTTTGCATTTCAAAAAAATAACAATAATCTCGTTGGGAGGGGGGGGGGTGGGGAGTACAACTGCGACTGCATTGTTCCCTACGTCGATTGAGTGATTGGTTCGTGGGTCCATTTGGCTGGTGAAAAAATTCATCCTGTTGAATAGATTCACCGTGTTACAGGGAAACCGCAGAAAACCTGTAACCCGACGGGTGGGTGGGGGTGGTTGAAGGGTTTGTCAGAAGTGTTGACTAATGTTGCGAGATGTGTGAGCGTGTTTAGAGATAGTGAGTTGTATGGTTATATAGATAGAAGAGGAATATGTGTAGATAGATGTGGAAGGTTGTATGTGTGATGGTTGCAATAGTATATGTCTGGGAGGTCGCCGTAGGTCGTGGCTAGTAGCCGTACTGGGGGTAATGGAAGCTTCCTCTTGGGTATTCTGCCAAGAGGCCGTCTGTTAGCGATCCACGGTGTGATGAGGGCGTTTTTCGAGTTTTGGTTGCCCGATTCGATAGTGCGATTAACGTATCGGGCTTGTAGGGTGTTTAGACGGGACGGAATGGGCTCAATGTCGATGTTGGTATAGACGGTATTACTGGGTAAGTAGGGTGCCTTGTATTGGCAGTATCTCAGAATTGATTGCTCACAAGATCTAAGCATTTTTACAAGGTGGTCGGAAAGGGAGCAATAAACGTTTGCTCTATAGTCGATGATGGGACGGATATATGTCTTATACGTATGGAGTAGGGTGGTTGAGAAGATTAACTCGACGTCGGACTTTATTCAAAGTGTCCATGAGGTCGGCCATCAAGTTGAGAGTGTGAGTGAATCTTACTCCCAAATAAACGACTTCCCTGCGGATTTCGAGTCGATCTCCCCAGAGCACGAGGCGGAAGTTTGTGGGTAGGAGTCGTTCGCTCGAGGTGTGAGGGTGTTTGAACACGATGGCTTGGGTTTTTTGAGGGTTGAGATTCACCCGCCATTACCTGCACCAATTTGAAAATTGGGTCAGTAGATTTTGGGATCGAATATTGAGAGAGCGAATGTCAGTGGCGGAAATTATTAGTGCGGTGTCGTCTGCATATAGTTGGATATTGTCTTGGAGATGTGGGATTGGTGTGTCATACGTATAAATTAAGTATAATAGTGGAGCGAGTATCGAGCCTTGCGGAACGCCAGTTTGGGGTGTGAATGTATCGGATAGGCTGTAACCAACTTTGACGCTGATCGATCGGTCTGTGAGGTAGGAATATAATAATTTTACGATTTGGTTTGCCAATCGGATGCTCAGTAGCTTTCTTACTAGTCCGGCGTGCCAGACTTGGGCAAAAGCTTTTTGAACATCCATGAAAATGGCGGCTGAACAGCGTCGTTGGTTTAAAGCTCGGGTGACGATGGTTTGAAAGTTGGTGGTGGCGTTCTGGCAGGAGTGGCCTGGCCTGAATTCGAATTAAAATGCCTGAATGATATTATTTTCGGTACAGAAGTCCCAGATTCTCTCTTTTAACAAACGTTCAAATATTTTACGCTGATCAATGAAATTGGGCGGTATGATTCAGGCTTTGTGGGATCTTTGCCAGGTTTGGGGATGAGAACTACGTTGGCAGATTTCCAACAACGAGGGAAGTAAGAGTATACCAAGCAGGCGTTCAACAGTGAGCAGAGCGGAGGGAGAATCTCTTCTGGCAGGTTTTTGAGTGCCTGTCTCGAGATTCCGTCGTGCCTGGTGGCACTGTTTCTCCCCGCTCGGCACGCCTGCTGAACTCCTTCTATTGTAAAGGGTGTGAGAAGAGGAGAGTTATCATTCAGTGGAATGTGGACGTGTGAGCTTCGAGTTATATTACGGGTGAGGAGGTCTGTTTCGATGGCAAAGTCCCTGAGAAATCTTGGATTGTCAGGTGGTGTAAAGACAGTTTGCAGGTTGTTTTTAAAGGCGGTGGCTTTATCTTCAGGAGTGTAGATCTTCTGTCCTTGCACTTCGAGATGTGATTCCGCCTTCCTCTTGAGACCGACAAGGCGGTAGAATTTTTGCCAAAACACTCGCCCTTGTCTAAAGTCCAGTCCGGCTGTGTCGGCCTTCCATTTCCTCTGCTTTTCAGCATTGATTTCGTACCGGACCTGGGCGTTTAGACGGTTCCATTGTGTTTTGACTACGGGATCTCGAGTGCGGACGTATAACCTGTATAAATGTCTTTTCTGACGGATTTTAAGTAGAATTCGTTGCGGAAGTGCATAGGAGTTGGTGTTTATGGTGGTGAAAGATACGGCGAAGTCTTGTGTATCGATTAGGAGGGACTGTAATTCCTGTGCGTGATTATCTATGTCATCAGTCGTCTGATGAATGATGGGTTGTGGTAAGTTAGAGGAGACGTGGATGGAACGTAGGAGATGGAACGTAGAAGAACTAAAATATAGCTGACAGGAATTCATCAATCAGATGGAGAGACTTCTAAAGGTGAACTACGAAGAAACTGACATGAACATTAACTGACGGAATCTGAAAAAAAGTATTTTGGACACAGCAAATGGCACACAAGAAATAAAAAACTGCAGAAGAAAGGGAAATCACTGGTTAGATGAAGACTGCGAAATAGCTATAAATGAATGGATGGATAGGGATAAAATAAAATAGAAGGTTCTGAAAAATATTGAGGAAAATAATTGCAACGTTAAACAAAAAGAAGCATCAGTCAATAGAATAATGGAAAAGTAAAACAACTAAAGAGGTGACAACAAATTTCCCAAATCATTAAAAATCAAAACAGGAAAAAACTACAGTACATGCAGACAGTACGGGTTGGGAGTAACACTTCAAAACATTTTAAGGAAAAACGATATGAACACAGAAGGGGGTTTTTACTGATGGAATAGTTGAAGTAAAAGACACACCAAGGCTTAATGATGGAGAAGATGTTATTAAAAAATTGAAACACAATAAAGATAGAGGACCAGAAGGTATTAATAATGATATGGTGAAAATTGGCTTTGTAAAGATTCATGAATAGGTTGGCCTAATGGGCATGATCTCTAGTCAAAAAATAAAAAAAATTGTATATATATAAGAATTATCTAAAATAACCTAAATTACACAGTGCTTCCAGTTTTCTTTATAGATTCTTTCTTCATTGTGAAATAGTTCAATTGTTTTATCATAGGTGTCCCTGTAATAGGACATCATTTTTGTAATACGTAAATTAAAGCTTTTGTCAGCAAACACAAGTTGCAGTTTTGCCAAATACACAAATTATTACAAGAATCCTGGAAAATTCAATGTTGAATGCTGCATTTTTCAAAACTCGACTTTTTATATTTTGTTATTAATAAAGTTAGATGAAATTTATTAATGTAAAAATGGACAGTGTTTAAATTTTCATTTTTTTTTAGAATAAATAATAATAATATTGTATCTGATCGACTTGCTAACGTGACCCAAACCATATCTCGTCTTCTTGAAGGATATGACATCAGATTAAGACCCAATTTCGGAGGTAAGTATTATCAGAGTTCGTTTTTATAATTCTTGTAGTAAGAATGTTTATAATTCTGAAATAGATTTTTTCGAAAAATTTGCTTTCTCTATATCTGTCCAGCTTGAGTGGCATTTACTTTATGGGTTACCCAAGGAAATGTCAGAATTTAAATATTTTGTAATTTATAACGATGAAGTTTTTTGTGTCCATACTTACAATACGTACAAAACTATGTTCAATTGCATTATTCAACCTCCCGTATTATCTATATTTTGGTTTTATATTGAATTGTTCTTTTTATCTTAATATGGCATCTGACCAATGATGTTGATTATAATATATAAAATTTCGCGAGTGGTTTTATGTACCACATTTTTCAAATACCAAAGTTTACAGTGAGTAATCACCTCTAAATCTAGTTAATTTAGGTCTAAGCACCCTCTGAGAATAAAAATAAAGTTTTCTTGATTAAAAAAAAATGAGATGTCAGAGAAACGTAGCTCAGGATATTTAGGAAAACGGCCTTAGCTTGTTGGATGTTGAACACATTTAGTCGATAAAGCAAACGAAGACATGAAACTGACAGCTACATCTAATTCGTTTTATAACGACAGACTCGATTAAGAATATATCTCGCCACGAAATTGAGTATACAGTATCTTAGAAAAGTTTACACTAACTTAACATTTATTTTGTAAAACTTATCAGTTCTTAGTAATTATGACATTTATACTACGATAATTTTTATCTTTCAAATACTATCAGTCACAATTATATTGAGTACAGCTTTACAACACATTAAAAAATGATAACCATTCTTTCTCACCCCTTGAGTTTGGCATTTTATTCTAATAGGTATGCTTTTACAATCAATCTTTGTAAATTGAACAAACTATGTTCAATTAAATACACAAACTACGACCATCACTACAAAGTAGTATAGTTGTACTCCATCAAATTGACCTTTAACCCAACGAAAATGACAGTGTCAAGATTTTAAAAGATTACAACTCTCAGATGATGTCAAAGTGAATCCTTATTAGGCCAGGCGGCAAGTAATGTAAACCGTAAAAAAATGTTGGCAAAGCTTTTATTGTTTTAAATCGTTTATTAGGGTGTAATTATCAAGAATCTAGGCTTTTCCCACACCCTTAAGGCCTGCGTCGATCTCAGTGAGGCTACAACAGTACATACTTTTGGTTTTTCGGTAACATCTCGATTTCTTTTTATCGTGCGGCCTAATTGGTTCTATATGAAATTAAAGGTGACAAAGTTCTGTACAAAACAGCTTCCCATCATTTTTTCATGGGACTTATAGTTCCGGAGTAGTAGCCGCGCCAAGTTGTGCGAGTTTTGACAAATGCAGTAAATATCGATTCTTGCTTACCGAATTTCACTCTTCTTTCAGACTGGTGACTGTGGACAATATAAATAAGCACGCATAAGTTTTTATAAAAAGGTATAGAACTTTTGTTGAAATTGCAAATAGTTTGATTTATTGTGGCTTTCATTAAATACATTTCTGCAGCGGGTCAGTGAAGTCAATCTAATCGTCTTCTTTTCGACAAAGTACAACGTTCTCGCGTAAAAGGTTCGTTCCGAGCTGGTATTTTACCCGAAGTCGATGGTTCAGCAGTGATTTCCTTTACTTCAATCCTGCTCTCGTTGTCGATCAAAGATGACTCACTCTCAGAATCAGTCACGTAAATGCCTGGTGCAGCTGAATGTGCGAACTGCACGTCGATCTCGTCGAAATTATCTTCTTCCATATCGATATTTGCGCAAGACTGGCCCCCGCAACTTGCACACATTATCGAGCAGCGCAGTCCAGTCTTCCTGCAGCTACAAGCTGCTTGACACCCTTGCTTGCACTTGCAGGATATCGGGCTGAGAAATACCTGCGGAGCAGCGTCTATAAACGTAGAAATGGGTGTCAGTCCATTCCTCGTGCTTTTCCAGCCCCAATCTTGCCGAATCTTCTTGTTTCCGTACCACTTTTAAACCTGATGGTAGGTTCTGAAAGATTGCTGTCGTGCTGCTGCTTCGGTTGGTGGTGGAGGTGCAAGATGGCACGCACACTTAAAAATTGATTTCGTGAAGCACTGGAACCTGCAATCATTGAACAATGTGTCACCGCTCGCTCCATAGAGTGCTCTAATGACAGATTTTCCAGCTACCTCAATCAGGTCTGGAGAAGCATTTGGGTCTTTAAATATTCCAACGCTTCTTCGTACATTCATACTTTTTTTAAATAGCTTGACGAATTTCTGTTTTTCATGCCTGAAGAATGCTGATGTTGTGTCGTACCCACTGAAGGCGTGAAGGAAGAGGATGTGCTCCGCAACTTCTTCTGAATGTTTGAACGACTTCGTCGAGTGAATTCTGCTCTCAATTTTTCCTTTCCCTGGTTTCATGAAATAAACATTCGACAACGATGATGCGAGGCCTATTAGTAGTACGAGGAGGTCGACATCTTCGCCCACTACCACTACGGAATCATAGTCTGGCGATAATTCAATCGCGGCGTTAATTATAAGAGTATCAGCGTCTTTAGCGGCTTGCTTTAAGAGAAATCCTGCAGCTCGAAGTTTGCCCTCCGGCATAGAAATGAGCCGAGTCTTGTTCAGGTCGTTGCCAAGGAATTTCTCTTGTGACATCGTTGCTGTCATCGTTTCATCCAACATCACATTAGCAGCGACATACCTCTGCGATCTACGGAGTCATTCAGCAGCTTTAGTACTATTGTTGTTAGCGTCATTCGGAGAGCCGTCAAAAACAACTACGCTGTTGGCCTTGTAGTACTTCTGTACGTACTGTACATACTTCACAAGAATATTGCAGAACGTCTCTTGTTGGTACCAGACCACACGATGGAGAAGGAATCCACCGCGTATAACATGTACCACGTTATCTGCATCGTTGATGGAATGAGCCACATGAGAAAACATATTATACAATGATGATTTATTTGTCTTGCGCATTCCTATTTCATCAAAAAGCGAGATTGGATAAGGAGCTAGTTCGAAGTGAAAATATTGCTGCAAATCCTTATTGAAGAGTTTACTGTTCTTAAAGGAATTACTCTCTTCTTTCGCTGAAATTTCACATCTTCTCACATGCAAAGCAATTATTTTGTTCTGACATCGTTATACAGAAATCGTTATATTTTCCGCATACGTGAGCGCGTCATCGACCGACTTCTTAGGTACACAAGGCTACACTGGAATATTGAATACACGAAACTACGAAAGGGGATGCGACGCTGCTACAGCGTACTCTCCCCACCTAAGAGCAGGGCCTGTTCCGCATCTGCCTGCACCAACAGGCATATTTTCGAGAATTCCAATGTCGGCGCTCGTGACGCACGTTCCATAAAAGAGGCCGGATTTATACTTGAGATACCCTTCCCGTATTCTTAGAACCAAACAGCCGTTTGAATTACGAAATAATTTTTTAAACAGAAGCTTATCATATATTGCACATGACACAACACATACTTATTATCAATGATGAATTTGAATTACTTATACATAGTCATAAAAGAAATAGAACAAATTGTCAACAGTCACCGGAACCAGAGAAGAGTCGAATTTGGTAAGCAAGAATCGATATTTACTGTATTTGTCAAAACTCGCACAACTTCGCGCGGCTACTACTCCGAAACTATAAGTCCCATGAATAGGAAATGATAGGAAACTATTTTGTACAGATTTCATATAGGACCATTTTGGCCGTACGATAAAGAGAAAACGAGATATTACCGAAAAACAAAAAATGTGTACCTGTGTAGCCTCACGGAGATCGACGCGGGCCTTAAGGGTGTGGAGAAAACCTAGTTTCTTGATAATCACACCCTAATAAACCATTTAAAACAATAGAAGCTTTGCCAACAATTTTTCACGGTTTTGAAGGATTTTATCGCCCTGCCGCCTGGCCTATATAAATAGATCATAATTATTGTTGTTTGTCATCCATCTATTGATCCTGCGGAGACACTCATTTGTCAGATATACTAAACTTTTTTTATCATCAGCTGCTTCCATCAATGCAAGTCTTCGGCAAATGTAATTGTTGCTGAATAGGTCAATGATACCTTTGGGACTCCATCATAGAGAACGTTCCAAATTGTAGGGTATAGAACGTATCACAGAGGGACCCCAGCGCATATATCGAGTTTCATTCCTATACCGTACTCTACCTTTCTGTTTTATACACACTCTATATTTATAATGTATTTTACTACATTAATTCGCAGAATATTTTTGAGGTACAAGCTGTGGTAGCAGTATTGAAAACATTTTTGACATCGAGAAGTATTAATACGCACCATTTATTCTTTGTCTCTCAGAAGCCATGTTGGTTATAATGTAGATTTTCCTTTATCTCTAGTTCCGAGTTAAGTCGTTCCCTGATCAGTACTACTTGGAGGAGTTTACTCATAGTGTTGAGAAGACAAATCGGTCCAAGTGATTTCTTGTTTTGGATATTTTTTTGACTTTTTATTATTAGAATAATCTTTGTCACTTTCCATTCATTTGGAAACTGTTGTTGTTCTAAGAGCTCGTTTAACACCATTAACCCTATCATTCATCACGTTTTGTTGTTTATTCTAAAATGTTTATATTTCACATACACAAAACGCAAAAGTCTAGGGATATTTTTGTAAAATCCTAAAACTTATGAAAGACATTTTCGTGGTCATATAAAATTGCTTCGACTGTAACTGTTAGTCTAAAAACTTACCTTTTTATATAAAAAAAATTGCAAAACAGATAAAAATACGTGTTTTAGAACGTTTTTTACAAGGAGCGAAAAAACTGACATTTTAATGTTTTATTCAATTGCGATTTCAGTCATTTCATACTGTTCTTGCTTAGTAGGTGTGTTAAAGATAGTGTGTTTTTACCATAGAACGACAACATTTAACGTTGGATGAGGTGAATAGGACGGTGGGCCTCCTTCATGCTGGTGTGCGACAAATTCAAGTAGCCGAACAGTTGGGAGTCTCCCAAAGCGTCATAAGTCGATTATAGCGTCGGTTTAGAGACACTGGGAGTCCAGCCGAGCAACTTCCAGGATGTGGTCGTTCTACAACCGCCACCAAAGACCGGCATTTAGTTTTAACCGCTAGAAGGTAACCGACAATCACATCTCCCGAGTTGGTTAATGAATTACAGCGTGCACATAATCTAACAATTGGCAGTAATACGGTGAGGAATTGTCTTTATGAAGCCAATCTTCTTAGTCGGCGACCACTGAGATGTCCATCACTGCCTAAAGGCAATCGCGCTGCACGATTAACTTGGTGTCAAGAGTTTCTGAATTGGGCTGATTTCATCCAGATTCTCGTCGGACGAGAGTGTGCAGAAAGCCCGGAAATTTGGAGCGCTTGCGACATGTGCAGAAAGTTTACACATACAGAGCTGGCACATTAATGGTATGGGGCGGAATCATTATTGACGGAAGAACTGAGCTCATTTTCTCACGTGGCTTTCTCACAAGTCTGCGGTATTTGAATACTATTCTCCAACCTGTCGTTCGTCCATTTGCTGGTGTTGTTGGAGATAACTTTCACTCAATGCATGAAAATGCTCGACCACTTGTTGCCCGTATTGTAGTAAACTGGTTGGATAACGAGGGTACTGTACTGCCATGGGCAGCACAGTAACCGAGCTTGAATCCCATTGAGCACGTATGGCACGTGCTCCAACGACGAATTACTGCACTTATGGGCAACATTCACAATGAGTTTCAATTTCGACAGCTTCTGAGATTACAATGGACACAAATACCTCAAGCTGACATTAACAATGTAATTTTGAGCAAGAATGCTAGATGTAGAGCTGTGATAAATCAACGTGGTGGGCATATTTTATTTATTTTGTTTATTTTTTGTATTTTTTGACATTTGAAAAAACAGTGGCTTTTAGAATAATCTGTTTCTTCATTTTCCTCTTATTTTTTGCAAAAAAGTTAATGTTTTTGACATGTTATACAACAATCTAAACTATAAATTTTGTATTACTCTCTCAAGTTGATTACAGGCAAAAACATGACTACTTATAAAAATATCCCTAGACTTTTGCGTTGTGTGTATGAATGCCACCCTGTCACTCGATACTCGATACCGTTTCGTGAAGTCATACATTTATTCTGTCCTCTTATATGGCTCGGAATCCTGGTCAATGCGAAAGAGGATAATGCAGCGACTGGAAGCATTTGAAATGTGGATTTTCCACAGACTTTTGAAGATACCATGGACCCGAAGAATGACAGATGAAAATGTTATAAGAATGATGGGAACCGACAGGGAACTTTTACAACATGTGAAACAGCGCAAAACTGGTTATCTGGGACATGTATACAGAGGAGAAAAATATCAACTTTTGAGACTGCTTATGGAGGGAAAGATAGAGGGCCGAAGTGGACCCGGAAGACGAAAATGCTCATGGCTTAAGAATATAAGAGAGTGGACAGGATTAGACACATGCACCCTATTGAGAGCAGCAAGAAATAGAAAGGAGTTTGCTGGTATAGTCGCCAACCTTCAGTAGTGAAGAGGGCACTTGAAGAAGAAGAGAAGTATGAATGTCTGTATTTTTGTGATTTTTTGCCGGCGGTTGCTTATCTCTGCTTATCAATTTAGAAAAAAAATAACGTGTTTTCGAGTACACACGCTGACCCAGCGGTGTGGATAACCATTATTTATCCGCAAGAATGATATGAAAACACATGTAAGAATTACATTTTTTACTTTATTGTTCAGTGTGATATTTATAAAAACAATTTGATCTTGCATTACATATATGTACTCCGTATTTCACGCAAAAATTATGTGTTTTTCTTTTACACGCTGGATATTTGCATCTTGTTTGCAGATTTTTTTCATCAAATTTAAGTAAGTAACCAATATTATCCAGCCGGACTTCCCTCACAAGCTAAGTTTCTTTTTGTGCCGTCGAAGGACGTGGAGAGTCTATCGGCGACGACCTAGAGGAAGTACTTGGTGACGGAGTACTCGACAATAATGGTCTTCCCCGTTTTTTCAAAGGTATTTTATCCATTTTTATAAGTGCCTCTACCACATGGGCTCTTAAATGGATCAGATCGAATTTTTTTTGGGATCCCCAATAAACTGGCAACCTGCCGATATTCCAACCACGAGTTCGCACACACCAAATCAATTCCGTGTGTGAGCATACGCAACGTCCACTTTCGGGATCTAATGAATGTTCGATACCATGCCTCACTCTAACACACTGGTAATGTAATGTGCCTCTTACATTTTCCCGTAACCTATGAGGCGATTATTGTAATACGTTAGAATTACATAAAGAATGATTTCTGTTATAATTAAGAAGTAATATTGGATGTCTGTTAAACCCTATGTTAAAAAAGAATATTCCTAGCACTGTAAACGAGATATAAACTTTGTATTTACCTATGTTTACTGTTAATGACGTTAGTGTAATGGTCAATTTGATCGGCTGTGTAATGCATTTGTATATATTTAGATTGTTAGGTTTCCATAAGTTTCACGTTGATTTTCCAATGAACATAAAAACCTTGTTGAATTGTTTTAGGAGATCCACTTCTAGTAGGTATGGATTTAACAATTGCCAGTTTTGATGCCATTTCCGAAGTTAATATGGTAAGTTAATGTTTGAAAACGGATACAATTCATCAAGATTTTTATCAAAGTTTTTATGATTTATCGCAAACGCGCCTTTTCTTGTCCGCTGATTGTCACAAAATATTTTGCTTGGTATCTTCAATATACCAACAATTTTTTTCAGGACTATACCATCACTTTGTATTTAAATCAGTATTGGAAAGACGAGAGACTAGCTTTTGGTAGTGACGATGAGATTCTTACTCTTTCTGGAGACTTTGCTGAAAAAATTTGGGTACCAGATACTTTTTTCGCAAATGATAAAAACAGGTAAACACATTTTTATTTCAATTCATTATTGAGTTTCTTATCATATTTTTCGATATTACGTGAACAGTTATCATTAGCGGCAAAATTTGAAAATAATCTTCAAAACTGAAGTTTAAAAAATCCCAATAGCAGAGGACCAATTGGACAGGCTTATTTCAGTAACATTTTTGCATAAAACCCAGAATAAAAAATAGTAACAGAATGTTTTGAGATGTACAAAAAACCAAAATGACATTTTGGTATCAAATCAAGAGCAAAAAATAAAAAAAAATCTGGTAAATTTGTGAATTTTCTCAAATAAATGTTTTAATGTACGATTTAGAGAAAAATGTTGAATACAAAAGTTGTAGAAAGTATTAAGGTCTATGAAAAAGCTTAGCAACTTTTTGGCGTCAAATGAAAAACAAAAGAAATACGATTTTTTCTCAACTTTGACAGGCCGCCATTTTGTTTTTACTGGGCCGATTTGACTCATTAACGAACTCGTCCAAGATTTTGGCCAAAACGATTTTTGTAGCGAGTTTGGTTTCGATCCGTCAAAAAATACGCCCTCTATCGTGCTTACAAATTCCGTCATAACACATACATATATATGTATATATATATATATATATTTTTTTTTTCTGGCTCATTTTGCCTCTTCAGCACGGCATAACCAAATAAGGATGTGAAATTTGGGAGCAAAGATGTTAATCGAAACATGGGAAAACACAAAATAACGGATTTCAGCAGGGATACCAAACGCTCATTTGTGTCTTCAATTGGAAGATCCCGAGTTTTCAGGACAACAACCAACATCGACACGGAGGCGCATATAGCCCCTCCGCCATGAACCTTCCGTGTCGATGTTGGTTGTTGTCCTGAAAACTCGGGATCTTCCAATTGAAGACACAAATGAGCGTTTGGTTTCCCTGCTGAAATCCGTTATTTTGTGTTTTCCCATGTTTCGATTAACATCTTTGCTCCCAAATTTCACATCCTTATTTGGTTATGCCGTGCTGAAGAGGCAAAATGAGCCAGAAACATGCATGTCCACGGTTACCACTCTATTTCAGTAGCCCTTATTTTGCGTGAATTACCCATGAATCTCTTTGATGTTGTTGTTAACATATCACGCGTTGTTCCTACATCTTCTTTATATATATATATATATATATATATATATATATATATATATATATATATATATATATATATATCGCGATAGCGGTTGAAGTGGCGTCCGTATAGATTTATAGCACTGTGGCATCCGCCGATATACACAATATGTATATAGAACAGCCCCAATGAATCGACATCACGCACATAGTGGCTTCCTATTATTTGGCAACACTGGGGCCTTGATAGATTATTAGTAGGTAGATTTGAATTTGTATAAGAATTGGTGCGTCCTGTATATTGTGTATAGACCGCGTACGAAGTGACTTCCAGTAATTTTAAATATGAATTTGTTTTTATTTTGAGAGAGGAGAATGAAACACATATTCTAGTAATTGGGATGTTGACGGTTGTTACAAATCCATGTGAAGCTATATTTTACACATAGAAGACAGTATTTAGAAACCTAAAATAAGATTTTTAAAATCTTATTACTAGTCTTAAATTAAATAAAATCAATTTTATTGCGTTATTTATAACCCATTATCACGTGATTACGAACATAATCAGAGCGCGATGACCTCACTGCACGAACAAGTGCACTTATTTCTGATAACGCAGTTACAAGTATGAACTATTTTTCTTTATAATTTGTTAGAATAACGATAATATTTTACGATTTTTATCACAATGGAGGCTGGATCCATCAAGTTGTAACTTACCGAAGATTGATTCTATAATGGTGCGAGCTTCTTTGCTAGAAACATAGTTCTTGTGCAGTGGAGAAGAACGTGAAGATGTCTTTGTAAGTACCTATAATTGTTCATTGACATACCGTATTAGAAATGAGAGAGACACCTTACTCATTTTATACACTCTTTTATCAAATTTAGAGCTACTTACCATGTATACCATCGAAATAAAACTTGAAATCAGCCCTGTAAACAAACAAACTACTAATGAAATGATGAATAATTGACTATTCATTTTTACCACAACCAAAAATATCTAACATGATTTTCAATTTATATTTGTAGTTTATCAGATATTATAACTTACATTAGAGTAAATGAAAAAGACTCTCCATCTGAAATGTAGTCTGTAGGCAAATAGCAGTAAGTAAAACGCCAACTCCGTACTACAGCATATATTATTCCAAGATGAGGGGGCAACTAGTTTCGGTACACTGAGCTATCATCAGGCCTTAAATGTAATATAATTCATATGAAAAGTATTATGAAAGGAAAGCTCTCACATGCCCCTGGCATCCAGCAGAATCCAAGATGTGTCAGTAGGTAATATGGGAAATATACTGTAGGCAAGTTTTATTAAAAATAGTTAGGAAAATTTACATAATTATGCAAACGCCAAACAAAATTGAAATTGGACAACTTTAAGATAAGTCATTAAGTCATGTATAATTAAAAGAAAAAGAAAGAAAATATGGACTTCGTCATACGACAGAATCCGTCTGAAGCAAGAAGTCCAGTATTTTATTAGTCGTTATAGGAAAAAGGGCAATGGAGAAGACCGAATGCGGACTAACGAAAAACAACTTTTGCTTTCTGTTTGTCCGCATGATAATAATTATATACTCAGAATTAATATTTTAACACTCATAATTCACACAACTTGTATATTCATGGTCGTAGGAAAAATAGAGTACATAACTCGTCAGAAAGTGTATTTCCTGAACTCTTACGGAATATGTCACTATCAACACTTCTTATACAATACTATTCAAATTCGAGTCTATGCATTGGAATCATGGTAACGGTAAGAGATATAGGGATGGTTAAATGATGGTAAAGTTGTGTATTTCAGAAGTCATTTATTTGATTCAAGACAATCTAGCTTCTTTAGTTCTGAAGTTATACCCAAAAAATTGAAAATTTTGAAATTCTTTTCTTGCCTACATCTTTTTACTCGCGAGGATTTACCAAAACTTTGCCAAAGCAACTTTTTATAGACTATCCAAACATGCGAATAAAAATTATAAAGAAAGTATGGTACACATTGGGCCACCCTCAACATTTTATTTTCAAATACGAACCTGTATTTTTCTTAGCAATTTTTTTAATGCCAAGAGGTATGTTTCATATTGACGTAGTATTTTCATCTGAACTACAGAGTGTTTTGAAAATATTGAACTATTACCAGAACAATTTTAACCTCTTTTAATATTCCATACCAGCTGAAATTGAGAATTATCGGTGAGTAAAAAGTGAATCAATGCCAAGTTGATCTTACAACAGAACTTTAATTATTGAAGATTTTAAATTTTACCGGCATAGTTCAATATTTCCAAAACACTCTGTAATTCAGATGTAAATACTACTCCGATATGAAACAAGACTCTTGGCATTAGAAACAGTGCAATTAAAAATATAGATTCGTATTTGGAAATATAAACTCGAGGGTGGCCCAATTTTAACGATACTTTGTATACAATTTTTTTCACACAGAGCATGCCGCAAAAATGTTTAATTCGAATACACAAGCTTTTCAATCTGTAACCTATGGAATAATCCACGTTATACAACCAAAGAAATTATTTTTTACTTCCTAGCGCATTTGAATAAAAGTTAGTCTTTGAAAAGTTTTTTTATGATTTTATTTTATTCGTCAAAGATAAGACAAGGATATGATAAATATTTAACATTGTTTTTCTTAGAATTCTAGTAATTTCGTTGGAAAACTATACAGGGCGTTTCCCAAGTAATCTAAAATATTGTAGTGGACGCTTCGTTCTTATAAACATATGTGATAAGTCTTTTATTTAATGAGATACAGGGTGCTGAATTGTTGTATTATTTCAACTTTGATGTTTTATAACTCAGTATGTAATGCCTATAGAAAAGTGCAGCATTTTTTTATCATTGTAGTTACTCCCCTCTTTCGATTTTTACTAATTTCGTTCTTTTCAATTTGTAAACGTAGCCGCTACGAATTTTTTTAAGGTTGCTAAATATTTTTATTAAAAATCACCCTAAAAAACTCGTAGCGGCTATGTTTATGGATTGGAAAGAATTAATGTAGTAAAAATCGAAAGAGAGAGGTAAGTACAATCATAAAAAATACGGCATTTTTCCACCGGCATCACAAACCCAGTTATAAAACATCAAAGTTGAAATAATAAGACAATTCAACACCCTGTATCTCATTAACGACAAGACTTATCACACACGTTTATAATAACTTTTCGTTTTAAAATGGAGTGACAAAGCGCCCACTAGAATATTTTAGATTACTTAGGAAACACCCGTATATAAAGGATGGAATATGTACTGTTTATTTTTTGTACGAACATTTGTATAAGTTTCATTAAATATCTTTTTATGTCCATTCTATCTAAAACGCACAATAGAGAATAGCTTCAATGATGATACTGATGTGAAAACTTGTACAGAGTCATGATGGATTCCTCTCTACTTTATTATCTCCTTAGATTCCTTATTCTTTTGATATGATCTTCATTAGCGTTACACCTAAGTCTAGCAATTCAAGTGTATTTAAGACTTTGTTTAAAATTTCAGGTTCACAACTTTCTTTCTGAAATCCTGTTTCAAAGTTTTTCTTCAAAATTCATAGCCTAACTTTTCACGGGTTTCGAATTATTCAAGGGTATGAAAAAAACCTTCATCAAACTCACACGGCTCAATGGAGCATATAAAAGAAAGTTGATTTCAATCGCCCTATTTTGAGCTCTATATCACTCTGTAGGATTAATTGTATCTTGGTCTGGGACATCCTGTATACAGACATCACACCAGTAGAACCATTAGCACATGTTTAAGTTTTGCATTTATCAGACTCCCTGTATATTGAAACATAACTTTCATTTTTGCTCTGCACTGTTTGGAAGTTGGAGTTTTTTCCCAACACCAAACCGCTATGGTGTTGGGAAAAAACTAGTGTATACATAGCTTTTATTGCTCTCTACTTTATTTATTACATTTTTTTCCTTAAATCAAATAAGGATGCAGTTATCGTCCATTCAGTTATCATTGATACACACTGTATATGTCAGATTAGAGTTTCACCGTCTCCGAAATTTTTGTTAAATTCAATATTCTAGGTCAACTTTTAACAATCCACCTAGTAATCTGATTGCATTTAGGTTTTCGGAATTTTCACAAAAAAAACTTGACTTCTGCTATAGTGAAGTAGAAAAATATATACCCATTCGAAAATTAAGTAGAAAATTGAGTAGTAATTTTACTTCGTCTCGTGATTTACGTTGGGAAATTCAATTCATTTTCCCTTTATTTACGGAAATTCAGAATTCTTTAGTTTGTTTTATCGCCAGCATTATTCATTTTTATCGCCAGTAGTGTTTTATTTTGCCTCAAAATCAGATTTGAGTGAATTGTAGAAAGAAAATATAATTTTTCTAATAATAACGGTAGATATTCTGCAATTACTAGCATCCTCCGCACTGTCAACAATGGCATCATAAAATTTAAACAGATGTAAATCATCACATTCAATGTTAAAAGCTTTCTATAACCAAAAGTGAGATCGGCAACACTGCCACTATGCAAGAAAAATACATATACAGACGCCAAACTATACCGTTCTTCGATATGTATACTGACGGATGCCACTTTGTGCGTCAGATGTATAATAAATATATAAGTGTGCTACTATAACGCCGCGTACGGAGAACCTGTGAACCTTGGTGTATGGTTCATACAAAAACCGACCAAAGACCTGCTGATTTCATCAGCAATAGATTCCCAAGCAATCACTGAACCGTTTGCGATATTTTGGAGCTCGATGCACTGTGACGTCCGTATATCGGATGCCATAGTGCCGCGGACGCCACAGCTACCACGATTTTAAAATGGGCGGATGCCACTTCACGCCGTGAATATATATATATATATATATATATATATATATATATATATATATATATATATAATATATTTTCTTTTGTTCCGTGTATGAACTATTTTAATATTTATTAACTCACTTTACACGCCACAGCTACCACGATTTTAAAATGGGCGGATGCCACTTCACGCCGTGAATATATATATATATATATATATATATATATATAATATATTTTCTTTTGTTCCGTGTATGAACTATTTTAATATTTATTAACTCACTTTACACGTAAGTATAAAAAAATTGTTAATTAATGAAATGTACCAACATGTCCATATTTCAGCCTTGAAAAAGAAAAGAGAATTTTTCGAAACGTTGGGTAGTAAATAAGAGTTTAATTCAGCCCTACTTACGACGGAATCCCTAAGATATAGAGATTTCTTATTTATCTACCGTCAAGAATACCATTTTGCTTCATATATATATATATATATATATATATTTATTTGCGGTATAAGTTGGCGGCCGCCCATGTAAAATTTGCGGTAAAAGTGACGGCCGACGCAAGTTGACAGCCAATAATCGGCCGTCAATTTGAAACTATGGAAAAATTTGTTCCCTGAAATATGTATAGTGTCTGCACCCCGTACACAAAATTTCAGGCGGCCGTCAATTTTAACCTAATATGGGCAAATCTATGCATTTGGGTTCAACCATTTTATACCAGACGGCGCTCATGCTATAATCACGTATATATAAGAGTGAAGGTTTAATCCTTCATGCGGTCAAGTTGGCTGCCAAAACATTGGCAACGTGTTATCACAAAATATTGTTCTAGTTATACAAGAAGTGAGTAAATGGTAATGTATTTAGTTATTCGTAAAACATTATAGCGGCTATAATGACGTCCCGTTCAAAACGAATAGTTTCTCTTGCTCTTGTAAAAGGTAAGTTAGTAATGCTTTTTATTTTTATATAAATAATCATTGTAGACTGGGTCAGTTAAAGTTATTGAGTAGGATAGATTTCTCAATTCTTTAAACAATATTCCCATTATCTTTGAGGTTTTATTTATATTTTTACATGGTTATGTGGTATTAAAAAACGATACAAGAACAAACTGATGCAACTGATAAGCTACCAGGTATAAAAGGTTTCCCAGGTGAGTATGGCTAATGCTTGGGATCGGACCTCTGTGAATGTTTTCCTATTTGCTCGCTTTACTGAGTTACAAGGCTCCAAAGTTTGAATTTAATTATTTATTTTTATTTACAACTGACAAAATATTCTCCTAAACTTGATAGGAATTTAGTGAGTTATTGAACAAACAAGTTAGTTTTCATCTGTTTTGTAACTAATAATATAAATAATAGATAAAGTCTGAAATTTTTAACTATGATGAAGTACATATCTGACTCTAAAATATTAGGTTCCCCAATTACTGATATATGGCGCTTTCCATTTAATTCGATAGAAACAGTGGTTTCCTGGGAATATGGAATTTTCTAAATCATTGCAAACCATGATAAGCATTTACTATTTTGTGGCCGTTTTATAAACGAATGTAACATGAAACTATGACTATTGTAACAGAAAACTTTTGATCATAACTCATTGTTTATCTTTTTATCCAAAGTTTCACATAATGAAATTATACTTTTTCCTGTTACAATTTTCAGAGTTTCATGTTACATTTTGTTCACTAACCGCCACCACCGAAATGTATTTATGAAATGTGAACTATAAAATGGTAAATGCTCATTATGTTTTGCCCGAGTAGAGGTAAGTACTTCCAGTAAAAATATACTTCAACAATACTTTTTACTTTGAGTATTTTACTTACAGTATCTTTAAATTTCAAGTACCTACTAAATACTTCTATACTTTTTCTAAAATGTACTGGATACTTACACTCGTTTGGAACAATAATTAGGTACTTAAAATATATTAGTAAGTAACTTTATTACTCTAAGTAATATATTATACTTTGAATACTATTTAAAAACGTACTAATATAAATATTCGCGGCCATCAGGAAAACTCGTCTAAACTTGTAAAATTGTGTCGTTTTCGTTAACGTAGAAGAACAAGACGAGGCGGTTGTTATGTGATAGAAATATAGCAACTAAACTATTATTCAATGTTATACTCAGTTTTAGGGCATTTAAGACAAACTTAAAAAAATGAATGATCTACAGTAAATAAAACTAAGACGAAAATTTATTATTGGCAAATTATGTCTTTTATATTCTATTTTAAAAATACATTTTCCTACTATCGAACGTGAAAAAGTGAATATAGTAATGCAAGTAACTAAAAATCAGAATACTGAAATAGTTTAAAAATTCCATTTGTTTACTGTAAGAAATTTATATAATTGAAATAATTTTAAAGTACTCCACATTCATTCAACTAAGTACTTAGCCGACACACTTGAGAGTACTTGGAGACATTACTTTTTACTGGGTACTTCAGTAATATTTCAAATAGATTATCATTACTTCCAGTACTTCTATAAAAGAACTTTCTACTTTGCTTCTGTACGTTCCTTGTGGTGTATTCAGTATTTAGTTTGTTTTAAATGGAAAAAACGTCACATCAAGTGTGTCTTTTGTATGTTGAATTTCATGTTCCGTGATAATTTTGTTATTCTGTGTTATTTGATTTGTCAGTAAGCCGTCAGCTATCATCCGCCATGTTATCAATATTTTTTTTTCATTTTTCCCGGCGAAGGAAAAGTATAGTAAGCACATCGTGATAAGAACGTCTTTAGTAACTCGCTTCTCGTTTCGCTTCGTTCCACTAGTGCCTAATAAAACTCGTGACTAAAATAACTTTTTTGACACTTGGAACTTAATATACTATTGTATAATAACATTCCTATATTATTACAGTAGATTAGAAATGGGACTTAGTGAAACATATGTTCCAGAAACGGTTTTGTAAAAGATAGCTCATTGCTTATTTTGAGAAATAATGGATAAGGATTCAATAATCAAATGAGCTATCTTTAATAAAACCATTCCTGGAACGTACATTTCACTAACTTCCATTTCTAGTAGACTTTAATACTATTAGAATGTTATTATACAAAATATTTCTTTATTCACATTCATTTTTATCGAAAGATATATTCTTTTATGAATAGACCTCAAGAAAAATTTGAAGTCTTTTACTTGAACACTACCGAAACGGAGACAATAAAGTTTTCATAAGAGTATTGTGGTCTAAGTCTCAAATTAAAAAAACTTGCTACTTATTACTAGCAGTAAACATAATTTTTCGACTACTTTTACTGTTTACATGGAATAATTTTTGTTAGTACTTTCATTAGCTTTGAGGTTTGCAACGCTTGAGAAAATTCCACTGCTTTTATCGAATTCAACAAATAGTACCTTGGGATAATATCAATAATTAGCGAACCTAATGCTAATATCTGTCTGATACTTGATCGTTGTGGAAAAAACATTGGACTGAACCCGTTTCCGAATTTCTATATTAATAATATGGTAAGTTAGAAAATCCATATAAACTGATTTGCTTGTTAAATAATTCACTGAATTTTTTAGTTTGGAAGAATATCTTGACAGTTGAAAATAAAACTGAATATTTCATTTTTAACTTTGAATCTCTATCACTCAGGTATTATTTCGACTTGATCTACTCGCTTCCAAGTGTCGGCCGTGCTTATTTGGGACAGCATGTATGAGTAAAAATATAAATAAAATAAGCTGAGATTTTTTTTCAAGAAACAAATCACCATGTCAGTATTTTTAAGTGTATTTTGTAAAAATATTAGTAACTATTCTATTTTCAGAATTGACGTACTCAGATGAATCTTTCAGTGAGAACGTATCTTCAGAGTCGGAATATATACCTTCTTCAGATGGAAGTCACGATGAAAATTGGTCAATAACAAAAATGTCCAGTTCTCCAGAGTTGCCTACTCTAGAAACTATTATCTGCAGTGATCACTGTTGTCGTGGGGAATACTTATCTGACATATCTAATCGTAACTCATTTGATGAAAAATCGATAAAGATACATTATCCTTTGAACACAATTCATCCAACATTAGTAACTTTTCATTAAATGAAAGTAATATGGCTTCCCAATGTTGCACTTCTCCAAAAATTAGTGAACAAGGTACCAGTTGCAAAGGAAAAATAATAATTAACAAGAAACGAATCCGAAAAAAACACACTTGTACTTATTGTGAGATACAAGTTAATGATTTTGCCCGGCATATTGAAAGAAACCACAATGACGAATTAGCCGTACAGGAAATCATGAGTCTGGACAAAAAATCTTTAAAACGCAAGAAGCTTATAGATAAATTACGTCGAGAAGGGGATTTCTCGACATCTAATATTGTTCCTGTTATGTCTGCATCAGGAAAAAATGAGAATCAATATATAGCTTGTAGTTTCTGTCGGGGTTATTATGCCCCAAAAAGTTTACGACGTTACGTCAAGAAGTGTTATTTCAATAAAAGTGATCATTCAAAACGATTTAATGCGCAAATTGAGGGACAAACAATAATGAGTGGACATTTTGGTCCCAATGATATTTTAAAAACCTGTGGTCTGTTGAGTCGATTGCGAGCAGATGAAGTTTCTTTGGTTATTAAAAAAGACGGGATTATTTGTGAAGTTGGTCGAAGGTACCTAAGAAGCCATAAAGAAAAACATTTAGTGATGGTTGCTAAACGAAATATGCGAAGATTAGCCAGATTACTTATTACTGTTAGAAAATTATTAGGAGACGACCGGCTTTCCTTAGCAGATGTGTTAAAAGCAAGTAAATTTAAAACAATAGTGAAAGCGACTAGAATGATTGCTGAATACGATGAGGTGAATCGTAGTTATAAATCACCTACACTAGCTTTACAGATGGGAACTATATTAAAGAATGCAATAAATGCAACATATTCTAAAGAAGTTCAGAAAGAAAATGTGTCTTCTGACCGTTTGGAACAACTAAAGGCTCTTACTGCTCTTATCGAAACTGACTGGGCCCATGAGATATCAAGTGAAGCAGGACAAAATCTGACCATTAACAAGTTCAATAAGCCGACTCTGATACCATTGGCAGAAGACATATCAGTAAGTTCCCCTATTTAATGTCTGAATTTTTCTTTTCCAAAAAGTTTCTTGAACTAACTGGATGATTCCTTATACGTTTATTGGTGTGTATCTATATGTTTTTTCATTGTTTCAGAGATTTGAGAAATATCTTCAAAACCTTATACGAGACAACAAAACTAAATTGATACAAAACCCTAATGATCTAAGAAGTTTTAAGCACCTCCAAGAAGGCATTTTTTGTAGCCTATTAATTTTTAACAAAAGGAGAGTAGGAGAACTGCAGCGGATGACTTTGCAATCATACTTGATAACTTCTCAAAAGGCCCCTGTTTCTCAAGATTTTGAAAAGGTTCTATCTGAATCGGAGAAAATTTTATCGAATTCTCTTAAACGAGTTGTCATTAGAGGCAAAAGAGGGAGAGGTGTACCTGTTCTCTTCGAAAAAGAAATAGTAGATGCAATTGAATTTGCAATTAACTGCCGACAAAAGTTTGACCTCCTAGAAAATCCTTATCTCTTTGGTATTCCAGGTACAGTGAATCCTATATCAGGGAATGTAATTATGAGAAAACATGCTAATATTGCCATACAAGATATTAGTCGAGCGTCCCTTTTAACATCCACGAAATTAAGGAAGCACTTGGCAACTATTATTCAAATACTTAAAATGAACATAAATGAACTAGAGCAACTAGCCACTTTCATGGGACATACGTCAAAGACGCACGAGGAGTTTTACCGTCTACCGGATGATATCTATCAAACCGCCAAAGTAAGCAAACTTTTACTTTTGGCAAAGACAAAGTCTATAGAACAATATAAAGGTATGTCTATAGCTGATATAAATATCAACTTAAATACTATTGAAGAAGAGTCAGACAACGAGGATGATATTTTGATAAATGACTCAGAACAAGATAATACCCCACAAATTCTATCTAATGATAATTCAATCTGTTCAAATAATAAACCTAACCTGAACATGACGAAAAAAGATAAGAAGAGAGTGCTAACACAATGGTCAGAGCAACAAAAAAATCTAACAAATTATTATTTCAAGACACACATTGAAAGAAAAAGAGCGCCAAGGAAAAATGAAGTGGAAACTTTAATTGGAAAGTATCCAGATGTTTTTAGGAACAAGTCCTGGCAAGTTATTAAGACATATGTGCAAAATATGTATACAAAAAAGTATAAGACAAGCAATGTACCATCTAGGTTATTGTAATGGCTATTATGTTGTTATTTCTACAGTTCATTTACTTCATGTTTCATTGTTCCAAATAACATTTATTTTTTATAGTTTTCAGTAAAGCTTTTTGTTTTGTTCTAATTAAATAGAAACTTTTATTTATTTCATATTATACATGCATAAAATAATTAAATGTTTAAGAAACGTTTTGACCTTTTTTTTAGTAAGTACCCATTATGACAATCTTCGCCTCACATTTATGGAAATGGTGGAACCTTGGGCAAGAGATAACAAGCAAAATGCATATTTAGGCTGAATATCTATCCAATATATTTATTTCCAATCAGATTTAAGAAAAAAACTATTTCATATGAAATTGGTGAATGTTAATAAACATTTTTAAAAACAGGTATTCAAGTTATAACTTGGTAGTTTGTACCTTTTTTTAGAAACAAAAAATATTCCGCCATTAATTTTTGTAGATAAACTGAATTATAATAATATCTACAATAGTTGTGCAAAAAATGTCCAATATCAATTTATCAAGTATCAAGTCAACACATGTTTAGTAATGGTTCATTGTTTAGATGTAAATGTTTAAATATGGCAACGTCGAGCGGCTGTTAATTTTAACTCACAAAACTATATACGGCAGCCAAATGTGTCTAAATAGGGAATTTTCGAGTAAATTGCCAATTTGTACTGCAACTAGAATAGACGTCAACTTAGCCTGTATCTATATATACCTATATACGCCGTGTATATATCAATGCGCCACTTTGTTGTTTGCCTCGACCTGTCGTCAACTTGTACGCTAGCACAATATATATATATTATATATATATATATATTATATATATATATATATATATATATATATATATATATATATATATATATATATATATATATATATATATATATACATTCACGGCGGGAAGTGGCATCCGCCTATGTTAAAATCGCGGTAGCTATGGCGTCCGCGGCACTATGACATCCGATATACGGACGTCACAGTACATCGAGCTCCAAAATATCGCAAACGGTCCAGTGAATGCTTGGGAATCTATTGCTGATGAAATCAGCTGGACGTCACTTTGGTCGTTTTTTGTATAAACCTATACACCAAGGTTCACAGGTTCTCCGTACGTGGCGTTATAGTAGCACACTTATATGTTTATTATACATCTGACGCACAAAGTGGCATCCGTCAGTATACATATCGAAGAACGGTATAGTTTGGCGTCTGTATATGTATTTTTCTTGCATAGTGGCATCCTGACAGTGTTGCCGATCTCACTTTTGGTTATAGAAAGCTTTCAACATTGAATGTGATGATTTACATCTGCTTTAATTTATTGATACCATTGTTGACAGTGCGGAGGATGCTAGTTATTGCAGAATATCTTTCGTTATTAATAGAAAAATTATATTTTCGTTCTACAATTCACTATAATTTGATTTTGAGGCAAAATAAAAAAATACTGGCGATAAAAATGAATAATGCTGGCGATAAAATAACTTAAAGAATTCTGAATTTCCGTAAATAAGGGGAAAATGAATTGAATTTCCCAACGTAAACCACGAGATGAAGTGAAATTAATACTATTTTCAGGTTAATTTTCGAATGTGTATATTTTTCTACTTCACTATAGGAGAAGTAGTTTTTTTGTGAAAATTCCGAAAACCTAAATGCAATCAGATAACTAGGTGGATTGTTAGTAGTTAACCTAGATTATTGAATTTCACAAAAATTTCGGAGACGTTGAAACTCTCTCTGGCATATACAGGATGTATCAGTGATAACTGTATGGCCGATAACTGCATCATTATTTGATCTAATGCAAAAAATGTCTTAAATAAAAGTTGTGGAGGGCAATAGAAGCTATGTATACACTAGAGTTTTTTTCTCAACACCATAGCGGTTTGGTCTGTTCATTATTACACCACCGGTTCCTATTAGTGCAGAGCAAAAATGAAAGCTATGTTCCAATATATAGGGAGTCTGATAAATGCAAAACTTAAACGTGTGCTAATGGTTCTACTGGTGTGATATCTGTATACAGGGTGGCCCAGACCAACATACAATTAATCCTACAGAGTGAACTAGCGCTCAAAATAGGGCGATTGAAATCAACTTTCTTTTATATGCTCCATTGAGCCGTGTGAGCTTGATGAAGGTTTTTTTATACTTTTGAATAATTCGAAACCCGTGAAAAGTTAGGCTCTGAATTTTGAAGAAAAAATTTGAAACATAATTTCAAAAAGAAAAGTGTGAACACGAAATTTTAAAAAAAGCCTAGAATTCACTTGAATTGCTAGATTTAGGTGTAATGCTAATGAAGATCATATCAAAAGAATAAGGAATCTAAAGAGATGATGAAGTAGTGAGGAATCCATCATGACTGAGTACAAGTTTTCAGATCAGTATCATCATTAAAGCTCTTTCTATTGTGCGTTTTAGATGGAATAGACATAAAAAATATTTTATGAAACTTATACAAATGTTCGTACAAAAAATAAACACAGTACAAATTCCAATTAAACATGTTTTCTATTTATGTACAGTTTGCCAACGAAATTACTAGCCAGCCCGCTATTTTATAGGTATACATTGGTACATTTCAGGTATTTAAACATCTGACTGTCATTTCCGGTTCAATCGGAAACTTAACGAACTTCGTCATTACGAAAGGAGCTCCCTAAATATTTTTTAAATTTGGATTCTAAGAAAAAGTATGTTAAACATTTATCATATCATTGACTTTTCTTTGACGATGTTTGAGTCGAACATTTTATCCTTTCTAACAAAAAGTGAAAGTGTGTGCGAGAAGTCCGAAATTATTTTTCAATGTAATTTTATACGTATGTAGGTATGATAAGAACAATAACATTCCTCCCGATTCTACAAGAGGTGGTGTTAAATCTGACAGTCAGATGTTGATGACGTCAAATATTTATTTCAAGTGGAAGCCAACTATTAAACCCCATATTCAAAATCTTCCAGAGTGTTCTGGATCTAAAGCTCCGATTTTCATGATGATGACAATTAATGGCTGCATGAGAATAATATATAACGTTGAAATTTTCTGAATATGGGACTTAAGTTATTTTCAAAATCAGCGTCTCAATATCAAATTTTACAGCATTAGAATCGGAAGGAATGCTTTTAGTACTGGAACATACAATGCCGCCGAAATTACAATGCAATATATTAAGGATTTCTGGTATAATAGTTTATTTTATTTCAAACTGATAAAATGGGCGACTCATTTGACATGTCTTGGAACCCTCATAGCTAAAGGTAGAGTATAAACTATGATACATGTTTCAAGTTTTCATGAATCCAAATATTGAAAATTATTTAGGTTATTCTTTTTGAAAAAAAAACTTCATTGAATTTCCATTTGAACCCTGAATGTTGCAAACATTATGCAACACGAATCACACCAAAATTTATAAGTGTAAAGTTCTTATCCTAGATGTCGTCTGCGGCAAGCATCTGAGGTGGAATCATGCGCAGAGCAAAATATAGCCGGCAATAGTATAACTCAAGGCATGGTACAAGCAAGAGTTCTCGCGTGCGAAAGCGTTGTAACCACGCTGTACCATGATTTTAATTATTACAAATAATCGGGCTAGTTCCCACAAGTAGTAAAGTGTCTTTAATATACATATAATCGGGTAAGTACCCATAAATAAAAAAAACCCTTTCAACAGTGCGGTTGATGTGTAAAGTTAGTGTAAATAAACCGGTGTAAATATGTGTAAATAAATTGTATATAGCAAGTAACATCGTAGGAACTTATTTATTTTAACACAGTCCACAAACCCATGAGTGATATGTGCTAAATAAAATTGTACATATCAAACATTATGGTCAATCGAGCCAGACGTTAGTGATTTCGCAATAAAATATCGTGTAATCCAACAGACACATTTGTGATTTCGTAAAACTGGTGAAACAAGTGCCAAAAATTGGTAAGAACCGATATTATAGATTTACAAAATGGCGTCTTAGCGTGCTCTAAAAACTGTTAAGTGAAAAACTAAAGTGATGTCGATACCATAGAAACCTACAAACTTTGAAACACTGAATTCGTCTCTCCTCCATAAGAGGGAGGTAAAGTCAAATCCGACAAAACTTTTAGCCACCAGTGCTAAAAGATGTCGCCATTGTAATACAAACTAATATGAACTATTAAAAAGCAGCTGATTTCGGCCAGCAGTTATATCAAAGATTACAAGTATTCTTTGGTTATGGTTATTGGTTATGGATACATTTGGACAATTGGACATCGAAGCCACACAGCCCAGGAACAAGATAAGAAATTTCAATTAATAATAAATAAATAATTGCATTATATTCTAAAATAACATACTTTTTAGTCACTTTGTTTCAAAACATAACTTTTTCTGAAATTACTTATTTGTTTTCTCATTGTGAAACTGTTGAAATCGTTTTCAAAAATGGGGAAAACAGAAATTGAAATTAAAAAATTGAAAAGCAAAATCAAGCAGTGCAAAACTACTGCAATTAGAGTAGCTAAATATTTAGTAGATCATGAAGACGACCAACTCACTGACATATTAATCGAACAGCTTTCTATTCGCAAAAACGTTTTAAACAGTGATTATGACTTGTTTAAAGAATCTTTGTCTGAGCTGGAAAGTCTTGATCCAGATTCTATCGAAGAAATTAAATTCAGTGAGTTTGAAGACAGTCATTTTGATACAGTTTCAAAAATTAATGCAATTATTTCTTCATATGATAATAATCAAAAAACACCTGTGGTAACAAATTCAATGCAAAAAGTCCCAGTTCAAGTTACAACTACAGCTAAGTTGCAACCTATTCAAATTGAACCATTCAGTGGGAAAGTTTTGAGTAAATTCAAACCTTTTTTGGAACTTTTTGTTGCTTTAATTGATAACAACAAAAATCTTTCAGATGTTGAGAAGTTATTTTATCTCAAATCTCATTTAAAAGATGAAGCATTAAGTCTCATTGACTCGCTTCCAATAATAGGTGACTCTTACAGCAAAGCATTAACATTATTAAATAATAGGTATAACAACCAAACAATGTTAATAAATTCTTACATTTATTCAATTCTTGATTTGCCTAATATAAACAAAGGGACTGCTGTAGCTTTAAGAGAATTTGTTAGCAAGGTTCGACAAAACATTGGTAGTTTAAAAAATATATTAAAGGACACAATTGACAGTTGGGACATGGTATTAATTTGCATTTTATCAAAAAAGTTAGATTCATTTACTAATAGGGCTTATCAGATTGATAGGGATCCTTCAAGGCTTCCAACATTGGAAGGATTTCTAACTTATTTGGAGAATAGAGCAACTGCTTTCGAAGCTGTTTCATTACCAGACTTAACAAAGAATGTCAAAGAAAAATCACACGTTCACATAGCAGTTGGAAAAAATGATTTCAAATGTGCATTTTGCAATAATTTCAATCATAAAATTTATAATTGTATAAAATTCCAGTCTGTCAATATCAATGAAAGAAATAATTTCATAAACAAAAATAGCCACTGCAAAATATGTTTAAACAAACATATTGGCAAGAAAAGTAACTTAAAAGTAACTTGCAGAATTTGTAACCAAAATTCACATAACACATTACTACATTATGAAAAATCTCAACAAGAAAACAGATCAAACTCTGAAACACAAGTAGTTGCATCTACTTCTGCCTCAGTAAACACCACCAATGTGTCAAACAATACAGATGTTTTGTTGCCAACAATTAAAGTCAATGTCAGAGCAAAAAACAATACATTCATTGATGCCATTGCACTTGTTGACAGTGGCTCCCAGTCATGTTTTGTTACTGAAAATTTAGTTCAAAAACTAGGGTTAAAAACATATAAAAATAATTTAGACATTCTAGGTGTAAAGGACACCTCATTTAAAGTTAACAAGGCAGTAAATTTAAACATTTATTCAAATTTTAATAAGCATGAAATAAAATGTGAATGTGCAGTAGTAAACAAAATTACCAGTGACATACCAACATTTAAAATTGACGTTGAACAGTTAAATTTACCGGAAAATCTTAGTCTTGCAAACAATGAATTTTACAAGCCAAAAAATATTGACATTTTGCTTTCTGCTGATATATTTTTTAGTATTTTAAGAGATGGTAGGATAAACCTAAACAATGGTTTTATTTTACAAAATACAACTTTTGGATATCTGATCTCTGGTACGTTTCCATCTTCTTCACAATCCAGAAATAACAATTTGGCAAAAATATCTTGTCATTTAAGAATTGATGACACAAACAAAATGCTTTCAAAATTTTGGGAAACAGAAAAAGTTCCACAGGTTTTCAAGGAGTATAATAATGAACATGAAGCTTGTGAAACAATATTTCAAAAAACAACTTTGTTAGAAAACAATAAATTTCAAGTAGACTTGCCACTTAAATTAGATATCAATGAAATCAATTTAGGGGATTCATACTATATTGCATTGAAACGTTTTCAAAATCTAGAAAAAAGATTTAAATCAGACCAAAAATTGTTTGATCAATATAATCAGTTTATTAACGAATATTTGAGTCTTGGGCATGCAAAGGTTGTAAATACAAATGAATACAAATCCAGTGACACACCTGTATATTTTATGGGACATCATGCAGTAATTCGTGAAGATAAAAAGTCAACACGTTGTCGCGTTGTTTTTGACGGTTCCATGCTCACAAAAAATAAAACCTGTATAAACGATTTTCTTTATAATGGTGACATAGTTCAAAATGAGCTATTTGATATTCTGCTGATTTTTCGCACTTTTAAATTCATTATTTTGGCAGATATTGAAAAAATGTTTCGAATGATATTAATTAACCCTGAACATAAAGCTTTGCAGAACATTCTTTGGAGAGATGATCCCAATAAGCCCATTGAGTGTTTGCAACTACAAACTGTAACTTATGGTTATAAAAGTTCCACATATTTAGCTACACGGTGTCTCAAAGAACTCTCGATTAAATATCAAAATGTTTATCCTTTAGCATCTCATGCACTCGAAAATTGTACATATATTGACGATATTTTGGCAGGAGCCAACACAATTGAAGAAGCCATTCGCTTAAAAAATGAATTGTGTCATTTATTGAAATTAGGTTCATTCAATTTGCATAAATGGGCATCAAATGACGACAAAATTTTGCTAGATATTCCGTTGCAAAGTCGACAACTTGATGAAGTTGACATTAGCAAAAACAATAATGTCATCAAAACATTAGGCGTTTCCTATGACATCAAAAACGATTGTTTCAAAATATTCTCGCCAAAGGCTGAAAATGATGACTGTCTGACAAAAAGGCAAATACTGTCATATATTTCTAAATTTTGGGATCCTCAAGGTCTCAGCGGGCCAATAATGGTTCAGGGAAAAGTTTTCCTACAAAAATTGTGGTTGGACAAGTTTTCCTGGGATGAGCTGTTGCCAGAAAATATTAAAGGGCCTTGGCAAGAATTTCAAAACAAACTTAAAAATATGCCAACAATTGAAGTACCCAGAGATGTAAAATTCTACGGTGCAGAAAAAATTGAATTAATCGGTTTTTCAGACAGCAGTCTTATAGCCTATGGCGCTGTATTATATGTTAGAGCAATTTTCAAGGATAAGGCAGTTGTCAATATATTATGCTCAAAATCAAGTATTGCACCAATCAACAAAAAATTAACTGTGCCCAGATTAGAGTTGAATGGAGCATTATTACTTGCGCAATTAGCTTTCAAAGTC
Organism: Galeruca laticollis; assembly: GCA_963921935.1. NCBI lineage: Eukaryota > Metazoa > Arthropoda > Insecta > Coleoptera > Chrysomelidae > Galeruca > Galeruca laticollis. The sequence goes on from OY998181.1 coordinate 75,609,028, forward strand.
TCCAACTTGCTCAAAATGCAAAATAACAATGTATATCTGTATTGTGACTCTAACATAGTATTAGCTTGGCTAAACACCGATTCAATGAGGCTCAATGCCTATGTAGCAAATCGCATACTAAAAATTCAAAAAATAACTGAACATTCTACCTGGTGTTATATTCAATCTAAAGACAATCCCGCTGACATTTTGTCAAGAGGTGCTGATCCTCTCGAATTTAAATCAGACAATCTATGGTTACATGGACCATAATTTTTGTCAGATATTACCTTTATGCATAAAAACAAAGATTTCAATATTGATATCACTTATCCTCTACCTGAAGAAAAAACCCACATTGTAACACTAAAAACTTCCACAAGTTCTTTGTTTTTCACAGACATTTTTCAAAGTTTTTCTTCAATTTCAAAATTGCAAAGAATAATGGCTTACATCAATAGATTTATTCACAACATCAAAAATCCAACCAATAAAATAATTGACAATTTAAAAATAGGTGAACTAAATGACTCAATGACTATCATCATTAGAGAAGTTGAAAAAGAAAATTTCTCTGAAGAAATTAATAATTTAAAATCAAAAAGGGATTTGAAATCAAGCATTAAATCACTGTGTCCATTTCTTGATAAAAACAACATTCTTCGCGTTGGTGGAGGGATACAGCAGGCTGATATAAAATATGATCAAATACATCCCATAATCTTGCCAAAAAACAATAGAATCACTGATCTCATTATTGAAAGAGAACACAAAAGACTCTTACATGCTGGTCAAAAACAGGTGTTGAGTAGTCTAAATTTGCAATTTTGGATTGTAAATGGCATTAGAGAAGCAAAAAGGTCTTACATAAATGTGTAACATGTTTCAAAGCAAAGGCACAATGCTCAGAGCAATTAATGGGCTCTTTGCCGGAACATCGAGTTAACCCTTACAGACCATTTCAAAATTGCGGCTTAGATTTTTTTGGTCCTATTTACATAAAACAATCACGTCTTAAAAAATCCATCATAACAAAAAGTTACGTTGCATTATTTGTGTGTTTTTCTATCAAGGCTATTCATATGGAAGTAGTTTCAGATCTCACGACAGACACTTTTTTAGCTTGTTTTAAAAGATTCATTTCAAGAAGAGGTAAACCTGCTAACATTTATTGTGACAATCGAAAAACGTTTAAAGGAGCCAATAATCAATTAAAAGAATTTTATAAAGACTTTGTGAATGTTAATAAAGACTCTATAATCAACTTTTCAGTGGAAGAACAAATTAATTTCAAGTTCATACCAAGTTATTCTCCAGTATTTGGAGGCTTGTGGGAAAGCTCTGTGAAAAGTGCTAAGCACCACATGAAGCGAGTAATGGGCAATAGCCAGTTAACGTACGAAGAGTTCAATACTCTTATTGTTCAAATCGAAGGAATTTTAAATTCCAGGCCGATTACAGCCTTAACAAATGATTCCACAGATTTAAATTATTTAACTCCCGCACACTTTTTAGTAGGATGTCCTATAACCTCTTATCCCGAAACGAATGTGACAAATACTCCTGAGAACAAACTCAAATTGTGGAAAATTGTATGACAAAAACAACAACATTTTTGGCAAAGGTGGTCCAAAGACTATTTAACCATTTTACAAAACCGTCCTAAATGGTATAAAAACGTTCCTAACATTCAAGAAGGAACTTTAGTTTTATTAAAGGAGGACAACGTGCCTTCCTTGAAGTGGCCAATGGCCAGAATTATTAAAGTCATACCTGGAAAGGATGGCAAGGTCAGAGTCTGCGACGTCCAAACTGTTTCTGGAACGTATCGGAGATCAGTGACCAAAATGGCAATTTTGCCCCTTTATAACTAATAATTATGAATAAATAAAAAATAAAAAATATGTATATATTTGTATATAAATTTAGAATAATAAGTTAATATATAAAACGTAATGCACCTAAAATTATTAATTATTATACTTAACAAAAAAAAAATGTTGCAACATTTAGTAAGACTTCAAATAAGTCATCAAAATTATTATTCTATAAAATTCGGGCTTGTACCCACAATCATTTTAATTACAATCAAAATGCTTTGTAAATTTCGGGCTTGTACCCACAATCATTTTAATTACAATCAAAATGCTTTGCAAATTTCGGGCTTGTACCCAAAATCATTTTAATTACAAGCGAAATGCTTTTGTAAAATTCGGGCCTGTACCCACATTTTAAATATAAGCAAGGTGCTTTTTAAAATTCTTTGAGCAAGAATAACTACTGTTTAAAATAACAATAATTAATAAAACTGAGAGCATATGGTTTCAAAGAAGCCTGAGGCCCCAGCATGTTGCAAACATTATGCAACACGAATCACACCAAAATTTATAAGTGTAAAGTTCTTATCCTAGATGTCGTCTGCGGCAAGCATCTGAGGTGGAATCATGCGCAGAGCAAAATATAGCCGGCAATAGTATAACTCAAGGCATGGTACAAGCAAGAGTTCTCGCGTGCGAAAGCGTTGTAACCACGCTGTACCATGATTTTAATTATTACAAATAATCGGGCTAGTTCCCACAAGTAGTAAAGTGTCTTTAATATACATATAATCGGGCAAGTACCCATAAATAAAAAAAACCCTTTCAACAGTGCGGTTGATGTGTAAAGTTAGTGTAAATAAACCGGTGTAAATATGTGTAAATAAATTGTATATAGCAAGTAACATCGTAGGAACTTATTTATTTTAACACAGTCCACAAACCCATGAGTGATATGTGCTAAATCAAATTGTACATATCAAACACTGAATTATAGTCAGATGTTTGAACACCTTAAATTATTAATCTTCATGTAAAAATTCATAATTTCAACATGGCGGCTCCAAAATGTCGGACGAGATTTGTGATTTTTGTCCAATTGTGGGTTGAAGTTAGGAATTTAGCCGGAGATTGTCGAAGTTCATTATCGTGGCTCCACGATGGCAAACCAGTTAATCATAATAGCTCAGAACTCAAGGAAAAAAAAATTACCTTATAATAATGAAGCTGTATCAGAAATGCATAGACTAACAAGACAACTAAAAGCATAAAATAAAATCATACAAAAAACTTTTTAATGACAAACATTTATTCAAATGCGCCAGAAAGTAGAAAATAATTTCTTTGGATGTATAACGTGGATTATTCTGTAGGTTACAGGTTGAAAAGCTTTTGTATTCGAACTAAAAATTTTTGCAGCATGTTCTATGTGAAAAAAAATTATATACAAAGTATCGTTAAAATTGTGCGACCCTTAAGTATTTATTTTCAAATACGAATCTATATTTTTAATTGCATTGATTCAAATGCCAAGAGTCATGTTTCATATCGGCGTAGTATTTACATCTGAACTACATACTGTTTTGGAAATATTGAACTATTCCCGGTAAAATTTCAAATCTACAATAATTAAACAAGATCTTGTTGTATGATCAACTTGGCATTGATTCACTTCTTACACACTGATATTTTTCAATTACAGCTGTTATGGAATATTAAAAGAGGTAAAAATTGTTCTGGTCATAGTTCAATATACAAAAAGTTGTTATGGCAAAGTTTTGGAAAATCCTTGCCAAATTAAAAAATGTAGGCAAAAGAAGAATTTTAAAATTTTCAATTTTTCCGGTATAAATCCAGAACTAAAGAAGCTAGACTGTCTTGAATCAAATAAATGACCTCTGAAATACACTACTTTGCCCTCATTTAACTATCCCTATATATCTTACCGTTACCATGATCCCAATGCATACACTCGAATTTGAATAGCATTGTATAAGAAGTGTGGAAAGTGACATATTCTGGACGAGTGCAGGAAATACAATTTCTAACGAGTTATGCACTCTATTTTTACTACGACCATGAATATACAAATGGTGTGAATTATGAGTATTAAAATATGAATTCTGAGTATATAATTACCATCATGCGGAGTAACAGAACGCTAAAGTTGTTTTTCGTTAGTCCGCATTCGGTCCTCCCTATTGCCCATTTTCCTAATACGACTATTCAATTACTGTACTTCTTGCTTCAGACGGTTTCTGCCGTAAGACGAAGTCCATATTTTCTTTCTTTTTCTTTTAATTATATATTAATTTAATTTTAATTGCTTCCCTTAACGTTATCTAATTTTAATTTTGTTTGACGTTTGCATAATTATGTGAATTTTCCTGATTTTAATAAAATTTTCCTACAATATATTTTCCATATTACCTACTGACACATCTTGGATTCTGCTGGATGCCACGGGCATGTGGCAGCTTTCCATTTATAATACTTTTCATGTGAATGATATATACATTTAAGCCCTGATGATAGCTCAGTGTGCCGAAACTAGTTGCCCCTGTAACTTGTAATAATATATGCTGTAGTACGTATTTTGCGTTTTACTTACTGCTATTTCCTTTCATAATATATTTGAGAGGGATAGTCTTTTTCATTAACAATAATGTAAGTTATAATCTCTGATATACTACAAATACAAATTGAAAATCATTTTAGATATTTTTGGTTGTGGTAAAAATAAAAACTCAATTATTTATAGGTAGTTTGTTTGTTTACAGATCTGATTTCAAGTTTAATTTCGTTGATATAGATGTTAAGTAGCTCTAAACATGATAAAAGAATATATAAAATGAGTAATGTGTCTCTTTCATTTGTAATAAAGTATGTCAATGTACGCATCATTAGAGAATCAATATTCGGTAAGTTACAGCTATATCTTTTGATGGATCCGGTCTCCATTGTGATAAAAATCGTAAAACATTATTGTTGTTCCAACAAATTATCAAGAAAAATAGTTTATATTCATAACTGGGTTATGAGAAATAAGTTTAATTTAAAACGAATTATAAGTTTTTAAGAATGTTATTTTATGTTTCTAAAAACTATCTTTTATGTGTAACATATAGCTTCACATGGATTTGTACCAACCGTCAACATCCCTATTACTAGAAAATATGTACATGTATGTAAAAACAGGTACATATTTAAAATTACTGAAAGTCACTTTGTACGCGATCTATATACAATATACAGGACACACTGATTCTTAAAGAAATTCAAATCTACCTACCAATAATCGATCAAGGTCTCAGTGTTGCCAAATAATAGGAAGCCACTCTGAGCGTGATCTCAATGCATTGGGGCTGTTCTATATACATATTGTGTATATCGGAGGATGCCACAGCGCTACAAATCTATACGGACGTCACTTCTACCGCTATCGCGATATATATATATATATATATACGGGGGGTGATTTTGGCATAAGGGAACATCAAAACGAAAAACTGCATTAAAATTTTTCCGACGTCGCGTCATGCTACTCTCTACAATAGCCCTATTTCATTCTGAAATAAGCCTCATAATTTTTTAGGCTCATTTCAGAATGAAATAGGGCTATTGTAGAGAGTAGCATGACGCGACTTCGGAAAAATTTCAATGCAGTTTTTCGTTTTGGTGTTCCTAGATGCCAAAATCACCCTCCGTTCCATATATGTGTTATAACGGAATTTGTAAGCACGATAGAGGGCGTATTTTTTGACGGATCGAAACCAAACTCACTAGAAAAATCATTTACGCCAAAATCTTGGACGACTTCATTAATGAGCCAAATCGGCGCAGTGAAAACAAAATGGCGGCCTGTCAAAGTTGAAAAAAAATCTCATTTCCTTTGTTTTTCATTTGACGCAAAAAGTTACTAAGCTTTTTTATAGACCTTCATACGTTCTACAACTTTTGTATTTAATATTTTCCGCTAAATCGTACATTAAAACATTTATTTAAGAAAATTCACAAATTTACCAGATATTTTTTTTATTTTTTTGTTTTTGATTTGATGCCAGAATGTTACTTTGGTTTTTTGCACATCTCAAAACATTCTAATACTTTTGTATCTAATTTTTTATTTTATTATAAATTGAAATACATATCTTCAACCACCATAATTCTTAGTTCATGAGTAAGAATTTCATCCTTATAGACTGAGCATATCTTGCTAACTATAACGACAATATATTAATTAACTTTTCGGGGTTTTGATCGCTTATTACTCAAACAGTTTTAGGAATAGAAACATGCGGTTTTCGCCAATTTTATTGAAATTTATAAAAGTTTTTTTCTCAATGATGGGATATCTTATCGTAATGCTGGTTTGACCGGAAATTAACACGGTGATTTTTAGGGATAGGGCGACTTTCTTATTTTAAATAGAACACCCTGTATATTTTTAGTCTAACTCAAAGCTCAATCTTTAAGCTTTCTAAACATATCGTTCATCCGGAAAAGAGAGTTACATCTCAAAAATCATTCCCGCAATTGTGATGGTAACAAATTGTGGGTTCTTCAGGGGAGAAAACAATTATATGTTAGTTTCACCTGGGAACCGATAGATGGCAGGATGTTACTGTCTAATATCGACAGAATTTTTGCGTGCATGATAGGAAAGACAGGTTCATTTTAGTTTGTCTCCAGCTTTGACGAAGAAAACCTCGCTTGTTAGGTCAAAGAGGGTTACATTTCAAGATATAATAAAATTCGACTTCTTGCCTTGGAACGAAACAGTGATATTTTGTGATGTAACGGTATAGTGACCATCATCGGTAAGTTTTTATAATGATTTAGTTATCGAAAAGAGTTACAAATGAGAATGTAACAGAAAAACCATTGCTGATTTTGCTACAAAAGTGTTATATCTCTAGTTATAACAGTATTTCGTAAAAATTACGTCAAACCTATGTTTTATTTTCAAATGTAGCATTCATCTCAAGTTTAATATCAAATGTTTTTTGCTACATTCTGAAAAGTAACGTTCTTCTCCTGAACAAGAGTTCAAAATAAGGGCCTATTCTCAATCTTCTTTTTTCAGTAATAACAATGAACACAACCTTGCTAATGCTAATAATATTATGAATGCTAATCATGAACAAAGCATTGAGCCAAACAAAAATGAGCAGACGGCAGCTCTTGAGTTGATAGGCATTGTGAATTCCGAGGTGTTGAAAGAAACCCAAAAAAATAGTGATAACCTGTTAAAAAATGAGACATGTACATGGAATGACGTACTTTCTTGCAATGGTGCAGAAAACGTTTCCGGCGAGGCCTCGGAGGAAAATGAGGACATCTTGCTAAAAGGTGATCTCCATGCGATAAATATACTCTCGAATATACTCTTATCCAGTGGTACCGAAAGCAAAACGAACGAAGCGTTAAAAAAGAAGAAAGAACAGAAATTTACACAGAGAGTAGTCCCGATCGCACCTAATTTAGACGAAAATTCAAGTGATTCATCATCAGATTCCAATTCTTCATCAGATTCCATCTCTTCAGATTCTGATTTATCCGCAAAAAGTGACTCTTCGAAAAATTCCTTACAGGATCCATTTGGATCAGATGACAGCTGCAAAGATCCAACTTATAATGCACCGCCGCCTGATAATCGAGGTAACACATCTTCTGAAAATGAGCAATTTGACGCGCCTCCCAGGACTAAAAAAAGAAATATAAAAGACCCTTGTGAAACCAAAAAAACAGTTAAGAAAAGGAGGGGAAATGTTGATAACTGGAAGAAAATGTGGCTAAAAGATTGAGAAAGAGTGGTGAAAGCTACGTCTCTAACAGCGTGAAAAAAAATGAAGACGGCACGAAAACGATATCCATGGCAACTCGTCCGGCAATGTCTCTAAAACCTCCATGTGACATGAAATGTAAACTGAAATGTTCAGAAAAAATTATTTTCGATGAGCGAACCAAAGTATTCAACGAATATTGGAATTTGAAAAATGGTGAGAAACAAAGAGAATTTATATCTTCAAATATACAAACTGTTAAGCCAAAGTACAAATACTCCAACAGAGAAGAACCAAGAAATCCCAATAATGCATACTGTTTCTTGATTCATGTGCAAATATCTCTTCATGGATACCTTAGATATAAACCATGGAGTAATAAGTACGATTTTGAAGAAACAGAGTGTTTGTGAAAGTAGCAACGTTGTGGAAAATGACAAGCGAGGGAAGCACAGAAACCACAAAAGACTAGACGAAAATATTAAAAATGGTGTCCGAAATCACATCCAATCTCTACCCCGTATTGAAAGACATTACTGCCGATCACATTCTAGTAAAGAGTACATTGAAGAGGACAAAATAATCGCCGATCTGCATAGAGACTACGTAACATTCTGCAAAGAACAGAAATTGACATTTGCTAATTACTTCATGTATAGCAAAATCTTCAATGAGGAATTTAATTTGGCGTTCCATTTACCGAAAAAGGATCAATGTGAACTGTGCCTGCAATATAGAAATTCAAATGATCAACAGAAGCTGGAAATTGAAGGAAAGTTCAACAAGCATATCAAAGAGAAAGACCTAAGCAGGAAACTACAGATAGATGACAAGAACAGTGACGATAAAACCAAAGTCATCGTTTTTGATTTGCAGGCGGTGTTACCCTGTTCAACTGGCGAAGCGTCCTCCTTTTATTACGTGTCTAAGTTAAATGTACTCAATTTTACGTTGTACGACCTAAAGACAAAAGAATGAACATGTTTTTTATGGCATGAAGGTGAAGCGCAAAGGGGAGCCAACGAAATCGGTAGTAGTGTTTTGAAATATCTTCGAGAAATGGCTCAGCAGACACAAGGTGATTTCAGCGTGGTGTTCTATTCTGATAACTTTGCTGGCCAAAATAACAACAAATTTTTGATCGCCATGTACATGTACGCATGTCTTTGGGTATAACATCACCCATAATTTTTTCGTCACAGGACATGGCCAAAGCGAAGGTGATAGCATGCACGCCATGATTGAAAAACAAGTGAAAAGATTCAAGAGATCGAGTCCCATATACGCACCAGACCAATATGCCTGTATAATCAGGGCTGCAAAAAAAACGGAAAACCGTATAAAGTGAACGAATTGTGTCATAACGATTTTGTTGACCTGAAAGCTTTAGCTGCAGACCTACTTACCAATATTCCCAAAAACGTGAAGTTGACCGAGATTAGGGCTTTGAAACTGGACAAGGATCACCCAAACGTCATGTTTTATGAAACTTTGTTTGAACAAAGTGATTATTCTGAGGGACCAATCACAAATTCGAGAAGAAATGTGGATCTGGGAAAAGTTGTATTAAAAGACGCATACAACAGAAAACCTGGCATTACCGATGCTAAGAAGAATGACCTAGTATCTTTAATACAAAAGAAGCGTTGTGTACCAATGTACTATTTGGAGTTTTATAAAAATCTGTAGTTTATTTTTATTAAATCCAAGAAGTTTATTCCGCCAGTTTTAAGTTTTGTTAGTTTTTTTGTATGAAGTTAATTTGTTATGATTATTGTAAGTGTTCATCGTTCAAAGTAGAATAAAATTGTTGGTTACACTGCACGGATTTTTTTTTCTTTATTTAAAATAATTAACCGAAATTTAGGTTTATAACAATCTTTTTTTTATGAAAATTAATTTATTTGCGAGAAAAAAGTTACACCTTTCAAATTCTTTTAAACTATTATTCCAAAAAAATATGTAATGCTGGCCTATTTCTCACCCTACAAAACTTGAAACAGAGCAAAAAAAATTCAGCTGTTTATTATTTTAATTTGCACTGGGATTGATTTGAAAAAATTGCAAAACTTAAAATCGTTCCCATGAACATTCATGATTTTTGAGATGTAACTCTCTTCTTCCGGATGAACGATATATAGTTTCTGCTACTTTTTCTGGAAATTATGGCCTAAAATTTAAGTTAAACGACGTTAAGCATTTTCTAAGGCAGTTTTTTGAAAATATCAACAAAATTAACAATTTTGGACGTAAAGATATTTAACAAAAAATATTATTGCAACAAATTTTCAGAATGATTTCCTCGGACTTTTACACACATTTACAATATTTTAATTAAGTTTCGAAAACCAGCTATCAACATCTCTCTTCAATCACATTTATTATGTTTGTCTTTAATTCTTCCAAGGTTGTAGGGGGTGGGTTGTAACGCTTAAAGATTGAGCTTTGTGTTAGACTAAAAATATACCGGGTGTTCTATTTAAAATAACAAAGTTGCCCTATCCCTAAAAATTGCTCTGTTAATTTCCGGTCAAACCGGCATTACGATAAAATATCCCATCATTGAGAAAAAAACTCTCATAAATTTCAATAAAACTGGCGAAATCCGCATGTTTCTATTCCTAAAACCGTTTGAGTAATAAGCGATCATAACCCCGAGAAGTTAAGTGGGACACCCGGTAATTTCATTTGGTGCTCAACAAAAATTGAACTTTAGATAATATTATTATAAGTATTCAATCTATTAGAATAATAAATTTTATTTATATAATACTCATCATTCATTCAATAACCTAAACAATATGAGTTATATAATAATTGTCGAAGCCAACGTGGGCAAAGAAAATTTTAAAATTTGATATTTATATATAAAATAATAATATGTATCAATATATATCGATATTTCTGTCAAAATAACCAACGAAAAGTTTTCACTATTCCAAATTTATGTTCCATAAACATTTCAAAGAATATCCAAACCACGAAATAGTTCGTTTATGAATTTTTTCTTAATAAATACTTGAAAAATAAAAATTTTATATTGAATAAAATTAGAATAAATGTTCAGTTCGCATAAAAATACTTCCAAAATTTTCTTAAAACAGTCCTGTAAATCGTCCCGCGAATAAATCAAGTTTTGTTTTTATTCCGGCACATTAAACATTACCACCCAACTTCCTTTTAAAGGATGCCCTCTATATCCTACTAAAATTGTCCTTATTGCGTCCTTTGTTCCAGTTTCTTACACGACGTGACCGAGAGGAATAAACTGGTGAGGTTAAACGGTGATGGATTCATAGTATACGGTATGAGATTTACAACCACTTTGGCGTGTATGATGGACTTACACTATTATCCTTTAGATTCGCAAAATTGCAGCGTTGAAATTGAAAGCTGTAAGTTTTTTATAGTGGATTTTATATCAAAACACAGAATTGTCTACGAAACTTATTCACATAGGTTGTCCCGTGGATAAACGCCCTGTTAATAACACTACCTGGTTAGCCCAGTCAAATTATCGCTCAAAATGGGTTACATGCGGGGGGTGCATTCTGAGCATACATTTCAATTTGCAAGGTTCTTATTGGTGAAACATAAGTTTCATGGGATTTGAATCAAACAACTCACACATGACCGATATGCGTTTATTCGAGAAAGAGTTTAGTAGAACTAATTGATTTTACGGCTAACAGCTCGAAAAGATGGAGAAATGATTACGTTAACACCATACATTTTTATGTTTTTGTTATTTATGCTTAGAGTTCAAGTTTTGTTCTTTTTATCAATGTAGAAATATTATTTAATATTGATATATCCAATAGTTCTCTGAATATCAGCTGAGGCCACTCGTTAAAACGCATTTAATTCCATATCTCGAGGCTCAATTGAAGAATAATCACGTGTTTCCTGCTTACGGTGTATGAAATACACCAGCGTGTATAGAAAAGTTAATCAGACAGCCGGTACAAAACTTTGATACTCATAATTTCTACACTCACACAAATTATCTTGCAAAGATAATAAATCAAAGTTTTACATTAATCTTAATGTCGTATGGCTCATAACGAGTGAGAAAGTTTAATCAAAGTCTGTGCCTAGCTGCCCGCCTAGCCCTATATCAAATTCAATTTCATTTGATATGCGACAGTATCCTGCATTAGTCATGGCAATGGCACTACCTTTCAAGCATAAATATCTTCAAATAATTTGAGTTCCTTTGCCGTGGCCTGCTCATTTTTAGCTACACCTACAACAAAACGCAATGGCTTTCTACACACACGTTTAGAGTTCAGTACTTTTGTCTTCTGCTGGATCTTCCACAATGCCTTTTTCTGCTTTTGTAGTTGTCTCTAGTATTATCTAATCATTTTCTACCGTTTTAAATGAAACTAACTGATTGTAGATAATTACACAATATATTGATAAAATGTTAAAATTCTATGATATTTGACAATGTTTTGATACTAAATATCTTCGTCAGAATGACAGAAGTAACATTTCATTTGATGACTTAATATATAAATATATATATATATATATATATATATATATATATATATATATATATATAGAGAGAGAGAGAGAGAGAGAGGGGGAATTATCGGGTATGCGGTCAGTGAAATGAAATGAAACTATTATCCTATGCTCAATATTTCGCCACCGTTTGGTAGCTTCATCAGGAGATACTACAAAATTTATTTAATAAACAATTGCACACAATAACAAATGGTTAACTTACAGATTTTAGAGTCTGGAATTTAGTGACGTCTAGACATTAAAAGGTTTAGGACAAGACTAATTAAAATAATTTTAAAAAACCAATAAGGTATAGATATAAAAATGTTTACAGGAAACTGACAAGAAACACACTAAAACAAATTACAGGGTGATAAGACAAATCAATTTCTAAAATGATTTTAAAACAAATCAATTTCTAAAATGTTTTTAAAAGTTGACAATAAATATTACTAAATCCATTAGTGTCTGATTTGAGGTTTATCGCGTTAGGGTTCCTAGCAATATGATACATCTCATAAAACAATCGATGTTTGTATCGGTCCGCATGTTGCAGTATCTTAGCACTATTGTATTGTTATTGTGTGCAATTGTTTATTAAATAAATTTTGTAGTATCTCCTGATGAAGCTGCCAAACGGTGGCGAAATATTGAGCATAGGATAATAGTCTCATTTCATTTCACTGACCGCATACCCGATAATTCCCCCTCTATATTGAATCAAGTACGGTCGATAAACAACAGAAGCATCTTTTTACTTTCTATTTATATATATATATATATATATATATATATATATATATATATATGAAACAAAAATTTCTCGATTTTCTACTACACCTGCCTTCAGTCGAAATTTCAATAATTTCGACGTATTGGCCTCACCGTTCTTCGAAGGAAAAAACAACTACATTCCTGGCTAATACCACGCAGAATATTGAATTACGTCCCCTTCGAAAACCGTGACGTCGATCAGCCATTTTGCCGATACGGACATCTGTGGTGATTCGCAACTGATAGCGGAATGGCATAGTACACTGACGCGTTTCGACCTTCTTGGGTCTCTTCAAGAGTGCCGTGATGCCTTCCAGTTCAGAATCTGTAATCCGAACTGAAGATTACGTCTTCCGACAACTTCTCCTTGGCTCGTGTAGTTACACAAGCGAGAAGTAGTCAGTTGGCGCCATCTTCACTTTCAGTTGCGAACCAACACCTCAGATAAATGCGACCGTATTAGTCGTATGAAATAAACTGAATGTAATTTCGTAAAATACGAGGTGTCTATATGAAACATAAATTTCGATTTTCTACTACACCTGCCTTCAGTCGAAATTTCAATAATTTCGACGTAATGGCCTGACCGTTCTTCGAAGGAAAAAGACAACTACATTCCTGGCTAATACCATGCAGAATATTGAATTACATCCCCTTCGGAAACCGTGACGTCGATCAGTCATTTTGGCGATACGGACATATGTGGTGATTCGCAACTGATAGCGGAATGTCATAGTACACTGACGCGCTTCGACCCTGGGTCTCTTCAAGAGTGCCGTAATGTCTTCCAGTTCAGAATCTCTAATCCGAACTGATGTCCTTATCGGCAAAATGGCTGATCGACGTCACGGTTTTCGAAGGGGATGTAATTCAATATTCTGGGTGGTATTAGCCAGGAATGTAGTTGTTTTTTCCCTCGAAGAACGGTCAGGCCAATACGTCGAAATTATTGAAATTTCGACTGAAGGTAGGTGTAGTAGAAAATCGAAACTTATGTTTCATATAGACACCTCGTATTTTATGAAATTATATTCATTTTATTTCATACGACTAATACGGTCGCATTTATCTGAGGTGTTGGTTCGCAACTCAAAGTGAAGATGGCGCCAGCTGACTGCTTCTCGCTTGTGTGTAACTACACGAGCCAAGTGAGGTTGTCGGAGGACGGTATTTTCAGTTCGGATTAGAGATTCTGAACTGGAAGGCATTACGGCACTCTTGAAGAGACGCAAGAAGGTCGAAACGCGTCAGTGTACCATGCCATTCCGCTATCAGTTGCGAATCACCACAGATGTCCGTATCGGCAAAATGGCTGATCGACGTCACGGTTTTCGAAGGGGATGTAATTCAATATTCTGCGTGGTATTAGCCAGGAATGTAGTTATTTTTCCCCTCGATGAACGGACAGGCCAATACTTCGAAATTATTGAAATTTCGACTAAAACAGGTGTAGTAGAAAATCGAAATTTATATATATACACATATATATTGCAGCTAAACTTAAAATCACTCTTCATTGGTTCAGTTTAAATACTCTTTTCCTTTCTCCTCTATTCGGGAGGATTTTTCCTATTGAATGCTCTCTTCTATTTAATTTTTCTTTGTTTCTCGTAATTTCTTTGTTTTGTACCCCTCGGCACGTTTCGCTTCCATGTTTATTTTCTATAGCTCTTTCGGCCATTATATTCTGCATAACTCTGTGGCGTACTCCTCTCGGTACGTCTTCATTCACTTTTCCTCCCTTTGTCGCCTTTGGCCATTATATTCTCTATAACTCCTTTGTTGCGTACTCCTTGGTACGTCTTTCTCCGCAATACCTCTGTTTGGCTCCTTTGGTCAATCCTTTTTAACTACATCTTTGTTGCATCTCATGTCCTACAGTTTGTGGTCTCGTGACCGTCTGCAATCACTTTGTGATTCACCTACACTCCATTGGTGTATGGCCACACCTTACGCACGCTGCACACCTTAATTAATATCAATATTTTTCGAACCAAGAAAATGTTCTCTAGAAAACTGTTGAGTTCGTTGTTTTTTGTTTTCTCTTACACCAAGAAATAATACGTTTTTCTTTGTGAGTAATTACCAAAACATATTTTAAAACATTGACCTACTTTTGCAAAGCCTACCATATACTGGGTGTTATTTCTAAACGTGACAATATCTAATCTTTGATATTTGTAATATCATATCTTCTTCTTTTTTCTATTAGTATATATCAAATCAATTACAAGATAGATCACTTCTTGGACTAGCCAAAAATAATTAAACATCAGATAGCTATAAATAATTCTTAAACATGAGGTAGGAATCAAATGAAATATAACTTCTGTCATTCTCGCGACGATATTTAGTATCGAAACAAGTGTCAAATTTCTGAGAATTTTCAAAACATTTTATCAATATTCTGTGGAAATATCTAGAAATAGTTAGTTTCATTGAAATAGTAATATGAGCAGATTCCACTAATTAAGGGTCGGGACAGTGAATTTCAATAATAATTTTTTAACTAAATTTGATCTCCCACTGTTTCTATATTTATTTCTCACTTCATTTTCTCCTCTGATATACTATGATCTATTTTTATTCTCTACTACAACAATGTTTTTTCTGAGGTTTGTAGTAACTGTAGGCTTTTACATGTTCAGGATAGCCAAAAATGATGTATTTTGAGTATTTAGGTATATAAATTTTACTGCTAAATATAGGTAGTCAAATGACTGATTGCTGGATTCTTTCCCCTGTTTTGTTGTTAAGCCCCAATGTAACTAAGGTGTTTCACAAGGTACTTTCCTAAACTTGTCCATTTAGCACATACCAATTTTGTTATATGTTTCAGATGGCTACACCGTAGTGGATGTGGTAATGTATTGGAAGTCTACTCCCGTTCGAGGAGTTGAAGAAGCGGAACTACCCCAATTCACGATCATGGGATGGGAAACTAATGATAGAAAAGAAAGATTAGCTACTGGTACATATCAAAGATTGTCTCTTTCTTTCAAGTTACAAAGAAACATCGGGTACTTCATCTTCCAAACCTATTTACCTAGCATATTGATTGTGATGTTGTCTTGGGTCTCTTTCTGGATCAACCACGAAGCAACAAGCGCTAGAGTAGCATTGGGTAAGATATATCAATTGAAATAATAAACGTAGTCTGTTCCAAAGTTTGTTATTTGATTCATTAGGGATTTTTTATCTCTAAAACTTAGTTTTCTTAGAAACTTCGTTACTTAAATTGATTAATATCCAAGCTTAAGTTGGAAAACTAGTGAATTATTGTTAATTAGATTACCAAATAACTATAAATTCTTCTGACTTTCTGATGAATTGTAAAATACTGATTATAAGAGTATTATTATAAGGGGTGAGTGGTGTTTGAATAATCCTTGAAATTAATGAAATAATTTTCATATTTCAAGTCTGTATTCCCCTATTTGCAAAAAATGGACATTAAACATGACGCATTCTAGTGCAATATCAACCATTTCGAAAACAAAAAAGTGAATTTCTTTTCCAGGTATTACAACCGTTCTAACGATGACTACAATCAGTACTGGTGTTCGCAGTTCGCTGCCTAGGATAAGTTATGTCAAAGCCATTGACATTTACTTGGTAATGTGTTTCGTATTCGTTTTTGCTGCCCTTTTAGAATACGCTGCTGTTAACTATACCTACTGGGGAGCCAGAGCCAAAAAGAAGAGTAAGAAACATAAAGAAGGGGAAGAAATTAAAATAGGTAGTAGAATTATTATTTTCAAAGGTCTAGACGTGTCAATGCCTACTCTACCATTCACTGGACAGCAGTGGCGCTAACTCCATAAATACTCATTTCGCAGCCACTAAACATAATAATATATTCTTGTATTTGCATAACAATATTTCCTTTATGCTTCAGTTTTTGCAAGGCCACAATATCCATTTTGTACTTTTTTAGCACATCTGATAATTGTTTTAATTTCCCTTCTGCAATTAAGCAAAATACCAAAAACAACTTGGAAAGCAAAAAACTATTTTCGATTGGAGATCAGGGACATTTGTAACAGAACAAGGTATAAGATTACAGATTTTATTGAAATAAAATACAGAAATACAATTTTCCAACAAAAGTGAAATCCAACTGCTAAAAATAGAAACTTGAAATGTACAAGGAACAATTTGTTCAACCAAAGATTCCTGTTGTGGCGATCTATCAATGAAAACTTTTTTATCTTTCCTCTTTGTTTTTTCATCTTCCTCACTACCTTCAGGCCTGGCGCGGAAATTAGTAGTATACTTTCTAGTTCTTGTAATGTTATGTGATATTCTGTTAAGATATGTTTTATACAATTTGATGGTTTTCTATAATTTTAGGGACCAAAGTAGCATCAGCTCAGTCGAGTATAAGTAATCAAGATATTATTGAATTAAAAGATGTCAAAATGAGTCCCATTGCTTCGATAAGAAGCAGATACAATTCCAATTACACATACGATGCGGATCCATCGAAATTCCCTCCCAGTTTTCGAATCCTGAGAACGCAGAGTCCTTATAACTACAGAAGTCCTGCTGGACTCAGATATAGAGGGAACAGAGGTAAAACTTTTTTGTTATTTTAGTTGCCTTTGAATCTACAGTGTATTATGGTTTCTGTCTTTTGTTTCAGGGAACTCTATTCACAAGCCAAAGATGTTCCATGCTCTTAGAAGGGGGGCGTTGGTATTGAAATCGTCTATGCCAAAAATTAAAGACGTTAACGTTATAGATAAATACTCACGGATCATTTTTCCTGTGACGTTTTTATTTTTCAATATCGGATACTGGATGTTTTATTTTTTGGAATGAATACGATAAGGTGGCTCAAGTTTCATTAAAAAAATACATGATTCTGTGACTCTTAATGACTGTCATCAGGTGGTAGATAAGCAGCAGTGATTCTGGACCATTCTTTATGTAAAATAATATGGGAAACCGCTAAGGTCCATTCTGCACTTTTTTGACCAAACCAAGGTCATTACGGCTATGGGATCATCAACCCCACTGCTACTATGCGCATGCATCGAATGGGGACGCTCTGCGATCATCCGTCACATGTCAGCAATCTTGAGCAATTTATCATGATGACAAAAAGACATTAGGTTATCAATGGTCGGATTAAAGTAAGACAACTGGCATCATGAAGGAGACGGGATATGGAGTATATACGGGTTAAAATTCTGCGTTTATGCAATAAGGGCACTAACATCATGTATTTCTGTTATTATTAATCGGATTGAAGTGGGGCAAACACCATTATAAAGGAGACGGGGTATGGAACATAAACAAGGGGTAAAATTCTGCTTAGATGCCATAAGAGCACTAGCATGTATTTCTGTTATTACTGGCCTCATTGAAGTGGGGGCAAATAGCGTTATGAAGTAGACGGGGTATGGATAAGGTTAAAATCCTGCATAGGAGTAAAGTCCGTAATAACATCCGAGGAGATATACCACGTTCTTAACAAGTGCAAATCTAGGAAAGCACCGGGAAATGATTTAATTTCCTATGAGTTCTTAAAAAATGTTCCTCACAATTGGATACTTTACCTAAATGTTTTGTTTAACAATATTTTTCAAACAGCTCTCATGCCTTTGCAATGGAC
Source organism: Galeruca laticollis (assembly GCA_963921935.1). Lineage (NCBI taxonomy): Eukaryota > Metazoa > Arthropoda > Insecta > Coleoptera > Chrysomelidae > Galeruca > Galeruca laticollis. The sequence goes on from OY998181.1 coordinate 75,627,519, forward strand.
TGAAATACTACTTACAATGGTACATAAGGGTGGACTAGCGTGTGAACCATCGAACTATAGAGGGTTAGCATCAGCTAACTGCACTGGTAAAGTCTTTACCAGTATACTTTATAACAGACTCACACAATAGTGTGAGGAGTATCACATTTTGCCTGAAGCTCATGCGGGTTTCCGTTCTGGACGAGGGTGCATAGATAATGTTTACACTTTGAATTCCATTGTCAAATTACATATCAGGCTTAAGAAGCGAAAAATATTTGCTATTTTCGTAGTCTTTCACGAGCTTTTGATTCCATTGACAAGCAAATCCTATGGGCAAAACTTTTTCAGCTAGGTTTATCATCAAAAATGTTGCGTGTCATAAAACACTTATATGATAATGCCACTATTAAAATAAAAGCCACTGATGGATTTACCAAAGCATTCGACGTAACTACAGGAACATTACAAGGAGAATCTTTGAGTCCACTACTATTTTCATTCTCCATCGCTGATATTGAAAATTTTTTCTGTAAGAATGGGGCTCGGGGTGTAAACATTGATGATAGGAATGAAATATTAACTCTTTTGTATGCAGACGATATTGTAATACTGGCTTTCTGTGAAGTTGATGTAGGAAAGAAATTGCAAATCCTTGAAAAATACTGCGCTAAAAACAATTTAACGGTTAACACTACAAAAACTAAGATCATGCCTTTTTCTAGAGGTGGGTTTCAACAAAAGTCCTATAAATTTTATTTCAACGAATGTTTAATCTCTATGACAAACAATTATAATTATCTAGGAGTACTATTTACATCATCTGGCGTATTTTGCGAGATGTCAAAAACAATAAGGCAAAGCAAGCTATAGGACCAGTGTTATCTTTAATGGCAAAAATGAGAGTAGATAATTTGTCCCCGCGGGTGAAACTATTTGAATCTCTTATTGCTAGTATTATGTACAATGCATTGCCTATTTGGGGATTAAGGTATCCAGATATTATAGAGCGTGTTCAGGTATCTTTTCTAAAAAGAGTTTTGATGGTGCCATTAAATACTCCTGACTATGCTTTACGACTTGATGCAGGTCGGGTAAAATTGTCGTATAATTTGTTCAAGATAACATTAAATTGGATTATTAAGATACTTCTAATGGATGATTGCAGATACCCTAAGTTATGTTTAAAACGGCAGTTGAAATTGTTGCCTGTATGTGATGAGAAATTTAATTGTGCAAAGCAAGTAAAGCCGTATTTTGATTTTATTGGCGCATCTGATATTTGGGATAATATTAGCGCTGTTAAACTAAAAATCAATAGAAAGTCGTTGCTCTAACGGTATTATCAAAAGCTACACTTATTAGACGTTACACGAAAAGAAAACAGCTCATTCCTTACATTATATAAATCACTTTCTAGCTGTTCGTTGCCCAGTTCTTATTTAGTCCAGAAAATGCCAATGCAGGTTACCCGCACTATTTCCCAGTTACGTTTCACCAAGCAGCTGCGTAGAAAATTTACCTTGAATGGCTGCTCATATATAATTGACCCATCAGAACGCTGCACTCTGTGTAACATGGAAGAACCGGAAATTATCTTCCATAACCTCAATGTTGATGATGCAAAATGTATTGCTCCTTACATATGGAATATTCTAAAGCTCCGAGCATTCGTGATTAACGAACGATGATTTTTGAGCTCTTTCGTTGGTTTCGGATTAGTCCAATAGACAAAAAAATTATTTAGTTAGTTCCATGCGTCCATTATATGTGCTATTTTTCAATGCTTTGAATGTAAATCTTGATTTTTTGTTTGTTATTTTTTCTTTATGTATATTTGCCTTATATTAGTATAGTATTAGCCTTAGACAGAAGATGTAACTACAAACATTTGATTATTCATACATTGTCAACCGAACCCTTGCTATGAATGTACATTCTAAAGGCAATACCGTTTATTATTGTTATTAAAGTCATAAGGGCCCTAGCATGTATCTCTGTTATTATTGATCGGATTGCAGTGCGAAAAATGGCATTATGAAGGAGAACGAATATTGACAAGGGTAAAATCCTACGTATATGCCATAGGGGCATTATGATCTTTGTTATTAGTAACCCCGATTGCATGGAATAAACGACACTTTGATACTCACGTGACTTAGGTTAACAGCATATTGGAGAAAACAGTATATATGCCATTTAGCATCTGATTTTCTCAAATATAATGAAGAGAGAAAGAAAGCTTGTTGTCTGTGTGACGTACATTATGATAAAAGAAAAAAATTAATCCACAGAGTGGAGTCGCGAATAGGTTTAATATCAAAAAGACATTAGCATATTGGAGTAGGGATGCTTATGCTATACGTAATTTAAAAATATCTCTTGTAAACATGCGTTTGTTATTATATTTATATAAACGATTGTTCAGATACATGGTAATACCTTTTTGCCGTCGTGACAAATTGCTCAATATTTCTGACATGTGACGGATACTCGAGGACAGCACGCCCCTGTTCGACGCAAGCGCATAGCAGCAGTGGGGTTGATGCCGTAATGAGCTTGGTTTTGTCAAAAAAGTGCAGAATGAACTTTTCCATGTTACTTAATATGAGGAATGGTTCAGAATCAGTGTTGTCAATCTACTTCATGTCTATTACATTATCGACATAAAAAATCGGGTTTTCAAGAAACGAAAAAATTTGTTCCATTAAAAAGGAGTATATTTTGTAATTCTATTGACTGTACCAGTTATATTTTCGATTTAAATGGTTATTAAACTTTTCTTCTTGGATCAATATTCAAAATGTCTATAAACATTAATGATTTGTTATAATATCTATCATGATATTTTGAATAAAACATTATTTTGATAGAAACTTTAATTGGTTGTAAGAATATATTGAATTAAACTAGAATATAATATGTGTATAGAAATTGATGTAAATATTTATATAGGATAATAAAAGGAATTTATTGATTTTGAAAGTGTGTATTTTTTTGTTTTCCTTTTAAAACAGTATTTTTCTTTTAATTGTCCAACAAAATATTTTATCGATTTTTTGGTAGCAAACCTCACAACAACAAAACTGGTCCCTTCCAAATATCTATCGCCATCCTCTTCTTCATCGAAATTTTCAGGTAGTGTGGACGAGGCAAACGAAGTGTTCTGCTCAATGCGATCTTAATTTTTTGATGAAGCATGGGAAGCAATTTCTGCTAATGGAAGCTATTTCGTGACCTTGGAATTCAGCTTTTCATCAAGTTCATCTTTAAGCTCCTGAATATTGGGGGTACTTGTTAAAATTCTGGTTGCCTTCTTTTTCCGTCCACGCTTAGATTGGATTTGTCTTTCTGCTTTCGGGAAAGCTCTCACCAATTCGGGTGAAAAGTATAGAGCACCTTCTTCATCACCTTGAGTGATAATCGGATCTTCTTCAGTTGAGATCTCATCACCTTGAACAAACGTTGGAACTGTTTCAGAAGTAGAGGCAACCGGATTTGTTTCGTTGGTTGATTGTGAAGTAGATGGCTGAGGTTCAAATGGTATATCGATGGGCGCTGGCTGGGGCTCAAGAAGTGGTATATATATATATATATATATATATATATATATATATATATATATATATATATCCCAGATGGCGGAGCGCGTTAGAGCGCCGGAAATTGGGTTTTCTTGACCTGTAGGACGGAGGTTCGAATCTCACTCTAGTAAGGGCTTTTTCATAAATAAAAAATTCCACTCAAAATCGCGAAGTAAGACGAAAAAATGAAGAACTCATAGAACTTGAATCAGGGAATCTTCTATACCACCAAGGAACACCAACAGGAAGAACAAGCGGAGTAGGATTCCTAATTAAGAAAATCTGGAAAAATAGAATCATAAGGATAACAAGCACCTCAGACAGAGTAGCCAGCATAACACTAAGACTCTCCAAAAGATATACTATCCAGATTATTCAGGTATACGCCCCAACAATCAGCCATAGTGACGACGAAATAGAAGAATTCTATGATGAAATAACCCAAGCGCTCAGCAACGACAATAGTCACTTCAAATACATAATGGGAGACTTTAATGCCAAAGTAGGACACAGAAAAGACCAAGAAAAAGGAATGGGGAAATATGGTTTTGGAGAAAGGAATGAAAGAGGAGAGAGATTAATATAGTTCGCACACTTTCGGAACATGTATGTGGCAAACTCCTTTTTCAAGAAGAACCCTAACAGGAAATGGACGTGGGACGGCCCCGGTGCAACTATCAGAAACTAAATAGACTTTATCCTCACCAATGAAATTAACACAGTAAAAGATCTAAGCACGCTCAACAAGTTCACTACAGGAAGCGACCATCGACTAATTAGAGCTCGACTGGTCTTAGATATAAAACTAGAAAGGTCAAGACTAATCAAAACCAACACAACGAAAAACATTAACAACGAAAGGTTGAAAGAGAACTCTCACCAATATCAAGCACTACTAGAAGAAAGACTACAAAAAGTGGAATATAACAACCCTGAACTGATAGACACAATTCGAAACTGCGCCGTAGAAGTGGGAGGTCTGCAACAACGAGGTGAACACAAAAAACTAACTCCGGAAACAAAAGCACTATTACAAAAGCGAAGAGAAATGAAAAAGAGAACAAACATTCAAAGAATTGAATACACCGAACTGTGCAAGATGATACGAAAGAAAATCGCAGAAGATATCAGGAATTACAACGAGAAACTGGTTCAAACAACAATAGAAAACCGTAAAAGCTACAAAAATGCAAAAAGGGCACTAATAATAGGGGAAAGACAGATAGTTGCATTAACTGATGGAAACACAAGAACCACAGACAGGAATGAAATAATAGACCTAGTAGCCAAATTCTATGGAGACCTATACAAGGCCCCTGAAAATTTGGAAGAAATAACACTCAGAAGATGCCATACCAGAAGTATTGGGGGAGGAAGTAGAAATGGCACTGAAAAGCATGAAAAATGGCAAAGCAGCGGGAAATGACGGCATCACGACCGAAATACTCAAATATGCAGGAGCTAAAACATGGAAGTACCTTGCTAAACTATACACGAACTGTCATGTCCAGGAGCGTACCTAAAGAGTGGAACAGCGCCCTTATAGTGTTGATCCACAAGAAAGGCAGCAAAGAAGACATTAAGAACTACAGACCAATAAGTCTACTACCAGTGACGTACAAGGTATTCACAAAGATCATTCACAACAGAATACAAAATACACTAGACTCGGCCCAACCACGAGAACAGGCTGGATTCCGCAAAGGCTTCAGTACAATAGATCACATCCTCAAAGAGGTTATCAGTCGAACCAAAGAATACGACCAACCACTAGCACTAGCCTTCATCGACTTTAAGAAAGCATTCAACTCTATATATCCCAGAGCAGTAATAAATGCCCTAACAGAACAAGGGGTCGACAAGCCATATATTGAGACCCTAGCAAATATATATAGGGAAGCCAAAGCGAGAGTTAGGATATATGAGGGCACACCAGAATTCCCCACCAGCAGAGGAGTTGGACAAGGAGACGCAATATCACCAAAGTTATTTACAGCAACACTAGAAAGCATCTTCAGAAAACTGGGCTGGAACAACACAGGTCTGAATATAGATGGATAATACTTGAACCATCTAAGATTCGCTGATGACATCATCCTGATAGCGAGTAACCCTGGCGAAATGCAACAACAAATAAATGAATTGAATGCAGCAAGCAACGAAGTAGGCCTTGAAATAAATCTGAGTAAGACCAAGATAATGTATAACGAACTGATAAAAGCACAAGAAATAAAGATTAATGACACTGCCCTGGAAATAGTAGAGGAATACATATACCTGGGTCAGCTAATATACATATCAGGCTCTCTACTTCCAGAAATAAAAAGAAGAATCAAACTAGCATGGAGAACATTTGGACAGAACTCTATCATCTTCAAGTCTAGAATGTCACTCCGTTTGAAAAAGAAAGCGTTTGATCAGTGCGTACTACCAGTATTAACATACGGCTGTGAAACCTGGACCCTGAAAACTGATATCATTAGAAAACTCCAGGTAACGCAGAGGTCTATGGAACGATGCATGCTTGGAATAACAAGGAGAGATAGAAAAAGACTTGATTGGATCAGACAAAAGACCCAAGTGATAGATGTCATAAATAGAATCAGATCCCTAAAGTGGCAATGGGCGGGGCATCTCGCTAGAAGGACAGACAATAGATGGACCACAAAGATAATGCAATGGTATCCCCGAGGCGTGAAACGACCAAGAAGACGCCCCAACTTAAGATGGGACTACGACATAAAGAAACTCGCAGGATCAACTTGGGGCCACATAGCTAGCAATAGACAACAATGGGCCCACATGGAAATGGAATATATAAATATGTAAAGGGAGGCTACACCATAACAAAATGGTTGAATAAGCTGCATATGATGATATATATATATATATATATATATATATATATATATATATATATATATATATATAATAAAAGTATTATTTTTCTTCAACCTTCTTAAATAATTTATTTTTTCAATTTCTTGGGTGTCAGGTTGTGTAAATAATTAAATAATTTTATTGTTACTGACGTTTCGTTCCTGGGTTAGGAACTTTCTCAAAGTTTATTATTGACTGAATCAAGTTTCATCGTTTACAGTTTAAAATTAAAAAACACATATACAATAGGTAAAAAACATTCATAAAACAGACATTAAACAGACAACAGACATGTAGATACAGAAAAAAATAACACAATAAATTTTTTAGATATGACATTGATAAGAACTAACCATAATACTATCAAAACTAAACTGTATAATAAAGTAACCTCATCAGGCCGATACCATAACCACAATTCCAACCATCCAAAGTCCCATAAAAACAGCGTAATTACTGGATTAGTTGACAGAGCCATTAAATTAACTTCTCCAGAATACAGACCAGGTGTTATAAAACAAGTTAAAACGACTATAATAAGCAATCACTATCCAATACATACCATAAACTGTATTTGTAAACAAAGAGTCTATAAAATATATAACCACCCATCAAAGAAGTACTCTAAAAACAACGTGTCAAACAATAATAAATATGTAGCAATGTCATATACAGAGCAGCTTTCTGAAAAACTCAGTCACATATTTTCTAAACATGGTATCTCCATATGTCACCAAGCTCAAAACACCCTATCACCATTATTCATCAAATTAAAAAGTAAAATAAAAACCACAAAAAAGTCAAACGTTATATATTCTATACCCTGCCTAAACTGTCCAAAAAAATAGATAGGAATGACCACACAGACTTTAGAAAATAGATTAAATGGCCATAAATATACCAAAAATGCTTCCACGGCTCTCCACAAACATGAAAGCAATGAAAACCATGAGTTTGATTTTAAAAACACCAAAATTCTAGCCAAAGATTCAAACTACAGAAAATTAACAATTAACGAAATGGTGCACATTAAAAAGGAAGAAAA